>OY747714.1:240000-840000 GCA_963556495.2 Valencia hispanica | reverse complement strand
ACAAGAGATATTTCTCCACCTGGAATCCCGCTGAAAAACAGATTCGCAGCCTTGAGTTCCCCGAAAGATGACGCATCCCCCGGGACCAGTCAAAGCCACCAGGAGAAACCCAGCCGCATCAAACGGACACATAAAGTAAGAGCGCCCCCAGCAAAGACTGTTATCATACAAGACGGATCAATTAATGGAATTGAGGCTTTTTGTAGCAAGAATACCAAAGTTTATAGCTGCTACAAAAATACAGTGAGAGAAATATCAGAAAAAATCCCTAAAATCTTGGACCAACATCCTGCTTTGGAAAAGCTCGTCATTCACGCTGGATCAGCAGACATCGTGATGAGACAATCAGAGATTCTGAAGAGAGACTTTTCTGATCTCCTACAGAGACTTGATGGACTTAACGTAAACATCCTCATCAGCGGACCAGTCCCTGAAGGGAATGATGAAAGATTTAGCAGACTCCGCATGCTCCATAAATGGTTGAAGAAACAATCAGCTGAGAAGTCGTTCACATTTATTAATAATTTCAAAGTATTTGGAAGTGCTAATCATCTGTTTAAAGCAGGAATGCGCTATTTGAACAGGTCCGGAGTAAGGCTGTTGGCAGCAAACATTTTTTCTTATCAACATCAGAAAGCAAAACACTTGCTCCCAAAAGCTGACCTTGAGGCGCCCATGGATATCAGAGAACAAAAACAGCAAGTAATGATGACACCACAGGACCGAACAGATAAACAACCATCAGAGATTAAGTCTTCATCTTCCTGTGACTCAGCCACATCAAATGAGTCTCCATTTAGAAACTTTACAGACAGACTGAATGAGCAAATCAAATTTGGGACACAATTAACACCTAAACTTAGACTACACCAAACGCCTGGGACTAGTGTCCATAAGCCTGGGAGCTTCCCCCCACTGATTATTACAGATATCTGATATTTGAGGGAACCGGGCAATAAATCCACCCCTACCGTCTCCCAGAATTCACCCGGCACCCCTGAGGCTATATCAGTGATTATCAGCAGCAGGAAACATAAACCGTTAACCACACGCTCTCATATTAAACAAAATCTCAAATTGATAACCTGTCAGAAGGTTCAGCTGCCCGTCATCACAATACTTAAGTTAGCTTTATTAAACATTAGATCTCTATCTGGAAAGTCTTTTCTTATCAATGACTTCATCACTGAGCATAATTTACACGCCCTTTATTTATCAGAAACTTGGCTAGATGAAAATAACGAAACAACTTCATTAATAGAATCCAGTCCTCCAAATTATAATTTCTTAAGCAAGAACAGAAAACACAAACGAGGCGGAGGTGTAGCCACCATCTTTCACAACTCAATGAACTTTAAAAAGGTAACTCTGGGCGCGTTTGAATCTTTTGAATACCTAGCCACCCAGATAAATGAGCCTAACAAAGCGTTATTTCTAAGTTTATATAAACCACCAAAACTTAACTCTAACTTCTTTAATGATTTCAATGACCTTCTTTCTGTAATATGTATCGACTATGACCAACTAATCATCGTGGGGGACTTTAACATCCATACCGACAACCCCCAAGATAGACAAGCAAAAACATTAGATGATACTCTCCACAACTTTGGACTGATCCAGCATGTCAAACAACCAACACACAATAAAGGACACACTCTGGATATAATTATCAGCAAAGGTTTAAATATTTCTGACATCTCTGTAATTAATATTGCATTATCTGACCATTTCTGTATTTTCTTTGAAAGTACCATCTCTGCTAAATTATCCAGCCACAGTAAGACCACTATAAAAAAGCGTTTTCTAGGGGACAGTTCAGTAGAAACCTTTAAACGTATTTATCCTTCCACCACATCCCCCTCATCTCCCAACTCAAACTCAGTAAATAAGTTGGTAGATAATTTCCTTGCGAAAATCTCAGACATCATGGATTCCATTGCTCCAACTAAAGTGAAAGTAGTCTCAGGTAGAAAAAAGTCTCAGTAGACAAGTAATCCACTGGTACGTAGTGAAAAAAGAGAGTGTCGACGAGCCGAGAGAAAATGGCGGAAACTCGACTCCAGGTTCACTGTGAGATCTACAAAGAGAGACTGAATAGATATCAGCTAACTATAAAAGATGCTAGGGAATCGTTCTTTTCTGAAATCATCAACAGAAACATTAATAATGCACGGACTCTATTTGCAACAGTGGAAAGACTAACTAATCCTTTAGTGACAGTAGCCCCAGAACTAAACTCTACCAGGGCCTGCAATGAATTTGCCAGCTTTTTCACTGAAAAGATTCTAACAATTAGACGGTCAATCTGTACCTCAATATCGAACCCACAACCAGTGCCATCACCAATCAACAACAATGTAGAGAAAATGTCTAAATTCCACGAATTAAACCAGAACAGCCTTGAAAAAAAATCATTATCCAATTAAGCTCCTCCTCCTGCTGTCTTGATATCCTACCCACAGCTTTTCTAAAGAAAGTTCCTGTTATTGGTTCTGATCTTGTTCAAATAGTGAACTCATCACTGCCATCAGGTGTCTTCCCTCAGGCTTTAAAAACAGCAGTTATTAAACCACTGCTAAAGAAGAAAAATCTGGACAACACGTTAATGCAGAACTACAGGCCAATCTCTAATCTCCCATTCATCAGTAAGATTATTGAAAAAGCTGTGTTTCAGCAGTTAAATGGCTTCATAACAACGACAAACCGTTTTGATGCTTTTCAGTCTGGTTTCCACGCTCACCACAGCACCGAGACTGTCCTCGTCAAAGTATTTAATGACATCCGCATAAATACAGACTGTGGAAGAACCACAGTGCTGGTTCTGTTGTACCTCAGTGCAGCATTTGACACTGTTGATCATGATATTTTATTGGAACGACTGAAGAACTGGGTCGGACTCTCTGGTACAGTACTTGGCTGGTTCGAGTCTTACCTAAAGAACAGGGACTTCTATGTTTCAATAGGAAACTTTTCATCAGAACGAACAGAAATAACATGTGGGGTGCCCCAGGGCTCCATCCTGGGGCCCCTCTTATTTAATATCTACAGGCTCCCACTAGGCAAGATTATAGCGACCAATAACATTAGCTACCATAACTACGCGGATGAAACTCAGCTCTACATTACAATGTCACCAGGTGACTCTGAACCCATTCAAACCCTAAATCAATGCATTGACCAAATAAATGGATGGATGTGCCATAACTTTCTCCAGCTGAATAGAAACAAAACTGAAGTGATTATTTTTGGACCCAAGGAGGAACGATCAAGAGTCAGCGCACAGCTTCAATTAATACAGCTAGAAACTACTGATCAGGTTCGTAACCTAGGTGTAGTAATGGACTCAGACCTGAACCTCCAGTGTCACATAAAGGCAATAACAAGGTCAGCGTTCTATCACCTGAAGAACATCTCTAGGATTAAAGGACTGATTTTGCAACACGACCTAGAAAAACTCATCCATGCGTTTATCTTTAGTCGGATTGATTACTGCAAAAGCATCTTGACAGGTCTGCCTAAAAAGTCAATCAGACAGCTGCAGCTGATCCAGAACGCTGCCGCTCGCGTCCTCACTAGAACCAGGAAAGTAGAGCACATCACCCCAGTTCTAAAGTCCTTACACTGGCTCCCTGTAGCTCAGAGAATAGACTTTAAAATACTTTTACTAGTTTATAAATCATTACATGGCTTAGCACCAAAATATGTTGAAGACCTGTTGTCATGGTACCAACCACCAAGACCACTCAGGTCCTCCAACTCTAGCCTACTAAACATCCCTAGACCCAGAACTAAACATGGAGAAGCAGCTTTCAGTTTCTATGCTCCCCTTATCTGGAACGGACTTCCTGACGAGTGTAGAGCTGCTGAAACTCTGAACTGCTTTAAATCGAGACTAAAAACTCATCTGTTTAGAATTGCCTTTGAGTAAATGCTTGATATTATATGTATGAAATGTGTTCATGCTCTCTTGCTTTTTTTTATTTTTCTCTTGCTTTATTGTGTATCATGTGTAATGTGTGTTTCTTTTATGTGTTTCTTTTAAATCACCAAATCATGTAAAGCACCTTGAATTGCCCTGCTGTTGGAAGTGTGCTATACAAATAAAATTGCCTTGCCTTGCCTAGCATCCCCTCAGCGCATCCTCCCTCCTGTTTTCCATCCTGCTCTTTGTCTCATGTCCTATCTGGAGCATCTCTCTGCACTCTCCTCGACAATCAACTATGAATCTGGTCAGCTGGTCTCTGAATCCAATTGATAAATTTTTTTCCACCCAAATACGCGTCAGGATATATGTTGAATTCCTGGAGTAGGTGGAAGATCATATGTCTGTTGCTTATATCCGTGGAGGATGTGGAAGATATCTACATAATTGGATTCATGATAATCGGGTTTCTGCTGTTTGGCTTGGGTGGATTCCTGATGTATCGCAAAGATAAGAAGCGGTCGGAAGTAACTGGCAACCTTTTGCAGCTTCACAAAAGATTATGCCATGCTGTAAACACTCAGACTAATGCACCGAACAAGAAAAAAACCGTAAACTGGATGCTATGACTGGCAAACAGGATGCAGGGAAGGGAATCGTACGCAATGTTGGAAACAACTTGGAGAAGCTGGGCTGATAGAAACTGAGCCCTGATTCGGATGTTTGGTGCACCATTGTGGCTATGAGACCGCTGAAAAACTCCTAGGTTGAAAAGCGCGCCAGCCTGAACTAAAAATTGTTATCTGAATTGGCATGCGGTGCAGCGTTGGAAGGCTAGACATCACAAAAAAGGAGATGATGATAGCTGTGGGCAGAAAGGATTTCCTGTAGCGGTCTCTATTGCTGCAAAACTGAAGAAGCCTCCGACTGAAGACGCTCTGTTGTTGTATGACAGTCTCATGAAGTGGATGCTCAGGGTTGTCCAAATTTTTTTTGATTTTATGAAGAATCCTTCTCTGCATTATCATCTCCAGATGTTCCACAGTTGTCCCAAGAACAGAACCAGCCTTCTTTATCAGGTTGTTTAGCCTTTTAAAGTTCCTGGCTCTGATGCTGCTACCTCAACAGATGACGGCTGAAGAGATTACACTCTCCACAACAGACTTGTAGAAGATCTGCAACATCTTGTTGCAAACCTTGAAGGACCTAAGCTTCCTCAAGAAGTCCAGTCTGCTCTGTCCCTTCTTGTAGACGGTTTCACTGTACAGTCTCCAGTCCAGTCTGTTGTCAAGGTGAACTCCGAGGTATTTATATTCCTCAGCCACCTCCACTTCTTCTCCCATAATTGAAACAGTGTTTGACTTATCCCTGTTTCTTCTGAAATCTACAATCATCTCCTTTGTTTTGTTCACACTCAAGGTGAGACAATTGTTTCCACACCATGTCACAAAGCGGTCCACCAGCTCTCTGTATTCAGCTTCACACACACTTCTCCTGCCCACTCATCGGACAGCGGAATGAAGGGCGCGCTGTCAGGCTGCGACTGGTTCCTCTGTGCGGCGGGCAGGGGCGGATCTAGAAAAATATTTATGGGGTGGCAAGAAAGGGGCAAGAATTTTTCAGGGGTGGCACCATATGCCAGAATTTTATATATATATTGGTTTTATTGATCAGTCAAACACATCCTTCACCTCTTCCCTCCCCAGTATTTACATATATGATAGATACATACATGTATTTGTTTTGCTTCAGGTTATTTAAGCACATCAACGCTGCATTGCGCAATATTTTTGTTAAAATAAAATTTTTGTTTTATCTATAGTCAGTTTTTTCATCTCCTGATGATACAATTGATTCAAGTGCTGTAGTTTGCTGTAGTTTGATTCTACTGCGGTTGCATGTAGAGGCAGCAATTCCATTTATTTTGAGGTGGTTCACGGTGCGCGTGTGGGCTTGTGAGAGCGCGTAGCGTGACGTAATGATGCACGTACGTACCCATGTACGCAGTCTAAGCTAGCTTAGATAAGTGTAGCTAGCCAGCCACAACACCTACACAAGCTCCCCGTAAGTCAAAGAAGAAAATAATTTGATCCAGCATTACAAAAAGAGCAAAAATGGCCTCTGCCGTCGCAGAGCATACGCCTGAAAGTCATGGGAGTGCGCATTTTGCTGATTGCAGTTTGCCTAACGGCCACATGGTGCACTCTCTGCAGCACTTTCAGCAAACTAGCAGCTTTAAAGGTTCACAAAAGAGAATATAATGCAACTATTTTCATGAGCTTCAACCAATTTTACCCCCTTAACATTCCTGCAATTTCCGCCCTACATTTTCTCAAAACGCATATCCAAAATTAACTTAAAGCTGTTCTTGAACCACTTTGAGTAGAGACATGGCTGGGATCTTTTTGGAAAGGAAACACTCTAATATTTCTCCCAGAACTGTGTTAATATCTTGAGTGCTATTGTTACCAAGCAATATGAATTTTAATACACTGAAAAAAAAATTTTTTTATGTCCGATTATTTTTTTTATATAAATACATGGTGTAAAAATGGCTTTAAGAATAGGTTGGGACCTAAAACACACTGTGGGTCTAAAGCCTGATGTATTACCTTCATCCAGACCAAATTTGACTGCAATAACCAAAAAATGAGTATTCTGCACACATTTTTCTAACTACAGGTCAAAGGTGGTCAAAAGTGTGCCAAATGCGCCATCTCCTGGGTAAATGTCTTAGTCCTTACTGAATTAAAAATATCAGAATCATAACTGCATCTTCTCATATAAAGCTCCACGGCTTCCTTCAATGTTGTATTTTAATTATAAAGGGTGTTTGAACATGGTGCTGAAACAGTATGTTACTGGGACGCACTGTGCGTAATCTCTTCATGAATAAGACATTTTACGCACGTCATATACTATGGCAGCGCCCGGTCAACCCGGTCAAGTTATATATCTGCGTTTACAGCATTACATTGGCTATTTGATGCGTCAATCATCAGAGTTCTGGACCGCGTTTGGTTCGAGTTACTTACCATAACGTGACTTTTCATCCATGCGCCATTGATTGGCGGATGGATGAAATAAACCGGATGAATTTTTTTTTTTCTTCTGGGCATGCTCAGTGACCTTTGTAGGCGGAAGTAGAAGCGAAGGAATCGGAAACAAAGCCGTAAAGACTACAAAAATGGCCATAGACATTTCGGAAGCACATTTTTTATCAGTTTTGCTGTTGTCCTGGTCTAATCACTTTATTGGAGGACTTTAATCGGACCGTTATTGATGTAAAAAGACCAGTTTTGTTCGAAATGTATCGGTTTTGTCACGTTTATTGGACTACAAAGTGGTGAGTTCCATATTTGTTTTTTTTAGCACCTCGGCTCAGCTCCCTGCAGGGGGGTGGGCAGAGATGCCTTTTTCCCCCCCTGTTCATCCCCTACCTATTGTGAATAATTTCCATCTGCTAAAAGGGCGCTGATAAAGCCGGCTGCCACCGCCTTCTTCCAAATTCTGTAATATGTTAATGTTTGTAAGTGTTTGTATGATCTTCCCCCCCCCCCCAGGGATTATTAAAGTACCTCATTCTTATTATCCCCATCCCAGTTCACAATAAGTACAATGAATACCCCGGAAACACCCAAACTACTACACCTAGTGTGTGCACAGCACAGAAGTGCAACAAAACCACCCACCAGTGCATCCTTTCAGGTGTCCCCTCCATCAACAATCTGCTCACAAATCACAAACCAAATCGCCATAATCAGGCCACAAAACGAAAACAACCCCCCATGCTGCACATGCAAGGACAGCTCCAAATCCCCAGCGACTTCCATATCCCCGACTGCCAACGTCAACAGATCCAACCTAAAAACTAACTGCACAATACAAAATACAGTCCCCCTCCAGAACACGCTGCCAGACCAGGCAATCCTCTCCCACATTATTACATGATTACCTCACACTGGCACGCATCCATACAGAGATCACCATCCCCTGCTCCCTCACTGCCACATACCAAACAAAGCCGCAGTGCTCCGAATCACCAAAAGTGAGGCCCCACCCCCATTGCTCCAGCCCAGGGCCTCGACATTCAAGGATAGCACAGGACCGCCCACACATGCCCCTGACCCTAAACGGTCGATGGTGCCAAAAGGTAAACATAAGCCCAACACACCGGCCAACCGATTCACCGGTCCACATATGCCCCACCAGGCAGCAACCAGGGGTGAACGGCACGGCCCCCAAACACCCAGCCCAGAACATCAGGAACCACCAACATACCAGAGGGCAGTGGCACCAGTCACTGCAAGGGAGGGAAATAGACCCGTTCTTTGGTGGGGGGCCTGAGATGTACCAGGAGATTGGGCAACACAGTCCAACCTGACAGATACACAGGGACAAGCAGACAAAATCACACATTCCCTCTCTCTCATGCACACACACTCTTATTTTCAATTCAATTCAATTCAATTCAGTTTATTTATATAGCGCCAATTCACAACAGATGTCATCTCAAGGCACTTAACAAGAAGTCATTTCAATACAATTATACAAACATTCCAATCAGTTAAAAAGTTTCCTATTTAAGGAATCCCAGCAGATTGCGTCAGTCATTGGCGTGAGGTTGGGCAGATTTCCAACCACAGCAATCCTTCAGCAATCCCTCATACTGAGCAAGCACGTAGCGACAGTGGAGAGGAAAAACTCCCCTTTAACAGGAAGAAACCTCCAACAGAACCAGGCTCAGTAGGAGCGGCCATCTGCCACGACCATCTGGGGGTTTGAGAAGACAGAGCAGAGACACAGAAGAAACAGAAGATCTGATATAAGAGAACTTTCTATGTTACAGAAAGTAAAAAGTTGATAACAGGACACAGTGGATGTTCAGTTACTGAGAGGATCATCCCAGTCGATGACCCCCGTCCAACCGGGCATTGCAGCCAAGCAGGATACCAGACCAGGAAACAAAGTTAACAGTCGAAATAACAGAATGTACTGTAATACAACTGGAGAGTCGTAGGAGAAAAGGAAGTAGCAGAGTGAAGAAAATTGGTAAGTCTGTCCTCCAGCAGTCTAAGCCTATAGCAGCATAACTACAGAGATAGCTCAGGATGACCTAAGCCACTCTAACTATAAGCTTTATCAAAAAGGAAAGTTTTAAGCCTGGCCTTAAAAGTAAACAGAGTGTCTGCCTCACGGACTAAAGCTGGGAGCTGGTTCCACAGGAGAGGAGCCTGATAACTAAAAGATCTGCCTCCCATTCTACTTTTAGAGATCCTAGGAACTACAAGTAAACCTGCAGTCTGAGAGCGAAGTGCTCTTTTAGGAACATATGGAACAATTAGATCTCTGATGTATGATGGAGCTTGATTATTAAGGGCTTTGTATGTAAGAAGAAGGATCTTAAATTCTATTCTGGATTTAACAGGGAGCCAATGAAGGGAAGCTAAAACAGGAGAAATGTGATCTCTCTTTTTAATATTCATCAGAACTCTTGCTGCCGCATTTTGGATCAACTGAAGGCTTTTAATGGCATTTTGTGGACTTCCTGATAGTAAAGAATTACAGTAGTCCAGCCTTGAGGTAACAAATGCATGGACTAGTTTCTCAGCATCACTCCTGGACAGGATGTTTCTAACTTTAGCAATATTCCGGAGGTGAAAGAAAGAAATCCTAGAAACCTGTTTAATATGGGATTTAAATGTCAAGTCTTGGTCAAAAATAACGCAGAGGTTCTTTACGTTATTACTGGGGGACAATTTAATGCCATCCAGATGAAGTGATTGACTAATCAGTTTCTGTTTAAGAACTTCTGGTCCAAAGACAGCAACTTCTGTCTTGTCAGAATTTAAAAGCAAAAAGTTTAGGGTCATCCATGCTTTTATGTCTTCCAGACATGCCTGTAATCTACCTAACTGACTGGGTTCATCAGGATTTATGGATAAATATAGTTGTGTATCATCGGCATAGCTGTGGAAATTTATCCCATGCTGTCTAATGATTCTACCAATTGGAAGCATATATATGGTGAAAAGAATTGGTCCAAGGACAGAACCCTGTGGAACTCCACAAGTAACCCTTGAGAGTGAAGATGATTTATCCAACCCCTAACACAAAGACACACAAGGTTGGATCCTGTGCACCCACTCGTACTCCCCATACACACTCTATACTTACAGGTCCAGCAGGGTAACCAGCCCCCGGACCCAGGAGGTGGTCCACTTCATTCTAGGATGGAGACAAGCAGACTGCTAAAGCCCCCACAGTAGCAGAGCAGCCCACCAGCCCTGACCCCCAGCAGACCACCTGTTCCTCCTCCCGGTGTCCAACCCTTGGTGAATAGCAAACTGGGGTGTGAAAAGACCCCAAGCCTCACTCCTCCCACTCAAATATGGTGTTGATGCGTGTTGTTTTGAGGTGAATTTAAAACAGAGGGGTTGGATGTGGGGAAGGCAGCCGCACCCACCACCCAAGCCTTAAGTGTCTATATGCAGTTTAACAGTGGGCACCAGCACCAGAGGTGAAGCTGATTGGATAGTTCCCCTTCTGGATCCTGATGGGTGTGCCAACTCCAAAGTCCCTACATGTGCGTCTCATGAGAACGTTATATGTGAGAGTCTCTAAGTAGGGGAAGTAAAATTGGGGCCCAGGCCACCTCGGGACAGCAGACATGGAAATCCCTCCTTGCACCGCAGTGACGTCCCCACACCATGAGGAACTTCATGAGCGGTAAAGTGATGGAACGGACACAAGGAGGTGTCTGGGGATGAGGAGGGAAGGACTGGGGGGCAAAATGCCTTTGCAGGAAGCCAGCTCCCACTGATTCCAATAGGCACCCCCGTTCACCGAGATCCACCAAGAGTGGCAGTCTCCCTGGCCCCACTCCAGAAGAACAGCTACACCCACCCCTACATTCGGTCAACTTTCAGAGCACAAAACATGTTAGACACTGTTGAGAAGGTGTTTTCACTCTAATTTAAAGCCTATTTTAAAGGAACAGACACACATTTAATTTATGACCCTGGGCTCTCTCTGAGCTCTCGTTTCACCTTCCCGCGTGCTCGTTCATTTCTGTAAAAAGGAGCAATAAGAACAACAAACAACAATTATATCTTTTAACAGTGAGACGTCGTTCACTGGACTCAGTTCTAGTAACTGAGTACAGCTTTATCTCAGCATAAGGTTTTTATTAAGAAACTTGTTAAAAAGAAACTCCTCCCACATAGATCTTCCTTCATAGAATGGTCACAGCTTCTTCACCAAAAGGCATACAGCTTCTTCACAAAAGGCACATAGGATGTGCCACATTCCTCTTGATTATTCACAGTTTCTAAGTGTTTCCACATGCACTACAAAATTAGACCCTCATACAACAATAACAGAATTTATATCTCTTCATGTCCCTCTCTTGATCTCTTATTTTTTTAAGAGATCACCATATGTAAGGAAAAATGTCAGGCAAAGAATCAGATCAATTTTGAGTCCATCTTCTCTGGAACGTTTCGGATCAGTAGTTGAGTCATCTTGTTCTGGCCGGGAATAGTGGTCGTCCGGCTCGCTCTTCTATGACCTAAGGTGAGAGGTTGCCAGCACATTACCTATATGCAGCTAAAGTGTATCTTTTCAGTAGCCTTGAGTTTGAAAACTCTAAGGACTGCACGCAGACCAGAGGATCGTTCAGCCCCTTTTGGCAGGGGTCTCAGCTTCTTTTCCTTCAAACCCTGCTGCTCCAGCTGGGCAGCTCTGTGCTCCAAGCCGCCCTGCCGCCTGATGGTGCAGGTGTGCTGAAGTTGGAAACCTCTCAACAGAGGGTTCAAGTAGGTCGTGTGGTCTGCTCATTGCTGTTCTTCTCCCGCTCTGGCTTGCTGCTTTTGCATGTCCTCTCAGGTTCGTCCTGACTCCTCAGTGGGAGTGCATTGGCTCACGCCTTTTTCTGTAGTATGATTACCTGAGAGATTGTGGTCTGGTTGGCTGCTGGTCTCTCACCTGGTCAACAAAGCCTAAAAGAAGAGCTTGCAACTAATTTGCTTTTTCCTGTTTGCTTTATCCATAATTGTATCTGTTTTGAGATTCATTACTTATGGATTTGTCCTCTTTTTTTTTTATCAAATCCCTCACTCACCTCATAGTTTTAAGTAGTGCCGCACTGATCGGCCGCACTAACACAAAATCAAATTATTATCCTGACTGCTTACAAACTACGTCTATCTGTAGAAAAAGCTAATGCTTTTGCTGTATGTAAATCACAAAAATCATCATTGACCCAAAGTGCACTCTAAAAATCCTGTATCAAAAATGAGTAACACTGGAACAACCTAGACCATAAAGAATATTTCTTCAAAATATATAGTAGAGGTTATAATGTAAATAAAAACTTCCAAACAAAGACTAAATGCATAAACATGCCACAAGGTAAGATGAATGGGTTGTGTGCCAAAACAACCAATCGCACAAAGGTGCCAAAACAGGATGGAAAACAGGAAACATCTGGTTTTTGGATTGTGGAAATGGCATCATGAGCATGACACCACTCAAAAGAAAAATGTGCTGCTTTGAAGCTCAACCCGCAGAAAACGATCAGTTTAATTTTATTCATTTACACTGCTAACAGCCTAAGTTCATTAAACAAATAGTCCTATAAGATTTTACCACATCACCGACTGTTGTTGTTCATTTTTCTGAGCTTATGAAGCCCATTACTTATAAAAGAAAACTATAATTTCAACGATTTAACCAAAAACAAACAAACTGTTGAACCCTCAATAAAGGCTGTTTTTTATTTATTTTTTCATTTATCTGAAATGCTTTTAATGAGACCAATTGAAAGGCTGTTTTGTAAAAAATAATTGAAATTTAAGTTCCCCTTGTGCCTAAGGATCTCCTCCCTTTTCCTGAAACAGAACTGTTTCAGAAACATCCAATTATTTAAGTCTCCTGTTAATCAGGTGTGACTAGATCTGCAGCTTGTTACGGAAAGATGTTATAGTTCAATAAACACCTGTATTGTAGATCAATCTCCATGTATACAGTATTTAAGCTCAATTCCTAGATCTCAGCTGCTATACCTTTCTGCCAGGGAAGAATTGACAAAACCACTGAATCTATAATTTAATGTGTCCAATCATAACATGACCTTACCCACCTCGGTCCATGGGAAAAAAGATAATAGAACCTTATTTCAATCACTCCATAATTTGTTTTCAGGGGGCATATCGGAGCCCAGATGGGACCATGAGGGGCTGAAATATCACGCCTCCTACTTCTGTTGTGTCGGATCTCCTCTGCAAATACAAGAAAAGAATGCTCTTTAAGTCTCAACAGAAGCACATCCACCGTTCTCATTTTGAGGGTAATTGTGTCAGAGCCAAAATCCGCAGAGAATCAGCAGGTCGTCCATAGAAAAGTTCCCATTACATTCACGATATGGGAGCACATACTATATACTTTTTTTCCATGTACCCAGAGTGGTATGAAAGTGTGGTCTGATTTTTATCATTTTCAAAACAAATAAATATTTGGTCAGGTTTTAAGTGTACTGGTCCAGCTTTAACTATTTAGATTAATCCCATGTCGTCCCAGTCTCCAATTTACCCTTACTTTTGTCATGGAAGTATACACATTTTTACCCATATAACTTCCTGTTCGTTCATGTACTGCACGCTCAGAATTTATCCAAATCCCGGAGAGGAGTGTAACATCTGGAAACAGATCATTAAGATTAGTGAAAGCTTCTACATATCTGGGTAAATGTCCTACAGAATATGGCATCTGAGAACAAACAAAACAGTTAATGTTTTATTTATTTGCTAGATATCTTGCATATTGTCACCATACACTAGTTTCAAATGGGTTTCTGTGTGTCCTTCTCTGAGTGAACCAAGAAAATAAATCAGCATCCTCATGTGCTATGTCATTCTTCTGTGAGTCCTGACGTTCCTATTGAAATAACACCACCAAAAAAACTGTAAAAATAAAAGTACTAGATAGCAGAAAAACCAGAGAAACCTTCATCGTCACTATCTCTCCCTTCAAAACAGTCTCTATAGAAAGTGGCTCTCCTGGTTCTCTTCACTGAGGTTGAGACAAGTGGACCATATTGTTTTCCACCTCCCTTTGGAATCAGTCTTTAACCCCACTTTTCTTAGACTGCTTTTTATAATGGATTAAGTGTATCCAACTCAGTCTCTACAGCCATTGGTGTGGTCAAAAATACCTGGAATGGCCCCTTCCACCTGGGTGATGACCAATTTTCTGTTTACAGCTTTTAATCAGGATCCAGTCACCTACTTTCAGCTCACTTCTTCCTGTAGGAATATAGGATCATCTGGCATATGATTAGTTTGCATTTATAACTCATGTACTTATCAGTATTTTGATCATGAAAACCCCCAGATCTTAATCAAATTGTTTTTTTAGAAGATAGTAAACCAATCTAAGGAATTATATATCTCACCCATAGATTATTTAAAATATAATTAGGCCAATATTCAAATTTGGTATTATATGCATTTATAATTTACCAAATTAAGACAATATCCAATTTTGTCCCGTTTCTTCCATCGTTTTTTTTTCAATTTGCAACATTTTATCATAAAGTCATAAATCAGTTTGTAATTGTTCCTCTTATTTTAATATATCAAACTGTAGGAAGGATAAGATCTCATCAAATTCGTTCAATTACTTGGTGTTATATTCAAATATAACTTTATCATAACCAAACAGTATCTCCAATTCTGTTTAGTCTTATCCATGGCCTTTCTTAATCTGCTTTTACAATCCAATTGTCTCTTAAAAATGATCTATAATCTTTGTCCTATTTTATCAATTATTTAATTCACAAAATGTGTTCCGTTACCACTGTAGATCATTTGTGGATATCAAATCTAGGCATTATTTCTCTAAACAAAATCGCTTGTTTATTATCAGAACAGCCTTTCCTTGAGGGGAAGGGGGGAAGGTGGTCGCTTGTTTAAGATAATTCATTTAGATCACAGTAAAGTTGACCATACTCTTCTTGGGATTTTTTTTTAAATATGGAAGTGAGTTTTCTCTTTTATTTTATTTTTCTTTCGGCGGAACTTTAGGAGAAAATAAAGTTTAAAACGTTTTCTATCTTCCCGGGTGCTAAAAAAAACACATCTGCTTTACACATTAACCCCCCTTTTCTCCCTGTTTGTTTGAGACGCCAAATGTCTAATTCTTCAATTTTGATCTTTTTAGTTTTATTTTAGATCGCAACTACCAAGAAGTGCGCGAAATGACTCAGTCAATCGTCGTTTCAAATTCATAATCTTTATTTTCAAGAAATTTATTGTCTTTTCTCTTACATTAATTTTGCATCTCCTTTAAAATCTTCTTTGCTATTTTTTCCCCATATTTCGATAAGTTACATTTTGCTGTTTTTATTTTTCATTTTTAAATATTCATCATTCTCGTGTTAATGAAGTAAATTCAGCTTTTATTTCTCTGTTATCTGATCTATTTATCTTATCGCAGTGTTATTTACTTAATTTTCAAACCATGAGATTTGAAAGCCTACAGCTGTTTCACCATAGAAATCTCCATTCACACACACAGTCACACAACCAGTTTATCACACATTAATATAATTATGTATTTATTATCATGCTTTTTCATTACTAGTATTATTATTTAGATATTATTTATCATTAGGCCTATTTCTAATTGAGATCCCAGACCTCTGCGCGCTTTTGGAGTCCGACTCCTTTAACATGAATATTCACGCAAAGATCCCCGATCTTTATTTGCAAAACCCAAACTTGCATTACATAGGTCCCGGACCTAGTTATTTTTTCTCTCACGCATCAAATTTTTACTCACTGGCTGTTGTCCCTGTGAAGGAAGACCCCATCTAACTGTTGCTCCGGAAGAAACCCCGGATCTGCCGGCCTCCTTTTTTACCTAACGGTGGGGTGGAGGACTTTGATACTGGTTCTGAACCAGGCTATGCACGGACTCTCAGCAGCCTGCGGTTCCTCCCGGAGATCCAGCCCGATCTGAGATCCTGGTCAAAGGAACAAGAAATGCCAGGGTTAAAATCGCTCTCTGATCTCTGAGTTTTCTTTTTTTGACATTCCGTGGTTTCTCAATCCACGAGCTGCTCCCACTCAGCCTTCTTCGTGTCCAACACGCAAGCTTTCAGTAAGAAGCGTCCTAGCTTACCTTAGGGCCGGCCACACCCTGAGTTCACCGACCCGGTCGGCTCTATTTAACTCAGCAGAAACAGATATCAACATCTACTGGAGAACAACAGACCGAACATTTTAGATTAGTCGATTTTGCGCCTCGTGTGTCAGTGCTTACCAAATAACTTCAGGCCTGGGTCACTTCCGTCCTCCGATCTCCAGTATCTGTTAATCACAACAATTTCCAAACTCACGTTTTCCTTTGCTTCTTCCAGAAATCACGTCGGGGTCACCAAATTGTTGAGAAGGTGTTTTCACTCTAATTTAAAGCCTATTTTAAAGGAACAGACACACATTTAATTTATGACCCCAGGCTCTTTCTGAGCTCTCATTTCACCTTCCCGCGTGCTCGTTCATTTCTGTAAAAAGGAGCAATAAGAACAACAAACAACAAGTATATCTTTTAACAGTGAGACGTTGTTCACTGGACTCAGTTCTAGTAACTGAGTACAGCTTTATCTCAGCATAAGGTTTTTATTAAGAAACTAGTTAAAAAGAAACTCCTCCCACATAGATCTTCCTTCACAGAATGGTCACAGCTTCTTCACCAAAAGGCACACAGCTTCTTCACAAAAGGCACACAGTATGTGCCACATTCCTCTTGATTATTCACGGTTTCTAAGTGTTTCCACATGCACTACAAAATTAGACCCTCATACAACATTAACAGAATTTATATCTCTTCAACACCCATGTTGAATTCAGCCCCCCCCCCCATTTATTTGAGGGTCTTATATTTGCGCTCTCTAAATGGAAGAAGTGGAAAGAAGAGCATTGAACTCATTTAAGGGATCACCACCAAGTCACTAGTTTAGGTATGGGGATGACACCTGGGTCAAAATCCAAGCCAACGAAGTGGAAGCCTTTATTGAACATATCTACTTGGTAGATCACAACATCAAGTTTACTCGAGAAGACGCTAAAGAAGACAAGCTACCATTTCTGGACTGCCTGGTACGCATGGAAGGAGATGGCAGCCTTACCACAGAAATCTTTAGGAAACCCACACATACAGACCAATACCTACTTTTTGACTCATACAACCCACTGAAACATAAAGTATCGGTCATCAGAACACTACAGCATAGAGCTGAATATGTCCCCTCAAAGAGAGAAGGAAAGGACAAAAAACACAAACACATAAAGAGGACACTCCTAGTTTGTGAATACCCTAATTGGGCATATGTCAAAGCATCAAAAAAGTCAAGGAAACAGTAAACTCAGGCCAGTGTAGGGGAGGAGAAGAGGAGACGGAAAATATAGTAATCCAATATGTGGCTGGAGTCTCTGAGTCTCTCATAACATCCCGGTGCATTTTAAATCTGGCAACATTCTCAGGCAAAGACTGGTTCATCCTAAGGACAAAACACCCAAACACAAGCTCAGTGGTGTGGTATATGTAGTGCAGTGCATTGAGGAATGTTCAGAGCTGTTCATTGGAGAAACGAAAGAGCAACTACACAAAAGGATGGCTCAACACCGAAGAGCAAACTAATCAGGTTAAGACTCAGCAGTCCATCTACATCTAAAGGAAAAGGGTCACTCTTTTGAAGACAATAATGTGCACATTTTAAATAGAGAAGACAGATGGTTTGAGAGAGGAGTGAAAGACGCCATCTATGTAAAGCATATGAAACCAACCATTAACAGAGGAGGTGGTTTGAGATTCCCCCTTTCAAACACATACAAAGCAGTCTAGAGTTGCCTACCCAAGATGTTTCACCAAAGCTCACACACTGAGGCATGTGATCAAAATAGCGCATAGTTACATAACCGGGGTCGTTTCACCATTAAAAACACTTACATTACCAAGATGCTTAGTGCTTTGAAGCTTACACAAACCTGATCGCCTCTTTAGGTATAACAATAGCCCCATTAGTGTGCCTTAACCATAGACTTTTAAATCTGATACTCCCAATCCAGTTTTAAAACTGAAGAAGCCTCTTGGATGAGAGACGAAACATATTCAAGACAACAAGAAAATTCCAGTTGACCTTCATTTAAACTTTCAGGAATAGCGGCTCATGTTCAACAGGAAAAAAATAATCTGAGGTGCCATATCATCTTACTAGTGTTAGTCAACCTTGTTCTTCACACTTGATAGTTTGGTAGACGCAGTTCTATTAAGGACCAAAATTGCAAATCTGTTGCAACCTTCACTTTCACACTGCGCTTTGTCAAACAAACCGAACATATTTATAGGGGAAGTCCTGCTCCACGAAATGTAAACTAACCTGGAGTGACATCCGATTTTAGCGGTTTTAGGATTGCTAGGATTTTTGGGCAGAGGATGATGGAGAACTATGTTCTCTACTCTTCACTCCTTGTCTGACCATGAGCCATCTCTCCCATTCCTGCTGTCCACCTTGCACTGTTGTTTTGGCTGTGTTCACCCAAAATGCCCTGCGGTATAGTCCACTTCCTGCTTTTGGAGCATCTGACGGCCTAAGTTTTTAGGCCGTCCAGAGTTTGCTTCTTTGGTTGGCATCAGAGTTTAACTGTGCATTCACACCTTCCCATTTGAACCAGATTTTTGGGCAAGCAAATTAGAGTTCGATGAGCAGCTCGACAACAGGGCTGGTGTGGAAGCACCCTCTGAGCCCTTTATGCTTTCCTCTTCCAACAAACTTTATGGAGATGCTATTTTTCTTTTTCTGAGGAACTTTGTACTGGCCCACAGGGCCAAAAGTCCCAATACCTGCCTTAACTCTTTAGGCGCCAAAGTCGCAAAATTCTGACAATCAAAATTGATGACTTTGACAAGCCACACCTGCATGATGGTGGACATGTTTAACTTCAATGTAACCAGCATTTGCCAGTGTGATACTATAGAAAGTCCGGTCAAGGAGACAAGGGAGTAGTGTTTGCAGGTGGAGTATATACAGAGCGAGTTTTAGAGAGAGAAAATGAGAGGTCTGTTCACCGCTCATCACAGATGAAACTAGAAAACCACTCAGAGATCACAGACCTCTGCCAGGGCCACTCACCCCTATCCCCATGTTGTTACGTAATTGTAACTTTTGGCATTTTTCCCAAAAATATTCTGTGACTCTATTTGTCGCTGTATTCTATCCGCAGAGAGAGGAGATCTGCGTATGTGCAATCAATTTGATGTGCATATGCTCCAACCCTACCGTGGATGCTGCACAAGCTCAGCCATCTGTGAGCTCTCTGAGATGGGAGAGGAGTCCACGATAGCACTGCTGGTCGGTTGGTGGATACGCGATTCAGATCGGATCAACACCAGAATTTAGTCAGTTGTTCCTGATCCCATTGCGGACATTTTCTGAAAATTTAATCGAAATCCGCCCATAACTTTTGAAGTTATGTGGCTAAAAGCAAACATTACCGCCTGGCAGAGGTCAAACATCTGTAAAAGTTAGGTAATACAATATGGCTGCCACCTGATTATGTCATAATATGCTAATTAGATGAGTGAAATTACTCCTATCACAAATGTTGGTTTATAAAGCACTTTTTTTCTTAACAGTATGCCTTTATCTCTAACCATATTCAAGCTAGAACCTTTTAAAATGGTGATATCGAAATTGAATATAAAATTTTTCTTAAACTGTGGCTACTATCGTAACACACCATGGTAACAAAGGCAAACTGGTCTGACCTAAATTTCACAGAGAATCTATGGACTGTTGTCAAGAGGAAGATTACAGACACCAGAACCAACGAGCTGGGCTCCCTGAACACCTCAGTAGAAACACAGGCTGTTCGCCTCCATGACACGCTGCTTTGATACAGTAATTTATGCAAAAGAAGACCCAACCATGTGGTGAGTGCATGAATGAAAGCAATTAACTCGCTGGTGGTATTCTAATATATTAAGATGCACTTGTACACAGTTTCATCTGTTCGTTGTGTTCTGCTTATCCAAGAATGATTATTACTAAACTGAAACTCAGTCATTCCTCCCAGAAACAAGTACCAGCTCATCATTCAGATTTTCTTTACTGTGCCCCATCCACCATCTCCACATTCCTGACTCTCCACCCCTTCATTAAATATTCAGACTGTGGCATTCAGCCACCCACCCCCCTCTCTATATGCCTGGCAGGCAGCTGGGGCATGTGGCCCTTTGAGGGCTACAAAGGGTGGGGAAGGTAAAAAAGCTTTAAAATTCAGAACAGGGGAATAGTTGTTAATAATAAATTAAATTAGCAGTTATACGTAGCTGGGGCACATACAATCATCAAACAGAACTGGGTTTTACTCTCTTTCAGCTGAGGGATGTTTGAAGGGTTTCTTACATGTTCAACCAATTTCCAATCATCCCACAACATCTCAATGAGTTTAGCAACTCTTTCTTTCTTTCTTTCTTTCTTTCTTTTACTGGTATGTTTTGGTTCTTGTCCTGTTCCAGGTTTCAGTCCTGCGTCAGCCCTCTTTTATCAGAGGTGTGGAATATTCATTTAACAGTATGTTTTTCATTTTCCATTCAGTGTTATGATTGTACCACTACCAGTGTGATTGCTTGGGAAATCAATTCAATTTAATTCAAAAATACTTTATTGATCCCAGAGGGAAATTAAGTGTTGGTATAGCTCATATAATTATTTCTTTAAGGAGTTGTTGTAGATGATGATGGCTGTGGGCAGGAAGGATTTCCTGTAGCGGTCTGTACAGCAGCGAAACTGGAGAAGCCTCCGACTGAAGACGCTCTGTTGTTGTATGACTGTCTCATGAAGAGGATGCTCAGGGTTGTCCATAATTTTTTTGATTTTTATGAAGAATCCTTCTTTGCATCATCATCTCCAGATGTTCCACAGTTGTCCCAAGAACAGAACCAGCCTTCTTTATCAGGTTGTTTAGCCTATTTAAATCCCTGGCTCTGATGCTGCTACCCCAACAGATGACGGTTGAAGAGATTACACTCTCCACAACAGATTTGTAGAAGATCTCCAGCATCTTGCTGCAAACCTTGAAGGACCTAAGCTTCCTCAAGAAGTACAGTCTGCTCTGTCCCTTCTTGTAGACGGTTTCACTGTTCAGTCTCCAGTCCAGTCTGTTGTCAAGGTGATCTCCGAGGTATTTATACACCTCAACCACCTCCATTTCTTCTCCCATGACGGAAACAGTTTTTGACTTATCCCTGTTTCTTCTGAAATCTACAATCATCTCCTTTGTTTTGTTCACATTCAAGGTGAGACGATTGTTTCCACACCATGTCACAAAGCAGTCCACCAGCTTTCTGTATTCAGCTTCTTGTCCATCTCTGATACACCCAACAATTGCAGAGTCATCTGAGTATTTCTGCAGATGACAGGTCTCTGATTTGTACTGGAAGTCTGAGGTGTGCAGAGTGAAAAGGAATGGTGAGAGTACAGTCCCCTGTGGTGCTCCTGTGCTGCTGACCATCTGGTTTAAAACACAGTCCTTCAGTCTCACAAATTGTGGTCTGTTGGTCAGGTAGTCATTGATCCAGGCGATTGTTGAGGGCTCCACCTGTGACTTCCGGAGTTTCTGACAAAGCAAATCAGGCTGAACTGTGTTAAATTCACTGGAGAATTCAAAGAACATGATCCTCACAGTGCTGCCTGCTTTGTCCAGATGACAGTGGGTTGGTTGAAGTAGGTGGATGATGGCATCTTCAACTCCAACTCCACAGTGATAAGCAAACTGCACTGGGTCCTGATACATTCTTGTTTGCTTACTCAGGGGTGCCAACAGGAGTCTCTCCAGGACCTTCATGATGTGGGATGTCAGGGCAACAGGTCTATAGTCATTGATGACTGATGGGTGAGTTCTCTTTGCTGCTTGATCAGATGCTTGATCAGATCAGATCAATGATCAGATGCTTGATGTGTTAAAAGATCACTTAAATCTGTTCTGCTAAAACACAGAAGACAGGGAAGCATAAAAATTTTCAAAGAAACATTTTGAAAAGGTGTTGACTTGATGAACATGGTTTTGATGATCTTGGAAAGTTTATGGAGATGATAGGAATATCATGTTAATAGACAAAAACCAAGTCATTAAGGAAGCCTTGGAGAACATAATTTAGCAACACTTGGAAGACAACTGGAGCAATACTCAGAGAAAAAGGCATCACTAAATACAAGATGACCTAACAGCATCTTAAAAGCCATTTTTCACTCGTCTCCCTCCCTAATCATGAGCACGTGGTATGCATTATGCAAGTCTAACTGAGACCCGTTCACATGGGACCATTTTCAGAAATGTTTCTTCCACACCGACAGCAGCCCAAAGTGCTATTTGTACTTAAACAAAAACTCCTGACTCAAATTAGATATTTGCCCTGAAGACTTGACCAAGCTCAGCCAGCACCTGGACACCAAGTTGTACCAGCTCCCGAGTCCTGATCCCACGCAACGCAGAGCACTGAAACCAGGCCTCCAACAAAGGCCAGGGCCGGTCCAACCCGCCAATGAACCGACCACGCACGGTGCGCACAGAACAGGTGATCGAACCTCTGACCATTTGATGCAGACCTTTTGGACTTTATACACAGAGGTCATGTAACTTATCAATCAAAAAATATTCCTATGAGAGCATCTGAGCATCATCTCAGACCTGGGCACCGTACCCAATGCACCTCGCTATCCGGGAGCTGACAGTGTGTTGAACAAGTACGGAGGCTTTAGAGCGCAACTGTGACTGCACCGCACACATACTGGGGGATGACAGATCACTGCAGCTTAACCACTGATGCAGAAAGAGTGCATGCGGGGATTACCTTCCGCTGAAGCAATCAGAAAAGCTGCTATTCAGAGATTCTTGCTGGATTCTGATCACTTCAATTAGAGTAATGTTCCCTGATTTCAAAACTATGGCTGAAGTAGAGCTCCTAATTCCAGTCTCCAGTGTGCCAACATAGCACAGATTCAGCCCCTATAAATGGGAGAGCAGTTCAGGTCCACAGCAGGTGAAATGTTCAGAATTAATGTAGCTTATTAATCTGATTGATGTATGATGACACGATGTGGATTTTCTGTTTAGTTTTTAAGATTGATTATTGATTATAATGAATGAAAATTAAATACTACTAAATATGTTATTAACATTTTTAAAATTGACGGGTAAAAAAGATTATGATTGAATTTTGTTGACCCTGTCAGTCAAAATGACAGATGACCAAATATTGTAGCGCTACCTCTGAACAAGGCTTACTTAATATGAAGTGATCGCTGCAGATTGTTCCAATCGCTTCTTTTGATAGCTTGAAACTAAAGAGTCTTTTGTTTGCATTAAAGGGGTGCGAGTCGATGGAATTCTATAGAACTTGCATGTTTTTTTTTTTTTATCAAAGCGATATGTGCAACCAACAGCACAGCACAACATGACACGATCACGTCTCTTTCTGCACCCAACAAGGGCAGTAGAGCAGACAGAGCGATAATCCCTCTATTGGTGGAGTATTATGGGATGTTAGTGGATCATAACAATCTGTTCATAGTAATGACCACATTAATGTCTCTCAAACTGAAGGTGGTATTAAATGACTTTGGATCAGAATTATCTGACTTCTGACATTCTCTCCATGCTAAGCTAGCTGCTACATTACAAGAACTCCTTGAAAATATTGTTGAAATATCAAAATAAAAAGCACTTCCGGTTCTGGTTACTCAGGAGTTTAACACTCAATTAATTAACTTACTACTCTTTGTCTCGCTCATTATGTTGTATTCATATCCTAAACTTGAACATTTTTACTATTTAGAATTGAGAACAAAGGCTTTATATGTGGATTTAGGAAATAGATTCCCAAAATTATAAAAACTTTCCAGTTAAGAGGGAGGAGAAGAAAAGCCTCAAAACTACATTTAGTGCTATATATATAACGGAGTGGAAAATATGAAGACCGAGATAAACAGGTGATAACCTAGTCATTACAAAAACAAAAAAGCAGAACATTAATAGGTTTTAAACTGCTTGTATTATGGTAATTAAAATATTAAAAGATAATTATATGTTAACTTATTAATTTAGGCCCAAGGACAAACAGTAAGGCTAGGTTCCTAACCAACAGCGATGAGGGTTAGGGTTAGAGGAAACATAGATGTAATGGATTTAATGTTTCTTACATTCGTCAGTGACCTGAGACTTGATACAGACTTTCCCCTCAAAGACTTGAGACTTGGCTTGAACTTGGAAAAAAAGACTAAGCATCTCTACCTCTGATAAAAGAGTTCTGTTACAGTTACCTAGTCACATTCTGCTGCAACGCAGCATCCCCAAACCATTAAGCTTCCCCTTCTATGCTTTACAGTTGGTATGCTGTTTGTCCTGGAATCCTGTTTTTGGTTTATGCCTAACATATTCTCTTTTTGTGGCATACCAATATTCAACTTTAGAGTCATCTGTCTTCTTCCTGAAGTCCTCACTCTCACTTCAACAGCTAGGAGCACCAAACTCAGTGTCTGAAGTTTAAACGGGACAAACCTTCTTCAGCATGTTCACCTAATGTAATACAGCTTTGTGCAACTTTAACCAATGTAAGTGGGAATATAAGTGAGGGTGTACCTATTTATTTTTCACCCAAAATATGGTAGGGTACCAAAATTTTTTACATGACTAATCTCACATACCTTCATGCTGTTTTGGTGTAAATGCTGAAAAGTATTTTCCATGTACATGCACATCATCTGAAAGGAGTCTGGTATGTGTCGAGCTAAAGACTGAACAAGTACATGCTCTGTTCTGTTCCTAATGACTTAACACACAAAGAAAATCTTCACTTTATATCAGGCACTGAGAAGAACAACTCTTTTCAAACCATTTCCCAGAGCAACACTGAAAACACTCTCACCCAGACTTCAGTGACACTGACCTGACCTGACAACTCTTCCATCAGGATGCCTGGCTCAGAGGGACAAAGTCTGTGCTGCACTAAAACCCACAGCAGGACAAAGAGCGCTCCCGCATTCCACTGTGCCACTTATTCTCATTCTCTCTCTCTCTCTCTCTCTCTCTCTCTCTCTCTCTCTCTCTCTCTCTCTCTCTCTCTCTCTCTCTCTCTCTCTCTCTCTCTCTCTCTCTCTCTCTCTCTCTCTCTCTCTCTCTCTCTCTCTCTCTCTCTCTCTCTCTCTCTCTCTCTCTCTCACACACTCACATGCACACAATCCCAAGAATGAAAGGCTTCCCAGTGCAATCAAAGTGATTTAGCCTCCAGAGTTTAACAAGTGACTTTAAGGGGTGTTTGTGTGACTGTTCTACAAAGACTGGAGATAACTCTGCTCTGAGGGGATGGAAGAGAAAAATCCTCAGAAGAAATGTTCAGAAAACTTCACAAGCATCACATCATAAGGTAGGGAATATTTATCCCAGTTTATCACCGCCCATCCTTCCATCATCCATCCATTGTATATAAACCGGCTTATGCTTTCAGAGTTGAGGGGGGGGCGGGTTCTTGTGGTTTGGTGCCTTTCTCCAGTGGTCATTTAGCAAGCAGTGGGGTACGCCCTGGACAGGTCACCACAGGAGAACAAATATTTTCCAATAAATCTGTTTTGAAGTTCTCTTTTAGAATCTGAGAATTAGGGTTCAGAAAATCCCATTATTATGCTCAAGTGTGGATTATTGAAAGAACAAGTCAGGCACATGCCCTGGGGACTGATAGAGCACTCCAATAACCCTCTTTTTCACTGCACTGATTCACAGGGAGGTCCACTCATATTGGACCGTGTGGCAGATTTACTGCTGAAAGTCTCAGCTGGACACAACATGGAAAATGTGTGTTAGAAGCTACTAGGAGTAGAAACATTAAAGATCAAGGAGTCTCAGTTATTGGGATTCAGCATTGTTCAGAGCAGAGTAGGATCTATGGAGATAAGGGCCCTAGGTGTGAAGGATAAGGTTTGGACCTGCTGTGATGCCTGGAATGGAGCCGGTGGGACAGACAAGAATACAGAAACCAGAGTTAAAAATGAGAATTTATTGGATATGAATGAAGAAGTGATTTTTGATATGGCTTCTTACCCAGGGCATCGCTGTTTCAGAGAGCAGCAAGAGTGTTGGGGTGGGGATCGTTTAATAAGTTCCCATCAGTGTTCTACACAGTGTAGGCACTGTAAGAAAACATGGCCATGGCTGCCTGAATACCACAAGGTTTTAATCCCTAAGATGATTTACAGTGATGATTTGTGCAGATGTTAAATAACTGGTTTCAAATTCCCCAAAATAAATATTCACAACTTTTTAAATCAATAATATCAAAGCCTTATACAAGTTCAACTCCATCACACTGAATGCTCTGAAATTATTTTGTGTATGTAGAATTTGAAAAAAGATTATTTAAAAATGCTTTTAGGCTCTGAAATAGTTTCTTGTTACTGTGGCAATGTTTTCCTGTTTGCATCACTATCAGTTTAAATGGTTCAATAAAGAAAGCAAGAGAAGGAACAAAATGGAGCTTAGCTCATACCTCCACATGTAGCAGACACTTTATCAGCTCAAACTGCTACAAAGGTTAGTTTAAATGAAAAATATAGATTAATGACTAGCAGAATGCCACCAACATGAATGTGTTGCCTGTTTCTGGTCTGATAACTAATGTAGATGGCAAAGATTTTGGATATGCTTTTGGGTCTCTTTCCACCTGGGAATTCTGGGATAATGTGCAGCAGAAAGCCTACGTAAAACTATCCAGAAAAATACTGAACTTCGACCAAACATCCAGCCTTCTCCTTGATTCACAACCTGGGAAACAGTTCATAGAAATATTCACTGCTCTAATCAGAGGACACTCTATCCATTGTCTATACATGGCATAGGAAGCCATAGTACCCAGAGAAAACCCACGCATGCACAGGTAGAACATGCAAACTCCATCCAGAAAGACCCGGGGCTGGGATTGGAACCCAGGACCTATTTTCTGCAAGGCAACTTTCCCACTGTGCAGATGTTTTATTTCCAATTCTTCATTCTTTAATTTAAACTGTTTTACATTACAATTTTATTTGCTTTTGTTTTTCATTGGCCATAACATATTAGCTGTTTGCTTCTATTTAATAAAGTCATAAAGTCTAAAACCTGAAAACAGGAATTATCAGATCAATTCAGCTTATTTATATAATGCCAATTCACAAGACATGTCTGAACACACTTTACAAGACCAAAAAAGTCAACTCAGTCCAGTCATACAGAGAGATGCCAAGTCAATTACATACATCCCAGCTAATCATAGTTATTAAACAATGCAGCCAAGTTCAGTTCATTTTAAATAAATAGAACACCGGGCCAGGTGCAGTTCTATGAAGAGAAAAAAAAAACAGAGAATGTAAAGATTCAGTTTCAGTTTATTTATATAGCGCCAATTCACAACAGATGTCATCTCAAGGCACTTAACAAGAAGTCATTTCAATACATTTATAGAAACATTCCAATCAGTTAAAAAGTTTCCTATTTAAGGAATTCCAGCAGATTGCGTCAGTCATTGGCATGAGGTTGGGCCCCGTTGATGCAGACTTTCCAACCACAGCAATCCTTCAGCAATCCCTCATACTGAGCAAGCATGTAGCGACAGTGGAGAGGAAAAACTCCCGTTTAACAGGAAGAAACCTCCAACAGAACCAGGCTCAGTAGGAGCGGCCATCTGCCACGACCGTCTGGGGGTTTGAGAAGACAGAGCAGAAACACAGAAGGAACAGAAGATCTGAAATAAAAGAACTTTCTATGTTACAGAAAGTAAAAAGTTGATAACAGGACACAGTGGATGTTCAGTTACTGGGAGCATCATCCCAGTCGATGCCCCCCGTCCAACAGGGCATTGCAGCCAAGCAGGATACCAGACCAGGTATATCTTCTATGGAGAGAAAAACACTGAGAGAAAACAAAGTTAACAGTCGAAATAACAGAATGTACTGTAATACAACTGGAGAGTAGTAGGAGAAAAGGAAGTAGCAGAGTGAAGAAAAGTGGTAAGTCTGTCGTCCAGCAGTCTAAGCCTATAGCAGCATAACTACAGAGCTAGCTCAGGATGACCTAAGCCACTCTAACTATAAGCTTTATCAAAAAGGAAAGTTTTAAGCCTGGCCTTAAAAGTAAACAGAGTGTCTGCCTCACGGACTAAAGCTGGGAGCTGGTTCCACAGGAGAGGAGCCTGATAACTAAAAGATCTGCCTCCCATTCTACTTTTAGAAATCCTAGGAACTACAAGTAAACCTGCAGTCTGAGAGCGAAGTGCTCTGTTAGGAACATATGAAACAATTAGATCTCTAATGTATGATGGAGCTTGATTATTAAGGGCTTTGTATGTAAGAAGAAGGATCTTAAATTCTATTCTGGATTTAACAGGGAGCCAATGAAGGGAAGCTAAAACAGGAGAAATGTGATCTCTCTTTTTAATATTCATCAGAACTCTTGCTGCAGTATTTTGGATCAACTGAAGGCTTTTAATGGCATTTTGTGGACTACCTGATAGTACAGAATTACAGTAGTCCAGCCTTGAGGTAACAAATGCATGGACTAGTTTCTCAGCATCACTCCTGGACAGGATGTTTCTAATTTTAGCAATATTCCGGAGGTGAAAGAAGGAAATCCTAGAAACCTGTTTAATATGGGATTTAAATGTCAAGTCTTGGTCAAAAATAACGCCGAGGTTATTTACGTTATTACTGGGGGCCAATTTAATGCCATCCAGATGAAGTGATTGACTAATCAGTTTCTTTTTTAGAACTTCTGGTCCAAAGACAGCAACTTCTGTCTTGTCAGAATTTAAAAGCAAAAAGTTTAGATTCATCCATTTTTTTATGCCTTCCAGACATGCCTGTAATCTACCTAACTGACTGGGTTCATCAGGATTTATGGATAAATATAGTTGTGTATCATCTGCATAACTGTGGAAATTTATCCCATGCTGTCTAATGATTCTACCAATTGGGAGCATATATATGGTGAAAAGAATTGGTCCAAGCACAGAACCCTGTGGAACTCCACAAGTAACCCTTGAGAGTGAAGAAGATTTATCATTTAGATGAACAAACTGGAATCTGTCAGACAAATATGATTTAAACCAGCCTAGTGCTGTTCCTTTGATCCCTGCAACATGTTCAAGCCTTTCTAAGAGAATATTATGATCGAATGTGTCAAAAGCAGCACTGAGATCTAACAAAACCAGAACAGCCACTAGTCCATTATCTGAGGCCATGAGAATATCATTGGTAACCTTCACCAGTGCTGTTTCAGTGCTATGATGAGCTCTAAAACCTGACTGAAACTCTTCAAACAGCTAGTTACTGTTTAGATGATCACAGACTTGATTAGCTACAATTTTCTCAAGGATTTTGGATAAGAAAGGAAGGTTAGATATAGGTCTGTAATTCACTAAGTCATCTTGATCAAGGGAAGGTTTCTTGAGTAAAGGTTTAATTACAGCTATTTTAAATTCCTGTGGTACGTATCCGTTTACTAAGGATAGATTCATCATCTCCAAAATGGGGCCAGGAACCAAATGGAACACTTCTTTAAATAATTTGGTTGGGATTGGGTCCAACATACAAGTTGAAGGTTTAGATGAGGTTAATATTCTTGATAATTCCGAAAGCTCGACTGAATCAAAACAGCCTAAGCAAAAATGAGGTTCTACAGTTCTTTCCGATGCTACCTCATTTACTGAGGAAGAAGTAATCATGTTTGGGAGGATGTCAATGATTTTATTTTTAATACAATTAATTTTATTTATGAAGAATCCCATAAAATCATCACTGCTAAGAGCTGGGGGAATAGTTGGCTCAACAGAGCTATGACTGTGCAAGTTTGGCAACTGTACTAAAAAGAAACCTAGGATTGTTTTTATTCGCCTCTATTAATCATTAAAAATATGCTGTTCTAGCTTGTCGAAGGGTCTTTTTATACAGCAGTAGACTGTTATTCCAGGTTAAATAGGAATCCTCTAGATGTGTAGAGCGCCATTTTCTCTCCAACTTCCTAGTATTCTGCTTTAAAGTATGCAACGCTGCGTTAAACCAAGGAGTCAGCCTCCTATGGCTAGCCACTTTCTTTTTTAATGGGGCTACACTATCTAATGCCAAACGCAATGAGGACATAACGCTGTGAACCACACCATTAATTTCTGAAGGGTTAGAGATAGAATTGCTGCCATCCACTGTGTTACTCTGAGACATTGAGGAAAGTAAGAATGGAACAGATTCTTTAAAAATTGTTACAGCATTGTCTGATAAAGCTCAACTATAATGAAATTTTCTTTCAGATTTAAGATGGTCAGTTAAAGTAATTTCAAAAGTTATTAAGAAGTGATCAGACAGGACCGGGTTATGTGGGTGGACTGTTATTTCCTCACACTCAATACCGTATGTCAGTACAAAGTCCAAAGTGTGTTCTCCCGAGTGGGTCGATCCCTGTACTTTTTGAGTAAAGCCAATTGAGTCTAAAATAGCACTAAAGGCTGCATTTAGGCTATCACTTTCAGTATCCACATGAATATTGAAGTCCCCCACTATAATGACCCTATCAGTATTTAATTCCAAATCAGATAAAAAAATGTGAGATCTGATCCAGGAATTGAGAGTTAGGGCCTGGTGGACGATACAAAACCACAAACAAAAATGGTCTTAATGTTTTGCAACTTGGATGACGAAAATTAAGGGTTAGATGTTCAAAAGAACTGTAGCTATCAATTGGTCTGGGACTAATTAGTAAATCAGAACGAAAAATGTTTGCAACTCTTCATCCTCGCCCAGTATTTCTAGGAATGTGAACATTTAAATGACTGGAAGGAGTTGACTCATTTATACTGACATAATCCTCCTGCTGCAACCAGGTTTCTGTGAGACAAAGGAAATCAATGTGATTATCACAAATCAAGTAATTTACTAACAAAGTCTTTGAGGAGAGAGATCTTATGTTTAATAAACCACATTTAATAGATTTATTTTTCTGTTCAGTCAAAGTCGTATTTATCTTTATGAGATTTCCATAATTTGCTTTTGTTGGCTTAACTTTTAATCCATTTAATTTTGGCTGTGGGCAAGACACTGTTTCTATAGGGTAATGGGTGGGTAACAGTACAGAAGCAGCAGAGAGGTGGGTTAAACTATGACTCTGCTTCCTGGTCTGGACCCTGGGTTGTCAGTATTTTGGAGGACTAATAAATTCGGCCATATTCCTTGAAAGAAGAGCTGCTCCATCCAACGTGGGATGGATGCCGTCTCTCCGGATCAGACCAGGTTTTCCCCAAAAAGTTTTCCAGTTATCAATGTAGCCCACATCGTTTGCCGGACACCACCTAGACAACCATTGATGGAATGACAGCATGCGGCTAAACATGTCGTCACTGGTCCGATCAGGCAGGGGACCAGAAAAGATTACCGAGTCTGACATTGTTTTAGCAAACTTACACACCGAAGCAACACAAATTTTTGTGACCTCCGATTGGCGTAACCGGGTGTCATTACCGCCAGCGTGAATAACAATCTTACTGTATTTACGCTTATCTTTAGCCAGCAGTTTCAGGTAGGATTTGATGTGGCCCGTTCTGGCCCCTGGTGAGCATTTGACTATGGTCAATGGTGTCTCTAATGCCACGTTTCTGACTATGGAGCTGGCAATAACCAGGGTCGGCTTCTCAGCGGGTGTGTCGCTGAGCGGGGAAAATCTGTTAGAAACGTGGACCGGTAGGTGGTGGCCCCTGGGCTGGGTCCTAGAACTATGCTTCCTACGTACAGTCACCCAGCCGGCCTGGGGTCCCGACTGCGCGGGCTCTACCGGAGGACAGCTAGGGGGTTCTATCCTTGTTGGCTCCGCGCTGGCTAATGGGCTTCGGCTATCTGCTGGTTTTTCAACAGCGCGGAGCCGTGCTTCTAATTCTGATACCCTCGCCTCCAAAGCTACAAAAATATTAGATTTATTACAGTTACCATTATCACTAAAGGAGGCAGGAAAGTAACTAAACATCTGACAGAGAGAGCAAGAGAGAAGAGAAGAGTTAGAGACAGGAGAGAGAAGAGTAGCCATAGCCGCAATGAAGCTAAGCTAACTGAGCTAGCGAGACCTTACCACCCCAAGAAAAGCTGTGTGAAACACAAGGAGTTCCCAAAACGTAAAGTACACCACCACAAATCGTGTGTTTTAGTGTGCTTGTGTGTTAAAATAACTTAGAAAGGCCTCAGCACAGAGAAAATAAGATCAATTCAAGAGAGTCTGAACAACAGCTCCACGGAGCACAACAGTGACAACAGGAAATGACGCAATACGGCTTACCCGGTCACAGAGTACCAAAAGACAAAAGTTATGCAGACATCTGTTGTGAATTGGCGCTATATAAATTAACTGAATTGAATTCAATTGACAGTGACCCCTGTAAATTGCATTACAACATGAGAATGTCACTGTTTATGTATAGATTTAAAGTCAAATGTATTTTTAATTATTGCAAAAAGCATAAAATAGCCTTCAAATATTGAACATTTGCTTTGAATTATGTATGCATACTTATTTTCTTCTGGACTTTCACTAGGTGCGCATGCGTCAGTGAGACTGCCAAGACCGGCTCCAAAACAACATGGTTTTAACTGTCTTTAAATCTTTTTTAAGACTGGTTTTAACCGATTTTAAAATAGCAAACTTTTTAATCATCAGATGCTTTTATTGGGGGTGTTTTAATCGGTGCGGAGTACGTGGACTATTTCTTTCTCCCATCATGCCTCCACTTACCTGCAGCCCTGGGTTTGATAGCTGCGTCAAGCTAAGCCAGATGGTTCTGGAGATGGAGCACACTGCATCAAATCCAGGAGCACGAGCACGTTGTGGACATTATCCTGGGCAGGACTCTCACAGTCCGACTTCCTTTAGCCCTTCATGTCGTGCCAAACCCCGGACCACAGCCAGAACTTGCCGAGGTGTCCTCCACTTCACTGCAAACCAACGAAACAAGCCCTTGGCGCCAAACACACATCACTGCGTCCAGGGGATGTTTCTCTGCCCAACATACATGAAGTGCAAGATGCTTATAAATCCTCTGGCCAGGGTCAACATCGCACAGACCCGCCTCCCACCACACTCATCATTGGGGACTCCATCGTGAGGAATGTGAGGAAGAGAGGTGCCCTCACTCTGCTTTTCCCCGGAGCCACCGTGATGGACATTGCAGGAAAAATCCTGGACCTCCTTCTACTTCACACAGCTGTGAGTGAAGTTATAATTCACGCCATCACCAATGACATTCATAAGCAGCAGTCTGAGCTCCTGAAGCGTGATTTTATCCACCTTTTTAATCTTTTAAAAAGCTCTCATGTGTCTGTGTTTATCTATGGCCACTTACCGTTGGCAGAGGAATTGGTCATTTTAGCAGACTTTTACCTCTAAAAACTTTGCTTTCCTCTACCAACATGACTCACAATCCAAACAATTTTAACATTTTCTGGGGCAGGAGGCACCTGTTTGGGGCAGATGGTCTCCATCTCAACAGATAGGGCACCCACATGCTGGTAATGAGCCTGACATGTTCCCTCCCCCGTCTACCACAGCTGCCCCTGCCCTTTCTGCCCCTTCCACCACATCCTGATAACATGTGGACTCTTTGTGCATGCGTCAGCGTCTGTCAGACCCACCAAGACTGGGTCCCCAGCAAGCAGGGGTTTTAACTGGTTTTAAATCTTTTTAAATACTGGTTCTAACCAATTTTAGTACCACTAATTTAGTAATAATCTGGACGTTTTTATCTGATCGTTTTAACTGGTGGGGAGCGCGGTCTACTTCTCTCCCCACACCATGCCTCAACTCACCTGCAGTCCTGGGTGTGATGGCTGCGCAGAGCTCTGCCAGAGGATTCTGGAGCGGGAACAGAGGATTTCAACACTCCACCAAATCCAGGACCATGAGCGCGACGTGGACATCATCTTCAGCCAGACTTTTGCCGCTGCCAGCAGTGCACAGCTGGCGACACTATTCCCTGCCAGCCCGGCAAAGCTGTGGAGGGAAGATCCATCGCTAGGCCTCCAAGCGGATTCAGGGTTCCAAACGTCCACGTGACGTCTACTGCAGAGGAGGTACGCTGGTTCCAGCAGGGGGCTAACCCAGAAGCCCCCGAGCCCTCGACACCGATTAAACATTGCTGCAGTCCTGGGGATGCTTCTCCACCTGGCATACAGCAAGTCCTGGATGGTGAAAGATCCTCTGCCCAGCGCAAACATCCACCTGCATACCTGTCGCCACACTCATCAATGGGACTACATAGTCTGAAATGTGAGGATGAGAGGAGCCCTCAATCTGTGTTTCTCTGGAGCCACTGAACAACAAAGCAGACCACTGTGTTTGTTTGTTTAAATGCGTTTTTAGAGTATTCTATGAGCTGCACTTCTAGTACAAAGCTTTCCAGCTCAATCAAAACTTGCTCTCTGTCGGCCATTGCTCCTTGCGTGGATGTGCGTTTACAAGCTGAAGTAAATAAACATTCGTCAACCAAAAGGTCTGCACCCCCTGCTATCCTGGCAGAGAATTGCTTTGCAACAGTGACACGCTAACGGAGAAGTATAAAAGGAAAAGATCTCCATCAATACGTGTGCATGTGGGTCTAAACCTGCTGATGTAGAAGCATAAACTAGGCTTTACTCTAGACCAAGGCTCTGTGCCAGTCCTCAAGTGCTACAACCTTGCAACGTTTGGATGCATCCCTGCTCCAACACACCTGAGTGTTGGAAAGGAGGCTCTGACTGACTGTGGAACACTGGATGCAGGAGGAACAGTGTGGCTTTTGTCCAGGCCATGGAAGCATTGGGCAGATGTTTACCCTTTGCTGAGGAGGTAATTGAAGAGAGAGCAGAGAGTCTGCCCCTCTAAGTCTGACAGTATGGTTCTTAACCAGAAAAGATGGTTATTCTTTGCATCATGCAAAGGAGTTCAATTCTTTAGGTGTCTTTTTCATGAGTGATGACAGAGAACAGAGGGAGATGGATAGATGGATCTGGCCTCATCTGCAGTAATGTTGACATCAAAAGAATTAGATCCAGGATACATGTGGCTGAAATGAGCTTCCTGCTTAGGGTGGTTAGACTCAGCTGTAGAAACAGGGGGAGCAGGTCCCTCATTTGAAGCTTCAGTCAAATCCACAATGTTTGTTATTGAAAGGAGTCAGCTGAGGAGCTTTCCTTTTTGATAAAGCTTATAGTTAGAGTGGCTTAGGTCATCCTGAGCTATCTCTGTAGTTATGCTGCTATAGGCTTAGACTGCTGGAGGACAGACTTACCAATTTTCTTCACTCTGCTACTTCCTTTTCTCCTACGACTCTCCAGTTGTATTACAGTACATTCTGTTATTTCGACTGTTAACTTTGTTTTCTCTCAGTGTTTTTCTCCTCATCGAAGATACACCTGGTCTGGTATCCTGCTTGGCTGCAATGCCCTGTTGGACGGGGGTCATCGACTGGGATGATCCTCTCAGTAACTGAACATCCACTGTGTCCTGTTATCAACTTTTTACTTTCTGTAACATAGAAAGTTCTCTTATATCGGATCTTCTGTTCCTTCTGTGTTCTGCTCTGTCTTCTCAAACCCCCAGACGGTCGTGGCAGATGGCCGCTCCTACTGAGCCTGGTTCTGTTGGAGGTTTCTTCCTGTTAAAGGGGAGTTTTTCCTCTCCACTGTCGCTACATGCTTGCTCAGTATGAGGGATTGCTGAAGGATTGCTGTGGTTGGAAATCTGCCCAACCTCACGCCAATGACTGACGCAATCTGCTGGGATTCCTTAAATAGGAAACTTTTTAACTGATTGGAATGTTTGTATAATTGTATTGAAATGACTTCTTGTTAAGTGCCTTGAGATGACATCTGTTGTGAATTGGCGCTATATAAATAAACTGAATTGAATTGAATTGAGGAGGTTCGGGCCCCTGGTCAGGATACTTCCTAAATGCCCACTTTGGAAAGTTTGCAAACATATCCAACTGGGAGGAAACCTAGAACTCACTGCAAGGGTAATATGTCCCTGCTGGCCTGGATTGATGGATGGATGGGCAAACGGGGCAGAGTTGGATAGATGGAGTACACCACCAACATATATGGAAGTTGAGCTCTGTGAAGAACTGGGACCAAATACAGATATCTACACACACCTTATGCCACCAAACAGCTATGGTGGCGTATGTATGCCACTAATATCTGCTGATGCATACACACATACCAAGGTCAGATTCATGCCAAATGATGTCTAACTCAGCTGGCATGCATACATCTTTTGTATTTGCTACATTCAGATTAAATATATCTAATCTACTTTGAATCAGTTTAGTAGCAAAAAAAATTTCTGTTTTTATAAATTCAGGCAGTATGGGCCTAAACTCTACCCGTCATCCGACAGGTTCTGGTGTGTGGACGTCCTCTGTAGTCACCTGAACTCCCCTTACTCAGTTTCACATACCAGAAACTTCTAGAGGAGCATGTGATTATATGTGTGCTATTGGTGGAAGGGTCAGCTAGATAATACAGGCAGCTGGTAGAGCCCATAGTAACAAAATAATTAAAACTGAAATGAAGCACTCATTACTCTGCCCACCATCTCTCAGATTTCTATGTCTACATTTTTCATCACTTTTGAACCTAATTTTTAAAAGAAGTGTGGAAATTGTAAAGTGACAGAGTAAAGAAATAATCATGGGTCTATGGTTTATAGATCTATGGGAACTGCTGAGCATCTTTGGTCACATTTGAAATGCAAAAGTCCCAACATCATGGTGATAAATTATTTATGACTGAATTTGTGATTGATTTTTGAGCATTAAAGGCTGTGCGTGTGTGCATGTGTGTGTGCATGTATGGGAGGGGTTTCCAGAGCTCTACGTTGATACCAATGAGAAGATGTTGTCCTGTATGATCCATGTAGTTCCAGGTTGACTGTAGTTGGTGGAAAAACAGAAATAGTTCAATTTTTTATCACCACATATGGGTAGATGCTTTCTACCTACTGTCTGGGAACTCATAGCCAGGAGCAATGATTAAGATACAGGCAATCAGGGTTTCTTTCAAAGGATCTCATAAAACTGTGTGAGCATGTGGAGATGGGGGTGAGCGAGGGGGTACACATGGATTGAAAGCTGGCTGCCTTCAGGCAACAAAGACAGAAACAGTATTGAGTGTTTTTATCTCAGTGTGTAATCCTCAGTGGACTGGGTTCCAAGGCAGGATCACAGGGGCCAGTGTCCAACCATGCTGACTGCTGTACCATTGTTTGTCCTATCTGACACTGATTTTAGCTCTTCCATCATGCAGCCAGATTTACAGACATTCATGCTTTCCATACTACAGTATTACAACTAAGTCATCAATATTACAGGACTACAGTTTTACAATGTAACACAGTGCTAGCCGTCCAGATGTGCAAGACGGGGGGGATGGCGCTCCACGTACTGAACATCCCTCATGTCCTTTTATCAACTTTTTACTTTCATTAATATAGAAAGTACTCTTACATCAGTTCTTCTGCTCTTTCTGTGTCTCTACTCTGACTTCTCAAATCCCCAGTTGGTCGTGGCAGATGGCTGCTGGTACTGAGCCAGGTTCTGGTTCTGGTTCTGCTGAAGGTTTCTTCCTGTTAAAGGGAAGTTTTTCTTCTCCACTGTCGCTAGATGCTTGCGGAATATGAGGGATTGCAGTGGTTGGAGTCTGCATTAACAGGGTACAACTACAAGTCAATGACTCTATGTAATCTGCTGGGAATCCCTAAATAGAAATAATAATAATAATAATAATAATAATGGCTTGCATTTATATAGCGCTTTTTGAGACCCTCAAAGCACTTTACCACTCCATTATTCATTCATTCTCACATTCACACACTGGTGGAAGTAAGGTACGATTGTAGCCACAACTGCCCTGGGGCAGACTGACAGAAGCCAGGTTGCCATATCGCGCCATCGGGCAGAGGTGCATATGGCACGATATGGCAGTTCAGATGAAAACTGATTGGAATGTTTGTATGATTGTATTGGAATGACTTTCTTGAAAAGTGCCTTGAGATCTGTTGTGAATCGGCGCTATCTAAATAAATGGAATTTAATTGACATGTGACATTTGTTTTGACTGAAGTTACTTTAGGTTTTCAGGGATAAAAATAATTTACTGAATATTAGTTTTGCTTTAAAAATGGTAATATATAATGCAAAATATTGAAGAAAATTGTATTTGTGTGCTATGGAAATAAGACACAAAAAAGGTCTGATATATAAGCTGCTGCTTCATCTGTTTTTACTATACATTGGACCCCCAATATTGGCAGGGTTTGGAACCATAGTCACCCTTGAATGGCTGAAATCTGCAAAATACTTGAGAACCTCTCTAAAAACTCTGATAACTGCCTATTTCAATAGTTCAAACATCAAATATACCCTAACCAGTGGCGTCTCTGGTATGATAAGTTAGGTGTGGCTCAGCAACTCAACACCTAATAGCAGCAAAAAATTATTCTGTGATGCATACAATCTGACTTTGAGCAATAATATTGATTACTATTTTATGGGAATTATTTAATATGGATTCAATATTAAATGAACCACATAAAGTACAGGGATCGACCCACTCGGGTAAACACACTTTGGACCTTGTACTGACATACGGTATTGAGTGTGAGGAAACAACAGTCCACCCACATAACCCGGTCCTGTCTGACCATTTCTTAATAACTTTTGAATTTACTTTAACTGACCATTTTAAATCTGAAAGAAAATTTCATTATAGTAGAGCTTTATCAGACAATGCTGTAACAATTTTTAAAGAATCTGTTCCATTCTTACTTTCCTTAGTGTCTCAGGGTAACACAGTGGATGGCAGCAATTCTATCTCTAACCCTTCAGAAAATGATGGTCTGGTTCACAGCGTTACGTCCTCATTGCGTTTGGCATTAGATAGTGTAGCCCCCTTAAAAAAGAAAGTGGCTAGCCATAGGAGGCTGACTCCTTGGTTCAACGCAGAGTTGCGTACTTTAAAGCAGAATACTAGGAAGTTGGAGAGAAAATGGCGCTCTACACATCTAGAGGATTCCTATTTAACCTCGAATAACAGTCTATTGCTGTATAAAAAGACATTAATCATTAATACAGGCGAATAAAAACAATCCTAGGTTTCTTTTTAGTACAGTTGCCAAACTTACACAGAGTCATAGCTCTGTTGAGCCAACTATTCCCCCAGCTCTTAGCAGTGATGATTTTATGGGATTCTTCATAAATAAAATTAATTCTATTAAAAATAAAATCATTGGCATCCTCCCAAACATGATTACTTCTTCCTCAGTAAATGAGGCAGTATCGGAAAGAACTGTAGAACCTCAGTTGTGCTTAGGCTGTTTTGATTCAGTCGAGCTTTCGGAATTATCAAGAATATTAGCCTCATCTAAACCTTCAACTTGTATGTTGGACCCAATTCCAACCAAATTATTTAAAGAAGTGTTCCATTTGGTTCCTGGCCCCATTTTGGATATGATGAATCTATCCTTAGTAAACGGATACGTACCACAGCAATTTAAAATAGCTGTAATTAAACCTTTACTCAAGAAACCTTCCCTTGATCAAGATGACTTAGTGAATTACAGACCTATATCTAACCTTCCTTTCTTATCCAAAGTCCTTGAGAAAATTGTTGCTAATCAAGTCTGTGAGCATCTAAACAGTAACGAGCTGTTTGAAGAGTTTCAGTCAGGTTTTAGAGCTCATCATAGCACTGAAACAGCACTGGTGAAGGTTACTAATGATATTCTCATGGCCTCAGATAATGGACTTGTGTCTGTTCTGGTCTTGTTAGATCTCAGTGCTGCATTTGACACAGTCGATCATAATATTCTCTTAGAAAGGCTTGAACATGTTGCAGGGATCAAAGGAACAGCACTAGGCTGGTTTAAATCATATTTGTCTGATAGATTCCAGTTTGTTCATCTAAATGATAAATCTTCTTCACTCTCAAGGGTTACTTGTGGAGTTCCACAGGGTTCTGTGCTTTGACCAATTCTGTTCACCATATATATGCTCCCAATTGGTAGAATCATTAGACAGCATGTGATAAATTTCCACAGCTATGCAGATTATACACAACTATATTTATCCATAAATCCTGATGAACCCAGTCAGTTAGGTAGATTACAGGCATGTCTGGAAGACATAAAAACATGGATGACCCTAAACTTTTTGCTTTTAAATTCTGACAAAACAGAAGTTGCTGTCTTTGGACCAGAAGTTCTTAAACAGAAACTGATTAGTCAATCACTTCATCTGGATGGCATTAAATTGGCCCCCAGTAATAACGTAAAGAACCTCTGCGTTATTTTTGACCGAGACTTGACATTTAAATCCCATATTAAACAGGTTTCTAGGATTTCTTTCTTTCACCTCCGGAATATTGCTAAAATTAGAAACATCCTGTCCAGGAGTGATGCTGAGAAACTAGTCCATGCATTTGTTACCTCAAGGCTGGACTACTGTAATCCTTTACTATCAGGTAGTCCACAAAATGCCATTAAAAGCCTTCAGTTGATCCAAAATGCTGCAGCAAGAGTTCTGATGAATATTAAAAAGAGAGATCACATTTCTCCTGTTTTAACTTCCCTTCATTGGCTCCCTGTTAAATCCAGAATAGAATTTAAGATCCTTCTTCTTACATACAAAGCCCTTAATAATCAAGCTCCATCATACATCAGAGATCTAATTGTTCCATATGTTCCCAACAGAGCACTTTGCTCTCAGACTGCAGGTTTACTTGTAATTCCTAGGATTTCTAAAAGTAGAATGGGAGGCAGATCTTTTAGTTATCAGGCTCCTCTCCTGTGGAACCAGCTCCCAGCTTTAGTCCGTGAGGCAGACACTCTGTTTACTTTTAAGGCCAGGCTTAAAACTTTCCTTTTTGATAAAGCTTATAGTTGGAGTGGCTTAGGTCATCCTGAGCTATCTCTGTAGTTATGCTGCTATAGGCTTAGACTGCTGGAGGACAGACTGACCAATTTTCTTCACTCTGCTACTTCCTTTTCTCCTACGACTCTCCAGTTGTATTACGGTACATTCTGTTATTTCGACTGTTAACTTTGTTTTCTCTCATTGTTTTTCTCTCCATAGAAGATATACCTGGTCTGGTATCCCGCTTGGCTGCAATGCCCTGTTGGACGGGGGGCATCGACTGGGATGATCCTCCCAGTAACTGAACATCCACTGTGTCCTGTTATCAACTTTTTACTTTCTGTAACATAGAAGGTTCTCTTATATCAGATCTTCTGTTCCTTCTGTGTCTCTGCTCTTTCTTCTTAAACCCCCAAACGGTCATGGCAGATGGCCGCTCCTACTGAGCCTGGTTCTGTTGGAGGTTTCTTCCTGTTAAAGGGGAGTTTTTCCTCTCCACTGTCGCTACATGCTTGCTCAGTATGAGGGATTGATGAAGGATTGCTGTGGTTGGAAAGTCTGCATCAACGGGGCCCAACCTCACGCCAATGACTGACGCAATCTGCTGGGATTCCTTAAATAGGGAACTTTTTAACTGATTGGAATGTTTGTATAAATGTATTGAAATGACTTCTTGTTAAGTGCCTTGAGATGACATCTGTTGTGAATTGGCGCTATATAAATAAACTGAATTGAATTGAATTGAATTGATAAAATAGCACACATCTACATACTACAAACACCATTTTATTTAAGTGTAATTGAAGAATGAAACCTTTTTTATAGCCTACATGAAATGAGAAAAAAATGGTCACTCACCAGTGTTGTTCTTTTTGGAAAAAAATGCTGATCTTTCATCTGTGCAAACTTTTCAATCACTGTATAATCTTTCAAATAATCCCGTTTAAATCTATAATAATCTCTTAAAGTCCTTGAACGATGTTAAAATCCACTGGTTGGTGACGTCCCAAATATTTCATCTCTAATTTACATTCAAGAGGCAACGCGCTAAATTTAGATTTCATTAAAAAAATCCACTTCATTCTTCTTTTTTTTTGTCTTGGTAGCTAGCAAGGATATTAGATGGCTGCACACTTCTATCCAACAGAACGTAAACGTGACGTGTGCTATTCCGATATTTTAATATGACTTATGCTGAAAAACCAACTTTAACATTTAGCAAAACGGGACGCATCACCTCCTGCTGTGTTTTGATTCTGGGATGTCTTCTTCTTCTTCTGATAATTTTCCGCCTGCCAGATGGCGCATTGCTGCCTTTCTCTATGGAGGAAGGTAGAAGTATCTCATCATGGGGCTGTGGCATTGTTTGTGCCCTTTGGCTGTCTACTGAGCACACGTTGGGCATGCGCACTGTGATTTTAGATATTCATCATTTAAACAAACGTTAAGGGGCCGGCCCCAATCGTTGCTTCAAGAGGATTTAGCCTACTGAGCTTGTCAGTATTCTGGCAGAGACTTAGTTATACACAGATGGTTATAACAGAATCTTCTTGGTAACAGAATCGGTCTTTATAATATTATTCTGGAAAGAACGACCCTGTTCTACTGATTAATTTAAGCATGAATGGTATAGAGCTTCACAGCGACATCTGGTGGGGCCGGGCAATAGTTTTATTTTACGCAAAGACCTACCCTCGCAGCGGATTGGTCAATTTTGATGAGCGATACCTCGTTGGATTCGTAGAAGCCTATAGAATAACGCCAAAACTTTCCAAACAAGATTGACAACACAGTCAGCCAACCAGAGAGCCGAGAACAGAGCCACCAGGAAGTGACAGCATTCTCAGCGAACAGACGACAAACATTTTCTAGGAGCCACAAATCGGAAGAGAAACGCCCGAAAAGTTCTGAATGGTGCATAAGTGATGGAAGTATCAGAAAATAACGTTTATTTGAAGAAATCATCTTTACACGGCAAAACAGCAAAGGTAAGGCAAATTCTACTACTGCGATTATTTTTTGTGTGTTTTTTATTAATAATTGTGACTACAGCGGCACCTGCTCATGTTGTAAAGTGAGCGTGTGCATTTAGGATAAACTAAAAGCCAATAAACAGAACTGAGTTCATTGTTCCATCTATACTTTACATTTCATAATATTAACTTAGTAGTTTGTAATCTGAATAGCAACTAATGATGTATGGAGGGAGAGAAAATCAGAAGAACCTTTAAAAGGAAGTTCCTGGGTCATAAAGAAATGTTGAAGCACGTGATTACTTTGAACACCCAATATTAAAACACCACAATACTTGTCAAAGTGAAATCTATCTCACAAAGTGCAACTTAGCTGCTGTCTCAGCATGACTTCACCTGATGAAGTTATGCAAGTGAAAGCAGGATAGGATGGTGAGTGCTTTAGTTTGACACCCTGAGGCTGTTATTTTGAAATGAAAAAGGAAATCACTTTTGAGTTGCCCGCTGGTGTTGATGGAGATGATCAAATAAAATCATACTTTATTATCCCCTTAGGGAAATTCATCTTGGACTAACAGTAATTACAGATTTTACAGTGGTCGCTTAGACAATTGTTATCATTCTTCCATACAAACATAAAAAACATATATCCAACCCTGGCTCTATTCCTGCTGAGGATTATTCAGCAGGCCAGTGGAGGTTGGAAGGAACGAATTGTTAAAACGATTCAGTCTGCATTTTAAGAATCTATACGTCCTTCCAGAGGGTAATAGGTCTCATGAGTAAAGGCTCGCCTAAAATAAGGCCCCCAGCCTCCTTTAAATGATTTGTGTTTGAGTTATTCGAGGATTGCATAGAGAACAGAATTGGTGACAGACACTACAATCTGTAAAATGACAACTGGCTGGATAAATGTTAGCCAGGAATGTCGCTTCAGCTGGAACCTGATTCCAGATACTTTAAAACCCAGTTTGGGATTTGTGAAATCCTTTCTCTGATTGGGAAAAATCAAACAAAAGGAGATCCATGGTTCTTCCAAGAATACTGTAAAAGTCAGCTCTAATCTTGTTTTGTGAACCCAATATCCAAATCTTCCAAAATCTTGTACAGTTTTTATCAAATGAGCTGAAGAATTGTTTCATACTTTATTTCATCCCCCCCAACCAAGTGTTGTTGAATAGACATAGAGGTTGGCTTCTGTTTAAGAACAAATTGTGGTTGAACCCTAAAGGAAAATACTTGTAATGATGGGTAAATGTGATTTAAAGGTTGTTATGGGAGTATCTAGATGGATTTTTATGTCTTTGATCAGTCTGAATTTAAATAATGAATACAGGCTATACATCCAGTTTTCATCAATTATTTCCTGGACCTAATATGTTACATTTTCCATTTTTCTTAGTAGAAACTAAAGCAGACTGTGCAGCCTCAATAATTAACAGATTGGAAGGACGACTCATTTAAAACAGAGCTATCCTCGCTTCATTGACCTTTCAGAAGGAGGTGAAGCAGTGGGGGAATAACTGACAAAATGTGATAAGTATTTTTATTCAAACTTTTTTTTACAATCATAGAAACATAATTAAATCATATCTGTGGAGACATCCATAAATGTGTTTTTCAGTTCTTTGGACAAAGCTGTTTGCAGATGGGACTAAATGGACATTTGGACACCTTCAGGGGTCTAAAAATGACAGATCTCAAAAATATGAAGTGTTTAATTACGCTGACAATTTAAAAAAACTTTAAAAAACTGTAACGTGTTACACTTAATTTGGAGCACTGTATCCATTTAATATTTGGTGATGCAACTCAGACAAATTCTTAGGACCCTGGCTGCTTCTTTGTGCTTTTACTGTTTCACTGGAAATTTATTTTAATATTTATTTTACATTTAACACATTAATACTCAATTATGTTACTGTCATATTTGGGCTGTTCTATATTTGCTGAATGAAAAACAAAAAGCAGCTCATAGTACATACACATATATGCATGTGGGCAGCTAACACTTGTGTCTGTGTGTGTTCATGCATGTGTGCTCAGTATGTTGGTGAGGTTTCCAGATAAACAGTGGTGGCAGCTGCTACCACGGCAACACCATTGTGCTTCCTGCCTCCCTCCCTCCGATCCTCCTCCCACCCCCCACCCTTATTCTGGCTGGGTCTGCGCTCGGCTCAGCCCTAGAGTGAGGACCGGAGACGAGAAACAAGCGCTTCTTTTAACACAGAGGATTGAACAGAAAGAAGAGGGACTGAAATTTAGTGGAATAAAGTGGAGTGAGTGGTGGTTGTTTTTGTACTGGGGGGACAAGATGAGTGAGGACAACCACTCCCACTACAGGCTGGATCCCAGCGATCGTCTCAATGGGCTAGGGCATAGGAGAAAGAGACCCAAGAAGGTAAGTGAATGTAAAGGATTCCACATGGTGCTGAGGGTGAGGATGGCGAGGTGGAGAAGGTGGACACAAGTCAGTGATGGGATTTATTTTTCTCGTTCTGGCCCCATGTGTGTGATGTGCCGGCTTGATTTAGCTCCTGTCTCCATCTTAATCTTGGGCTAATATGAAGCTTTTTTCCGTGCGTAGATCCCTGATGACAAAAGCTGAACCTTCCCTCTCTTATCCCTGTCTCGCTCTGTGTTGTTGTTGTTGTGGACACCTCCATGTAGTAGTAGAAGAAGAAGGAGGAGGAGGAGGAGGAGGAGACTCCTCTCACATGCTGACAGGGTGGGTCCCTGCCTCTTTGTGTGCCTCCTGTTATTAACTTCGATCTGTCTCCTCACAGAGGGTGTTGAAGACATGTGTGACAGCTCATTTTATTTCTGCAGTACCTAAAGCATGCACACTCCCATAAGCTTCCAGCGGGACAGATTTCTAGGATCAGAAAAGCATGTCCTAAAAAATTCTGTTGCATTTTGATGGAATTTTTTTATTCATGCACACAGTATTACCTAACCTAAATCCATCCATCCATCCCCTCTTTGAAACAGTAACCTTTTTACTCATAATCTTAAAGTCAATATCTTTTTGTACTCAATGCTGAGTTCATGAAGGGCTATTAGACAAAGAAACAAAAATATTTTCCGCAAAAATCCAGATTTGTAAGATCAACAAAATAGTGTGCATAGCCAGACACCCTGCGGAGAAAACTCATTTAGGCCACTTGTATCCATGATTTCGTTCTTTAGGTCACTACCCAAGCTCGTGACCACAGATGATGGTAGGAACGTAGATCGATCGGTAAATAGAGAGCTTTGCCTTTTGGCTCAGCTCTCTCTTCACCACAACAGACCATAACTGCAGTGGCCACACCAACCCCCTTATTAATCTCCCGCTTCATTTAGCCCTCATTCATGAACAAGACCCCCAGATACATAAACTCCTCCACTTGGGGCAGTACCCCATCCCCAACCTGGAGATGGCACTCTACCCTTTTCTGACTCAAGGCCATGGTCTCAGATTTGGAGGTACTGATTCTCATCCCAGGACCACATCATATGCAAAAAGCAGAGGTCACCAAAACGGGTACCCTCAACACCTTGTCTGTGCCTAGAAATTCTGTCCATAAAAATTGTGATCAGAATCGGTGACAAAGGGCAATCTTGGCAGAGTCCAACTCTCACCTGAAACGAGTTCGTCTTACTGCCGGCAATGAGAACCAAATTCTGACACCGGTTGTACAGGTACCCAACACCCCATATCAAAAGGCCTGGTACAGCATACTCCCGGAGTACCACCCACAGGACCCCCCGAGGGACACAGTTAAAAGCCTTCTTCAAGTCCAAAAAACACATGTTGACCGATTGGGCGAACTCCCACGCACCCTCTAGGACCCTGCTGAGGGTGTAGAGCTGGTCCAGTGTTCCATTGCCAGGAAAAAAACTGCATTGTTCCTCCCGGATCGGAGGTTCAACGATCCAGCGGACACTCCTCTCCAGAACCCCTGAATAAACCTTACCGGGATGCTCAGAAGCGTGACCCCCCCTGTATCTGGAACACACTTTGTGGTCCCCCTTTTTAAATACCACCCCGGTCTGCCAATCCAAGAAAACCAGAGCCGCGTTAGCCAAAACAGCCCCACAACATCCAGAGCCTCGAGGAACTCCGAGGGAATCTCATCGTCCCCCAGTGCCTTACCACTGAGGGTTTTTTTACCCCCTTGGTGACTTCAGCACCAGCAATTGGAGAGTCAAACCCAAAGTCACCAGACCCTGCTTCCAAATTTTAAGGCATGCTGGTGGGATTGAGGAGGTCTTTGAAGTACTCCGCCCACTCAGTTTATTTATATTGTGCCGATTTACAACAGATGTCATCTCAAGGCACTTTACAAGAAAGTCATTTCAATAAAAACATTCCAATCAGTTTAAAGGTTTACCTAGTTTTCTATGTAAAGAATCCCAGCAGATTGCATCGTGTCATTGACTGGCAGTTGCGCCCTGTTGATGCAGACTCCATCCACAGCAATCCCTCAGCAATCCCTCATACTGAGCAAGCATGTAGCGACAGACATACACGTAATAGAGACACATACGTATTTTTTCTCATTGTCTGCAGTTAAATCTGACCAAACTTCTGTTGTTTTAGGACAGTTAGAAATTGTGGATAATTTGTTTTAAGCCACAATAATAACAGAAAGTATATGTCAGTTACCATTAAGGAGACCCATCTGTGCCCTGTCTTTAATTTCCTGGTTGAGGTCTTCAGATGTTGCGCCCGTTTTTCCACATAATACTCTTTTCCTCATGATGCACCGTTCCCCATGACTAGAAAAGCGCTATATAAGTTCATTCCATTTACCATTTCAACTGGTCACAAATTCACTATTCAGGATTTTACTTATGGGAGGAGGCAGTTCAGGGGTGGACGGGTAAATAAAACTTGTGGCTTTAAAGTAAAAGAGCTAAAAGTTTCTTTAACCAGTCAGAACCATAGGCTGAAGAGTAATTATTACACACCTAAATGAGCAAATGAGCTCATTTATTGTCATTTATCCAGACATTAAGCTGTTTGAAATCAGAGACAGTTGTAACCAAGCAGTGTACATAGCAGTTACTTGACTGAATATCTTTGTGCATAACTGTTAGACTGACTGAGGGAAAACGAAGCCTCAGGGTGAGGCAGGTAGGCCAGTAAGTCAGTAGTGCTGAATCTACAGTCTAAATGGTGAAAGCAGAGGCAGAGCATTTGGCAGCAGGGGACATTCAGGATCAATGGATGAATTATTGATATGCTCCCTCCCCCAATGATTACTTAGGCTAACTGCAGCACACAAACACACCCCCTCATGGTGACCACCAGGAACTAAGCTGAGGTAATTAATACAACATTAATTTCCCTGCCTGCTTCACATAAAGAGACATAAGTGTGTTCAGGTTCCTGTTGTTAGAAAGCAGGAAGTTGCAGGTTAATACAATGTTTCCCTCATGACAGCCCTAAGCCCAAAAATCCTCAGCTGCCTTGGCTGAAACCCATTTCCACCCATTGCTGATCCAAAAGACATTTACAACCTAGCCCTGCTGTATCTGGGCTCCCTCGCTGGACAAGGACACTTCAGGAGAAAGGTTTCATTTTTCTGATGAGAACAGGGAGGCTTCAGGTTCATGACTGTCTATCCAGCTGAGCCGTGTCGGCAGTCTGGAAAACACTGAGTAGTGCTGTTTCTCAGCAGGATGGGACTCTGGGACTTGTCAGGGTGATATTTTCCAGTGACTCAGCTGTTTCTGTTTTAAAACCTGAACAGTCATATTCATTACATCAGACCTCTGGGACTGATGCTTCTTTTTTCTCTTCTTTAGGCTCAGAAACTGATTCATGTCTTAACCAATATAAAATGTTGGGTAATCCCAGGAAGATCTGTAGGAATGGGAATAAAACATTAAAATTGTTTTGAGCGATTCACTGATCAAGGATCAGTGGCTGACTTCCAGTCGTTGGATATTGTTTAACTTTGACCTGCTAATACTGATTACAACTGATTCTGATTTCAATGAAAAAACTACAGTGCCCCCCTGCTTTTAAGATTTTTCTCTGGAACCCCAAATTATTTGTGGAAAATTCTCCTATTCATGGATTTTTAAAATAGAGATTCTTATCTAAAATATTCAAAAGTAAATGCAGCTTGAGAAGCTTAAATATCAAAGCAACATACTTCCTGACACACTATTGGCTGCCATTTGCAAAACAACAAATACAGGAGTACCAAATACATTTCTTTGGTGCTGATTGCCTGGCCCTCCAACAGCAGCAATAAGGAAGACCAGGAATGATAGCAAAATTCAGCAGCACGTGTCCTGACGAAGACCAGGAGGCAAGAGCATTACACCTGGTTTAAACTTGCATTGGCTCCCCATATGTTCTAGGATCGATTTTAAGGTTCTTTTAATGTTTTTTAAGTGTCTTAATGGTTTGGGCCTTCTTATCTTTCAGAATTGCTTTTACATTAGGAACCCTCACAGTCTCTGCGCTCCTCTGGCAGCCTTCTCCTTGTCACCCCTAAAATCAGGACACACACTCATGGTGAGACGTCTTTTAAGTATTATGGCCCTCACCTCTGGAACAGGCTGCCAGAGAACCTCAGGGCTGCAGAGAACGTTCATGTTTTAAAGAGCAGGCTCAAGACTCACCTTTTTAGTCTAGCTTTTAACTGATTATTATTTATTAGTGTTTCCTCTATGGGAGCCCTCTACCTCAGGTGCGGTGGTCGGCTGTGGCTGCCTGGGTGCTCTCCAGGTAGAACTTGGGTGGAGGTGGGGGACTTGGCCTTGCCTCCTCTGGGCGCCCTGTGTCAGTGCTTTGGCTGCTGCTGTTGATGTGCTGCTGCCTGTGCAGATGGCTCCTCTGATGGGGTTTCCTTACCTGGCTCATCTGTACTCGGCCCTATGTCCTTTTTATTGTTGCTTTGAAGTGTATTTGCGTGAGGGTTGGTTTCGGGGGAGGGGGTATAACTGTGATCATGTTTTTAATTCTGTGGGGGAGGGATGGGAATATGGTTTTATGTGGGGTAGTTTTAATCTGTATAGCACTTTGAGATGGAATTTTGCACGAAAAGCGCTTTATAAATAGAGATTGATTGATTGATTGATTGATTTCTGTGGGAGAGCCAAGATGGTTTCTGGTGTGGGTATTAATGTATATTAAGTTATATTTGGTGACTGAACCTTGTAAAATAGAAATTAAAATTTTTTTAAGAGGAGGTCTCAAGTATTCTTGGACTTTAGCTATTTGCAGCCCGTTGTGGTCCCTAACCCCAGTGGATACTGGGGGTCTACTGTATTATTAATTTGCCTTCATGATATTTCTTTAGTTTTTTCCTGCCATCAGGGCTTAATTATTATTTATATTAGGACCAGAAGGAACAACCCAGCTATGTGAAAAAGAGACTGCTGTAAATCAGCAAAGACAAAAGGATCAAGCAGTTCACATTTAAACTGACTTTAGCATCATATGCTAGCAATTAGCATGGTTAGAACTGTATTACTGTAAACATTAGGTCCTGAGTGTTTTCTCGGGTTATTTTAACTTTCGAATATCCAAAATTCCTAGAGATTGAAGGATAAAGGAGAACCTGTTATCTGCTGAAGTCAGCTCCTCACCAAGTCCCTCTTTCACTAGTTCCCAAGGTGAGCATAAATATTTGCCAGACATCTTTTTTTTCTACTCAAATAAGTTGTGTACAAAACGACCACCACTGCAGATGTATGAAATAGAGACAGGTTAAACGTGTTTCCTGTAAGCATGTTTTTAAACCTTCTCACAGGTTTGGTGCCTGGTCTCACTTCATTTTTATGCATCCAACTGATAATAAAAATAACTAACTCTCAGTCTCTTCCCTACAGAAATAGCTTCCATGCTTCAGTGTGTTGTTAGGGTGACATGTCATACGGTGGATTCACTGACTGGAAAAAGATTGGATTTTTTTATTTTCTGACCAGCTGGTCCCCAGTCAGGCCCAGTCAAGCTGAAAATCGGTGGATTATGGTCACCAGCTGACACTCGGAGCAGTTCCTCAGCACAAATGGCGGAAATGCTTCCAATACCGACCTAATCTTCTCTGCCAGATGAATTCTCTCAGACAGGAGCAACGCTCAGATGCGGGGCTATAATGGTATTGTGAATCATAAACAATCAGTTGGGAGATTAAACTGAATATCCTCTACAGACTGTCCTCCCACACTCATGGTCAAGGTTTCCAATTTGTTTGACCCAACAAACATCACAGTAAATTATTTTTACCCTTTGGTGAAGTTCTATCTATCTGTTGAGCTTGTTCCATTTTGAGGTCAGGTGAATATACAGTAAACACCATACATTTTCATTGGAATAACTTCTTACCTTGTTCTAAGATATATATGTATTTTATCTACTATGAGTCCTGGTATAATATTGAAAAACACTGACTTAGAAAAGTGCTTGTTCTGCTTAAAATTTGTAAAAGTTTTGTAAATATTTGATTTATTTTAATTAAGTTTTTCATTTTGATATTTAAAATACCAGAATTTTCCCATAACTCTTATTTTTTTGTCTGTCTGTTGACATAATTTTAGAACATTTTAAATCAGATGTTACTCAGTACTCAAGTAGCTTTTTTTACCAAAAACTTTTTTACTCTTACTCGAGTAATTATTTGGATGGATACTTTTTACTTTTAATTGAGTGGAAATATGCTGAAGTAGTGGTTACTTAAGTTAGATTTTTGGGTACTCTACCCAAGTCTGGAGGTATGTGTGTAAGTGTCAGAGTTTCCTTTGGTAACCTCATTAAAACCTTGACACACACCTTTTAGATTATTAGGTTGAAAGATTTTTTTGATCGCCACAAATTGACATTACTAAGTATCAAAGACCCTCCAAAACAGATTCACACTTATTAAACAGTGATGCACAAACAATTTTTCATTGTTCCTCATTGAAGATGGGAAGTGCATATTCTGGTGAGCTTTCAATGGCAACCTCCTCAGCTCTGATGTGTTGGTCCCAGTAAGAGGCTTTTTCTGCTGGCTCAGTTTACACATGAAAGCAAAAAGGCTCCAACTTTCATTCAGAAGGCAAAAGCTGTTATCCTTGAATTAGATCCACTCATAGCAAACATTAAATACTGCAACAAATGCCCAGGGTTTACTAAGGATATTATATGTGGACCAACATGAAACCTGGTTAAAACTCTCTGAAAAGGAATATAGAACCAAGCATGTCATTGGTTTAAAAGGACGAAAGAGAGTGTGATAGAGTCATATTGATGGAATGTCTTATGCAAAAAGCAGAGTATGTCATGCTCTTTTTCTGTTTTCTAATGATTTCATCATGTGATTTAAGCTGGTAAAGCAGGACATGTCATGAAATGAGTAAATAGTGTGTTTCTATTGAGCGTGGAACCCTCTGGTTTGGACTTCATGTCCTGTTACTTTGGTTGGTGGTAAACATTTGACTGGCAGTGATAGATAAGAAGATTTGGGTCACTGCAGGAGAGGAAACAGAAAGTCAATTCTAATCTATTGATCAATTGTTGGGTCACTTCTCTGCTCTTTGGCCTAATTTGACTTGAAATGACTCTAAAGGACGAAGGAGGAGTCTCAGGATATTTGCGGCAGTAGCAAACAGATAAATTAGACCTGAAATTTGTGTTTGAACACTTCATCCGGATTCTGAGCCTTGCTCGTTTATATTGCTGAGGCAGTCTTTAGGGCTGGGATTAGGATTACGTTTGTGTGTGTTTGTGTGTGCGTGTGTGTGTGTGTGTGTGTGTGTAGGTGTGTGTGTGTGTGTGTGTGTGTGTGTAAATATACCCAATAGGCCACATCTTCAGGCATATGGTTAGAGGTGTGCGTTTGGCTTCTGCATGTAACTGACATGCTGTGGGTGTGTAAAGGCCATCAGAGTGACTATGGGCTGCTTTCTTGACTAGCCAGCTGTTTCCCTGTGAGGTTGTTTTGGGGATATTTTCTATTTCTTTTTACAGTTTTTATTCTGGATTTAGCGTGTCAAACTCCTTTGATGTGAAGGCTAGTGTGTGTCTGCAAGACCCTTCCATGCCACCTCTTTTTTGGACAATAAACAACGACCACAGATGGTCTGGGAAACCCTGATATTCCCATGGCAACCAAGAGTCTTGCTGCCGAAGGATAACCTTTAGTTGACATCTGAGGCCACATTTCAGGCCCTTATACTAGATAATCTATAAATCTATTTTTTACCTACAGACTGACATATTTTCTGCAACAGTTAAGAACAGGAGTATTATAACAATACATTCATGTATTAATTGATTTTTTTTTTTATGCAGCTTGATTTATTAGATACCTGACTCAAGAGGAGCAATAGGACAAAAGCGATTTTAAAGAAAAGGCTTTAACAATCTGAATGTCATTGTGCTGCAGCCTCAGTGGTAGTTGGGCATATGTATCAGGATATGTCTTTGTACATTAGTAACTATTTTAAATCTGCTCCAATTAGTGTTCAGTTGAGGATCCATGCAGCTATCATCTACAGACAACTTTTAATATTAGATTATCAGATACAGTTAAAACTGTAAAAAAAATCTATCTATCTATCTATCTATCTATCTATCTATCTATCTATCTATCTATCTATCTATCTATCTATCTATCTATCTATCTATCTATCTATCTATCTATCTATCTATCTATCTATCTATCTATCTATCTATCTATCTATCTATCTATCTATCTATCTATCTATCTATCTATCTATCTACTCATACTCATACTCATACTCATACAAAGCCTAAGTTGTATGACTGTGTTTGTGAGTGCGAATGACTGAATGTGGCTCTGTGTGGTCAGTATGGGCGCTGTATAAGTTTAGTCCATTTACCATCTTGTAAAAAATGCTTTTATTTCTTTTTGAAGTGCTCTATGTTTAAACATTTGTTGAGTCCCACTTTTAAAGGATCCACAATTTAACACTAGATACAGATATAGAACTACTTCATGGTGCGTACCTTTGAAAATTTGAATTAAATATATATTTCCCTTAAATGATAACGTTCTCTTTCACTAAAATATTTTGAATGTTTTCAGGTAGTGGATTGTGTTTGGCTTGAAACATTATTTTTGCTGTTTGAAGTTCTATAAAATCCATATGTTTTAGCAGTTTTGATTTTAAGAACATTGAATTTGTGTGATCTCTGTAACCCGCATGGTGAATGATCCTCATGGCTTTTTGTTGCAGAATGAATGGAGCTGCGGTTGGTAGTACTGCCGCCTTGCAACCAGAAGGTCTTGGGTTTGAATCCCAGCCTGGGGTTTTTCTGCATGGAGTTTGCATGTTCTCCCTGTGCATGTGTGGGTTCTCTCTTAATATGAAAGAATATTTATGTAATAGTTTTGTTTGTTTAAGTCTCCCAAAGAGAATGGTATTGATATATTGTGTTTGTGGAGAGAGCATGCCAGAATATTCCCCCCACTTTGCATTGGCAGCGGAATATTCCCTCTATCCAGGCATCCTGCGCTGCCAGAGAGATTTTTCTGCGACTGAATTTGTGATTCGGGAACGGAGAGCACAGATAAAGCCAGGGACTGTGGACAATATTTTGTTTCTGCACAGCGATCTTTGCATCAAATAAAAACCAGCTGTACAATGTTTCAAATAAATAAAAGGGACATGATTCATTGTAATATCATTTACAATCAATTGGGGATTGTGTTATTTTCCGTCTTTGATCATTTTTTATAAACTGTAATGGAAAAATGTAAAGGCCGTAGTTAGCAGGGCTCCTTGTGGTGCGGCAGGAAAATCGAGTGAGAAAATGAAGCAGGACATCAGACAAAAGTTCACTTTCTGACGGGCGGCTCAAATCCTCCACTACTCCATCAGGTAGTGAGTGCATTCACAAAAAGGAATACCATCTAAAGACTGTTTGTGTGATGAGCTTTTACCGTCACTTTATTATGTCGCAACATCTACTCATCAGTACAATAATCAGAAACACCTGTGGACCCAAACTAACAGCCGTCCTTCATTGTGAAAGTTTACAATTTACGCCACTGACCACTTGATGCAGACGCACAGTTATTTTCTACTTTACGCACAGAGTTTAGGAAACTGAATCAATCAAAAAAGATTCTAATGAGAGCATCTGAGCATCATCATCTCAGACCTGGACACCGTACACAGTGAAACTCTATCCAGGAATTGACAGCACCTTAGAGATTTATGGAGGCTTTAGAGCTCTTAGCAGCAGCGGACACAGACCAGCATCTTATCCACTGATCCAGAAGGAGAGCATGCTGTGGATTTCCTCCTGCCGAAGCAATAATAAAAGTCCCAGTTGAGAAAGAAGTGGCTCTTGTTATTCCAGTCTGAAATGTGCGACGAGCCGATTCAGCCTCTTTTACACACAAGCAGGTGAACAATTCACGTCTATAGACCATGAGAAAGTTGTGAGACTGCAGGTAAAATGTTCATATTTAGTACATGTTTTCATGTTTCATTCTTTGTTCAGATTGTTCAGACTGAATATTAACTAAAATGAATGAAGGATTAAATAATATTGAATATGTTTCAGACTTTTTCAAAGTTTAAAAAACTGTCAAAGACAGAAAATAACAGGATCCCTCATTTAATGTAACTTATAGTTGTCAGGTTCCGTGGGTGCTTTGAGTTTTTCCTTCCACTTCATTTCCTTCCCCTCGTTACCCCAAGGTGCTCTCTTGTTTAGTTCCTTCTGTTTGTGTATCAAGTTAATAGTTTTCCTTATTTAGTTTTATCATGTTAGGTTATTCCTTATCTTTATTAGTTATTTCTGGCCCTTCCTTGTTTCTGTATTTCTTCTTCCTTTTAGATGTGTTTCACCTTTTTACTTATGTGTCCACCTTCTTATTTGTGTTTCTTTTGTTTGTCTACTTATTTATTTCTTCCTTCTGTTCTCCAGCGTTTCTCTTAAAATTTTCCCCCTAGACATTATCTTTAGTTTCTAGTTCCTTAAGAGTTTTCTGTCTCCCTTGCCATTTCTTCCCTTTCCTGTTGTCTCCTTGCCACTCAGCTCTTTACCCAGTTTCACTCATTGCCCTCACCTGCATCTGCTTCCACTAATTGGTCATTGGTCTTCTCTGTCACTTCCTTATTCCCTCCTCAGCATATATTCAGCTCTCAGTCAGTCACTACTTGCTGGTTCGTCTTCATTCTACCCTCGTCGATCTTCCCCGTCTGTTTCCTGGTTCCCCTTGAGGGTTTTTGTAAGTTTGTATTTTCTTATTAATTAAATTCTATTTTCTTTATTTTGCAGCTTTTGGGTCCTCATTCCTTAAAAACATGACAATAGTAGAGCTAATTATTTATCTTTTATTGCTTTGGAATATTCCACCGCGGGTACCCGCCCCATTGCAGGACTCTGAACTGTTAGTTAAAGTTTCCCCACACAGAACGGCAAGAGTTGTAAATGGAACGCGTTTTATTATTGCGCATATAGCCTATATAGCCAACATTGTTCTTTGTGATGATGATTCTTTCAGGCCAACAGCCTAATGATGGTAAAACAAAACACATAAGCTTATGGCTTTCAACTTTTATTGGTTGAATAAAGGTAACATTTTCAACACCTGTTTATACACTGGAGTGCATATTGTAATGAAACCTGAAACAGATGAATAATTAAAGGCTATAATTAATAATAATTGTCCCCAGCAATTTTTAAACCACACTCAAGTTTATGGTTATTGTCCCCAGCAGTTTTAAAAACAAACTGACGCCTTTGCACCCACCACCCAGCGTTGTTTACCTCCACTCCTCTCCGTGTCAGAGAGCTCAGAAGCGGCTCCCCACGCTCAGCTGAGGGGTGGGGTTAGTGAGTAGCCATGGTGGAGGTCAGTGCTCTCTGAGTGCTTTTCTAGTTTAGGACATGCTTCTTTTCAAACTCTGCCTGAAAAATGCCAGTACAGCCCCAACATGGCCACAACACAACAGGACACTAACATGCCTGGTTAGAAAAAATGACACTTTAGCCTACCATTAAGTCTTGATATTCCTCTTACCCACTAAAGCCAGCATCTCACCATTAATGTCAAGCTTACGTGCAGTAGCTCTATTTGACACGCTGTCCTAATCACCATCTCCTCATCATTGTGCTCACCAGTGTCTTTCAAATCATTCACACCTGATCCTACTCACCTCCTGCCTTTATTACCCATCACTTCCCTTCACTCAGCGCCAGATCATTATTGTATTGTTGTCGTGTCTTATCTCCATGGTGTGTTGTCCTGCCGTCTCCTTCCTGCCCGATGTCCCGTCTCCTCGTTCCTGCCTTCACCATCATCATCAGCCTTTAATAAATATCCTGCACATTTCCTCGGTGTCTGCGTTTGGGTCCTTACTCCACAAACACTCCTGACAGAATGATCCGGCCATAAAAATGGACCCAGCAGAACATATCCACACACAGGAGGAATGGATGGAGCTGATCCGATGGAGCGTGAGCCAAGCAATATTTTTAGACTCTCTGTATGTCGGAACCTGCCTGGCCTATTGTTCTCCCGGCGTCGGTCCACGCAGGCTTGAGGCGAACAGCGCCTCCGCTCTCCATCCCTCAAGCCGCCGTTGTCGTCGCCCTCCACGGGCTGCTCCCGCAGCCTTGCGGGAGGGTCGGGTGGATGACTTCCCAGTTCCCCAGACACCAGTCCTGTGTCACGGCCTCCAGATCGCCCAACCTCCGGTCTCGGTTTCCCAGAGCTGCAAGACGGTTGCAGACGCTGACCGCCTGCACCCACGTTTCCGGGGTCCGCTCCCTGTTCCTGGCCGGCGCGACCCACTTCCTGTCCCGGTTCCTCGAAGCTGCGAGCCGCCGGCTGCAGACGCTACCCGCCTGCTCTTGCGTTCCCGGGGTCCGTTCCATGCAGCGATCAGCGCACCGGTTTCACCCACTCCTTCCCATCCAGTCAGCCCACCGGCTCCGGCTCTGACCTTTCCCCTGGCTTCAGCTTCAGCCAGCTCAGCCCCAAAGTCAGCGTCAGCCAGAAGGCCAGTCTGTGGGCCCGTTCCAGTCCCAGTCTGTGAGCCCGTTCCAGTCCCAGTCTCTGAGTCAGTCCCGGTCTCAGCCTCTACCATTCCCACAGTCTTCCTGGCCATGGCATTGGCTGCTCTCCAGCATCTGGCATCTCCCCATGGGTCGCTAGAGCTCCCAGGGAGGGTCAAGGAGGTCCCATCGCCAGAGCTCCCAGGGAGGGTCAAGGGGGACCCGTCCCCGTCGTCTCGTCGCCGCCGACCGCTGTTGGTCGAGCCTCCAGACTCTTCTCGGCCGGCGTCCATGCCGCCGGACTCTTCTCGGCCGGCGTCCGTGCCGCCGGACTCTTCTCGGCCGGCGTCCGCGCCGCCAGACTCTCTTCGTCTCCGCCGACCTTCAGCGACCAGACCTCTTCGTCTTCGCCGACCTCTACCGGCCAGTAATCTTCGTCGCTGCCAACCAGCCAAGCTCCTCAGCCGCTGCCTGACCCTCAGGAGAGGACCACCTGGCCTGCCGCCAGAACTCAGCCCGGCAACGGGAAGCCCCTCCGGCTGTCCGCCTGATCTCCAGGTCCTCATAGGAGGACCACCAGGCCGTCCACCCGACCGCCGTTCTGTCAAGAGACACCACCGGGGCCGTTCGCCAGAGTTCCAGGTCTTCAAGGGACACCACCGGCGCCATCCGCCTGATCTCCAGGTCCTCAAGGGAGGACCACCAGGCCGTCCGCCCGACCGCCGTCCTGTCAGGGGATGCCATCCGGGCCGTCCGCCTGATCTCCAGGTCTTCAAGGGACGCCACCGGGGCCGTCTGCCAGACTTCCAGGGGCGTATCCAAAAAGACTTGGGCCCTCCTTCTGTGGGCCCCCTCCACCCACCCTGGCAAGGGTGCTTCCTTTTTTCTTCTTTCTTGCTCCTCTCTCCACAGCGCCTGGAATCCGCCTTTAAAGGGGGGGGGGGGGGGTCCTGTCACGCTGTCCTAATCACCCTTTCCTCATCATTGTGCTTACCTGTGGCTCTCAAATCATTCATACCTGATCCTACTCACCTCCTGCCTTTATTACCCGTCACTTCACTCAGCGCCGGATCATTATTGTTGTCGTGTCTTATCTCCATGGTGTGTTGTCCTGCCGTCTCCTTCCTGCCCGATGTCCTGTCTCCTCGTTCCTGTCGTCGTCATCAGCCTTTATATCCTGCACATTTCCTCGGTGTCTGCGTTTGGGTCCTTACTCCACACACACTCCTGACACGATTTCCTTCTTTGACGGCCAGCTCGATTGCCTTTAACTTTAAAGCTGCATTTCTTCGTGTGTTTTCCATGATGAGGGTTTGTGCATGATGCGCAAAACTAATTGTTCAAAATCAAAACTAGTAAAAATCTATACATTAGCCACATCGTTGTATGGGCTGCAGGGTCCACAGCATGTGAAAAAAGTAACAGCTTAGATTCCGAAAATTCGGAAAGAATCATCATGAGCTTTATTGACATATGTGTGCACAAAGAAGGAATTTGAGATTAGTTTCACACACTCAAAGCGTTTTGAACCGTTTTCCAAATGTCTCTTTGTGTGACGACCAGCTCACCCCAGGTTTACTGGCTCGCTGTGGAAATAGGAAGGGATCAAATTCAATGCTTAGGTATAAAATGTGGGCAAAAATTGGTTAAGAGGAAAACTGAGATGGGACCATAGACAATCAGTTCATTCTAAATTTTGGTAATACCTTTTTTGTGACAGGTTCTAAAATGACTCCAACAGTTGAGATAAAAACATGTTTACTTTCGCTCTTTAGTCAAGTCCTTATTTCTCTTAATCTTTCTTTAATCTCTCATCCCCATCTCTGTCCTAACATCTCATTTGTACAGCTCTTTCTACTTCCCTGTTTACCCTTTACGACATCCCTCTCCCTCCTCCCAGAGTCCATCAGTGGGTTTGGAGGCATGAAGCCATGATGCCTTAATGACAGTCTTACCTGCAGTGGTTGAGGCTATCCGGTTAGCTCAGCTGTGTAGCGGGGTGCGCTCATTGTGCCTTGCCGTCCAACATTGCTTTTGTTTCCACTAATGCCATTGGCACGTGCTGCACCTCACGCTACACTCAAACAAACGTCTGTACAGATGCATGTGAAAGCGACTGTCATTTTTCACATACAACCTGACAGTTACAATATAAAGGCATGTCCATTTTATTTCAGTACTGACATAAATGAAGAATAGTAAAGGTGAGCATCAGAAACATATTGAGCTAGTTTTATTAGTCTCCGAATAATTACCTTTTAATCCTGGGACAGAGAGGTTAATATTAACCTGACTTTCAGATCTCTTGTATAAGTGGTAACTACTTCATGTGGTCCAGAGTCTGTGTGTGTCACTAAGTTGGATTCAGTCCAGGCACTAAAGTCCAGCATCAAATGATACAAGACCCATCATCCATCTGAAAAGAAGGACAGGAAACATGACAGGCCACTGAGCAGCAAGCGTAATAGGCAACAAGGGCTGTCTATTCATCGACACAGAAAGATCTTCCTGTTAAGCAAGACCGTGGAGTGCACCACGCATTTTTCACTAATTGCGTCATAGAAGTGACAGATAGTGGAGAAGGACAAAGCAATGCTGTTCTTGGTATCTTGGAAATCTTGTTTGTATCAAAGAATGAATGGGAGGATCTGATTGCTATTTCTATAAGAACAATGGAGAGGTCAGAAAGAAATGGGTATTATGAGATGTCATCTCTATCCAGAGGCCTCATACTGTCACTGAACCAAGTAAGAAGGTCAGTTGAAGGTACAGCTAATCAACATTTGATCTCTGCTTCTATGACTATTCTACATTATATAAAGAGAAGCTACAGCTTCGTAATGATCCAATTAGCTGAAATAAAATTATCTTATTAGAGATTTGTAACAACCTGTTTGAAGAGTTTCAGTCCGGTTGTAGAGCTCATCATAGCACTGAAACAGCACTGTTGAAGGTCACTAATGATATTCTCATGGCCTCAGATAATTGACTTGTGTCTATTCTGGTTTTGTTAGATCTCAGTGCTGCTTTTGACACAGCCCATCATAATATTCTCCTGGAAAGGCTTGAACATGTTGCAGGGACCAAAGGAACAGCACTAGGCTGGTTTAAATCAATATTTGTCTGATAGATTCCAGTCTGTTAATCTAAATGATATATCTTCAGATTCAAATGTTACTTGTTGTTGTGCCACAGATTGGTAGGCTTTGGCTATGAATAATTATGAATAATTGCTTAGGGCAATTATTAATAAGATTAATCATTATATGAAAAAATTACCAAGTTTAGGGGCACCACCTGGATTCCAGGAATACAATAGCCAAATTGTTCAGTCTCAGTTTATGTTTATGATTACCAGCCTGATAAGGCTAAGGTAATTAAACAATAGATGAAGGAATAAGTTCTTGGCGTTCCCGAACAGCAAGTTACTACACATGTAGGTGAAATATCAACAACGGTTTTCCAAAATACAAGAGTTTATTACAAAAAGAATTCCACTACAATAAAACTAACATCCAAAAGTAAACAGTAAAAGTGATAATTATGCACAGAAATAGAAACTATAAACAATAAATTGATAATGATGTCAGAGTTCAGAATGAATATGTTTGCTCAAAAACCAAGGCTTGTATTGAACAGAATTGGGAATGAAGCCAAGTTAGTTTTAAACTAATTCTAATTAGGTTAAGACTAATCAGCACAAAGCAGAAGTGAAGAAAAACATTATTTGGAAGAAGTAATGTTTAATTAAACCATTTGCTGAATTGGAAATCAACAACCTTTAGAGAATTGATTCTGTTTTATGGATCGGTCACTGCAGTGACTGATCTAATTTAATATTTAGACCTTATGTTGACGTTAACAGCTGTACCAATTATGTCGATCTAATTTAGTATTTTGACTTACCAAGAAGGCGGTTTCAAAAATGACTTAAAAGATTAGTTTTAGTGTTTAAACTATCTGTTTTAAAGTCGATCTCTATTTTGAATAGCATTAATGGCAGTCTTTATTGTTCATGAATAAAAGGCCGTCAATGGCGGGCCCACGTGGTTTGCTAGAGCATGTAGCTTACAGCTAACTCACGTGGCGCTGCTTAAAGTCGCTCTGGATCATTTATTAAACATCAAACAAAGAAAAACTGTTTGAGTAACTGAGGTTGCAGGATATAAAACGACTTTCCATCGGAAACCTCGAAAATCACTGTTTAAACCTACAGGCTGACCGGCGTGTTTTTACTCAAACAATAAATGAAATCTTACACAAAATAACAAATCACAGTGAAAATAAACAACCCTTAAATCTTGTTCAAACTATCCTAATCTTGCCTCTGCCCAGACACACCTTATTGAACGGTTAAAGTTCTCCAGGTTCCTCCGTGGATGATGGGCAAAGCCAAAACAACGTTAGCCCGCAGGCTAGCCACAGCTGCGGTCCGTTGGGAGTGGGAGGATTGTAGCTGTCGAATCGCGGGTAGCATTAGCTTGGAACTTCGTTTCGTGCTCTCCGGGTTGCTAAACAGCGATCAGCTGCACCTCATTTCACTGACAGTACCTTCTCTGTAGGTTCAAGATAGCATTGTCCCAGGCTTTGTTGCGGTGGGGTAACGCTCCAGTCTCGACGCGGTTCTGCGGCATTCAGTAGCTTGTTAGCAGTTCGCTCCACATGGCAGCATCTGTTCAGAAAGCAGGGCTCAGGGCGGAACAGTGGGGTTGATCTCAAAACAAACTGGGTTACGATTCACCTGATTGATCAGCAGTATTGTCGTCCTCGGAGTGAGTTTCTCCCAGAAACTCGTGTCCTTCCCTCGACAGTGAAAGAAGGATTGGATCTCTCCTGGCGCTGTTTGGCTGAATGCCAGAACTGGAGAGGATTTGAAGGTCTGCGGCGGTGCCTTTAAATAACCTCTGGTCCTCTTCTTCTCCTGTCGGAGCTAGAATGTGGGTTAGCGCCACCCAATGGATGTGTGTGTCCGCAACATTGTGGAGTACCACAGGGTTCTGTGTTTGAACGAATTCTTTTTACTATATAATATATGCTTCCAATTGGTGGAATCATTAGACAGAATGGGATAAATTTCCACAGCTATGCCGATTATACACAACTATATTTATCCATAAATCCTGATGAATCCAGTCAGTTAGGTAGATTACAGGCATGTCTGGAAGACATAAAAACATGGATAACTCTAAACTTTTTGCTTAAATTCTTAAATTAAATTCTGACAGGACAGAAGTTGCCGTCTTTGGACCAGAAGCTCTTAAACAGAAACTGCTTAGTCAATCACTTCATCTGGATGGCATTAAATTGGCCTCCAGTAATGACATAAAGAACCTCTGCGTTATTTTTGACCAAGACATGATATTCAAATCCCATATTAAACAGGTTTATAGGATTGCCTCCTTTCACCTCAGGGATATTGCTAAAATTAGAAACATCCTCTCCAGGAGAGCTGCTGAGAAACTAGTCCATGCATCTGATTGTTCCATATATTCCTAACAGATCACTTTGCTCTCAGGCTGCAGGTTTACTTGTAGTTCCTAGGATTTCTAACCCCTCCTTTCCACCGGACGCGTAAGCGGCACGTTACAGGAGCAGCACCTTTCACTTGCGTATTCTGCTGCTTGGTCCTTTCCACTGGGTGCGTATGAGGCGCATAGCAACAGGGAAGCAGCTGTCACCGAGAGAACACGAAATCACACGAGATTAGCAAATTCACGCGTGGTTTCGTCAGTAAACACAACAACCATAGACATATATAAACGTCTATGACAATAATAACCAGGAAAAGACAACAACATGGCTCCAAAAGGTCTGTGTTTTATGTTATGACCGTTTTATATTTGCCAATAAGTTTATGTTATGTCAGGGAATATCCAAAATCGCTCATTTGTGTGATGACACACAAATGAGACCCTCACGTGAGGTACTGACTTCTCACCGGGCCGCAGAGGTAGTGACCTTTTTTTAAGTAAAGCAACCGCAAAGCAGCACGTTTCTTTTATTTTGAAAATTTCCGGTGCCGAGCCATTATATTTCCTGTCTTCCCTTATCCAAAATGTAGAAATTTACGTGTTTCAGACGCATACCGCATAGAAAATAGCACTGCCGCGTATATTTAGAAAAGTGCTGCTGCATGACTCTCCTGAGACGTGGCAGACTCTTGCTGCTTTTGCCTCAGGTGGAAACGGTTCTATTGACTACAGTGGTGGCTATCAGCTGCGTATGGCGTGCTGCTCCTGTAACGTGCTGCTTACGCGTCCGGTGGAAAGGAGAGGTTAAAGTAGAATGGGAGGCAGATCTTTTAGTTATCAGGCTCCTCTCCTGTGGAATCAGCTCCCAGTTTTAGTCAGTGAGGCAGACACTGTTTAATTTGAAGGCCAGGCTTAAAACTTTCCTTTTTGATAAAGCTTATAGTTAGATTGGCTTAGGTCATCTGGAGCTATCTCTGTAATTATGCTGTTATGAGCTTACCCCCAATTTCCACTACATGTGCTCCACTCCGGTCCGCTCCGGTCCGCAGTCCAAAGGTGGTCAAAGAAGCATGCGCGGGAATTGCGAGATCTCGCGATAAAAGCCAGTAATAAATGTGGAAGTCAGAACAAAATTCTTAATTCCGTGGAAGACGAACAGAAAAGAACAGTTATTCTCTGTTATTCTGTGTCAAGATATTTTGGACAACATATGTATAAATATGCGTGGGTTCATATAAATATAGCTATGCATACAAAAAATTTCTAGCCCGTCTTTATTGATTTATTTATGAAGAACACCAGGAAATGTGCTTGTTCTATATCCTGTTGATGCTGTGTGACTTGTTTAGATTGACTGCAAGGCAAGGCAATTTTATTTGTATAGCACACTTTCAACAGCAGGGTTATTCAAGGTGTTTTACATGATTTGGTGATTTAAAAAACAAAACAAACAGACATGGAATATAACATTGGAAATTAAAAGTAAAAGAAACACTTATTACACATGATACACAATAAAGCAAGAGAGCATGAACACATTTCATACATATGACATCAATCATTTACTCGAAGGCAATTCTAAACAGATGGGTTTTTAGTCTCGATTTAAAGCAGTTCAGAGTTTCAGCAGCTCTACACTCATCAGGAAGTCTGTTCCAGATAAAGGGAGCATAGAAACTGAAAGCTGCTTGACTTAGGGTTTGAATGGGTTCAGAGTCACTTGGTGACATTGTAATGTAAGTGTCATCCGCGTAGTTATGGTAGCTAATCTTATTGGTTGCTTTAACCTTGCCTAGTGGGAGCATTTAGATTTTAAATAGAAGGGGCCCTAAGATGGAGCCCTGGGGCACCCCACATGTGATTTCTGTTTGTTCTGATGAAAAGTTTCCTATTGAAACCTGAAAACATCAAAACGGTTTGTCATTGTTATGAAGCTATTTAACTGCTGAAACAGCTTTTTCAATAATCTTACTGATGAATGGAAGATTAGAAATTGGCCTGTAGTTCTGCATTAACATGCTGTCCAGATCGTTAAATAACTGCTGTTTTTAAAGCCTGAGGGAAGACACCTGATAGCAGGGATGAGTTAACTTTTTGAACAAGATCAGACCCAATGATAGGAAAAACTCTTTAGAAAAGCTGTGGGTAGGATATCAAGACAGCAGGATGAGGAGCTTAGTTGGATAATGATTTTTTTCAAGGCTGTTCTGGTTTAATTCGTGGAATTCAGACATTTTCTCCAGATTGTTGTTGATTGGGGATGGCACTTGTTGTGGGTTTGGTATTGAGGTACAGATTGACCGTCTAATTATTAGAATCTTTTCAGTGAAAAAGCTGGCAAATTCATTGCAGGCCCTGGTAGAGTTTAGTTCTGGGATTACTGTCACTAAAGGATTAGTTAGTCTTTCCACTGTTGCAAACAGAGTCCGTGCCTTATTAATGTTTCTGTTGATGATTTCAGAAAAGAACGATTCCCTAGCATCTTTTCAAGTTAACTGATATCTATTCAGTCTCTCTTTTTAGATATCACAGTGAACCTGGAGTCGAGTTTTCCGCCATTTTCTTTCGGCTCGTTGACACTCTTTTTTTCACTACGTACCAGTGGATTACTTGTCCACGGAGACTTCTTTCTACCTGAGACTACTTTCACTTTAGTTGGAGCAATGGAATCCATGATGTCTGAGATTTACGCAAGGAAATTATTTACCTGCTTGTTTACTGAGTTTGAGTTGGGAGATGAGGGGGATGTGGTGGAAGGGTAAATACGTTTAAAGGTTTCTACTAAACTGTCCCCTAGAAAACGCTTTTTTATAGTGCTTTTTTATGCTGACTTGCTCCGCCGTCCCGCAAAAATAGATTAAATCCTACTTTTTCTGGATGGCGAAACAGCACCCGGCACCGCTCGGCGGCAGCAGTGGAGACGCTCTCATTGTCTACAAAGAGAACGTTTTTGCTGTGGAGTGCATAGCGGAGCGCATACAGTGGAAATTTGGGGTCAGACTACTGGAGGACAGACTGACCACTTTTCTTCACTCTGCTAATTCCCTCTCCTACTACTATCCATTTGTATTATTTGCTGTTATTTTAACTGTTAACTTTGTTCTCTCTACGAGTTTTTCTCTCTATAGAAGGCAAGGCAATATTATTTGTATAGCACACTTTCAAGAACAGGGTAATCCAAGGTGCTTTACATGATTTGGTGATAATTAAAAAAAAACCTGAATATTACATTGGAAATTAAAAGTACCAATTAGCATGAAACACATACACAACGCATGACACACAATAAAACAAGAGAAAAATTTATAAAGCAAGACAGCATGGACATATTTGATACATATGACAATTATTTACTCAAAGGCAATTCTAAACAGATGAGTTTTTTAGTCTCGATATAAAGCAGTTCAGTGTTTCTGCAGCTTTGCACTCGTCAGGAAGTCTGTTCTAGATAAAGGGAGCATAGAAACTGAAAGCTGCTTCTCCATGTTTAGTTCTGAGTCTAGGGATGTTTTGTAGGCTAGGGTTGGAGGACCTGAGTGGTCTTGGAGGTTGGTACCGTGACAACAGCTCTTCAACATGTTTTGGTACTAAGCCATTTAATGGTTTGTAGACTAGTAAGAGTATTTTGAAATCTATTATCTGAGCTACAGGGAGCCAGTGTAAGGACTTTAGAACTGGGGTGATGTGCTCTACTTTCCTGGTTCTAGTGAGGAGATGAGCAGAAGTGCTCTGGATCAGCTGCAGCTGTCTAATTGACTTTTTATGCAGACCTGTGAGGACGCTGTTGCAGTAAGTAATCAGTCCGACTAAAGATAAACACATGGATGAGTTTTTCTAGGTCCTGTTGTGACATCAGTCCATTAATCCTAGAAATGTTCTTCAGGTGATAGAAGGCTGACCTTGTGATTGCCTTTATGTAACCCTGGAGGTTCAGGTCTAAGTCCATTACTACACCTAGATTTCGGGCCTGATTAGTAGTTTCTAGCTGTATTAACTGAAACTGTGTGCTGACTCTTGATCGTTCCTCTTTAGGTCCGAAAAAATAATTACTTCAGTTTTGTTTCTGTTCAGCTGGAGAAAGTTATAGCACATTAATGTGGATGGGTTCAAAGTCACCTGGTGACATTCTAATGTTAAGCTGAGTATCATCTGCATAGTTATCATGATCAACAGTGTCAAATGCTGCACTCAGGTCCAACAGAACCAGCACCGTGGTTCTGCCACAGTCTTTTTATGCGGATGTCATTGAAAACTTTGACGAGGGCAGTCTCTGTGCTGTGGTGACCACAGAAACCAGACTGAAAAAAATCAAAGCAGTTGATCATTGTTATGAAGTTATTTAACTGCTGAAAGAGCTATTTCAATCATTTTACTGATGAATGGGTGATTAGAGATTGGCCTGTAGTTCTGCATTAACATGTTGTCCAGATTGTTCTTTTTAGCAATGGTTTATTAATGCTGTTTTTAAAGCCTGGGGGAAGAGACCTGACAGGAGGGATGAGTTAACTATTTGAATCAGATCAGACACAATGACAGGGAAAACTTTCTCAACGAAGGCTGTGGGTAGGTTATCAAGACAGCAAGAGGAGAAGCTTAATTGGTTAATGATTTCTTCTAGGTTTTTTTGGTTTAGTTCATGGAATTCTGACATTTTTTCTACATTGGTGTTATTTGGGTATAACATTGGTAGTGGGTTCCGTGCTGCAGTAGAGACCGACCGTCTAATTGTTAGAATTTTTTCAGGGAAAAAGCTGGCAAAATAATTGCAGGGCCTGGTTGAATTTAGTTCCGTCTTTCCACTGTTACAGACTCTGTGCATTATTAATGTTTCTGTTAATGATTTCAGAAAAGAAAGATACCCTAGCATCTTTTAAAGTTAACTGATTTCTGTTCAGCCTCTCTTTGTAGATCTCACAGTGAACCTGAAGTCGAGTTCTGTTCAGCTGGAGAACGTTATAGCACATCCATGTGGATGGGTTCAAAGTCACCTGGTGACATTGTAATGTTAAGCTGAGCATCATCTGCATAGTTATGTTAGCTAATGTTATTGGTTCCTATAATCTGGGCTAATGGGAGCATGTAGATATTAAATAGGAGGCCCTAAGATGGAGCCCTGGGGCACCCCACATGTGATTTCTGTTCATTCTGATGAAAAGTTTCCTATTGAAACTCTTGAAGTCTCTGTTCTTTAGGTAAGACTAAAACCAGCAAAGTACTGTACCAGAAATTCCAACACAGCTCTCCAGTTGTTCCAATAGTATATCATGATCAACAGTGTCAAATGCTGCACTGAGGTCCAACAGAACCCGCACTGTGGTTCTGCCACAGTCTGTATTTATGGAGATGTCATTAAATATTTTGACGAGGGCAGTCTCGGAGCTGTGGTGAGCACGGAAACCAGCCAGGTTTGGTCATTGTTAAGAAGCTATTTAACTGCTGAAACAGCTTTTTCAATAATTTTACTGATGAATGAAAGATTTGAGAGTTCTGCATTAACGTGTTGTCCAGATTCTTCTTCTTTAGTAGTGGTTTAGTAACTGATGTCTTCAAAGCCTGGGGTAAGACACCTGATAGCAGGGATGAGTTCAACAATTTCAACCAGATCAGATTCAATGACAGGAAGAACTTTCTTTAGAAAAGCTGTGGGTAGGATATCAAGGCTGCAAGAGGAGGAGCTTAATTGGATAGTGATTTTTTTTTGTGTTTAATTCGTGGAATTCAGACAATTTCTCCACATTGTTGTTGATTGGGGATGGCATTGGTAGTGGGTTCGGTATTGAGGTACAGACCAACCGTCTAATTGTTATAATCTTTTCAGTGAAAAAGCTGACAAATTCATTTGATAGAATTTAGTTCAAGGGCTACTATCACTAAAGGATTAGTTAGTCTTTCCACTGTTGCAAATAAAGTCTGTGCGTTATTAATGTTTCTGTTGATGATTTCAGAATAGAACGATTCTCTTTCATATTTTAGAGTTGATTGATATCTGTTCAGTCTATCTGTGTAGATCTCACAGTGAACCTGGAGTCGAGTTTTCCGCCATTTTCTCTTGGCTTTTCGACACTTTCTTGTTTCACTATGTACCAGTGGATCGCTTGTCCACGGAGACTTCTTTCTACCTGAGACTACTTTCACTCTAGTTGGAGCAATGGAATCAGTGATGGCTTAGATTTTTGCAAGGAAATGATCTACTAGCTTGTTTACTGAGTTCGAGTTGGGAGATGAGGGGGATGTGGTGGGAGGGTAAATATGTTTAAAAGTGTCAACTGAACTGTCCCCTAGAAAACACTTTTTATAGTGGTCTTACTGTGGCTGGATAATTTAGCAGAGATGGTACTTTCAAAGAAAACACAGAAATGGTCAGATAATGCAATGTCAATTGCCGAGATGCTGGATACATTTAAACCTTTGCTGATAATTAAGTCCAGAGTCTGTCATTGATCGTGTTTTGGCTGTTTGACATGCTGGGTCAGGTTGTGAAGAGTGTCACCTAATGTTTTTGCTTGTGTATCTTGGGTACACCTGGTCTGGTATCCTGCTTAGCTACAATTCCCTGTTGGACTGGGGGCATAGACTGGGATGATGCTCCCAGTAACTGAACATCCTCAGTGTCCTGTCATCAACTTTTTACTTTCTTTAATATAGAAAGTACTCTTACATCAGTTCCTCTGTTCTTTCTGTGTCTCTGCTCTGTCTTCTTGTGGCAGATGCCAGTTGTACTGAGCCAGGTTCTGTTGGAGGTTTCTTCCTGTTAAAGGGGAGTTTTTCCTCTCCACTGTCGCCACATGCTTACTCAGTATGAGGGATTGATGTGGTTCGAGTCTCCCTCAACAGGGTTCAACCTCAAGTCAATGACTCGATGCAATGCACTCTATGCTGGGGTTCCTTAAAAATAAACATTTTAAACGGACTGTTTGTATGATTGTTTTTTAAATTATTTTTCTTGTAAAGTGCTTTGAGATGATATCTGTTGTGAATCGGTGCTATATAAATAAACCAAATTTAATTAATTAATTTAATTCAATTCAATTCAGTTTATTTATATAGCGCCAATTCACAACAGATGTCATCTCAAGGCACTTAACAAGAAGTCATTTCAAAACATTTATACAAACATTCCAATCAGTTAAAAAGTTTCCTATTTAAGGAATCCCAGCAGATTGCGTCAGTCATTAAATGTCATGTGGTGTAATAGTTGGAGCTAAAATATACGTAGTGTTACAACCCTTTCTTTATGTTTGATAGAGACACATCTATTACATCCAGGTAACATGTGCTTCCTTTTGATTTCTCCACAAAGATTAAATGCCAAGCAGTAAATCAGCAAGTATCCACTTCAGTTCTTAGATTGGCTGAATTCTAGAAAAGGTTGGTTATAGAGTAACTGAGGTATATTAATTTTTGCCAGTGACAAAGGTTGGATGCCTTCTGTGGGCTTTAGAGTGACCAGTTAAGCTAAGAAGGGTGATCTGGTCTGGAACAGGAGAGAACATCCTTCTGTCCAGTTTGATGAATTTCTTAATAATCTGTCCTTATGTTCTCAAAGGTTTCCTTGCCTTTAGACAGCTCCCTCTGTTAAAGTCTTTTTTTGGACAAAGCCTCAGTTGAACATCTCAGGTTTCAGCCACACTACAGGCAAAGTTGGCCCAAATTGGAGTTTTTGGGTTATATGTAACTTATGGTAAATTTTGTTATGACAGTCTGCACAGCACAACTATGATTTTTCTTTAATCATACATAGCCCACTTTGATATGCACTCCTAAATCTTTACTTCATGCGACATTTACATCAGTGAAGTGTGACAGACTCCCAATGTTGTGGCGGAGGAGGTGGGAAGCATCAAGAATAAACATGAACGACGAAACAGCACGGCAGACATAACTGATGGAGCTAGTCAGAACATTGTCTGCTCTAATTGCTCAGCAGCTTCAGAACTGATTGCCAAATGCTGACATGTGTACGAAAATCATCTGGAGGTCTCTAACCAAAGTAGGTGGTAAATTATTGTTGCTTTTCTAGTAGAAATAAACATTTGGTGTAATATTTCCTTTTATACGATTTCCAGGTGAATCATTACTACCATACTGCATAAATCAAAGCTCTCAACAATGCCCTGTAAAGATACCTCGGCATCTGTTTAGCCCCCAGGCCCGTTACCTTTTACAACCCTGCTCGGCTAGGGAAAGGGGAAGTAACAAACAAAACCTGGGCCAGTGAAGGAACAAAAGATTTTAATCAGAAAAAGAGCACCCAAAAACTATACAGTACAGAAACTGTCTGAAATGAACTAAAGTGCTAAGAATTTCAATAACACAAAACGTTACCCTAAACATAAGCTAGGGGAAGGCTTAAATAAAAAATAGGGCACAATCAAACCATTGCACTTGAAGCTGGTATCTTATTGCTGCCATGTAAATTAAGGTGGCTATGACTTGAAACCCCACGAGGCCTCTGTAACGACAGGAGGCCATAACAACTCCCATTTCTGTGTTGGGAGGCTATGGAGAATAATCAGCACCCTACCCGCCCCCTCAGCATCCTCGCAACCTTGTCTACCTCCCCCCTTAGCCTTCATCCATTATTCAGTTCCCATTGGAGGCTGCAGCATGCATGTCTGGACCTGAGCAGCACATTTGGATGTAAATTATGTTTCATGTGTATGTGCTGACCCGTATGTTGTGTCGTCTGTATGAGAAAGTGTTGCTGCATCTCTGCCTTGCTACATTCAGTATGGAAGTGTAGGGGTCAAATGTCAGCCTTCTTCTGAGTGAAGTGTATGGCAGCCTGCTCTGTGGAAAGTTTACAACTAATTTCATTTAAATCAGAGCTTTTGAAATTTTAGCAGAGACCAGTTGTTGGGTTTAAAGCCTTCTGTCATGTCAACAAGAGGTTTCCTTAGTGATGCTAAAAAAATGAGGTTCTGGCCTTCGCTTTGCCGGCCCCTACTGACAGGTACCCCTTACTGTTGTATACTATTAGAAGTAACTGATTACTTTTGCTAATTAGTAATATTAGAAAAGCGTCTATATTACAACACAATAAATATTTTTTTGGTGCATAGAATAATAATAATAATAATAAAACAGACCACAGTTTGTGAAACTGAAGAATTGTGTGTCAAACCAGGTGGTCAGCAGCACAGGAGCACCACAGGGGACCGTACTCTCACCATTCCTTTTCACTCTGTACACATCAGACTTCCAGTACAAATCTGTCATCTCCAAAAAATACTCAGATGACTCTGCAATTGTCGGGTGTATCAGAGATGGACAAGAAGCTGAATACAGAGACAAGAAGCTGAATCCAGAGAGCTGGTGGACCGCTTTGTGACATGGTGTGGAAACAATTGTCTCACCTTGAATGTGAACAAAACAAAGGAGCTGATTGTAGATTTCAGAAGAAAGAGGGATAAGTCAAACACTGTTTCCATCATGGAAGAAGAAGTGGAGGTGGTTGAGAAGTATAAATACCTCGGAGTTCACCTTGACAACAGACTGGACTGAAGGCTCAACAACCTGATAAAGAAGGCTGGTTCTGTTCTTGGGACAACTGTGGAACCTCTGGAGATGATGATGCAAAGAAGGATTCTTCATAAAATCAAAAAAATTATGTACAACCCTGAGCATCCTCTTCATGGGAGAGTCATACAACAATAGTGTCTTCAGTCGGAGGCTTCTTCAGTTTCGGTGCAACACAGACCACTGCAGGAAATCCTTCCTGCCCACAGCCATCACTATCTACAACAATTAAACTTAAAGAATTAATTATATGAGCTACAACAAAACTTAATTTCCCTCTGGGATCAATAAAGTATTTTTGAATTGAATTGAATTGAAATAGATCCACAAGTCTATACTCTACAAAAGAGAAAGGAAAAAAAATAGAGGAGGTGAGCAATCAGTTTAACTGTAAAAGTTTAAATCTGTTAATAGAGATTGTCATTGTTTATACTTTGTTATTGTTTTAATTAAAGTTATTACACAGAGGTATCCATTGTTTAAATGGTCCGGGCAGTCAGTGTGGGCTAAGAATATTGTTTGTATAAATTATTGATGTTGGAGAAAAAGGCTCAAGGTACTTACTGGGAGTGATAAAACATCCACTTGTGGTCTGATCATCCTCTCTCGACTGAGATTTCTGCGGAGTATTTGCGCTTCTACATCAACAGGCTCCTCAAGAAACGAACACGCCATGTCTGCCACTGCTTTCAGACTGCAGGCTTCAACTTAAGAGCAGAAGAAACTCAGTTATTTGAAGCAAACCTGCCAGCGAGCAGGGTTGTTTCACAGAGTATGCTGCCCGGGTAACTGACTCAGAGTGCCACTGAGCTGGCTTTGTGAAACAGAAAAATCTGGGGTTTCCCTCATCTCAGGGTTAACTAACTCAGGGTTTTCACTAAACTTGCTTTGTGAAACGGGCCCCTGGTGTTGCAGGTAGTCATGTTTTGTTTTTTTTGTAGTTAAGTAGATGAAAATCTGTCTTTCATTTTGAAATTTCAGGCTATTTCACATTGCTTCCGTGCCTGGTTTCCTGCCTGGCTCAATACAAACTGATAAGATTGACGTGTTTTTGAAGCATATCACGTAAAAAATAGATCTGCCATGTAAATTTAGGGGAGGGCCGCGACACAACGCTTCTGAGACTCGTTTGATGCGTGCTGCTTTGCACCCGGTGGAAACGGTCCCATTGACTATAATGGCAGCTATCCGCTGTACTTCGCAGACGTTCTGCGCCGCTTACACGTCCAGTGGAAAGTAGGGGTCACAAGTGCTTATCCAGAGGACACGTATGATTCATTTTCAGTGCAGGACATTCTACCTTGCCTTTGTGTCGCAAACTTAAGAGCTGATTGGCTATCTCAACTGATTGTGTCCGTTCACTTACAGCAGCCTGCTTTGTTGATTCTGAAGGCCTGAGGCAGATTTCATACAGCCTGACAACACAAGCTAGCTGAAATACGATTGGATAAAAACTGTACCATAATATACTATACTGCAAGCTGTGCAACCAAGTGAATATAATATGAAATAATTCAATTCAGTTTTCAATTCAGTTTATTTATATAGCGCCGATTCACAACAGATGCCATCTCAAGGCACTTAACAAGAAGTCATTTCAATACATTTATACAAACAGTCCAAACAGTTGAAGTGTTTCCTATTTAAGGAATCCCAGCAAATTGCGTCAGTCATTGGGGTGAGGTTGGGCCCCGTTGATGCAGACTTTCCAACCACAGCAATCCTTCAGCAATCCCTCATGCTGAGCAAGCATGTAGTGACGGTGGAGAGGAACCTCCATGCATTTGCTTGTGTATCTTGGGTACACCTGGTCTGGTATCCTGCTTAGCTGCAATGCCCTGTTGGACGGGGGGCATCGACCTGGGATGATCCCCCCCAGTAACTGAACATCCACTGTGTCCTGTTATCAACTTTTTACTTTCTGTAACATAGAAAGTTCTCTTATATCAGATCTTCTGTTCATTCTGTGTTTCTGCTCTGTCTTCTCAAACCCCCAGATGGTCGTGGCAGATGGCCGCTCCTACTGAACCTGGTTCTGTTGGAGGTTTCTTCCTGTTAAAGGGGAGTTTTTCCTCTCCACCGTCGCTACATGCTTGCTCAGTATGAGGGATTGCTGAAGGATTGCTGTGGTTGGAAAGTCTGCATCAACGGGGCCCAACCTCACGCCAATGACTGACGCAGTCTGCTGGGATTCCTTAAATAAGGAACTTTTTAACTGATTGGAATGTTTGTATAAATGTATTGAAATGACTTCTTGTTAAGTGCCTTGAGATGACATCTGTTGTGAATTGGCGCTATATAAATAAACTGAATTGAATTGAATGTTCTGTAAGTCTAACATGTTCCAGAGACGACGCTCCTCCAGAGTTCCCATGGCCCTATTGGCTGCGTCTCTGTTTAATCCTGCTCCTTCATGATGCTGTTCGTTTACTAATGATCTCTAACACATCTCTGATGCTTTCATAGAATAGCTGCATTTAAGGTCAGACTAAATTACACACAGGTGAACTGATGACTAAATATCTCATTTTTATCAAAGGGTATCAGAGTAAAGGGGAAGTTTTAGTAAATAAAAAAACAAAGAAAACCATGTATTATTTACCACCCACATTGAAATTACACACTACGCTTTGTTTGTCAGTCACATAAAAATAATGAAAATTGTATGTTTTACCAAAAAAAATTGAAAGATATTTGAGTACTGCTGCAAAATTGCTATAATTTGAAAAAAAAAAACAGTGATGTCTTAATGGTTATATATCATATTAATACCTTTGGTATTATTGTTGATGTTGATTAACAAGTATATAAAGTGACCTTTTTATTTCAACATATTTAGCTACTGAAACTGCTTCTTTTCCAAATAATTGGTGACGGGTCAGCTTCTCTAGCAAAGATCCCATTTTGTACTGATTTATTTTCAATTCAATTCAGTTTATTTATATAGCGCCAATTCACAACAGATGTTAACATCAAGGCACTTAACAAGAAGTAATTTCAATTCATTTATACAAACATTCCAATCAGTTAAAAAGTTTCCTATTTAAGGAATCCCAGCAGATTGCGTCAGTCATTGGCATGAGGTTGGGCCCCGTTGATGCAGACTTTCCAACCACAGCAATCCTTCAGCAATCCCTCATACTGAGCAAGCATGTAGCGACGGTGGAGAGGAAAAACTTTGACTTTTCACTCATTAAGTGTCGAGGATGGGCGGATCCATTAGTAAAACTAAGACAAAGGTTTTAGCCATTGACTGACTTTTATTTAGTTTCTGTAGGACAGTGTTCTGAAATGAAAGGGCCATTTTAATGAATCTGACCTTCTTGCTGCACCCCCAGGACAAGTAATTGTAAATGGACTGAACTTATTTAACGCTTTTCTAGTCATACTGACCACTCAAAGCCCTTTACACTTGAGCCACACTCACCCATTCACACTCTTAACATGCACAGATTCATACTCTGATACAGAGCTCGGTAGGCAACCTGGGGTTAAGTGCCTTGCCCAGGGGCACATCGACATATGATAGGAGCCACAATCGCCCCAGTAATACAGTTCAGATTCTTACATGAGGCTTCAAGGATAGCAAGATACTTTTTTATGGTTGATTTTAAAGATCACTGTGACCTCTGGAGGCTTATGTGTTGCTGTCATACAACAAACTCCGGAGGAAAAAAACTAAAGGTTTTCATTGGACGCACTACCTCAGTCTAAACTCTGATAGATGGTACGATGCAACATAAATCCCCTGAGACAGGATAGGCAGTTTTGATTAACACTAATCTGTTCCTGAGATATGGAAGGGAATTAGTCTCCACTTTGGGTCGGCTGTGCAGTGGACTTAAGTTCCAGGGACAACTCTACTAGATGAAAGTCATCTCTGAATGGAGCAACAAGAACTTGAGCTAAAGAATATTGTTATAGGCAGTGCTAATGTTACATCATCAGGGTTTAATTAAGCTAATGATTTGAGAGTCAGATCTGTTACACACCAAAGGTTTTACACCAGCTGAAAACATTTATTCTGATCTTTTCACTTTTTTAATCGAGTCAGCTGAGAGATCTCCAAGCTGGAGCTTAGACTGGTGAGATTGATCTATTTACATAGCATCAGCTCCTGTTCTTAATCATTACCTGGCTGTGGATGTGTTCATGTGGACCCTTCATTGTTTCTCGGTTTCAATATTCGAATTCTAGGTCAGTTGAAAAGACTTCTCTATTTTTGTCCACCTAATCCCCTTTAAGAATGCACACAGCCCTCAGAGGGTGTGCATAGACTGCAGTGTGTTTGTGTGTGACGTCCACTGCAGTGTGTTAATACCTCCAGCACGTTACACATTAATCCACACACCATCGGCAAGACCATCCACCCTGCTTCCCCCCCATCGCCAGCACACACAGTTCTCCATCTCACTTACACACACACACCCACACACACGTCAGTAGCAGGAGCCACACTTCCATGTTGGCTCGGAAACATCAGATATTTTTGATGCAGGGCTGTTGGAGCCTCTATGTGTGCAGCAATGGTGGTGGGAGCAACAGGCCAGGTAGGCTCTGACTAACTGATTAACAGCAAATTTTGACTCTGTGGATGAAATTAACCTGACTTGTTAGAAGACAAACTGCTCTATGACTAAACCCTTAAGTGTTTCAACTATAGCAAATTCAGCTAATCCTGAAGCCCTTTGTTGTGTTTTAAACGGCTCATTACTGCACATGCTTTTTTTGACGTCACTATCTCTCAAGATGTGTTCTACTATCCCAAGTAATATTACATCTAAACAATTTATATTTAAGGGAAAAAAATTAAATAAAAATAATAATAAAATGCCAATAATAGTGAAAATATGTACATTTTCTGCTCGGAAATTATGAAACATTTTAAGGTTCTGTTTGTCTGCAACAAGTTGGAAAAGAAGTGGAGATTTCTTTCTGAAAAAACAGGCAGAACTTTCACTTAAATGGATCTGAATTTGTTTATGAAGAAATTTGCTGCTTAATTGTTAGCAATATAAAATTAGAAAATTCAGCAGATTCTGCTTTTAATTTTGTTTATGAAAAGGACAGTAGGATATGCTTTTATTGGTCAGGACCGTTTTCAATAAGACAAAGCTGTTCATTCATTGAGGATGATTGCGTATTTTTTGCAGTTTGCATCAAGAACTGGGTTCCCATTTGGCACTTCATGGTCTCTGTACATGGCAGTTCAGATTGCTGTTTGTTTAAAAGAAAAACCACTTGGTTCCCTCTGGGGTTACAGCCTATAATCTCTCATAACTTGGATTCTCTGCTCTGTCTTTTTGCACTGGATTAAAATCCTAGAAACTCATTAGCTAGACAAAAACTGTGCAGCTAGCTAAGTAGGTCTTTTCCTCACATTTGACTTAAACTAAAGTCTTCATGCACGCCTTCCAATCTGGAAGCAGGGTTTGGGGGACTTGGGGTCGGGCTCTCCAATCTCTGGTGCTGAGGTCACCGAGGTCGTTAAAAAGCTCCTCGGTGGCAAGGCTCCGGGGGTGGATGAGATTCGACCGGAGTTCCTCAAGGCTCTGGATGTTGTGGGGCTGTGTTGGTTAACGCGGCTCTGCAATATTGCGTGGACATCGGGGGCAGTTCCCTTGGATTGGCAGACCGGGGTGGTGGTCCCCCTGTTTAAAAAGGGGGACCACAGGGTGTGTTCCAACTACAGGGGGATCACACTTCTGAGCCTCCCTGGTAAGGTCTATTCAGGGGTTCTGGAGAGGAGGGTCCGACGGATAGTCGAAGCTCGGATCCAGGAGGAACAATGCGGTTTTCGTCCTGGCCGTGGAACACTGGACTAGCTCTACACCCTCAGCAGGGTCCTGGAGGGTGCGTGGGAGTTCGCCCAACCGGTCTACATGTGTTTTGTGGACTTGGAGAAGGCGTTCGACCGTGTCCCTCGGGGGGCCCTGTGGGGGGTGCTCCGGGAGTATGGGGTACCGGGCCCCTTGATACGGGCTGTTAGGTCCCTGTACGACCGGTGGCAGAGTTTGGTTCGCGTTGCCGGCAGTAAGTCGGGCTTGTTTCCAGTGAGAGTTGGACTCCGCCAAGGTTGCCCTTTGTCACCGATCCTGTTCCTAACTTTTATGGACAGGATCTCTAGGCGCAGCCAAGGCGTTGAGGGGATCCGTTTTGGTGGCCTCAGCATCGGGTCTTTGCTTTTTGCAGATGATGTGGTCCTGTTGGCTTCATCGGAGCGTGATCTACAGCTTTCGCTGGAGCTGTTCGCAGCCGAGTGTGAAGCGGCTGGGATGAGAATCAGCACCTCCAAATCCGAGGCCATGGTCTTCAGCCGGAAAAGGGTGGGGTGCCTTCTCCGGGTCGGGGATGGGGTCCTTCCCCAAGTGGAGGAGTTTAAGTATCTGGGGGTCTTGTTCACGAATGAGGGAAAAATGGAGCGGGAGATCGATAGACGGATTGGTGGGGCATCTGCAGAGATGCGGGCGCTTTACCGGTCTGTCGTGGTGAAGAGAGAGCTGAGCCAAAAGGCGAAGCTCTCGATTTACCGGTCGATCTACGTTCCTACCCTCATCTATGGTCACGAACTCTGGGTGGTGCCCGAAAGAACGAGATCACGGATACAAGCGGCTGAAATGAGTTTCCTCCGCAGAGTGTCTGGGCTCTCCCTTAGAGATAGGGTGAGAAGCTCAGTCATCCGGAGGGGGCTCAGAGTAGAGCTGCTGCTCCTCCACATCGAGAGTAGTCAGTTGAGGTGGCTCGGGCATCTGGTCAGGAGGCCTCCTGGACGCCTCCCTGGTGAGGTGTTTCAGGCACGTCCCACCGGGAGGAGGCCCAGGGGAAGGCCCAGGACACGCTGGAGGGACTATGTTTCTCGGCTGGCCTGGGAGCGCCTTGGGGTTCCTCCTGAGGAGCTGGAACAAGTGGCTGGGGAGAGGGAAGTCTGGGTCTCTTTGCTTAGGCTGCTGCCCCCGCGACCCGACCCCGGATAAGCGGAAGAAAATGGATGGATGGATGGATGGATAAAGTCTTCATGAGACGCCATAAAAAAGTGACTAAAGGGACAGAAGAGTAGACATTCCACTTACTGGTGGAGGGTGCTTTTTCAGGACAAGTTTGAATTTAAGCTGTGTTTTTATGACATATTTGTTGATGGCCATAGTCAGTTTGTTTACTGGGACAGGACATGTACTGTAATGTTAAAATGAGTTACTATTTGTTTCCTTGTCATGCATTCTCCGTTCAAATATACAGGTAGGAACACTTTCCAGCTGATTTAAGTGGCAGTCTGGAGTTCTCTGAGTCTGAGTTCACAGGTTTGAATCCACCTTGGAACACTTTTAGATTTTTATTTGTTTTTTGGCTTGTGTAGTACACAACGCATGTTTGTTTTCTTCATTTTGTTTCAATAAGATAATGTTATTATACTGTTATTTTTAATATTTGTGTAAATATGCATATAATATTTGGAGTGAAACAACACACTACATCTTGTGAAATCAACAGTTCACAGTGTAAAATTAGCATGTTATCTGTACCTGTGACAGTTTCAAATATGGGAGGATGATTAAGGTTGATAAAAAGCAAAATTGCATTTAAACTAAGTAAAGCACACTTTTAAGTACAGGGTTTAAGATGTTGCTGATGGAGCTCTTAAAGCTTAATGTTTTTGCAGCCTGCAGACTGAAGGATTTGGAGACCTAGTGGAACTTGTATAATATCTAACTGCTGATTGCTGAGATAATAGACTGAAAAAAATGCAAAAGTGTTCCAAGGTGGATTCATATCTGTGAACTCAAACATACAGATGATGCATCCAGGGGCGTTTCCTATACGTAGAAACATTGGGGACTGAGGCCACACCCTTGTAGAGGAATCTAGGGGAACCTATGCAGTACAAAATGCTTTTTATTAAAGCTTTTTTGAGGATAATGGCACCTTGTTTAAAGATACAAATAATACAGCAATATGTTATTCAAAATGTATTTATTTTCAACCTTAAACATTGCAGTGTAAACAAATTCTCTAAAATCAGTATTGGTATTAAGTAAGACAGGATGATAAAATCAGTAAATAGATAACAATTATTTTCATCAAAAGGTAATCATAAAGGGAACTGACCTTTACAGCATGACTGGTGCTCAACTGTCATTTATTGGGGGAAATTGGCTCAATTATATAGTTTTAACTAGAAAAGCCCTCGGAGAGCGGAGACCTCCACCAAGGCAGCTCAGTCCCAGTCAAGACAGCAGTCTTTGCACTCATAACAAAAGTAAAACTGTTGATTTAACCAGTGCTGTAATCTAGTTTATTCTAGTGGTATACTCTGATTTGTTTCCTCCCAGACAATCATAAGTCAAAATGGTAAATGATCGTTGATTAGTCAGTGATTTTAATCCCACCATGCTTTCTGCAGCCGCTCCTTCTGTTCTGCATTTATAAAGATGTCTATGTAAATAATATTTAATGAATGATAAGACAAACCGCTTGAATTAGTTCAAATTATTTATAGATTTTATGTATTTATGTTGACCTCAATCTTTGACTCCCATGTTGTATGCCTAATGTCCATCACTAGGCCCCACCCCCTTTGAAATACAGCCCTGTTTTTATTTTGGAGTGACACTCCAAAATCATCACTGCCCCCCATTTAGTCCTTTTTAAACACCTCCTAGATACACCCCTGCTCAGCAGTTTTAATGAAGTATTTTAGGCTTATATCAACATTATAATTCAAATATTAATACCGATAATAATTTTTTATATGACACACTGAGTTAAACTCACTTTAGGGTTAAATAGACATTAACAAAAACGGTTATTAATTCAAACTTTTAATGGAGTCTTTTGCCTTGTTTCCACTGAGCGGTCCGGTCCGCCTTTTTTGTCTGTTTCCATTGTAAAAGCGGCCCATAGAGCAGGCCCACACCGGTCCAATAATGGTCCCCCTTCAGGTGTAGGTCCACAGAACAATGGTCCAATACAGTTAAGGCGGAGCTACTGGTGTCACATGACACAGTCCTTTGATTGGGTGAACTCATAAACACTGCAGTATGTTTAAACATCACCCCTTTGACAACTTTACACGCCAGTTCTCTGTTCCACACGGAGCCTTTTATTAAACACAGTGCTCGTGTTTGTGTACAGAAAAAAACAGAAAGCAAGAAAGACAACAATGAGCGGCTGGAAGGACTCCATTGTTGTTGTTACTTCCTCTTTTTCTTCTTCTTCTGTGTTTTTCACGCGTCACCCACTTTCTCGTCCCTCAAGCGTTCAGGGTAAACCCCGCCTGCTCAAGTAGAGTTCAGTAGGGAGTGCAAACACTCCCATGAAAAGTCAGAATTACGCAATAGCAGACCGGACCGCGCCGCTGTGGAAACAAGGCTTTTGTTTCTTTCTGACTTTTTCAGGTTTGTTTTGTTTGTTCTTCTGCTGAAAAATCTCCCCATAGCTGTGAACAGCTGAGCCGAGATTGTGATGCAAATGTATGATCAAAGCTGTATCTGCATGGCAGAACAAGTGACTACTGCCGCGCACATAATAAAATGCAAGCGAGCATGTTTCATAGCTTTGTACAGTAAGTTCTGGTGCTGCTAAAAAGCAAGCCGTCAGTTACGGGCCGGGAGAAAGCTTGCAATGAGACCTCTGGGGTGATGAGGAGCTGTAGTGAGACACAGATCAATGGGGAGACAGACACTTGTTTTTTAAGATTTTTGTAATGGGAATATATTTGCAAGGTTAGAGGAGAAGCATGTCAGTCAACATATGGAACAATTTTATGTTTTTCTCCAATTTTAACTTAAGTCACCAATGTCCGCCGTGTTTTCATGAACACTATGTTGGGATTGATCTGCCTAATGTTCATAAAATCTCAAAGACATACGGTATTTGAATCAATTGTTTTTCTACCCTTTTTACATGTTGGCCCAGAGTTTTGCTGCCCCCTGCCAGCCACCACAACTGAAGAATTGTACCTCTTATTTTTGTTTAAAAAATCGTCTGATGTCCATTTTCTGTCGGACCGCTCTTTATGATACTATAGAGTGGAGATTAAACACCGGGCTGTCAGCCGATAAAACACAGATGATTCCCCATTTCAGTAAAACTTCTCTTTACTTGGTTGTACTTTTGTGCCTCTGTTGCATTCAAAGAAGCAAGGAAATTACTAAACTGCTGTCTTCATTACTGTCATAAGGCTGCTCAGTTAATCTAATCTTACTTCTGGGGTGAGAAAAACATTCGGGGCTTGATCAGAAATGTTCGGGGTTAGAGCCAGGAATGTGCAGACCAGGTGACACCACTAGATGCATCTTAACCCGCTAGACCACCACTTGAGTCAGCTGTAAAGTGCTCCTACCTGTATATTTGAAAGTGAATGTGAGGAAAGGAAATAAACGGTAACTTGTTTTCACATTATATCAAATGAAACATTACAGAAAGTTATAGAAGTGGATTTCACTGTAATACGAGGAGATTTTAAAATTACAGATATATAAAAGAACTACCAGTGACCTTTATTTAGTGGTTTAGCAGACAGGTCGTAAAACGGCCTGCTCACTGAAAGCTGAAAGCAAGTGACATGTGACTCTGAAGCCCCGCCCATCATGCATGTGCACAGGTGCCAGAACAGTGACAGAGGAAGGAAGCTGAAAAGCAGCAGCACTGAAAAAATGTGGCATTAAAAAAAATAGATAGAAAAAATTTGAAAATATGATTGTAAATGAGCTATTTGTTTTAATGTATATATTAGAAGTTTCATCAAAACTTTTTCACTTTACATTTTTCACTTTCAAAAACCTCCCTACACTCCCATTCTCCACTCAACACACTCTTCTTTAAACCCTACTTCATGCCCTTATAACACACGAGCTATTTGATAGGAGACAGAAGTTCTCCTAGCAATGTCTCCTAACAACTTCAAGGACGTCACTTTATCAGCTAGATATTATTAAGCTTCAACCAGCCTTTCTGACCTCAGATCCTGATTACTGTAGACATAACATCACATTTCATATTCCATAATTTGCTTGTCAGGGTTAACTGAAACATACTAAAACTATCTAATAAAAATGTAACATAGATGACATTTGAAATAAAAAAACTCTCCATCCTATGCCTTTGGTGATTCGTTGTGTAGAGTCGAAAAATCTGTCGGCTCTCCTTATTCAGGAAAAAGTCCTCTACAGCCCCCTGGCCTGGGCGACTATCTTCTTCTTGACAACAATACGGTAAAGCAAATCACTTTGACTGGCATGAGGAATCTTCTTCCACCTAAATTAGAATGTGACTTATTGCGAACAATAACACATTTAACTTAATTGTAAATTCGAACTGCACAGTAACTTATACTTTGAAAACATAATGAGTTTGATCTATAGGAATGGCAAAATGTCCATCATTGTCCATACGAAGAGAAAACATAGACAAAAAAAGTCAAAAATGGATGAATGATCCCAAAAAATAGATGAATAAAACAAAATTAAAAAGTATGTGTCTAGTTGGTCTATTTCAGCTGGACCAACTAGAATGTGGCAGCCAAGTTCATCTGAGAAGTCAGTATTCTTATCCACGGACGCCTCACAACAGCCAGGATGCAACATTCCAGGAAGAAAGTTACAATTAGTACTATGGTCACACTAATTGCCACCTTGATTAGCACTGCTTTCCAATTCCCTAAATTTAGACCCACCCCCACCCCGCCCAGCCATTCTTACCAGAAAATGCTCCATCATGTGCAGTATTGTTTGGGATGTAAGTAAAGAACTGTTCCCCTAACACAACCTTTTTCTGCCAAAAAAATCTAGTGCCTGTCGATTTTGCAAAGTCATTTTACTATTTTCCTGTAACTGCTGGCCTAACCCTAACCCAAGAGCATCATTAGTATAATTAAGGATTCACTGCTGGTTATGATAGATGTAATTAATCCAGTCTATGTTTTTATTTATTGCTATCTGAGGTATTATGGACTCAAACCCTGCTTTAACTTTATGCCTTGGTTTAAAGTCATCTGGAATTCCTCTGGACTGCCCTATAATGTCAAGATAGACTTTTTGATCGAACACATATAGTCTATTTGTCCAGAAATTCTCATTCATTTTAACATTAATTATTTCATTCACACCTTCATGAAACATTGTAACAGTCATTTTCAATCTTATCATAGAATACAAACCTATCCATTGTGGTGGTAAGATGTTCAACAAAATCTCATCTCCACACATAAAATAGCAGTCTGCTATTCTCCATGTTTGTTCACTCAAGAGCTATAGTGGAGGAAGTGTCATTGTCATATTATAACATGTCTGACTTAGTGGTACAGGGTTCTCAAACTAAACTGGTGTAGTGATAAATATGAGTTTCAGGTTAGCATGTGGAAATCAAGATAAAACCCAAGTTACCTTAAAATTAATTGTGTTTCCCACAAGAGTTCCTTCGCTTTCTGTAAAACCTCCACCAACAAAACATTCATATTCGGCTTCATAATCTACTTTGTAAGCTGTGGGTGGACCATTTTGTGATGTTGAGATGTTGAGCTCTGCATATTTTTCTTGAATTTTATATATTCTGTATTTATCTAAGTAATTGTGAATTCTTCTCGACCCATAGAGTAATCTGCATTTAATTCCACACATGGAGAATCTAAAAATAATGGTACACTGGTTCTATTGTTAAACTCTCCTCTTTTACAGACTTGTTGCTGTACTGAAGTGCACTCTTCAAATGTATATTTTTCTGGAACTACGATTGGAGCTACTCCTGGTAATTCTGAACACATAATGCATTCACTAGAGGTCATTTCTTTTGTTTGGTACTATGCCCATAAGTACCAACTATTTTGATTAGTTTTTTCCCAGAGGTCATCTTCCCCTGGCCTAGGCTGTGTCACTCTAGGGACAGCTACGTTTATTTCCTTTTGCAGTTTAACCTGAATCGGTCTATATTTAGGGTTATTCATATTCTTGTATTGTGATACTTTAATTGCATCCAATCCCCCCTGACGACGGTGTGAACTGATCTCCTCATTCATGTTAAAGGGAGACTGTTCTATCATGGGTGTGACTCTGTTAGCTGTTTTAGGTGTGGTCCCTTGTGTTAAAAATAACCCTTGCTTGTTGGTATTAACCGTTAATGACCTAGAAGTGGCAGCTATTGTTGATATTCCTGGAGTAGCTATTGGAACATTAGTTGGTGTTGGTCCAGGTGTTGTGATTAGTGTTGATGACACACGGCCAATGGATGCACTTTTTACTGCATTTTAGACATTAAATCCTGGATGGCAGAAAACTTTCTCCAGCTCAACCAGGACAAAACTGAAGTTTTAGTCATCGGTCCTGAGGCTCAGAGAGAGAAACTTTTACCAAAACTGCAATCACTGTCTTTTAATCCTTCTTGGGTTATTTAATAATTTTTAAGTGTCTTAATGGTCTTGGGCCTCCTTATCTCTCAGAGCTGCTTTTACCGTAAGAACCTTCGCGGTCTCTGCGCTCCTCTGGCAGCCGTCTCCTTGTCACCCCAAAAGTCAGGACACACACTCATGGTGAGGCGTCTTTCTGTTATTATGGCCCTCACCTCTGGAACAGGCTGCTGGAGGACATTAGGGCTGCAGAGAACGTTCATGTTTTTAAGAGCAGGCTCAAGACTCACCTTTTTAGTCTAGCTTTTAACTGATTATTATTTATTAAATCTGTTTACTTGCTCTGCATGTTTTATTTGATTGAATTCTTTTTAGTTTAGCTTTTAGCTGGCTATTTATCAATTATTGTTTATCTGCTTTCCATTTTTATTTGATCATATCTTATAATTGTTTTAATTTTAATATTTTAACTTATTTTAGTTTTCCTTCCAGTGTTTCCTCTGTGGGAGCCCTCTGCTTCGGGGGCAGTGGTCGGCTGTGGCTGCCTTGGTGCTCTCCAGGTGGTGCTTGAGTGGAGGTGGGGGTCAGTGCCTTGGCTGCTGCTGTTGACCTGCTGCTGCCGATGTAGAAGGCTCACATGATGACGTTTCCTGGTTCATCTGTACTCAGCCCGTTCTACTTTTGTTAATGTGCTGTTGTTTATTGTTGCTTTTATGCATGGGGGGGTATAGCTGTGGTGATGTTTTTTACTTTTGGGTTTTGGGAAGGGGGGGTTGTGGGTCACTTTTAATCTGTAAAGCACTTTGAGAAGCTTTGTTTTGGTTTGAAAAGCGCTTTATAAATAAAGTTTGATTTGACTTGATTTGCTGCAGGAGTGGGAATAGGAGGAGGATCTGTTACAGGTATCCAAATTATTTTAGAACTACTGTCACTCTCTTGTGTCTCTGAGGCCTGTTCAGCTTCCTTAAGGATGTTCGTTTGTCTACTTTACTTACTGAATGTTGGTTTCCTGGCTGATCTGGTGTGGTGTGTCATGGTTGCATTATACTTAACTTGTCTGAGGCAAACTGCTCCTCCTATCTGCTGCCTTTACAAATGCTCTGGTGATTGGACTTCACCTCCCACACTCATTGGATTCATCTTCACCTCCTCCAGGACCAGTCCCTTGAGTATCAGCAATCCTGCCATCACCCACCACAGAACAGTTATCAGAAACACAATGTTTTTATTCATCTTTGGCTTTTTCTGTCTCCTTCCGCTGGCTGGCACTTTCCTGAACTGCTTTTCAGACTTTTGTGCAGTGGCTCAAAAGGTACCACGTCGAGCTGCCTTCCATTTTGACAGCAGTTGGTGTTGCTTGAACCTTGACAAGCATACCTTCACACCTGGGTTTGTGCCACTTCCTATGGAAGACCTTAATGTACACCTGGTCTTCAAGGGGGCCACCGGACTTGTTGTTTCTGCTGACGGCAACCTCTTTCTCCTTTTCCTGCAAGTATATTGCTTTATGGATGCTGGTTAGTTGCCTAATGTAGCTTTTTAGCTCCATTTCAGCTTGCTCAAGCAGGGGCCCCTTATATGGACCCCTAAGCTCTGGCGTTGGCGACGGTTGACCTGTTACAGTTTCATGAGGGTGACAAATGAGTAGTTCTGTGCATTTGCGTACAATAGGAAAGTAATGTAAGCGGCAAAGCGGCGATCAAGTTCAGTTTTGAGCATGCACATATCTTGTCAATTTTTGCTTTCAATGTAGCATTCACACGTTCAACCATTCCCTGGCTCTGAGGGTGGTAGACAGATCCCAGTCTCTGCTTGATTCTCAACTGTGCTAAAATACCTTTGTAATACTTGTTTGTGAAATATGATTGGTCACTCTGAGCTGCATTTGAATTTGATTTTAATATTTTTAATTGTTCTGCTTGTAAAAGTGCGGGTAAGTTTATGATTATAGAACTATTCCAAACCAGTATGACACATGTCAAAAGTTAAAACTCCATCCATCCATCCATCTTCTTCCGCTTATCTGGGGTCGGGTCATGGTGGCAGAAGATTGAGCAAAGAGACCCAGACTTCCCTCTCCCCAGCCACTTGTTCCAGCTCCTCGGGAGGAATCCCAAGGCGTTCCCAAGCCAGCCGAAAAACATTGTCCCTCCAGCGTGTCCTGGGTCTTCCCCTGGGCCTCCTACCGGTGGGAGGTGTTCGAAACACCTCACCAGGGAGGCGTCCAGGCATCCTGACCAGATGCCCGAGCCACCTCAACTGACTACTCTCGATGTGGAGGAGCAGCAGCTCTACTCTGAGCCCCCTCCGGATGACTGAGCTTCTCACCCTATCTCTAAGGGACAGCCCAGACACTCTATGGAGGAAACTCATTTCAGCTGCTTGTATCCGTTATCTCGTCCTTTCGGTCACCACCCAGAGTTTGTGACCAAAGATGAGGGTGGGAACGTAGATCGACCGGTAAATCGAGAGCTTTGCCTTTCGGCTCAGCTCTTTATTCACCACGACATACCAGTACATCACCCCCATAACTCCAGATGCCCCACCAATCCGTCTATCAATCTCCCGCCCTATTTTTCCCTCATTTGTGAACAAGACTCCCAGATACTTAAACGCCTCCACTTGGGGAAGGACCTCATCCCCGACTTGGAGAAGGCACCCCACCCTTTTCTGGGTCAAGACCATGGTCTCAGATTTGGAGGTGCTGATTCTCATCCCAGCCGCTTCACACTTGCAGATGATGTGGTCCAAGAGGACCACATCATCTGCAAAAAGCAGAGACCCGATCCTGAGGCCACCAAAACGTATCCCCTCAACACCTTGGCTGCGCCTAGAAATCCTGTGCATAAAAATTATGAACAGGATCGGTGACACAGGGCAACCTTGGTGGAGTCCAACTCTCACCGGAAACAAACCCGACTTATTGCCGACAATGCGAACCAAACTCTGGTACCGGTCGTACAGGGACCTAACAGCCCGTATCAAGGGGCCCGGTACCCCATACTTCCGGAGAACCCCCCACAGGACTCCCCGGGGGACACGGTCGAAAGCCTTCTCCAAGTCCACAAAACACACGTAGACCGGTTGGACGAACTCCCACACACCCTCTAGGACCCTGCTGAGGGTGTAGAGCTGGTCCAGTGTTCCATGGCCAGGACGAAAACCGCATTGTTCTTCCTGAATCTGAGGTTCGACTATCCGTCGGACTCTCGTCTCCAGAACCCCTGAATACGATTAATCGTATTTTCATTGTCAACGTGTGCAATAAACACATAGTAAAAACTCCTCTAAAATGCAATAATTTTGTTTATATGTGCCATGATTTCACACCCATGCTGACATTAAAGAGAAAGGAACTGTAAAACTTGAAATTTTAAACTTAAATATTTTATTATATATTGCAAGTCATAAAAGTCATCGCAATATTGAAAAGTGTCATCGCACATTTTGCTATTACCGTGCAGGGTTATGATAGACCAACAAAAAGAAGCGCTAATATGTGATGCACGCACACACTCATACCTAAGGGCAATTTAGAGAGACCAATTAACCTAACAGTCATGTTTTTGGACTGGGGTGGAAGCTGGAGTACCCAGAGGGTGTTACTGCTTTTCCACATAGCAGATTGGGATGGTTTGTCTCATCATCTAAATGCGACAAACAAAGACACTGCTAAGTTGCTGTGATGTCAGCACGTTCGCCTGTCTCTCTTTTCTCGAACAAAACTCAACTTAAGTCCGGGGTGAACCCTGCCTCTCATCTGATGAATGCTGGCCCACAACCCGTCATAGGATAGACTGTATAGATAACGGATGGATGGTAACGTTTTCACTAACCTGTAAATTATTAAGTCTACTGACTTTGCACATGAACACAGGCTTAAGTATGCCAACCAAGGTCCAGTTTCCATCAAAACTGGAAATATGTATATTCAGATTCAGAACTGAATTACAATGTTTACTTTTAAAAGTAATATAAACAGAATGTCTTTGATTTGGGACAATATTCAGTTTCACAATTTTTAAAAGTAAAATAAATACTCTACACCATCAAATGTCACTTATTCCTGAATAAATGGACTGTTAAAAGTCCATTACAATTTATTTGTACCTCTGAAATAACCCAATCTATCGTTTGAAGTCCATTTTCTTGATGTTTATGGTAATATCTAAAACAATTTCCAAGATCAAGCATTGTTTTTTGATTTGGCATCCCAGCAAAATATCATCAATTTATCCTCATTGTAAAAATGTGAAAAAAATATTGCTGCATAATTTTTGTCAATTTTGAACACACCTACTTGGTATACACCTCTCTCCTAGTTTGAAACTTGGCACAGGAGAACCACAGGGGTGTGTTTTAAGCCCAATATGTTCCTTGTATCTATATGACTCTATAGCCATGCCTCTTACAAACACAATAATTACATTTGGTGATGACAGCATATTGATGGTGCTTAAAATAACAATAATAAAACCCACTACTGTAATTCAATGTATTTATTTCAGTTTGATTTAGTACATGTGGTGTCAAATCACAGCACAAATCATCTATAATAAAATATATTATTTAAATCAGTAAAAAAGTTTTCTATATAAGGAAACCAAGCCAATGGCATTCTGCTGTTGACGTTGCAGCTGTCCCTCATACTGAGCGACAGTGGAAATGAAAACTCTCCTTTAACAGGAAGAAAGCTCCAGCAGAACCAGAACCAGGCTTAGGGTCAGCTGCCATCTGCCACAAGCGACTGGGAATTGTGAGAAGACAGAGCAGATACAGAAGCACTAATCCAGCAGTACTTTCGATGATAAGTACATTTAAAAAGTTAATTTCAACAGTATGTCTTTTAGTGGCTTCATCTAGGAGAGAAACACAGCTAAACAGGTAATCTCAGTCAGATTCAAATTGTATAGGATGAAAGAGAACAAAAGAGTTGCAGCAGAAGCTCAAACAATAGCTATGACTAGAAAAGAGAGAGCAGGTGAAACACTGAAAGACAGGACCAAGTGTATTATCTGTAGAAGGAGAACATGAAGTTATCGGCAGCAGTAGTTCAGTTCCCCCTCTAGGAAGGTGTCAAAGCTAAACAGTATGCCAGACCAGATGTAACTTTCACATGTAAGGAAATAAACACCTATTGTTAATTCGACCAGATTTGGTGGTCTATTAGTGTAGTTACAATGCAATTAAAGTGTTGTCTATTTGGGTCTAATATACTACTTGTGATTGAAAAAAAGCCATTTACCTGTTGTCTTGGAAAATAATTTCAGTGCTTATTGTTATTATTGTTGACGTTTTCCAGCTTTCACCTGGGCTGCTGGTATTTTACAGTAGAGGAATAAGTAGCCACCGCCTATTTTGTCCAGTTAAGGAATGCTTATTTTCTGACATGAACTGGTAGAAAAAGCTTTGTTTCAGTTAAGACCTCTTGACTTTATCGGTAAAATGATCTTTGTACCTGCTGTTGTATATTAAATATTATACATCTTCTACTTTACTTAGAAGGAAGGCTTAAAAATGACTCCAGTTCATCTTCTTTTGATGATATACCCCTGTACTGTATTGTAGAAACTGTCCACCGAGGGGCAGACTTTATTAGCTATGTGAAGGTATTCGTGTGTATGTGTATGTGGGTGTGCATGTGCGCATCCATTCATGCTTTATTGTTTCTAGCCATCTTATGTACAATAAAAAGTGTTACATGTTAAAGAAGGGTATAAAGATGATTAATGCGTGAAGCAGAAGGTAGTGAATGATGTCATGCCAAGCTCAGGGGAACTCCAGGATGGCTCCCTTGGTTTTATTGGGTGGTGTGGTGTGGTGTGGGGGGGGGGGGGGTTTGGCCTTTTGTGTCCATTGACACCTGACTCGAACATGATGGGAGACACACACACACACACACACACACACACACACACACACACACACACACACCATCAGTGTTCATTAATTGAGGAGAGGCTGTGCTTATGAATGCCATGGGACCAGGTTATCTAGCAGAGAACCTCTACTGTCACCACTGGCAACACCCCACACCCTTGTTGCTAGGGGATGGGTGGAACACAGCCTTTGTGTTTAATAGAACTGGAATATTTTCCTTCCTAGAAAGAGCATGTTTAATATGTGTCTCCATGTTTAAAGCTGAACTAAACCATTTTTCGGACTCAATGTTTTGTGGTTTATCATCCCTTAATAACGGGAAATGATTGTCATGATCTTGCAGCCAACCACAAAAGATTACCTTCATCATTGTCAATAAATAAAATTGCAAAAGAGGGGATTGTTATGCCATAAACAAGCGACCACATTAGTAATATTGCTGCACTTATATCTGTCACATGTTTCCTGGTCAGATTATTCTGCATTGGCCCCTTGGGGCCCATCAGCCAACTGGGAGAGACCTAAACATGTAAAGAGCATAAGTGCATTGTTGTTTCTGATGCTGTCTGTATTAGTAAGATGATACAGCTCTTTTTAAACAGCAGTGGATTTAAATAGAATAGAATAGAATAGATTAGACAGATACTTTATTCATCTCCACAATAGTGAAGGAAAAATCAAGGACATACATGCAAAACAAAATACAATACAATACAAATAAAAGGAAACATATTAAAATACCAATAAAAAAAGTTAAACTATGTGTGAGCTATGCATTTGTTCAAAAAAGCAAAAAAGACCATGGTCACAGGTCCAGACCCTGTAGTGTAGGGAAGGAACTCTCTGTGCATTCTGACAGTGGAACTGGATTTTCCCCAGGAGTGCTGCATCCTTATTCTTTAAACTGCTGTCTTGGCACACTACAGCATAAAAGAGTGCACTTGTTACCACAGACTATTAGAAGGTGTTTAGCAGCTTCTTACAGATTTTGAAGGACACCAGCCTTCTGAGGAAGTACAGATAGCTCTGTCCTCTCCTGCACTCCAGTCCAGTTTGTCATCCAACTGTACACCCAGGTATTTATAACTTTGTACCAACTCAACTCGATGACCTTCGATAAGGACAGGATCTGAATGGGACAAAGTCCTGAATAAGCCTTCTGAACACAATCTACTGTCCATTTCTTATAAAGCCCACATTGACTGTATCATCTGCAAACTTCTGTATATGACAGAGCTCTGAGTTGTGCTGAAAATCGAATGTTCAGAAGGTAAACAGGAGAGGATTCAATTTCAATTCAATTCAGTTTATTTATATAGCGCCGATTCACAACATATGTCATCTCAAGGCACTTAACAAGAAGTCATTTATTTTTTTTATTTTTTTAATATATTTTTTTTCTCTTTTTTTTATTTTTCTTTTTTCTGGGAACTGTGTCAAGATTGGTGGCCCAATCCCAGACTTTTTAGCGTTTTTTACTGCCCGTTTCTTTCCTCTTCTACTCTCATTTGTATTGCCCTACTTCACATCTGGTTTTGTTGCATAAAACATGTACTAAGGGGGATGGAGACTATGCTTTATAATGGCCATAAAATGACACAGAGGGCACCAATGGAAAGCTTTCTCATGAATCACTGCTACATTAATTTGCATTGACCACCATAACTCCTGTGAAGCCAATTCAAAGCGTTGCTACAGGGGATGTGCTCGAAGGTTCTTTATAACGTGGTTCAGATAATCAATTCCCAGTAGGAGTTCTTGGTAAGACTCTTCAAAAATATATAAATCCACAGCTCTGGCTTATTCATGGAATATTTGTTTTAACTGTTGTCTTTTCTTTAACGTCAACCAATTTTTTATACAGTTTTGATTATTTTGCAAAAGACCCATTCTGCATGGTTCATGTCCTATGCTGTTTATATCAGCAATCTTTCATTATAATAGATTGAGACAAGATGAGCAATGGGCTCTGGTAAATCCCACAAACAACTAAAACTGTACGAAAAAGAGTCCTCACCCAATGTACTGTACTTTGAAGTAGATTTTCTTGTTGACATGTTGCTGTGATGACATTTAAACTTAAGGGTTGAGCATGTGTTTTCATTTGGTGCACCATTAAAATAATTCTTCGTCAGCTACACATTCTGACCTTCATTCTGACAAGAAGTCATTTAAATACATTTATACAAACATTTCAATCAGTTAAAAAGTTTCCTATTTAAGAATTTACTTTAACTGACCATCCGATGCGGTTAGGATGGTCACTGAGGCAAAAACACGGGCATGGGAGGAGTTTGGAGAGGCCATGGAAAATGACTTCCGTACAGCTTCGAAGCGATTCTGGTCCACCATCCGGCGTCTCGGGGGGGAAGCGGTCTGCCACCAACACAGTTTACAGTGGGGATGGTGTGTTGCTGACCTCGACGCTGGACGTTTTGGGTCGGTGGATGGAATACTTCGAAGACCTCCTCAATCCCACCAGCACGCCTTCAAATCTGGAAGCAGGGTTTGGGGACTTTGGGTCGATCTCTCCAATCTCTGGTGCTGAAGTCACCGAGGTCGTTAAAAAGCTCCTCGGTGGCAAGGCTCCGGGGTTGGATGAGATTCGACCGGAGTTCCTCAAGGCTCTGAATGTTGTGGGGCTGTGTTGGTTAACGCGGCACTGCAATATTGCGTGGACATCGGGGGCAGTTCCCTTGGATTGGCAGACCGGGGTGGTGGTCCCCCTGTTTAAAAAGGGGGACCACAGAGTGTGTTCCAACTACAGGGGGATCACACTTCTGAGCCTCCCTGGTAAGGTCTATTCAGGGGTTCTGGAGAGGAGAGTCCGGCGGATAGTCGAACCTCGGATCCTGGAGGAATAATGCGGTTTTCGTCCTGGCCGTGGAACACTGGACCAGCTCTACACCCTCAGCAGGGTCCTGGAGGGTGCGTGGGAGTTTGCCCAACCGGTCTACATGTGTTTTGTGGACTTGGAGAAGGCGTTCAACTGTGTCCCTCGAGGGGCCCTGTGGGGGGTACTCCGGGAGTATGGGGTACCGGGCCTCTTGATACAGGCTGTTAGGTCCCTGTACGACCGGTGCCAGAGTTTGGTTCGCATTGCAGGCAGTAAGTCGGGCTTGTTTCCGGTGATAGTTGGACATCCCGCCAAGGTTGCCCTTTGTCACCGATCCAAGGTGTTGAGGGGATCCGTTTTGGTGGCTTCAGGATCGGGTCTCTGATTTTTGCAGATGACGTGGTCCTGTTGGCTTCATCGGAACGTGATCTACAGCTTTCGCTGGGGAGGTTCGCAGCTGAGTGTGAAGCGGCTGGGATGAGAATCAGCACCTCCAAATCCGAGGCCATGGTCTTGAGCCGGAAAAGGGTGGGGTGCCTTCTCCGGGTTGGGGATGAGGTCCTTCCCCAAGTGAAAGAGTTTAAGTATCTGGGGGTCTTGTTCACAAATGAGGGAAAATGGAGCAGTAGATTGAATTACAGATTGGTAGGGCATCTGCAGTTATGTGGGCGCTCTACCGGTCTGTTGTGGTGAATAAAGAGCTGAGCCGAAAGGCGAAGCTCTCGATTTACCGGTCGATCTACGTTCCTACCCTCATCTATGTCACGAACTCTGGGTGGTGACCGAAAGAACGAGATCACTTACACAAGCGGCTGAAATTAGTTGCCTTCGTAGAATGTCTGGGCTCTCCCTTAGAGATAGGGTGAGAAGCTCAGTCATCCGGAGGGGGCTCAGAGTAGAGCCGCTGCTTCTCCACATCGAGAGGAGTCAGTTGAGGTGGCTCGGGCATCTGGTCAGGAGGCCTCCTGGACGCCTCCCTGGTGAGGTGTTTCGGGCACGTCCCACCGGGAGGAGGCCCAGGGGAAGACCCAGGACACGCTGGAGGGACTATGTTTCTCAGCTGGCCTGGGAACGCCTTGGGATTCCTCCCGAGGAGCTGGAACAAGTGGCTGGGAAGAGGGAAGTCTGGGTCTCTTTGCTTAGGCTGCTGCCCCCGCGACCCGACCCCGGATAAGCGGAAGAAAATGGATGGATGGATGGATGGATGGATGGATTTTAACTGACCATCTTAAATCTGAAAGAATATTTCATTATAGTAGAGCTTTATCTGACAATGCTGTAACAATTTTTAAAGAATCTGTTCCATTCTTACTTTCCTCAGTGTCTCAGGGTAACACAGTGGATGGTAGTAATCCATCTCTAACCCTTCAGAAATTGAGGGTCTGGTTCACAGTGTTACGTCCTCATTGGGTTTGGCATTAGATTGTGTAGCCCCCTTAAAAAAGAAAGTGGCTAGCCACAGGAGGCTGTACTTTAAAGCAGAATACTAGGAAGTTGGAAAGAAAATGGCACTCTACACATCTAGAGGATTCCTATTTAACCTGGAATAACAGTCTACTGCTGCATAAAAAGCTAGAACAGCATATTTTTCATCATTAATAGAGGCGAATAAAAACAATCCTAGGTTTCTTTTTAGTACAGTTGCCAAACTTACACAGAGTCATAGCTCTGTTGAGCCAACTATTCCCCCAGCTCTTAGCAGTGATGATTTTATGGGATTCTTCATAACTAAAATTAATTCTATTAAAAATAAAATCATTGGCATCCTCCCAAACATGATTACTTCTTCCTCAGTAAATGAGGCAGCGTCGGAAAAGAACTGTAGAACCTCATTTGTGCTTAGGCTGTTTTGATTCAGTCAAGCTTTCGGAATTATCAAAAATATTAGCCTCATCTAAACCTTCAACTTGTATGTTGGACCCAATCCCAACCAAATTATTTAAGGAAGTGTTCCATTTGGTTCCTGGCCCCATTTTGGATATGATGAATCTATCCACAGTAAACGGATACGTAACACAAGAATTTAAAATAGCTGTAATTAAACCTTTACTCAAGAAACCTTCCCTTGATCAAGATGACTTAGTGAATTACAGACCTATATCTAACCTTCCTTTCTTGTCCAAAATCCTTGAGAAAATTGTTGCTAATCAAGTCTGTGAGCATCTAAAAAGTAACGAGCTGTTTGAAGAGTTTCAGTCAGGTTTTAGAGCTCATCATAGCACTGAAACAGCACTGGTGAAGGTTACTAATGATATTCTCATGGCCTCAGATAATGGACTTGTGTCTGTTCTGGTTTTGTTAGATCTCAGTGCTGCTTTTGACACAGTCGATCAAAATATTCTCTTAGAAAGGCTTGAACATGTTGCAGGGATCAAAGGAACAGCACTAGGCTGGTTTAAATCATATTTGTCTGACAGATTCCAGTTTAATAATCTAAATGATAAATCTTCTTCACTCTCAATGGTTACTTGTGGAGTTCCACAGGGTTCTGTGCTTGGACCAATTATTTTCACCATATATATGCTCCCAATTGGTGGAATCATTAAACAGCATGGGATAAATTTCCACAGCTATGCCGATGATACACAACTATATTTATCCTTAAATCCTGATGAACCCAGTCAGTTAGGTATATTACAGGCATGTCTGGAAGACATAAAAACATGGATGACTCTAAACTTTTTGCTTTTAAATTCTGACAAGACAGAAGTTGCTGTCTTTGGACCAGAAGTTCTAAAAAGCAAACTGATTAGTCAATCACTTAATCTGGATGGCATTAAATTGGCCCCCAGTAATAATGTAAAGAACCTCGGCGTTATTTTTGACCAAGACTTGACATTTAAATCCCATATTAAACAGGTTTCTAGGATTTCTTTCTTTCACCTCCGGAATATTGCTAAAATTAGAAACATCCTGTCCAGGAGTGATGCTGAGAAACTAGTCCATGCATTTGTTACCTCAAGGCTGGACTACTGTAATTCTTTACTATCAGGAAGTCCACAAAATGCCATTAAAAGCCTTCAGTTGATCCAAAATGCTGCAGCAAGAGTTCTGATGAATATTAAAAAGAGAGATCACATTTCTCCTGTTTTAGCTTCCCTTCATTGGCTCCCTGTTAAATCCAGAATAGAATTTAAGATCCTTCTTCTTACATACAAAGCCCATAATAATCAAGCTCCATCATACATCAGAGATCTAATTGTTCCATATGTTCCCAACAGAGCACTTTGCTCTCAGACTGGAACCAGCTCCCAGTTTTAGTCCGTGAGGCAGACACTCTGTTTACTTTTAAGGGCAGGCTTAAAACTTTCCTTTTTGATAAAGCTTATAGTTAGAGTGGCTTAGGTCAATGGGAATCCCAGCAGATTGCGTCAGTCATTGGCGTGAGGTTGGGCCCCGTTGATGCAGACTTTCCAACCACAGCAATCCTTCAGCAATCCCTCATACTGAGCAAGCATGTAGCGACGGTGGAGAGGAAAAACTCCGCTTCAACAGGAAAAAACTTCCAACAGAACCAGGCTCAGTAGGAGCGGCCATCTGCCACGACCGTCTGGGGGTTTGAGAAGACAGAGCAGAAACACAGAAGGAACTGAAGATCTGATATAAGAGAACTTTCTATGTTACAGAAAGTAAAAAGTTTATAACAGGACACAGTGGATGTTCAGTTACTGGGAGGATCATCCCAGTCGATGCCCCCCGTCCAACAGGGAATTGCAGCCAAGCAGGATACCAGACCAGGTATATCTTCTATGGAGAGAAAAACACTGAGAGTAAACAAAGTTAACAGTCGAAATAACAGAATGTACTGTAATACAACTGGAGAGTCGTAGGAGAAAAGGAAGTAGCAGAGTGAAGAAAATTGGTAAGTCTGTCCTCCAGCAGTCTAAGCCTATAGCAGCATAACTACAGAGATAGCTCAGGACTTAGAGACCATAAACCCTGCCGAGAGTGACTGTGACATTGAGCTGACACTGAGTTTTGCTTATTACGTATTAAATTGTTCTCAGTAATCGATAACAGAGATTTAATTACACTTCTAAAGAAAGAGCTCCAACTCAGACACTTAAACTCTAAAATCTTAACTATCCATACTGTTAAGTCCCAACAGTCTCTCCCATTTGTTTAATTAAAAAGCACTTGTCTCTCATTGTGTATTTAGGAACCCAGTACAGACCTCCAGATGTTGTGAATCTGCTGTATTTGACAAAAACCCAAACAAACCATATCAGTACTAGCTAAGAAGCACTGAGGTGTAGGACTGATGATGTGGGCTTGTTTTAAAGCCCCAATAAGTTAGGGAGTCTGCCATAACCTCTGCATACCAAAATGTACTAAAGCCAAATTGAATGTCATCTGTCAAATAACATGACTGTGATCCAAAAAACAGCAAATATATTATAAAATGTACCAGAACAAAGAAAGAAAAAAAACAGGTGTAAGGTTTTTAGGGTGAAGTCAAAACCTTTTCTCTTCAGAATGGTTGAGGCAGCAAAAATATACACCAAAAAAATCACTCTGGAACCAAGTTGAAGAATTGTTTAGATATTCTTCTAAAGATTAACTTTACACCTTGATAGGTGAGTGAAATGGGATCCCCCTCCCTGAACCAGCAGAATCCAGTGGGTTCAGACCAGCCAACTTTTATAGTCCTTTAGCTTAAACCACAGCTAATCAAAGGGGGGGAACCAAAATTCTCATTTTCTGAATAAACACACAATATTAACTAAATTAAATCTCTAGAAAATACAAATAACCTTAACCCAAATACAATTCAAGCCATCTGCCCTCCCTCTGGTCCACATGGGTTTTCCCAGTGAGGCTGATTGAACATAGCAGTTCTTGTCAGCACTGCTCATGAATACATTTGTAGAAAAGAAAAGTAGAAGTCTGATAATAACACCATTAAATGAGGAAGGGTATGGACCGTACCCTTCCACAGAGAATAATCTTGTTTTTAGATGAGCTAATTTCACCTTCATCTAACTCCAAAATCCTTCAAACTTGAAGTGCAGATCAGGCAAAACAAAGATTGTGCTGGGCATTCAGCTCCTCTGAACCACAACCTGAATCTTGATAAACACACTCTGTGTGCCACTATTTGGATGTTGCTTTATATCTCATCAGGAAAAAATGGAAATGGTCTTAAGGTGAAGAATTGAAAGGTAAATGTATGTACCATGAGCCTGTATGGCTTTTTTAGTATTGGACATAATTTAATTAGAGCAAGCAAGTAGGAAGAGTGATATGAGCTGAGGATGATCAGCACCATCCTGTTGGTTTAACAGTGGTTGCTGCTGTAGATGAAAGCCAAGCCATGTTATCAACATCCATCACTTCCTCTCATCAGATTCCTCTTCCATAACAGCCCGTTTTCCCCTCTCTGTACTTACATATGCAGAAATGTTAATTCTGGACATTTGCTGAATAAAGGGTTGAGAGTATATATGTACGGTATGTTAGTGGGTGTTTGTGCAAATGCAGCGTGAAATTCTGGAATGTAGAGCAGACGAGGTCAGTAGGAAATGTTCATTGCATTGGAAGGAATGTAAAATGTTCTTCCATAGTGCTGTGATTTTACTTCATGTTCAGTCATGACAGTAAGAGTGCATGTTGTACTGGGCTGCTTCTGGTTTCAGTTTTAGTCAGCAGTAAAAACCAAACATGCATGAAAACAAATTTTTATGATTCCTTCTAAAAATATTAATGTCATGGGTATCATATACAAGCCTATGAGATTTGGAAGGTTTTGTATTCAAAATATCTTACAAGCTGAATTGTAGCAAAAGTAGCAAAAGGAACTTAAGGAATCTTTTTTTTATTTAGCTTTTTTTATTTAGCTTTAATGAGACAAACCAAGGCAAAGTAGTGGATCATTTTGAAATGGAGGGAAAATAATACTTGGCTTGCAAATATTGTTACAAATCAATATCTGAACTGTGTGGTGTGCATTGTTATTCCTCCCCTCTGAGCGAACACACAGTTTTCAATTCAATTCAGTTTATTTATATAGCGCCAATTCACAACAGATGTCATCTCAAGGCACTTAACAAGAAGTTATTTCAATACATTTATACAAACATTCCAATCAGTTAAAAAATTTCCTATTTAAGGAATCCCAGCAGATTGTGTCAGTCATTGGTGTGAGGTTGGGCAGACTTTCCAACCACAGCAATCCTTCAGCAATCCCTCATACTGAGCAAGCATGTCGCAACGGTGGAGAGGAAAAACTCCCCTTTAACAGGAAGAAACCTCCAACAGAACCAGGCTCAGTAGGAGCGGCCATCTGCCACGACCATCTGGGGGTTTGAGAAGACAGAGCAGAAACACAGAAGGAACAGAAGATCTGATATAAGAGAACTTTCTATGTTACAGAAAGTAAAAAGTTGATAACAGGACACAGTGGATGTTCAGTTACTGGGAGGATCATCCCAGTCGATGCCCCCCGTCCAACAGGGCATTGCAGCCAAGCAGGATACCAGACCAGGTATATCTTCTATGGAGAGAAAAACACTGAGAGAAAACAAAGTTAACAGTCGAAATAACAGAATGTACTGTAATACAACTGGAGAGTAGTAGGAGAGAAAAGTAGCAGAGTGAAGAAAATTGGTCAGTCTGTCCTCCAGCAGTCTAAGCCTATAGCAGCATAACTACAGAGATAGCTCAGGATGACCATAGCCACTCTAACTATAAGCTTTATCAAAAAGGAAAGTTTTAAGCCTGGCCTTAAAAGTAAACAGAGTGTCTGCCTCACGGACTAAAGCTGGGAGCTGGTTCCACAGGAGAGGAGCCTGATAACTAAAAGATCTGCCTCCCGTTCTACTTTTAGAAATCTTAGGAATTACAAGTAAACCTGCAGTCTGAGAGCGAAGGGCTCTGTTGGGAACATATTAAACAATCAGATCTCTGATGTATGATGGAGCTTGATTATTAAGGGCTTTGCATGTAAGAAGGTGGATCTTAAACTCTCTTCTGGATTTAACAGGGAGCCAATGAAGGGAAGCTAAAACAGGAGAAATGTGATTTCTCTTTTTATAATTCATCAGAACTCTTGCTGCCGCATTTTGGATCAACTGAAGGCTTTTAATGGCATTTTGTGGACTACCTGATAGTAAAGAATTACAGTAGTCCAGCCTTGAGGTAACAAATGCATGGACTAGTTTCTCAGCATCACTCCTGGACAGGATGTTTCTAATTTTAGCAATATTCCGGAGGTGAAAGAAAGAAATCCTAGAAACCTGTTTAATATGGGATTTAAATGTCAAGTCTCGGTCAAAAATAACACCGAGGTTCTTTACATTATTACTGGGGGCCAGTAAAGAACGTACACCTGTGCTGCTGGTCATGGTGTCAGACCTATGATACAGCACAGGGGTGGGCTGGCCATGTGGAGGTTCGGGAGTTTTCCCGAACGGCCAGTCTGTTCTAGGGCTGGTGAGCGGAACGTTTTTTATACTCCAGACTATGTATCAGCTAGAAAATAACATTAAAGAACAAAGCTTGTGTACAGACAAGAGGTCTCCCTTTATCATAAACTGTAGGTTTGTGTCCTTGAATGGTGCATCTTTGGTCAAAAATGTTTGTTTTGATTCAATGAAATTATTTTGAGTAGATAGAGGATCCAGAAATTTTACTCAAGAATGAGTAACGATACTTCATAATAATTTTACTCAAGTAAAAGCAAAAAGTGTGGTGCAGTGAAATTACAGTGAAAAGTGTGTGTATGTATGTATGTGTGTGTGTATATATAATATATATATATTTTCTTTTTTTTCAAAAATCCACTGAAGTTAATGTAACTAGATACCCACTTCAGGTTGTGACTAAATAAGACATATTATTAACTTAAACATGTTATCAATATTATGTTGTTATACTACCAATAGAAGTATTTTTCTTAAAAGTATGGTTCCACTTGCATCCTTTGAACAATCAGGTAAAAAGGTCTCTCCAAACTAAGCTCCCGGGGTGAATTTCAACACCATCCAACCCCTGATACAACATGTTTTCCGCAACTGGGGAACCTTCTTCTAAAGATGCACTGTAGAGGGTATCCCAGGTCCTGTGCACAGGTTCTCAGTAGCGGGTGAAACTCCATCTGGACCTGCAGATTTATTAGGGCACAGCTTCCTTAGCTCTCTCCATACCTTAGCTGCTATAATCAGCAGGGGTGCCCAGGGAGGGAGGTGTGTTCTCCTCTGCTAATGTAAATGAGTTACAAACCACCCCCCCCCCCCCCCCCAGAGCAGGGACAAAACACCAAAAGATGCATGTAAAATATACATTTATACAGCCCCCAACCCCCAACAGACTATCGGTCCCGTTGTGCCTATCAGGTGTTGATGGATTGTGTTGAAATGGTGCTAAGGAAAAATACATCACACATCAATAGGAAAAGATAACCTGTAAGGCATGGCATATGTTTATGTAACCCACATGAGATTTGTGGGTTCTATGTTGCATATGAGGTCAGAGGTGCAATTCCCCTCCCCACCAGTAGGCGGCGAGTATGCTTTCAAATGAATATTTCTATTCATTTCCCATTTCTTGTTCTGGTAGCCATTACCCAGAAAGAAACCGCCAAGTTAACTGAAAGATCCTGGTAAGAAAAGTTAAAACAAAAGTTTAAATTCACAATTAAACTACACTTACCAGTAGTTAATAGATGGCTGTTTATTAGGATCTGAACTCTGTGAAATTCGGCCGTGAGAAGCTGCGTCAGCCTGGCAAGCTGTCTCACCACGAGCTCCGGTAAGGGATGCTACATGAATGCTAGCGCCATTAAGACATGTAATGCTTGCTGTTAAAATATTTCCTGTTTAAAAAACCAGTCGGAGTTGTAATATTTGTGTTTAAATTACTGTAATACTACTGTGGTGTGGATATTGATGTTGTAAGTCTTAAAGAATAACTTTAAACGTGCTAGCGCTAGTGGCGCCCAGCTAACTGCTAGCATTGTGCTTAGCAATTTCTGTTATTTCTTATGTGTTCGAACATTACTGTTGATTCAGTTGAGTTAGTTAACTTTTCAAAACTTTGGAGAAACAGTAATATTGTCATGTAGTGGTTAAATGCACCAATTTTGGTTCTGTTGACCTAGAAGTCAATTAATTTGATAAATATTCGAAGCTGAATACTATGACTCATTTATTTGGTCAATTTGTTTATTGTTGGGAGTTCATAAAAAGTGTAACTATCAATGTGAGGAAGTTCATATACATCTGGTAAAGTAGTAATGCTTTAAAAAGACAAGGATACATTTCTGATAAATAATTAGTATTAAATAAGTTATTATTAATAATAAATAAGTAAAAATAGCTTTAAAAACTGTTAAAATAAGCAGTTAAAAGATAAATGTGGAAGAGTGTATCGAATTTCATTTATTCTTTAAAGGGTAAATGTAAGGTATAATTTCTGTTGCACTAAGAAATTTTGTGTGATGTAACTCAGTTCATTTCACAATATTGAGATGTATAACTAAAATAATTTGCTATACTTGACTAATATTTGACGGAAAGATGAGTGATGGAAAAACATAGATAAAATAGTAATGCATGCATTCTGCACTGTCTGCATAGATTGGTTTTTGATCAGGACTGGATCAATCGAGATCTGAACCTTGTGGGTTCAGTGGCGAGCTAACCGAAGAGAGTGACTGTAAATGGACCAGAAGACAGTGTGATCAGCCATGGGATCCATCTTCAGAGAACCTCAGGACCATCACTACTTTCCTTGACACAGATAAGACTAACAGTTTAAAAGTGTTAGAATCAGTGGACATAAATACACACACACACCCACAAGGAACTCTAATTTCTCTTACCAGGGAGAAGTGGCCTGAGCAACAGTAGAAGCTCGTTAATTTAAGCTATTTGGAGACATTCCTTTAAGGAATATTGATTTCTAATTTTATTTTATTTTGGGCCCATTTATTGTGCGCTTGTGCACTATAGGAAGCCGGCTTTAGATAGGCAGGGTTTGTAAACGTAATAATTTTCAATACAGTTTGAATTGAAACTATCATTGTGTGGTTCTTTTCTCTGCTGATCTTTCTAGAACTTTCTGATACTGGTCCAAAGTTGACTTAAACAATACTTAATGTGTACCACATATTATTCAACCATAAAACCTGTTACAAAAGTGGCGAGCCAGCCAGGAGCCTGGTTAAGTGTCAGTAGTGAAACATATCTGAAGTATGTGTAGTTGTAAATGTTTAAAAAGTGTTTAAAGCGTGTGAGAAGGTGTTCAATTGTTCTAGCCTTGTTGCTAAAGATGGAGGTCAAAGCCAATTCAGGTATCAAAGTTCCTAATGCAGTGATTGTGAGGGGGTTGCTTGAATCTCTAGAAGATGAAGAGATCATGGACTTTCTGAAGAAATATGGTTCTTTTAGACTTGTTTCAGTAACTGATGTAAAATCTCAGTTTTACAAAAACCTGATTGTGGAGTATAAGGATGGAGCCGCCATTGAGGCCTTATCTCCTCTTTTGCCCTACACGCATGAACTCAAAGACAACCCAAGAGTCAAGTATCTTGTACAAGCTTTGGCCAGTATTTACACTGCAAAAGTTACCAAAACCTACCTCGACGAGATAAAGAAATTGGCGAAATTAAGTGGGAAAGATTATGAAGAAGTGTTGAGAGACATTATGTCAGAGATCAGTGAGACAATTGGGACAGATAGCATGGATGAGGTATCTGTAGCCAAACCACTCACCACATCTCTTGAAGCATTTGAAGCCTCAAACCCCCAGATGCTCAGAAGTCCGTCCTTGTTGGATTCGGGTCAGGATGGCCCTGAACCAAAGCCACACACAGTCCTGAGCCAAAATCTACCCATAAGGGAGAGCGACCTGCATCCACCTGAAGTTCAAAAGGTCATTGTTGAACACATCGTAAGGAAAGATGACCTCAACACACATTCGCACTTTCCCATCAAGCTTCGTCCATTTTCAGGTAAAACCCCCAGACCCAGCAGTGAGACCGACTATGACACCTGGCGATCACATGCTGAGCTCCTAAGGAAAGATTCCACCCTCTCCAATCTTCAGAAGTCTCGAAAAATGGTTGAGAGCTTGCTCTCACCAGCAGCATATATTGTCAAAAAGCTAAGCCCTGAAGCTACTCCTGAAACTTACCTCCAACTGCTGGATGCAGCCTTTGGAACCGTTGAAGATGGTGAAGAACTTTTCGCTCAGTTCATGAATACTCTTCAGGATCCTGGTGAAAAGGCTTCGTCTTATCTCAGCTGCCTCCAGGCTGTCCTAAACCTTGCTGTTAAGAGGGGAGGAGTCGCAGCTGAAGAAGCAGACAGATACGTACTAAAACAGTTCTGCCGCGGTTGTTGGGACAACATCTTGCTCTCTGACCTCAACCTAGAAGAAAAGAAGACACCCTCCAGCTTTTGCAGAGCTCCTGTTACAAATTCGTACTGAAGAGGATAGACAAGCAGCTAAAGTCACACGCATGAAGAAGCACCTCGGCCCAAATCGACAGCGAGCTGTGACCAACTCTCAAAGCACGTGTGCCTGCAGCCAGCAAGTAGCAATCCCACCCGAGTCCAACACATTAGTGGAACTTAAACAGCAGGTGGCGTCTCTTCAGAGCCAATTCACCACACTGATGTCAAAAAAAATGAAAAAGACCTCAAACCCCAAAGGAAACACTGAGCATTCGTCCAGCCGACCAGCACCATCTAAACTTGACCCTAGAGCACCAAGCATGTGTGCATAGATTGGTTTTTGATCAGGACTGGATCAATCGAGATCTGAACCTTGTGGGTTCAGTGGCGAGCTAACCGAAGAGAGTGACTGTAAATGGACCAGAAGACAGTGTGATCAGCCATGGGATCCATCTTCAGAGAACCTCAGGACCATCACTACTTTCCTTGACACAGATAAGACTAACAGTTTAAAAGTGTTAGAATCAGTGGACATAAATACACACACACACACACAAGGAACTCTAATTTCTCTTACCAGGGAGAAATGGCCTGAGCAACAGTAGAAGCTCGTTAATTTAAGCTATTTGGAGACATTCCTTTAAGGAATATTGATTTCTAATTTTATTTTATTTTGGGCCCATTTATCGTGCGCTTGTGCACTATAGGAAGCCGGCTTTAGATAGGCAGGGTTTGTAAACGTAATAATTTTCAATACAGTTTGAACTGAAACTATCATTGTGTGGTTCCTTTCTCTGCTGATCTTTTTAAGGCTCCATAGTCTTATCTAGAACTTTCTGATACTGGTCCAAAGTTGACTTAAACAATACTTAATGTGTACCCCATATTATTCAACCATAAAACCTGTTACATTTAGGATTCTCAGATTCTCACAGAGACATGAAAATTTTATTTAATGATGCCGTTTTGCTGATATTAAAGAAGCTGATAGGTGGCTCCAAATTAGTAGCTCCTCTTTGTCTGTTCTACATTCCGGAGATAGCCCACCAACCCCCACAAGGACAGCTATTTCCTTCAAACCAGTCATCCACAGTGAAGCTAGGATGATGTTTCTTTTTCCTGAGGCATCTGCGGATGGAGGTGTGAACACAGAACAGGCAGAAAAAAATCAACATAACATACTATTTGTCTACTTGGTATTTTTGTTACTATTAAATACAAGGCAAGACGAGGCAATTTTATTTGTATATCACACTTTCAACAACGAGGTAATTCAAGGGGCTTTACATGATATGGGGATAAAGTAAAAACAGCAATAAAGCATAAAAAACACAAAACATATGATACATGAAAGCATTACTCAAAAGCAGCACTAAACAGATGGTTTTAGCTTTGATGTAAAATAACTGTGTTTCAGCAGCTTTGCAGTTGTCTGGAAGTTTGTTCCAGGTTAGAGGTGCATAGAAAAGCTGAAATCGGCTTCTCCATGTTTGGTTCTGATTCTAGAGATGTTGAGTAGACTGGAATTAGAGGATCTGAGTGGTCGGGGGGTTGGTATAGTAACAGTAGATCTTCAACATACTTTGGTGTTAAGCCATTCAGTGATTTATAAACTAGTAAAATTATTTAGAAGTCTATTCTCTGAGCTACAGGGAGCCAGTGTAAGAACTTCCTTATGTTTCTTTGGCAAATGTGGTGTTCCATCCATCCATTTTCTGTACCTGTCATTCCTAGGCAGGGTTGCGGGGGGGCTGGTGCCTATCTCCAGCTTTCATGGGGCGGGAGGCGGGGTACACCCTGGACAGGCCGCCAGTCCATTGCAGGCAAATGCCTTGTTATAAATCCAATATCAAATTGTGTTTTTGTACATTTATTTTTAAGAAATCCCTGCAATGAGGTGAATAAAGTCTCTCAAACATTTCAGCAAGAAGAAGACAAAAGAGAAGTTCTGCTGAGCTCTGATGGGTTCAAATAATTTAGTGTCATATGAATCTATAATATGAAAATGATGGTTATGTGACTTCAATGTAAAAAGTCAACTGGGATCAGAACCATAAGGTAAATAGGACATTGCCTAAAATTTTTATAAAAAGAAAAGAAAAATTAAAGAGTGTTTTATTAAATTACTGTTTGCACAGAACTAATCAAATCCTTAACTTTTAAAGAGTAATACGTAGATAAACACTGGTAAACAAGCATTGCAATAAGATGGTAGAAGCAGAAAAGCAAATGATATCACTTGGCAAGAAGTAGTAAAGGAGCAAAGTAATTCCCTGCTGGTTTCTGCTTGGCTATATCCTATTTTGATAAACAAGAAATGTCTCTGGATCAGCTCAATTTACTTTGGTCTGAGCCACTTTCTGACCTCCTTTGATGTGCCATGTGACTGTGTCGCTTTAGATAATATGTATATACACTGCCATTTTGTGCAAAATGCTGCTTGATGTTAACCTCAAGAGTTTAGTTTACACTGGACATTAAATTTCACCATTAATATAAAAAAACTATAAAGGAACCCTACAATTCAGTCTTATCAGTGAACCCTATCTCAAGCCATAACATGTAATAGTTAGCTAGTTCACATTATTAAAGACACACGTGAAAGACACCCCACATGTAATTCTGGGCTGTTTCCTCACCGTACTCTAGATCATGTGTACCCCACCAAGTGAAATCTAGCATGGAGCCCCAGGTAGAGGGAGATTGTCGGTGATCTTATATTTATTCCATTTTCTAATAATTGCTCCAACAGTTGATCTCTTCTCACCAAGCTGCTTGCCTATTGTAAATCGGCTCATCCCGGTTATGTGCAGGTGAAAAATCTTTTCCCTGGTGTCCTTAGACAGCTCTCTGGTCTTACAGGTAACTAATGGAGGATAGAAGAACTTCTTTAAGAAGAAGTAACAGGTCTTTGAGACCCAGAATTCTTGCTTGGTTGTTGGTGCTCAATACAAATTTTCTGCACCATTATACAAATTAATTCGTAAAAAGTTTTTCAATGTGATTTCATTGAATTATTTATAAATTCTGTCTCTCACAGTTAAAGTATACCTATAATGAAAATTACTGACCTCTCATATTTTTAAGTGGGGCAACTTGCACAACCAGTGGCTGCCAAATACCTTTTTGGCCCACTGTACAACTGTACATAAGATTCCACAATGTAGCATGCCAAGCGGGTACATTAACGCTAACAAGTATTTGCAGGAACATATGCACATTAACTTGTGCATTCCGGTCCAATTATTGTTGAGGGCCAGCATTATATGGACAGAAGAACACTAAATCATCTGCATACAATAAATATTTAACTATGATATCACCAACTCTGCATCCTGCCAGAAACTCATTTGATAGCTTTGATAAGTCATGCGTATGGACATTAAACACAACACCACCCTGTGTAACGCCACTGAAATCACAACGAACTAAATTGAGGTAAATGAGGGGTGGACGGTGTCGGGGTTGGTGCGTATTACCACCGGTCATTGGGTGTTTGGATGAGAGGCAAAGATCCAGGATGCTCACACAGGAGGTCTTAAACCTATTTCACCTTATGCAAAGTCAAACATGAACTGTGTCTGCTTCAAGGCCTAAAGGCCATATGGAAAAGTGGAGTTTGTATGTGGAGTCTCAAGACCATGGGCGACAGGGCTTTTAAAGCATCCGCTCCTCGTCTGTGGAACGCCCTCCCAGAACAACTTAGAGCCCCCAAGACCATGGATGTTTTTAAAAGAGAACTGAAAACCCTCCTTTTCAGAAAAGCGTATTTTTAAGTGTCTGTGAATTTGTTTTTACCCATATTTGTAGCACTTTGAGATATGATGTCAAATGTATAGTGCATTATAAATAAATTTCATTATTATTATTAACTATTGTATTCATTATTATTATTAACTATTGTAATATCAGTTATTGTAGTTCAAAGATTATGAATGCTGGGAAATGTAGTCTGTTCAGTCCATTTGAAGGAAAAATGGGTCCCAACACACTATCAGCACAAAAAAGCTGTTGTAATTTTAATAGGCATCTGTTAATTGAATTAATCATTCTTTCTGTATTCTGTTGGAGATATCAAGTTGACAAACTAGCACAACTAGATTATAGCTACATACAATGGATTAGTTTGAAGTAAACTGGGAAACCAGCCTTCTGACAAAAAATAAGTCTCTGTCCTTCCAGAGAATTTGGGTATTCAATACTTGGGAAAAGCAGGCAGTGTGTCTTCTTCTTCCTTTCTTTGTTTTTACTAAACTTCTTCACATTTTAACTTATACAAAGAAGGAAATTCAACATGGACTGTTTGATTCTTTTAAATTATTTTGTTCTTTAGCTTCTTTTTTTATTTTGTCTGAGTACAACTGTAACCAGTAGCTATTGACATTCTGACAGAGCTTTATTTTTTGTGTTGAGTACATTGCCCTTCATGTTACATTTTAGTTTTGCTTCTGCTGCTCCAGGATCTACCAAAGACAGTTAATGTAACGTTGGGTCACCAATTAATCTGATTCTGATTGGACCACTTTGACAGTGCATATAAGTTGATCTGAAATCTTTTTTTCTCTGTTTTCTTCCAGGTAAGTTGACATGGATGGGGAGAGGTGTTCAGACTGCTTGCTTGTTGGCACAGCTGATCTGCTCCTGCTGACGGCTGGATCTGTATCTGCTCTGGACTGCAGTAGCAACTGAAACACTGGGTTAACCACATCTACAGATGAGCAGTAGTAGTAGTAGTGTGTGTGTGTTTGTGAGACTGCTATACAGTTCTTGTTTAGTGAAGCAAACATCCTGAGTCGACTCACACGGTTTCCCTTCATCGGTTTGTCCCCATCACATGATGACCATAGACATTCTATCTTTGACTTATGTATTAGACTTATTAACTTTATTCTAATGAAAACCAAAACCCAGCATAGAAACAGCTTGGACAAGAAGCTGTGAACTAGTCCAGCTGCTGCTTAGTTACTAATTGTTTAAAGTGAGCTGATCACGAAATGGTCACTTCTGCTAGGCTTTCCTTCAGCCAAGTTTCCTGACCCAAAAGCCTTCCAGCTCTGTAAGGCTCTGTACGCTTGCTGTGACGTTGGTTCTTTGTGAAGTAGAATCAGCAGGAGGTACTTTAATCACCCTAACAGCTTCACTAAATAATTGGTATGATCCAAAAACCCATTCATCTGACTTTATTTTTGAAGCTGCAAACCACTAATAGTGGAGGGTGTCATCACAACTTATTTGTTAAGATATTTATTCTCAGACGAAGACAACTAGTGTCCATTTTGAAATTCTTCTTTTAACATACAAATGGCTGAATGGATTTGCACTTCCTTATTTATCAGACTTACTTCATCCATCTACCTTCAGCCATATGGATAGTGCGGGCACTGTTGATCTTGCAGCAGTGTTGAGGGTCCTAGGTTTCATGCCAGGGTCTTTCTACCCGGAGTTTGCATTTTCTCCCTTTGCATGCGTGGGTTCCCTCTAGGGACTCCGGCTTCCTCCCACAGTCCAAAACTATGACTGTTAGATTAATTGGTCTCTCTAGATTGCCCTCAGGTATAAGTGTGTGTGTGCATGGTTGTTTGTCCTGTATGTCTCTGTGTTAGACTTGGCACCAGCAGAGGATGGACGGGTACAGATAAAGGATGAATGGATGGACTAAATCTTTACCTTCGTGAAGTGGCTCAGGGGTTCATGGCAGTTTATTTCTTCAGTCAACATGTGTTTTGTTCCTCTGGTCTCTGACTGTGTTCTCTGACCTATTCTGTGGAGTAGGCTGTGAGGTACCTGGGTCAGTTGTTACTTTTACTTCTGGGTGCGAGAGGTGGGTGTTATCGAAGTTCTTTAATTAAAGAGATGAGACAGATTCCTTCAGATACTCTGAGGTTTCAATACAGACTTGGTTGATCAAACAAGGAGGTCAGCGTTAACAAAAATATGCGATACTGACCTGCCTTCCAAAACAAGAGACAGGATTACATAGGTTCAGTAATCGTGAGCCTATCACCTATGACATTACAAACAAACATTTCTCAGTCGGTAGGCATTTGACTCATTAGGCGTAGAAGATTTGATATAGAAGCATAATCAATGTATGTCAGGACGTTCTTAGACGTAAAAGACAGTTGCCATGCCAACCCAGGCTGTAAGAGTCTGAATCAGCAGGTTTGCCCTGACCTAAATTCATACAGTGTCATATCATCAGATTGGTCACCATATCATAAAGAATAGACACATAGTAACTATCAGTATGTGAACTACACAGAACAGAACATTTCTTCCACAATATGGGGTACACCCTGGACAGGTCACCAGTCCATCACAGGGCAACACAGAGATATACAGGACAAACAACCACTCATACCTAAGGGCAACATAGAGAGACCAGTCATGTTTTTGGACTGTGGAAGGACCCAGAGAGAACGCATGCCCAGGGAGAACATGCAAACTCCATTTAGAAAGACTCCAGGCTGGGATTCAAACCCAGGAACTTTTTGCTGCAAGGCAACAGGGTTACCAACTGCACCACTGTGCAGCCCTCTGGGATTCCTTACATAGAAAACGTTTAAACTGATGGGAATATTTGTATTGAAATAACTTTTCTTGTAAAATTCCTTGAGATGACATCTGTTGTGAATCGGCGCTATATAAATAAACTGACTTTAAAATCTAATTGAACATATAGATGAATATACAGACCATTTCCAAAAAATTAGAATATCATGGAAAATGTTATTTATTTCCATAATTCCATTCAAAATGTTAAACTTCCATAGATTATCTCTCTCTCTATTATCGCACAGATATTTATACCTAGTTCGTGCATCTGTCTGACAGTATCCAGATGTTTCCTCCTCACAACTACTTATCTACTCAACATTCCTCTGATTAAACTTTCTCTTGGCCAAGGCTATAATTCAGCTGGGCCACGACTCAGGTCAGGCTTACCCAGAGCCTTTCCTGTGGATAAACACACAAATTACTGCAAGTAGCATTTTTGATGGGACCACCTCGGACGTACAATATTTACAACAACACCACAACTTAAACGATTTCAAGTATTTAGTTGTTAATTTGTACATAATTTGGGCTTCCAGCTCATAAAACGCATGGAAACAGGAATTCAAAAAATTTGAATACTGTGAAGAAATCAGCCAAAATTTTACAGAGCATAAATGTTTTAAACTGAGTGTCACAGGGGATGGAGGGATGAATTCAGTCTGGATGAGGAGATCTGCTGTGTTAGAGGACTAAGCTGGAGGGTTTTTCCTTGGACTTTACTCTGGTGAGGTGGGGCTGGCATCCGTGGACTGACTGGTCTTCAGATCTATACAGGGAAGGTTTCTAAGAAGACTTCTGAAAGTGATCCAGAGGGATTGTGTCTGTGGGAACAGGGAGAGTGTTAAACTGAGGGTCTGTAGATCTAGATCGCATGATAGGTTGATGGATGGGCCAAATTAAATCTGGGGGATCACTGAGAATCAAGAGATCAAGAAAGTAAAAAAAAAAATTTTGGGCAGCTTTTCTTTTTAATTTTCAAGGAATTGATTCATGGAATATTTAGCAATAAATCCTTGCTAAGCCTTTATAAATGGAGATTATTAAAAAAAAAACATGGAAAAGAGTTGCATTAAAATTAAATCAGTTTGTAATGATGTGTAACAATTCTGATTGTGAATTGAGAATAATTAGATGAACCAACTCCTATAACTCTTCTCTGAAGACGCTAAATTGTCTTGTGTTGAGATCTTTAGAATTACAAGGTTTGCGCTGTCCATTAGGTGGCAGCATGGGATTAAAAACTAACAGGGGTGGTGCTATAGAAAAACTCCAGTAAATTACTTCAAATAACATAAAGGACTTGGTACAGTAGCTCCAGAAGGGCATTTTGGTACTAATGGTAAAATGCAAATGTAATGGTAGCTATAATATGCATGCATACACACACACACACACACACACACATATATATATATATATATATATATATACATATATATATATATATATATATATATATATATATATATATATATATATATATATATATACATATATATATATATATATATATATATATATATATATATAATTCAATTCAGCTAATTTCTATAGCACCAATTCACAACACATCTTCGCAAGGCACTTTACAAGAAAACTCATTTCAGTTCTATCATGCATTCTAATTAATCCTTCATATCATTATTCCAATCAGTTTGAAAGTTTTCTATCCAAGGAATCCCAGCAGATTGTATCGAGTCGTTGACTTGCAGCATTCACTTCTCCTGGACCAACATGTAGCGACAGTGGAAAGGAAAAACTCCCCTTTAAAAGGAAGAAAGCTCCGGCAGAACCGGAACCTGACTCTGTAGGAGCGCCCATCTGCCACGATCCTCTGGGGATTTGAGAAGACAGAGCAGAGACACAGAAGATCTGATGTAAAAGTACTTTCTAAATAGGTGAAAGAAGGATATCCTAGAAGCCTGTTTAATATGGAATTTGAATGTCATGGTCAAAGATAATCCCAAGGTTCTTTATGTTATTACTGGAAGCCAATTTAATGTCATCCAGATGAAGTAATTGACTAAGCAGTTTCTTTTTTAGTGCTTCTGGTCAGGCTAATGCAGGCTAAATGTTTATAGATGATATTTGCAAAAAATTAGATGAAAATGTTGTCCTAAAACATTAAAAAATTCTCATTTTACCATAAAAATGTTGTCATTGCATTACACTGTTTTCTTTAGGGTCAGGTAACCGAAATCCCACGTTTTTGCAATTCTTCTAACGTATAGATGTTGATGGTGGTTTCAGCACCATGGACAGGGACTGCATGATGAGTCTTTGATGTGAAAAACATTCATGCCTATTGCAAGTTTACATATATGTATTTTTTCCTGCACAAGCAGTTCATCCTATTTCTCAAATAAATGCATTTAGTGTAAACTGATGTAGGTTTGTGTGATGTATTTTCTTTGTGTTTGCTCTGGAGCTCTAAAATCTCCCAAGCCAGTGAGCAAGCAGACTGTACCATGAATAGTCTCAGTAACAGGGGAGCTATGTGTTAGAGATCTCAGAAACAACAGAGCACATCTTTTCCCCTCCGATTTCTGTCATAGTGGTACCTCCCTACCTATTTTTCCAAAGGACACATGCTGATGCTTCCTTGTCCTCTGCCTCCTCCCACATATTGTTTCCTCAGGCTCCTCCCTCAGCTATTTTTATATTATTTTACATACAGCCCCAGTTTGTGCCTGAGCAGAGATCAGAGGGAAGCCAGTGTATTTAAAGAGTAAATCAGAGGCTTCCCACATTTCCATAGGATCTCCTCCTTCGTCGCAGGCTGTGGTGGGGAGGAGGGGTGGAGCTCTCCCCCGCCTTTCTGTCTCCTCTGAGCTTCCCAATTGGCTGTTCAGCTTACCTCTTGGTGATGTGTGCCAGACCAGCACTCTTCTTTTTCCGACCTTGTCTCATACAGTTGCCCAGGCAGCAGGGAGGGATGAATTCAGTCTGGATGAGGAGATCTGCTGTGTTAGAGGACTAAGCTGGAGGGTTTTTCCTTGGACTTTACTCTGGTGAGGTGGGGCTGGCATCCGTGGACTGACTGGTCTTCAGATCTATACAGGGAAGGTTTCTAAGAAGACTTCTGAAAGTGATCCAGAGGGATTGTGTCTGTGGGAACAGGGAGAGACCATGGCTCATGCTGCAGCTCAACTTAAGAAGGCCAGGTCCGAGATGGACCAGCCTCCGGACCTGAAGGCTCTGGAGAAAGCTAGAGAGAGGAGGCGCCGTTCCCGGGAACGGGCTGAACGCAAGCGGAAGGTAGTCCATTAGACCCATTCATCACCTTCCCACTCTTATGGACCAGTCAGTACTTTACTGCTCATTGGTTCCAGTCTCCTCATCATCATCTAATGTCACTTCACCCTTCGAAACTAAAAGAATCTTTGGTAGTGTCCAATATAAAGAACTTCACATGAGTTCCTGTCATTTTGTATATATTTCGACTTAAAAATATATTTTCCATCCTCATTATTCTGTGATCATCCAGAGAAAGGGGGAAGTCAAGGGAACGAGTGAGATCATGTCATCCAAGGAATTTGGGGGAATTCATAGGGATGAAAAGCTTAACATGCTCAAGAATCTACTGCTCAGAAAAGAAAGCAAGATCCAGATGCAGCAAACTTTTTCTGTGATCAAAACATTTTTAACGTACATACGACCTCATTAAACACCCATCAGTTTAGATTCCAGACTGGAGCCTGCGTGATCCTTGGTGTTGGTGTGGATCTTTCTCAATCCTTTCTCTCTCTAGCTGCTCTCAGCCGTGACATGTTTCAATATAAAAACCTGTTCATCTGTAGGTATATTTATGCAGCAAGGTTTGCGGTGCATTATTAGGCATCAGAGTTCAGGTTCTATATGTCATGTCTCCATTCTTACAGGCAAACAGAAAATGTTTCCTGCTGTGCTTGCATCTGTTAAGGTGCACCTCTGATAAATGTCTTTTTAATGCAGGGTTTCCTCCTTCGGGGCTTTTCAGATAACATGGTCTTTCCATGACTGCAATACTTCTCTGTTTTTTAACAGCACAACACATGTTGGCATTCACTTTACATTGATGGAAGTGGAAATATAGTGCCAGGATACCTGCATGCTAAGCTTGTGAAGTCTGCTTTGATTTCTTAGCCTAAAAGCTGCTTGAATAGAACAGTCTGGCTAAACAACATTGTTGAATAGGAACCACTGAAATTGAAGTAAGGTGAGGCAAACTTTATTTCAGTTTTCAAAACATTTAAAGTTAGAACATAATCACCTTTTAGCCATTTCTGTATGTTGTCTGAAAGAACTCAGACTGTATGCAGGGTTGATTCTCCTAGAAAGGCTTCGGCATGTTGCAGGGATCAAAGGAATAGCACTAGGCTGGTTTAAACCATATTTGTCCAACAGATTCTATTTTGTTCATGTCGTTGATACATTTTCTTCATACTCAAGAGTTACTTGTGGAGTTTGACAGGATTCTGTGCTTGTACCAATTCTTTTTACTGCATATACAGTGGGGTAAAAATGTATTTAGTCAGCCACCAATTGTGTTCTCCCACTTAAAACGATGAGAGAGGCCTGTAATTTTCAACATAGGTATACCTCAACTATTAGAGACAAAATAAGAGAAAAAAATCCAGAAAATCACATGGTCTGATTTTTAAAGAATTTCTTTGCAGAAAAAGGTGGAAAATAATTATTTGGTCAATAACAAAAGTTTATCTCAATACTTTGTTAAATACCCTTTGTTGGCAATGACAGAGGTCAAACGTTTTCTGTAAGTCTTTACAAGGTTTTCACACACTGTTGCTGGTATTTTGCCCCATTCCTCCATGCAGATCTCCTCTACAGCAGTGATGTTTTGGGGCTGTTGCTAGGCACCACGAATTTTCAACTTTCTCCAAAGATTTTCTATGGAGTTGAGATCTGGATACTGGCTAGGCCACTCCAGGACCTTGAACTGTTTCTTACGAAGCCACTCCTTTGTTACCTGGGCGATGTGTTTGGGATCATTGTCATGCTGAAAGACCCAGCTATGTTCAATCTTCAATGCCCTTGCTGATGGAAGGAGGTTTTCACTCAAAATCTCACGATAAATGACCCCATTCATTCTTTTCTTTACACGGATCAGTCATCCGGGTCCCTTTGCAGAAAAACCCACCAAAGCATGATGCTTCCACCCCCATGCTTCACAGTAGACATGGTGTTCTTTGGATGGAACTCAGCATTCTTTCTCCTCCAAACACGACAAGTAGAGTTTTAACCAAAAAGTTCTATTTTGTTTTCATCTGACCATATGACATTCTCCCAATCCTCTTCTGGATCATCCAAATGCTCTCTAGCAAACTTCTAATGGGCCTGTACAGTTGTGGCCAAAAGTTTTGAGAATGACACAAATATTAGTTTTCACAAAGTTTGCTGCAAAACTACTTTTAGATCTTTGTTTCAGTTGTTTCTGTGATGTACTGAAATATAATTACAAGCACTTTATACATTTCAAATGCTTTTATTGACAATTACATGACATTTATGCAAAGAGCCAGTATTTGCAGGGTTGGCCCTTCTTTTTCAGGACTTCTGGAATTCGACTGGGCATGCTCTCAATCAATTTCTGGGCCAAATCTTGACTGATAGCAACCCATTCTTTCATAATCACTTCTTGGAGTTTGTCAGAATTAGTGGGTTTTTGTTTGTCCACCCGCCTCTTGAGGACTGACCACAAGTTCTCAATGGGATTAAGATCTGGGGAGTTTCCAGGTCATGGACCCAAAATTACAACGTTTTGGTCCCCGAGCCACTTAGTTGTCACTTTTGCCTTATGGCACGGTGCTCCATCGTGCAGGAAAATGCATTGTTCTTCACCAAACTGTTGTTGGATTGTTGAAAGAAGTTGCTGTTGGAGGGTGTTTTGGTACCATTCTTTATTCATGGCTGTGTTTTTGGGCAAAATTGTAAGTGAGGCCACTCCCTTGGATGAGAAGCAACCCCACACATGAATGGTCTCAGGATGCTTTACTGTTGGCATGACACAGGACTGATGGTAGCGCTCACCTTTTCTTCTCTGGACAAGCCTTTTTCCAGATGCCCCAAACAATCGGAAAGAGGCTTCATCTGAGAATATGACTTTGCCCCAGTCCTCAGCAGTCCATTCACCATACTTTCTGCAGAAGATCAATCTGCCCCTGATGTTTTTTTTGGAGAGAAGTGACTTCTTTGCTGACCTTCTTGACACCAGGCCATCTTCAAAAAGTCTTCGCCTCACTGTGATTGCAGATGCGCTCACACCTGCCTGCTGCCATTCCTGAGCAAGCTCTGCACTGGTGGCACTCCGATCCCGCAGCTGAATCCTCTTTAGGAGAAGATCCTGGCGCTTGCTGGACTTTCTTGGACTCCCTGAAGCCTTCTTAACAAGAATTGAACCCCTTTCCTTGAAGTTCTTGATAATCCTATAAATTGTTGATTTAGGTGCAATTTTAGTAGCCACAATATCCTTGCCTGTGAAGCCATTATTATGCAACACAATGATGGCTGCACGCGTTTCTTTGCAGGTCACCATGGTTAACAATGAAAGAACAATGATTTCAAGCATCACCCTCCTTTTAACATGTCAAGTCTGCCATTCTAACCCAATCAGCCTGACATAATGATCTCCAGCCTTGTGCTCGTCAACATTCTCACCTGAGTTAAAAAACTTAAGCAGCAACTTTTCCAATTTCCAATATTTATGTAATTCTCAAAACTTTTGGCCACAACTGTACATGTACTGGCTTAAGCAGGGGGACACATCTGGCACTGCAGGATTTGAGTCCCTGGCAGCGTAGTGTGTTACTGATGGTAGCCTTTGTTACTTTGGTCCCAGCTCTCTGCAGGTCATTCACTCGGTCTCCCTGTGTGGTTCTGGGATTTTTGCTCACCGTTCTTTCGATCATTTTGACCCCACTGAGTGAGATATTGCAGGAAGCCCCAGATCGAGGCAGATTATCAGTGGTTTTGTATGCCTTCCATTTTCTAATATTTGCTCCCACAGTTGATTTCTTCACACGCCTGTTGGTTGATCCTAGAATTGCGCAGCTCTGGGTGGCTGCATGTTGGAGTGGCTTTATTGGCTACATTTTAAGTCTTGGTTATTTTGTACATTGGTCCCTCTTTTTTCTTGAGGAAGGTTGCATTTTTCTGACCTGTATGCTTTCTAGTTTTTGGTGCTGTGAAGCTGGAAGGATTTTTGCTGTACATTTTTCACTTTTTGACAACTTGTTATGATGCGTAACCATGGCAACAATGGGGTTTACAGCCGGGAGCAGCTGATTAACATCGCAAAAGCTGAAATAATACCTCATCTGAAGCCACAAGTCCCTGATGAGTTGATAAGAAGGAGTAATGAATGCAGAGCAGGAGCGAAAAGAAGACCGAGAAAGAGGAAGTTCTCTTCCATCGATCATAATGGGCAACGTAAGATCACTGGCTAACAAGATGGATGAACTCCAAGCCCTTACAAGGACTCAGCCAGAGTACCGGGAATGCAGTGTTATGTGTTTTACTGAGACGTGGCTGCTGGATCATACGAGCAGACAGAGTTCTGAAAACGAGCAGGAAAAGAAAAGGAGGTGGCGTAGCAGTGCTTGTCAACAACAGACGGCGTCATCCATGACATGTTACTGTGAAGTGTCGTCTCTGCAGCCCAGATGTCGAACTCTTGGCAGTCAGTTTTCGTCCATATTATTTACCAAGAGAGTTCACCAGTATAATTTTGGCAGTTCTTTACATTCCACCTTCAGCCGTTGCCGACAATACATGTGATGTCATCAGTTCTGTTGTTGCTAAGCTACAGACCCAGCACCCCAATGCATTTGTGGCAATATCTGGTGATTTTAATCATGCCTCGCTCTCTACTACACTTCCAACATTTCAACAGTTTGTCACAAGAGAAAACAGGACCTTGGATTTGTTTTATGCAAATGTAAAGGATGCATACATGTCCAAACCAAGACCTCCTCTGGGACAATCAGATTACAATCTTGTTTTTCTCTGTTCAGAACATAAACCACTTGTTCAGCGGCAACCTGTTACAAAGAAAACTGTGAGAAAAAGGTCACAGGAAGCTGAAGAAGCCCTTCAGGGTTGTTTTGCAACCACAGACTGGATGACTCTTTGCCAAGCACATGGAGAGGACATCAGTGCCATGACTGAGTGTGTGACTGACTATATAAACTTCTGTGTGGACAACATCTTCCCCACCAGAACAGTGAGATGCTTCCCTAATAACAAACCCTGGATCACCAGTGACCTGAAAGAAACTGCTAAACACGAAAAAAAGAGCCTTCAGGGAGGGAGACAGGGAATTATTGAAGGGTATACAGAAGCAACTTAAAGTCAAGATCAGAGACAGCAAGGAATCATACAGGAAGAAGCTGGAAAACAAACTACAGAGGAACAATATCCGAGATGTCTGGTCAGGAATGAAAAAGATCACAGGCTTTAAGGACAGGAAGGATTGGATAAATGGAAGTCTGGACAGAGCCAATGAACTGAACACATTCTTCAACAGGTTCAGTTCAGGAACTAGCTCAGCATCCTCCTCCTGTTCCCAGCCGAACAGACATCCCACTCTCCTCTGATCAACAGCTTTCCTGTTACACCTCAGATGTTTTATCCTTCACCTCAGCCATGGACTCTTCTGATTGCACAAGTTTGACTTCAACCAAGTCAGGAAATGCTGCTTCCCCCTTTGCCTTCCCCTCCCACTTGTCTGTCTCCAAAAGTCAGGTGAAGAGGCAGCTGGAGAAACTGAACCAGAACAAGGCTGCAGGTCCAGATGTTGTCAGCCCCACAGTCCTGAAGGCCTGTGCAGAGCATCTCTGTTGGATTCTGCAGCACCTCTTCAACCCTAGCCTAACTCAGGAGAAGACTGATGGGTGAGTTCTTTTTGGTACTGGAACAATGCAGAATGTCTTCCACAACACTGGATTCATCAATGACTATAGACCTGTTGCCCTGACATCCCACATCATGAAGGTCCTAGAGAGACTCCTGTTGGCACCCCTGAGTAAGCAAACAAGAACGTATCAGGACCCACTGCAGTTTGCTTATCGCTGTGGAGTTGGGGTTGAAGATGCCATCATCCACCTGCTTCAACTTCTTTGATTTCTCCAGTGCATTTAACACAATTCAGCCTGATTTGCTTTGTCAGAAACTACTGAAGACACAGGTGGAGCCCTCAACAATCGCCTGGATCAATGACTACCTGACCAACAGACCACAATTTGTGAGACTGAAGAATTGTGTGTCAAACCAGGTGGTCAGCAGCACAGGAGCACCACAGGGGACTGTACTCTCATCATTCCTTTTCACTCTGTATACCTCAGACTTCCAGTACAAATCAGAGACCTGTCATCTGCAGAAATACTCAGATGACTCTGCAATTGTCGGGTGTATCAGAGATGGACAAGAAGCTGAATACAGAGAGCTGGTGACATGGTGTGCAAACAATCGTCTCACCTTGAATGTGACCAAATCAAAGGAGATGATTGTAGATTTCAGAAGAAACAGGGATAAGTCAAACACTGTTTCCATCATGGGAGAAGAAGTGGAGGTGGTTGAGGAGTATAAATACCTCAGAGTTCACCTTGACAACAGACTGGACTGGAGACTGAACAGTGAAGCCGTCTACAAAAAGGGACAGAGCAGACTGTACTTCTTGAGGATCTCCAGGATCAATAAAGTATTTTTGAATTTGAATTTGAATTGTTCCTCCTCCCAGTCTCCAAACCTTGATGGTGAATAGCAAATAGGGGTGCAAAAAGACCGCAAGCTTCCCTCCCGCTCAAATTTTGTGTTAATGCATGTTGTTATAATGTGCATTTAAAACAGAGGGGTTGGTTGTGGAGAAGGCAGCCGCTACCCCCCCCCTCCCCCCCCCCCAAGGATGGACGCTGTCTTTACTCCCAGGTCCAGCTACAGATACCCCAGCAGGGCAACCAGCCCCCTGACCCAGGAGGTTGTCCACTTCATTCCAGGACGGAGCAGACTGACAAAGCCCCCACAACAGCGGAGCAGCCCATCAGCCCAGGCCCTGATCAGACCGCCTGTTCCTCCTCCCAGTCACCAAACCTTGATAGCGAATAGCCATACCCATCCGGACCAGGGACAGACCAATGCACTGGCTGGCACACATACTTGGCCAACAAAGGCAAGGCCCCACCCCAGACTCCCCAAAACCCCCCAGCTGCACATTCAGTGCATGCAAAAAGTAAACCACAAAGCTTCACCCTACCCAGTGGAAGAAAAAGAAACCTAGCCACGCAGAACCACCGGCATAATGCTGTAGCGGTCAATTGCCCGCAAGACCGCAGCCAACTTCTATGGTCCAAAACCATCAGCCGCCCGCTCATTCAACACACCAACCCCAACCAAACAGGCCACACTGCCAACACTTCCCAGCCCCGCCCCAAGCTGTGCCCGGAAGACCTGCTCAGAGCATGCCATCTGATCAGGCAGTCCCCATCCCCACCACACAGCAACGGTAACAGTCAAGTACACCAGAAATCCTCAAGGACTCAAAACTGCCCTCACACCCGCAACACGAGAATGTCACTACACGTGCAACACGAGAAAATCACTCTGCAAGCAAACCATCAACCAAAAGAAACCCTCCAAAAAAAATTACGCCCAGAACTCTCACCCGCCCAAATGCTTCCAGAATAACCACCATACTCACCGCAGACTGAAGAGAAGATTAAAGCACCACAGAAATAATCAACCACCCTTTCCGCTCAGCAGCTGTTGTCCGATGGCTCAGCAATAGACTGAATCAGCACTTCCTGCCATCCACCTGCCCTGCACATCCAGCACCCGGCCAGTCCACTGATGAGCCCAACCAACTCCATTCAAATGCCCGACCCCAATACTCTGCAGCTCTGCAGTGCACAAAGACCAAGACCCAAGTGCCGGCCCAATTCTGGGCCCAAAAACCAATCAGGCCCTCCCACTGCAGCCACCAGTGTGACACTCCAGCAAGCAAACAAGGCAAAAAGACATCCAGACATTGACCATAACAATCGGCCCAAATATGAAAAAATGGCAGTACACATAGGCCGCCAACCACAACCCCCACACACCAGTGAGGGAGAAACCTACACCAGGTGTCTCTCAGCCAGGGGGCGATGTGCCCCAGAATACCAAGCCAACCCCAGATCTGCCCAGGATCTGCCCTTTCCGCTCAGCAGCTGTTGTCCGATGGCTCAGCAATAGACCTACACCAGCTGTCTCTCAGCCAGGGGGCGATGTGCCCCAGAATACCAAGCCAACCCCAGATCTGCCCAGGAGCAGCACGGCCACCAGGCCAGTAGCCCATGTCTGCCAGTACAACCCCGCCCATAGCACAGCCAGAAGTCGCCACCATAAGCCACCAAAGCCCCACCGGGCCATGGTCACCAGTGCGAGATCCACCCCCACAGATCTCCCCCCCCCCCCCCCCAAAAAAAAAGAACAGCCAATCAGCCACTATGTCCCGTATGACCAAAGGCCCCCCACCCTAGATGATGATGGAGGTTAACAAAGGAGCCTAGAGAGTGATCAGATGAGGAGGCAGAGGCTGTCTCAAGACAAATATAATCCAAAAAAGATTTCTATACTGATTGATGTTACAGTTTTTCTCAGTCGCTTTGGTTATTTTCTTAGATCAGAATGAAAGTTCTCACAACTATTAGTTCAACCTCCACAATATTGAATCATTTGTGCACATCATCGTAGCAGTTTCTCATTCCTTTGAACAAATTGAAAATGCTTTTGGACGTGTATCAGTTACTTTCATATAATTCTCTGCTGTTTTATAACATTATCATTTGCTTATATCATGTCAGTCAAAATGAAACATACTTATGAATGCTGAATAGTAATTCCTTATAAAACTAATAGTCCTCATTTCATTGCTTGAGTCATTACAAACAAAATTGTTGAACTAGTTGTCAAAATCTGTCAAGCTAATTTCATATATTCCTTTATCATTTTTTCCCCCTGAAAATGTCTCCTAAATTGAACAATTGCTCTCAGGTGAACTTCAGCTTTCACTCATGAGGAGGTATGTGAAGCATTACTGTAGTTGTAACCAATGACAAGCCACTTCTCCACAGTCACTCAGAGCTGAATCCCATGAACCCTTACTTGGCAAGCATATATGAACCAAGCAGGACATAATGTGTACCATTTCTACAATTCTGTGACACAAAAATGGAGCATCAGCGTTGTGGAGGAGGAATGAGTATCCACGGAGGAAGATGAAGGGGACAAAACAGGGGCAGAGGAAGAAGAGGTGAAGTACATAGGCAAATTCCTGTTGAAATTAGGGCTACACTTGTAGACTATGTTGTGAATCACGGCCTCACTACGGCTAAGGCTGGTCGACGAGTGCAACCAAATGTAGGGAGAACCACTGTGAATTCCATCATTCAAATATTTCAGGGAGAACAGGTATTTATAGTATTGGACAGTAATCCAATACCTGGATACTATAATTTTACTCTGCAACACAAAGGACTGCAAGACAACCTCGCATAGGTGGAAGGGGGCTTGTTTTTACTCCACAACAAGAGGAGGCCATTTGTGCAATGGTGATTGCAAACAATGCAATAAGATTGAGAGAGATTCAAAGTGCTGTTATAGATGATGTTGTGCCACAGATAGGTAGGTTTTGGCTATGAATAATTATGAATAATTGCTTAGGGCAATTATTAATCAGATTAATAATTTTATGTAAAAATTACCTCGTTTAGGGCACCACCTGGATTCCAGGAATATCAATAGCCAAATTGTTCAGTCTCAGTTTATGTTTATGATTACCTGCCTGATAAGGCTGAGATAATTAAACAATATATGAAGGAATAAGTTCTTGGCGTACCTGAACAGCAAGTTACTACACATGTAGGTGAAATAACAGTTTTCCAAAATACAAGGGGTTTATTACAACAAGAATTCACTTTCAGTTAACATACTTTAATCAAAAAACTCACCAAACTAGTAAAACTCAACTAAACTACTAAGAAAAGAATAACGATAATAAAACTCACACTCCGAAGTAAAACAGTAAAAGTGATAAAAATGCACAAAAATAGAAACAAATAATAAATTGCTAATGATGTCACAGTTCAGAATGCATATGTTTGCTCAAAGACCAAGGCTTGTATTGAACAGTGTTGGGAATAAGGCTAAGTTAGTTTTAAACTAATTGCGATTAGTTTAAGACTAATCAGCAGATTCTGGTTTGTTTTCAAACCACCAATTCACAATGCAAAGCAGAAGTGAAGAAAAACATTGTTTGGAAGAAGCAATGTTTCATTAAACCATTTGCTGAATTAGAAATCAATAACCTTTAGATAATTGATTCTATTTAATGGATCGGTCACCGCAGTGATTGATCTAATTTAATATTTAGACTTTATGTTGACGTTAACGGCAGTACCAATTATGTCGATCTAATTTAGTATTTTGACTTACCAAGAAGGCGGTCTCAAAGATGACTTAAAAGATTAGTTTAGTGTTTAAACTATCCGTTTTAAAGTCTATCTCTATTTTGAATAGCATTAACGGCAGTCTTTATTGTTCATGAGTAAAATATCATCAATGGCGGGCCCACGTGGTTCACTAGAGCATGTAGCTTACAGCTAACTCACGTGGCGCTGCTTAAAGTCGCTCTGGATCATTTATTAAACATCAAACGAAAAACTGTCGGATTGAGTAACTCAGGTTGCAGGATATAAAACGACTTTCCATCGGAAACCTCGAAAATCACTGTTTAAACCTCCAGGCCGACCGGCCTGTTTGTACCCGAACAATAAATGAAATCTTACACAAAGTAACAAATCACAGTGAAAATAAACAACCCTTAAATCTTGTTTAAACTAACCTAATCTCGCCTCTGCCCAGACAGACCTTGTTGAACGGTTAAAGTTCTCCAGGTTGCTCCATGGATGATGGGCGAAGCCAAAACAACGTTACCCCGCAGGCTAACCACAGCTACGGTCCGTTAGCAGTGGGAGGATTATAGCTGTTGAATCACCTGATTGATCAGCAGTATTGTCGTCCTCGGAGTGAGTTCCTCTCAGAACTCGCGTCTTTTCCCTCGCCAGCGACGGAAGGATTGGATCTCTCCTGGCGCTGTTTGGCTGAAAGCCAGAACTGGAGAGGAATTGGATATCTGTAGCGGTGCCTTATATAACCTCTGGTCTTCTTCTCCTCCTGTCAGAGCTAGAATGTGGGTTAGCGCCACCCAATGGCTGTGTGTCCCCAACAATGATGACAATATCTTTGGCAATATTGAATCTGTTTCAATCGCAACAATTGACAGAGTGCTCAGGAGGAATGAAATGCGCATGAAACAATTTTACAATGTGCCATTTGAAAGGAACAGTGAAAGAGTGAAAGAGACCCGTCACCAGTATGTACAGGTAAAGCTTGAGTGTGCGTTCTATGCATACTCTAATCTTCAGCACTGTAAACTGTTTCACTTTGTGTAGTTCCATGCAGTACACTTAACAGTTCTGTATATTCACAGTAGGCTATATACTTTGCACGATGTTGTCAAAAAGGCATTATGCTACATAGGGAAAGTTCTTACAATTGGGTATTTTTCTCTCTCCCTCTTTTCTGGGATAAAGCGTATACTGGAGCTAGAGGCCAGGAACCACTGCACTCATTTACATCAATGAGGCAGGTTTCAATTTCGCCAAAGGCAGAAGGCGTGGAAAACACAGAATTGGACAACGAGGGGGAAATGTCACAATGTATGCAGCCATCTCAGAAAATGGTGTCCTCACCCATATCCCCCTTCTCGGTCCTTACAACACATAACATCTTCTTACTTTTCTGGACACTCTTTACAGAACCATAGTCCCTGAGAATGAGAGGAGTCTAACTGGAGACCATCTGAGCAAGTATGTTGTTGTGTGGGATAATGTGAGCTTTCACCATTCACATCTGGTCAGAGAGTGGTTTGCAGCACATGGCAGGATGGTTGTTGAATATCTCCCCCCCTACTCCCCATTCCTTAATCTAATAGAAGAGTTTTTTGCCTGGAGGTGGAAGGTTTATGACCGATGTCCACATGCCCAAATGGCCCTGCTAGTAGGCATGGATGCGGCATTTGATGACATCACAGTAGAGTCCTGCAGAGGGTGGATTCGGCACTCAAGGAGATACTTTAATCGTTGCCTTGCAAGGGAAGACATCCGCTGTGATGTAGATGAAAATATGTGGCCAGACAGACAGGAACGTGTGGATGTCCAGGAATAATTTATGTTCAGTTTACAGTAATATGTACTCTTATATTGTTTACATTTGTGCACAGTTCTACCATTTTTTTTGCACAGTGCTGTAGAACTGCAAAGAGCATATGCAGTAAATATGCGAAACATAAATATATGTCTTGTACTCAGTTACCTCATTAAATACAGTAATGTGTAACTTTACTGTAGTTTTCAAATAGCTGTACAGGTGTATAGTGCTGTCTTGAGCTTTTTCAGGTAGTGTCTCCAAGATCTGACTTTTTCTGCATTGGAAAACACAGAGCGAGTAGACTGTCACAATGAAAACATGACAAAGCCATTTGACTGTCTTGTTCATAAACAATGGTGTCAGGACTTATTATTTTGATGACACAGACAGTTTCATTGACATGAATACTTGCTTTTGAGGAATCAACTATTCATTTTGAGCAAGTGACACAGTTTTGCAGGTTATCCACTAGGTTTTGCAGTTTGTACTAATTGTTCTGAGAAATGCACTAACTGTTGTGCAAATGTTAATACTTATGTGAGAAATGCACCAAAGTGACCGAGAAAAACTGTAAAAGTATTTTTATTTTTTCAGTCCAGGAGGTTAGTTTTCTTTGTGATACATAATGCAATGTGAACCATTTGAACTAAAGGTGTGTTCATGGTGACACCATCTAAGTTTTCCAGCAAGCAAACTGAGTGGGGAGGTAGAATATTACATTTTAGACACTTGATGAGTCTTCAGATATTTTCAATTTAATTCAATTCCGTTTATTTGTATAGCATCGATTTATGACAGATGTTGTTGGTCTGGGTGGACATGCAGGATATTGAGTCGAGTTAAACAAAACAGTCAACACAGCTTCAGTTCTGAAATACAGCCTCTGCCGGTTTATTAGCTTGCATATCTTCTGTGAGCAGGACAAAGCATTGATGACATACAGTTCCGCGTTTTCAATTACCCCAGCAAGAATCCCTTTCTATCATTAACACACAGATTTTTATATCTAGTTCGTGCTTCATATTGATGCACAAACTGTCTGACAGTATCCAGATGTTTCCTCTCCACAACAACTTATCAACTCCACATTCGTCTGAGGAACGTCCTCTTAGCCAAGGCTATAATTCAGCTGGGCCACGACTCAAGTCAGGCTGACCCAGAGCCTTTCCTCTGGATAAACACACATATTCCCGCACGTAGAATTTTTGATGGAACCACCTCGGCCGTGAAGCTTTTACCACAACAATGTTATTGTTATTTCAAGGCGCTTTACAAGAAAATCATTTCAATACAATCATGCAAACATTCCAGTCCATTTAAAGTTTTAGTTAGTTTCCATTTAAGGAATCTCAGCAGATTGCATCGAGTCATTGACTGGTAGTTGGGCCCCGTTGAGGCAGACGAAATAACAGAATCTACTGTAATACAATTGGAGAGTAGTAGAAGACAAAGTAGCAGAGTGAAGAAAATTGGTAAGTCGGTCCTCCAGCAGTCTAAGCCTATAGCAGCATAACTACAGAGATAGCTCAGGATGACCTTAGCCACTCTAACTATAAGCTTTATCAAAAAGGAAAGTTTTAAGCCTGGCCTTAAAAGTAAACAGAGTGTCTGCCTCACGGACTAAAGCTGGGAGCTGGTTCCACAGGAGAGGAGCCTGATAACTAAAAGATCTGCCTCCCATTCTACTTTTAGAAATCCTAGGAACTACAGGTAAACCTGCAGTCTGGGAGCAAAGGGCTCTGTTAGGAACATATAAAACAATCAGATCTCTGATGTATGATGGAGCTGATTATTATGGGCTTTATATGGTAGAAGGAGGATTTTAAATTCTATTCTGGATTTAACAGGGAGCCAATGAAGGGAAGCTAAAACAGGAGAAATGTGATCTCTCTTTTTAATATTCATCAGAACTCTTGCTGCAGCATTTTGGATCAACTGAAGGCTTTTAATGGCATTTTGTGGACTACCTGATAGTAAAGAATTACAGTAGTCGAGCCTTGAGGTAACAAATGCATGGACTAGTTTCTCAGCATCACTCCTGGACAGGATGTTTCTAATTTTAGCATTATTCCGGAGGTGAAAGAAAGAAATCCTAGAAACCTGTTTAATATGGGATTTAAATGTCAAGTCTCGGTCAAAAATAACGCCGAGGTTCTTTAGGTTATTACTGGGGGCCAATTTAATGCCATCCAGATGAAGTGATTGACTAAGCAGTTTCTGTTTAAGAACTTCTGGTCCAAAGACAGCAACTTCTGTCTTGTCAGAATTTAAAAGCAAAAAGTTTAGAGTCATCCATGTTTTTATGTCTTCCAGACATGCCTGTAATCTACCTAACTGACTGGATTCATCAGGATTTATGGATAAATATAGTTGTGTATCATCGGCATAGCTGTGGAAATTTATCTCATGCTGTCTAATGATTATACCAACTGTAAGCATATATATGGTGAAAAGAATTGGTCCAAGCACAGAACCCTGTGGAACTAACGCTAGAGTGTAAAGAAGATTGATCATTTAGATGAACAAACTGGAATCTATCAGACAAAAATGATTTAAACCAGCCTAGTGCTGTTCCTTTGATCCGTGCAACATGTTCAAGCCTTTCTAAGAGAATATTATGATCGACCAGAACAGACACAAGCCCATAGTCTGAGGCCATGAGAATATCATTAGTAACCTTCACCAGTGCTGTTTCAGTGCTATGATGAGCTCTAAAACCTGACTGAAACTCTTCAAACAGCTCGTTACTGTTTAGATGTTCACAGACTTGATTAGCAACTATTTTCTCAAGGACTTTGGATAAGAAAGGAAGGTTAGATATAGGTCTGTAATTCACTAAGTCATCTTGATCAAGGGAAGGTTTCTTGAGTAAAGGTTTAATTACTGCTATTTTAAATTATTGTGGTACGTATCCGTTTACTAATGATAGATTCATCATATCCAAAATGGGGCCAGAAACCAAATGGAACACTTCTTTAAATAATTTGGTTGGGATTGGGTCCAACATACAAGTTGAAGGTTTAGATGAGGCTAATAATTTTGATAATTCTGAAAGCTCGACTGAATCAACACAGCCTAAGCACAAATGAGGTTCTACAGTTCTTCAGGATTCCAGTGATTTTTATTTGTAATATTATTGATTTATTTTATGAAGAATCATACATATAGAAATAATAAGAGCATTTGTCAAACTACTCAGAAATACTAAATAAGATCCAACTCAACGTTCAAAGCTTCCTATCATTGGGTCTAATTAACGTACTCCAATAAAATAGTTCACAACAACTCTTGTGTCCACAATTCCACATAATCTGCTGCTGAAAACCTTTGACATTTCCGTAACATGCGTCCATTTCTCACGTTTTCCACTAGCATACTCTTTTTGTTTTTTTTTAAAGCATTTTGGGTAAAAATGGTAAGTGATAACCACGGGTTCTGTAAAGGCAGAAATATCCTTTGAAAGTTCAGGTGAAATCTTTGTTGCAGTTTAGATGGAGATCTGCTGCATCATTTTACTAGTTTCTCTGACCCCTCTGCTGTTAACTAAACTGAAGAACTGGACTGAGGGTGATTATCATGAATTATTAGTGATGTGCCCTTTTCATCTTTCAAACTAGCCTTCTGCACATGTACCCTCATAAGTGGGGTTATTCACCTCTGGTTGGTACATTACCCAGCAGGTAGAAATTTAAACAGTACTATACACTATCAGCTGGAACAGACAGCACATCTAGATGGAGCTCTTCATGTTTATGAAGCAGGACTTCAAGAAGATGCAATAAATGTGATTAGTCTTCAAGAACCTGAACATGAAGCAGCCAGTGACCAACACATACCTCTACTAACTGCTGGTAGAGTTTGGCTCCTGACCAGATGTTAGAACTCTGCCACATTCAGACTGTCCCTCTCAATCTCCAGTTCCATCCATCCATTCATTCATTCATTTCTGGCTTAAGACTTCTTTCATAGTTGCATCTTCAATCATTTTAATGCCACCTCCATCAAACATCAATGTGAACAGTCTATGGCTCTAAAAGGATTTGGAGAAGAGGTGACATCCCATACAGAACATTTTATTAGCAGACATAACCTCAGAATATGCACTCCTTACCTCACCATGTCTGATCCCACTGGATTATCAATCTCAGAGATTTTTCCCTTGTTTTAAAGTAAACTTTTGATCTTGGGTTCACATATGCTCTACATCTGCAGATGAACAACAAGCTGTTCAGCTGTGACATGTGCATTCACTGTTAATCTGTCAAAATGCAACAAAGCACATATCTGGATAGCACGTTTAATTTAGAAAATGGATTAGAGAATGGGTGAATTATCAGATTTAACTACTTTAATATGCAAAGTATGGCCTGTAAGGTTGACTCCTAAAGGTATTATTTCCTCAGCTGTAGATTTAAATTCTGCCACTTGTCCACATCTCAGCCAGAAGTCACCTTGACAACAGAGCCAGCTGTTACATTACAAACTTGTTTGACTCTCACACATCGTGCCTACTTGGTTAATCATTCCCCCCAAAGGAACTGTTCTGAAGCTCCTTCCAGAACATAATTGAAATGGATCGAACGATTACATAATCCCCCCTTTAATCTTTCCCTCCCCTGCTTCTTTTTCCTGTCACTATCTCTAAATGATAGCAGCAGATTGAATATGTGCTACTAATCTGCTACAGGGCCCTGTTGCAGTAGTAATCCATTTGCTTTTTCTTCAGCGCCGTTTCTGCAGCCATTTGTGTATTTCAGATTTAACTTCTCATCGCATTACTGGCTCAGTAAATGGACTTTAACTCAAACATTAGTTAGAGCAAACAGCTTGAGAATGTAGTTTAAAATACATGAGGGATTCAGCATGGATTTTTCTACATAACACCTATCCCAGAGAGTTTTAAAGGCTGAAGAAATAGAGTATTGAAGGATCGAGATTGACAGATAGTTCTGATGAAATTGGCTGTGGGCTCAACATTATGTTGCGAGTGGGACTCATTATAGCACCTGTGTTTAAAGCTTTGTTTTTACCTCGCTGCTCTGGTTCCTAGTACTCTCTCAGAACCAGAGTGGAATCTGTACTGTCACAGCAAAGAGGCGGGGGGCATCGACTGGGATGATCCTCTCAGTAACTGAACATCCACTGTGTCCTGTTATCAACTTTTTACTTTCTGTAACATAGAAAGTTCTCTTATATCAGATCTTCTGTTCCTTCTGTGTTCTGCTCTGTCTTCTCAAACCCCCAGACGGTCGTGGCAGATGGCCGCTCCTACTGAGCCTGGTTCTGTTGGAGGTTTCTTCCTGTTAAAGGGGAGTTTTTCCTCTCCACCGTCGCTACATGCTTGCTCAGTATGAGGGATTGCTGAAGGATTGCTGTGGTTGGAAAGTCTGCATCAACGGGGCCCAACCTCACGCCAATGACTGACGCAATCTGCTGGGATTCCTTAAATAGGAAACTTTTTAACTGTTGGAATGTTTGTATAAATGTATTGAAATTACTTCTTGTTAAGTGCCTTGAGATGACATCTGTTGTGAATTGGCGCTATATAAATAAACTGAATTGAATTGAAATCCGAAGGAACAGCAGGGATTCATGAGGTCTGATAGAGATGGAGTACTTTGTAGATATCCAAATCATCTAAATAATCCGGTACACAGTAGGCTTTGAAGACAATGCTGTGGTCTAGTGACATTACATGAGGTGAGAGGTTCATGACTGATGAGGCACCGACTCATCTGGAGTCAGATGTACACACATAAAATCCAAAATAGAAGCTTATACTTCAATTTTGACATTTAGTTGTTTAAAGAGCTTTTAATTATTATTTTATAAATTGCATACCGTTAAACAAGAAAAAACCAAAGAAAGAAAAATATTTTTATAAGGTAAAAAAATATTTTTTTTTAAATTGTAATGTTTTGGGGGGAGGGTTGAGCTCTCATTTTGCTGTCAGAATTGAAAATATTATATGATCTTACTTCTCTTTGTATTTAAGGTCCATGTTGTTATCCTTCTCTACAAATATCTCCATCCATCCATCCTCTATACCAGCTTATCCTTGCAGGGTCACGGGGGGCTGGTTGCCTGTCTTTTATGCTCATTGGGCAAGAGACAGGGTACACCCTGGACAGGTTTCCAGTTCATCACAGTGACACACAGGATAAACAGCCATGCACACACTTATACCCTAGGATAATTTAAAGAGACTAATGAACCTAACAATCATGTTTTTAGAGTGTGATTGGAAGTTGGAATACTCGAAGGAAACCCCTGCATGCACAGGGAGAACATGATATCCCCTTGCAGAAAGACTCAGGTCAGGATTCAAACCGAGGACCATTTTGCTGCAAGGCAGCAGGGCTACCACCTGCACCACTGTGCAATCCTTGCTGGTATGTCATTACTTAAAGCATTCATTGTCATGCAAATAACTTTTTATTATCATTCAATGTCATCTCTGTATACGTGAGAGAACCTACACAATCAACCGGGGATTGAGGAGGTATTTCCCCATGGGAGGCTGGATACAACATCATGCCTGTTTTTGCCTTACTTTCAGTCCTAATCTTTGTAGAAAGGTATTTAAAAAGCTAATGGGTTTGCAATGATTAGTATAAACAGTGTGCAAATAAAATTGCATTTCTCACCAGGCCCCCTGTGTATTTCCTCTGGACTGGTTTGGATGGGAAACTAAATTTTCCACCCTCCTCCATTCCATTCCAATATTGTGGTCTCCTAATGGTAAAGCCTCTGTACTTTCAATCTAATCTGTGACAACAGCTGGATGTACAGCTGATGGACTTCATGGAGAGACATTTGTAGATGTTAATCTCCGCTGTTCATCCCCCCCACAACCCCTCACTGCACCTCTCTTTCTATCTATGGGCCTTTTTCTTATTTACTTTGTGGTTTTCCTAAGAGATAATTCCAAAGCCTGATATTGTTTGCTTTTTGCCAAACGTTAATTGACATTAATGGACAACTTGGATTTGTTCTGCAACTAAAGAGAGTAGATTGAGTAAATGAATGTAACATTTTTACCCTAGCCACCAATACATGCAAGCCTCCACACTGAGTGGTACATGGATGTTGATCATGTTCCACAGTCTGATGCTGAACTGGGATTGGTAAAATCCCGGATTACAGCATTTATAATCTGGCTGCTGTTGCACTGTTGGACCCTGCAGCTCAACACAAATACCAATCCCATCACCATTATAAACATGTGTGGGTGTGTTGGGGGATGGGGGTCCACTGTAGAGAGCAAGCAGCAGGCTTTGGACATATGTAAAGACACAAACTTTTTACCAGCACCAGATTTAGCAGCATTAGTAGGAGGAGTAGAGGTATCACTGCTGCCCTATTCTTGAAGTTTCAGTGTTTTCTCATGATTTCTGTGTTCCCATGTGATATCTACCACCTACCCTACATTAAATGCAAGCTGTGCTTACTTGTAAACGGCTTTGTAATGTTGCTCATTATTATAGACCATCTGGGTATCTGGTAGATGTGGTCAAACATAAGTCAGTGAAAATTCGCATAGAACTGGTCTTAAGTTGGGATCTAGCCGTGGTTAAACAGTCGATAATGAGACGTCTTAATACAAGTGGAAAACACCACCCAAACGCTTTGTGAAAGAGAAAATAATCTGTAGCCGTTTTCAGACAGAAGTTCTGGAATATTTGCGGACAATTCCATCCGGTCTTTAAAATTATTATTTAAACCATCAGAGCCAGGGACTTAAAAAGGCTCAACAACCTGATGTAGAAGGCTGATTCTGTTCTTAATTTGCCTCTGGGATCAATAAAGTAATTTTCAATTGAATTGAATTGCTATTTTGGGAGCATTTTATTCATTTTTTAGGGTTTTGCATTAAAGCTTAAATAAATATAACTATCTAAATTACGATAAACTGTATCTGGTCTCTCTATTTGATGTTTGACAATGACCTTAAGAAAGGACTGAAGCCTATGGTGGATGTGACATGAGAGGATATTCTGTCAATGATTATAGCTTTCATCAAGCTAAATCCGGTTTGTCTGTTAGACTTTATGAATGACCAGTAATCATTGATTTAAACCTAAATAAATCTGATTTTTTTCCAAATAGTTTCAAGAGAAAAAAAAAGAAAAACAATCAAAATGCTAATTCCAAATCAATTTGTCTTGGTTACAATGTCCTCTCTTTCTCTGTGCTGCTCTCTGGAAGGCAAGAAGAAAATATTTGAAACACTATTTCTAATTCTAAAAGAAATGTGGGCTAAAATCTGCATCAGCAGGTCAGAGCTTTACAAAACCCAGAAGTCGTCCACCTATCTCAGTCAGATCTCTGAGTATGAGTGAATAGGGTTTTATTTTCTGAACTGCCCTTAGTACCACTCCTTAGACCTTCCAACCACTGGAGTTAAATTACCTTGTTATTTAATGGTCATTTCAGAGCAGCTAATCCTTGTTCCAATTTGGCCTAGAACATCATGTTGAAAATTGGACTTATGGCCCATCTGGCCTCTATTAATTTAGCATAAGCAAAAATGTATTGTCCCATTTAAACAACCCTAACACGTTCAAACACATTAAGATAGTTGTAATCTGTCACTATCCCACCACATGTTCACATTATTCAGACAAAGGATGTCACCCTTCCAATAAATCTAACATAGTGTTACTACAACTAGCTATGCACTGATCAGTGTTGTGTAGCTAATTCTAGACGTTTTTTGTTAAACTCTAACCTGCCCATGCAGATAGACTTATAAAATATAAAGATATTAAATCAGCTTTCAAAGTATTCGTTCTAATCCTTCTGTCATAATCTGTCATTAATAATTTAATTTAGAAGTAATTGGGACGTCACACCTCCTGTGTGAGAGAGGAGTCCCTGTAAGACAATATTTGACTAGTTCTTTAAAACTAAGAGAAAAAACTTTTCATGTTGTGCGGCGTGTTGATGGATCCAAATAGCGGGATGGAAGAAAATGTCAAATAATGTGGAGTTTAATGGAAAATGACATGGGTGGGCTTGGAAGGTGGAAAGGAATCAAAAGCATAAACCCCAAAGTTAAGGTGGCCTGGAGAACCCAAAAAGAGTCCTGTGAGGCAGGTGGCTGTGTGGGTGAACAGGAGGCCCACAGCAAAGGCAGATGAGAGACCAGTTATGATGGTAGAGATAATATAGAGACCGGCAACAATGGAGCAGAAAATCTGGTGGCCAGCGGCGTAACAACTGAGTTTCAGGAGCTGGGGAATCACGCTGGAGCTTGGGAGGCTGGAACCCATGGAGGAGCTCTGGAGAACAGCGTGGAAGACGTTGGAACCCACGGAGAAAGTTTACCTCGGGCACTGGAGACTGAGGAACTTCTGCTCCGGTGAGCCGAGGAACCACTGCAGCTGTGGAGCTTCTGCGATGGCAGGTTCAGCAAACTGAAGAACAACTACTGTGATGGCCAGGTAGACAGCAGCCACAGCAATAACCTCAGATACGAGGAAAGTTCCTGCCTCAGATGGGAAAAGTGCGGATTTCGTGGTGGCTGGCGGAGAAGATGCAGGTCCAGTGGTGGACTGAGGAACAGCTGCTGCATCAGCAGTTGCTGGCTGAAGAGCAGCTGCAGTGCCACGCAGGAAAACAGTAGCTCCGACAGTGACAGCAGCAGCCAGGTCAGCTTCTGCAGTAGACTGGGACCTAACCAGAGGCCCAGGAGGTCGGAGACCAGGGTAGAGCTCGGGCGAAGGAGCCAGAGAAGGAGTGGGAGCACTCCCTGCAGGGACTGCAGGAGTAAGGCTGGTTGATCTGGGACTGAGACCAAAAAGCCAAATGCCTTGCGGTGACCACTGAAATCCCATGACGAATTTGAGCAGCAGGCTGTGGGTGTTTCCGCACAGGGATGTGCCAACCCTCGCAGAGGACATGAAAGGAGTCGGAGGCTGGGAAGATGGAGATGTACAGTAGAGGTGTGGGTCACTTCCAGGTGGTAGCCCCAGAAAGGTGATTGCTGCTCCACCAAGGATGAAGTAAATAATCAAAGGTGTAAACAAAGACAAACTCAAAACTCAAATAACCAAAAATGGTAGTCTGTGTGTGTATTCCTTGGACAATTTATTTAAAATAGTTTTTGTCCCTAATTGAACTCAGAGATTTACAAAAGGCTACCAACATTACCAGACAGTGTCATGATTTGTTGATAGAGGACCCAAATGGAGCAAGATGTGATTGTGAGTTTTAATGAAGAGAAGAGGAAAACAAAACTTACAAATGGTAACATCTAAATACAGGGACCCCAGGACAGCCAGATTAGATTAGGAACTGAATGAGAACTGTTTAAATACTGAGGAGGGAGGAAGGAAATTTACCTGAGAAACGTGAGGACTAATTAGTGTAAGCAGATGCAGGTGGAGGTAAGAGCAAAGAGATTGAGAATGACATGCAGCTGGGCAGGGAGGCAGAATGGCAAGGAGGAACCAAAGAAGAAGGCCAAGAACAAAACATAAGAAATGACTTGACAGAACTATTCTAAGTCTAAGGATGAAATATATCTAAGGAAATGAGAGCAAAGGAACCCAAGAGAAACTCAAATAATGCAGCTGCAAGATTTCTGACACACACTGACAGACGTCAACATATTACACCTGTTCCTAAATCCCTCCACTGGTTGCCTATTGCTTTTAGGGTACAACGTAAGCTGCTTCTTTTCTTTTTTTTTTATCTCTACATGGTCTTGCCTCCTACATATCTGTCCTGCTTTATCTGTATCGCCCCAAATGCACGCATAGGTCCTCGAGCTTATTACTCCTGGAGGTCCCAATAGTTTGCTATAAATCCCTTGGACAAAGAGCTTTCTCAGTAGGAGAAAGATTCCAAGATTATGGAACAAACTCCCTCTCGTAATTTGGCAGGCGTCATCTCTAGCTGCTTTTAAGTCTCTTTTAAAAGACCCACTATTTTCTTCTTGCGTTCAACCCATAGCCGCAGGCTGGCTTCCTTACTCTGTTTTCTTTTTAATATTCTTTTAAATAAATGCTATTCTTAGACAATTTTTTATTAGTTCTAAAACCTTTTAACTTGTTATCCTCTTGTTGTATTGTTCTATTTTGTTTTACTGTGTCCTTGACTGTTAAGCACTTTGGTCAGCCGAATGGTTGTGTTTTAAGGTGCTATATAAATAAAGGTGGTATGGTATGGTATGGGAAGTGAAAGTATGGAAGGGAGACTGAGCCAAAAAGTAACATTAGGATCCTAAAATGTAAATTAACAAAGCACTCAAACTCAAAACACAAACACCTAAGTAACCTAAAAGGACGGAGGAGCAGGTGTTGTGGCAGCAGAGTTTGCAGAATCCAGAGGTGGAGGAATGGGAGTGGAAGTGGGAGGAGTCACGATTGGTACTGCAACTGGGGTCAAGGCGCCTCCTCCCAGTATCCGGTCAGGCCCACCTCAATGAACAGTGGTGTCCAAGGTCGGAGTAAGTCCATAAGTTGATCGGTAGTGCTAACTCGAAGCCATGGTGGACTGAGGGTAGCAATTAACTCCAAATGTTGTCTGGTGGCTTCTTTAAAGTCAGCCAAACAGAGAGCTGCTGGGTCCAACTGGCTGGTTCCTTCTGTTATGATTTGTTGATAGAAGAATTCAGTGGAATGTTTGTATGATTGTATTAAAATGACTTTTCTTGTAAAATGCCTTGTGCTGACATCGTTGCGAATGTGGTTGTATCAATAAACTGAATTAAAAAATTGAATAGAGAACCCAAATAGTGAAGTGAATAGGGAAATGAAATAACTTAAACTAAAACTCAAAGCACAAACACCTAAGGAACCTAACAAACAGTTTAAAATCCAAAGCCAGAATGCTTAAAAAGATAAATCAGAGGAGGTTTGCTGTACTCTGTTCAGCCTTCAAGTTAACTCCTAATAGTATTACTCTCTTTCAGCTTATATGAGCTGCAGACAAGTCAGAACATGATGTCGAAAATACATCTCTGATATTGTTCTGCTGGAGTGTGCTCTCCAGCTTCTTCCTGTTTGCCTCCTTGCTGTCTCTGATCTTGACTTTAAGTTCCTTCTCTATGTTCCTCAATAGTTCCCTGTCTCCCTTCTTAAAGGCTCTTTTTTCTTGTTTAGCAGTTTGTTCAGGTTGCTGGTGATCTAGGGTTTGTTACTGGGGAAGCATCTCACTGTTCTGGTGGGGTTGGTGTTGTTCTTGCAAAACTTTATATCACTGGTCACTTACTCAGTCCATGTTAGCGGCACAGTGCCTCACAGTTCGTACCCTCAAAACAACCCTGAAGGCCTTCCTCAGTTTCCTTTGACGATCTTCTCACAGTTCTTTTTGTCACAAGTTGCCTCTGAACAGTGGGTTTATAGTCTAAGCAGAGAATAAAAAGGTTGTGATCTGATTTGCCAAGAGGGTGTGTTGCATTGAAAAAGGATACATTCCTGAAATGTACTTTCTCTGGTCAAACAGCTGCCACAAACACGTATCTGTAGCTTAGCAACAATCAAGATGATAACATCAAATGCATTGTCACCAACAGCTGATGGTGTAATGTAACCGACTGCTAAAATAACACTACTAAACTCTCTTGGTAAATAATATGAACAAAAATCTACTGCTTATAGTTCAGGATCCAGGCTGCAGATATGACACTTTACAGTAGCATGTCCTGGATTACACAATCCCTGCTAATCCTTCGCCTTAACCTTTGCCACTTGTCTTTAAATCTAAAGATGTCATCATACAGCTGCTAAGAAACCCACTGTTATCAGGAAAAGGCAGGCATCACTGAGGATGATGTTCTTTGATTTCTCCAACGCAATTAAGAGCGTTTGGCCCCATTTCTTCTTGTGATACTGATGGGTTGTATGACTGACCAGGTGGTCCAAAGCACTGGAGCACCTCAAGGGACTGTAATCTTACCATTCCTTTTACTCTCTACACCTCAGATTTAAAGGAAGAGTGCTGCTATGATCCATGGTGGTTACCTTAAATGTGAACAAAACAAAGGAGATGAGGTGACAGTGACCTGAAAAAAACTATAAAAGCTGATGAAGAAGGCTGTCTCCATTCTGGAGACTGATGTGGAGCTTCTTGAAAGATATTTCATACAATGAGAAAACATAGTGAACAACCCTGAGCATCCCCTTCATAATAATAAGACAACAACAGAGTGTCTTTGGTCAGAGGCTTCTCCTGAACTGTTGTAATACAGACCACTAAAGTAAATCCTTTCTGGCCACAGTCATTGCCATCCGTAAGGACTCTTTGATGAAATTTGAGTTGTTTGTGACAACATTTAATTTCCCTTTGGAATAAATAAAGTATTCACAGTTTTAAATTGAATTATGAAATCTTGAAATATTCTCAGATTAAGACTTCAGAACATTCCTTGGGAATGGTGAGACATCTGTAGTTCCACCTGGCACATCAGTCTGTGTTGCTAGGGTTTCATAAAAACAAGGCGATTTTCTACAGATCCTTTTTTAAAGCAAATAAAAAAATCCTGCATAACACTTTTCTAAATCTCTGTTTCCATAGCAACACAGTTTCCAGTTTCTATAATTCATGTTTTCATTTTTTGTATTAGTTGTATTGTTTTTTATGCTTCTGCTGAAACCTCCTAGAGATTTACTGAGTTTAATACTGAACATAACAAACATCTGAATGTTTGTTTCTCCTGGTTAGACTTTAAATCCCAGATTTAGGTTTGCTTGGATGCTGTACTACACCCCCTGCTGCATCATACTCTATACCTCCATGGGCTGGACCTCCTTCTGTGTCTCAGTTCAGCTGATATTGGAATTAGAATAGAAATAGAATATACCTTTACATTTCCTTACCAATTAGAATAGGCTGCTCCTTTTAGGAAATTATTTATTGTATTTTTTTGTCTGGGTAAGGATCATGGGCTAACCTAACCCCAGCTTCACTTATTGAGGCACAATTTTAAAAATTAAAACATGTTTTTGTGTCTGAAAAGCTCACACACACACCCACACACACTACATTTTACCTTAATAGAAGAAGCACAAGGGGTTGTACCTAACATTGCCCGCTCATCCCTTAGCCAACGAGCCATATGGGCCATCACAGATTAAAGGCATTTGTTGTGTGTGCCTGGCCTGCCCTGCCCTGCCCTGCCCTGCCTCGCCCCGCACCACCCCACCCGGCGGTGGATTACCTACCACTGGGTTGGGTGTGTTTGTGTGTTGGATGTAAGGAGAGAAGAGGGGCTGTGTTGGCAAACTCATGGGTAAAAAAAGGATAGAAACATTCTTGTTCAGACTGTTAGTTGAAGGACTGTGTGACCTATGAGTTAAATGTGACGTTAGTTTTGAAGGTAAAACACACAGGCTTAACATCAACATATCCACTGGCTGCTCTAACTGGATGAAGATTTTAGCAGATAATGGTTCTTCAAAGATGAAAGTGGAGTAGACGTTAATAAATTACATGCAGGGAAAGTGAATTAAATTGAAAAGGGCTATGCAATGGCAACATATTAAACCTAATCAAATTTAAAGTATTTTTGTAGCATATTTACAAGGAAGACAAGTATTTAAAGATTTATCCAGTTTCAACTTTGCATTGTATTGCAACACTGCTAACATGAAATTCATGAACCTGTTTAGCAGGGCTGGCTAAAGGTTGTATAGGGCCTTAGGGGTCCCTCTTCATCACCAACACTAACAGAAATTCAAAACAGATTAGGAGGAAATCTGGGAGAGGGGGCCAAGTTTAACCGATAATTGGTCCTTATTTTTTATTTGTGAACAAACGAAAGCTCAAACAAAGAAAATACTACACCTGTAGCATCCGATTCTAACTATGGTAACACAACATTCAAGCTATAAAGATTATTCTTTAGACGTTTACAAAGTAGACTTACCAATTTCTTTAAATCTTAAATATAAACAAACAATTAGTATTAGTATTCTCATTCTCAATAAACAAATAATAAAATTGTTGATCTATGTTTTGTGTTAAAATTCAAGCAAATATGGGAGGCCCCTGAAGGTCTGGGGGCACTTAGCAGCTGCTTTGTTTGCTTATGCCTTGGAGCAGCTCTGCTATTACATGATGCAATCCAATAATTTCCTAAAATTTTAACCCCCTACAGCACACTTTTGAAACAACCATGGCCATATTAACACCACAACTTAAGCTTCCCTACTTAATGTATATTGCCTGTCTCACTTTAATTATAAAATAAAGTAATAAAGTAATATTTGGCCTTCATAGCAACGCTACAGTAAAAAAAACACGTCTTCAGTCTGGATTTAAATGATTCGGCCGTTTCTCCACATCTCAAGTTTTTAGGCAGTTAGTTCCAGAGTGGAGGAGGAATATAAGAACTAGATGCTGCCTTCCTTTGTTCAGTCTCCAATGACCTGAGAGTCCCCCAGCATTTTCTGACAGGTTACAAAACGACCTGCAATCACAAGCCGACATGTTATACGGGTATGTGAAATTAATTCGGACATTGGATAAGAACAGCTGCTCTATGAGTGGGGTCTGGCTCGTACCATGGAGGCACTTTTTTGCTGCTTGGTCAGGCAGCACGGAAACTTCACGTGTCGCACACCTTGCACCCACCCCCCCCCCCCCCCCAAATATTTTTTTTCTCATCGAATCTAAACGATTCACATAGGTCATCAGCTTTGGCTTCAAAACGGCGAATTTCGCCGAAAGGTGAGAGATTTTCATGCCTGAAAATATCACCTTCACAGTCTTGGGGTAGTTTAGATGGAGAACATATGTAACTTCAAAAAGAATGCACATAGAAATTCGCAAGCCCGGAAGGTTGTCAATCCCACTTTGTCCCTCAGTGATGATCTTAAAGGATAGACTGGGATGCAGAGAAGCTGATGATGCATCACTTTCTGAATTAACCCGGAGGATTCCAATCTCAATGTGGCAATCCAAGCCTTTTTCATCAGCACCCCTAATAAACAATATCCAGAAACAAATAGAATCATTAATTTCTCAACAAACAACCGAATATAAATGAAGGACAAATGCAATGCTAGTTGTCTTTGTTTATAATGATTAATTTAATCATGGGAAGATTAATTTAATCTGCAAACTCCATGGAAGAGTGTATCATCAAGCATCAACTTTTGAATGGTTTTACCAATGCAGACTTCCATGTTGTATTAGTTTTGGCGGTACAGGAAGGAGGAAACAAAAGAGACAGCTCAGTCAGGATTGAACCCCAGTGTTCTAGCCGTGATGATAGGCTTTACACTGTGAAACTGGATCTAATCACTTCAAAGTCTGAGAAAGTTTTTAACATCCTTTCATCCACCCAGTCGTTATACCCACTAACTTCCTCTCAGGGTTGCAGGGGGCTTGGGGTGACTATCTCCATTAGTCATTGGGCAAGAGGCAAGTACACCCAGGATGGGTTGTCAGTCCATCACAAGACAACACATAGATACACAATGCAACCATGCACAGACTCACTTCTATAGGAATTTTAGAATTTTCATAAAATGCATGTATTTGGACTGTGAGCAGAAGCTCAGGTGCCCATGGAACACACATGTACTCGGAGAACATGGAAGTTCCATGCAGAAAGGCCCAAGCCAGGAATAGAACACAGGACCATGTGCAACACCATGCAGCCTATCTTTTTACATTTTACTTTTTATGACTTTCAACGATTTTAAGCATGAAAGTATTTGGACAATCATCAGAGCCCCACCCGACCCTCATGTGACCTATCATTCACTTGGTTACTCAGTTTATATTCATTCATTCACTGAAAAGTTAAAGCTGTTTCTCAAGTTCTTTCTGTCAATCTTAACAGAGGATTCTTTTTTCTTTCCATTAGCATATTCATGAGAATCCTTTGGTTGATATTTACAACAGAGAAATTATTGTGTGGATCATGAGCCACACAGAGAATAGGCAACATTTAGCTCCATGACTTCCCGAGCATAAAGTCACATACTGGTAAAATCCAAACATGTGAGTGGATGATGTAGACAGCACCATGGCTAAGGCCCCTCAATAAACAACTCGTCATTAATTCTGCACAAGCAGTCGATTGTCATGAAAAGGTCTGGGTTACTTTCATTTGCATTCAGTCCAGGGGGATCAATACAAGCCCGCTTTAGGCTAATGTTTGACACAGATCTGCATTAGCAAATCACAATGCCTGTTACCATTAAACAGTCCTTGACATGAGGGCTGGTGATCCCAATGGCAGAGAAAAGTCAATGAAAAGGAAGGAGTAGACCTTGATGCCAGGAAGAATTTAGGTCTTACCTTGGCCTTTCTGTCTCCGCAGACTGAAAACACTTTGAGAAGTATTCAGCAAGTACGTAGAAAGAAAGCCTTTATTTCATACGTATGACTTAATGCATATATGTTTTAAGGTTCTCCCTATTCCCTACCTGAAACTTCAACATGGCTGCTGCATGGGAGGGATAGCTGCCAGAATAAATTGTTTAATTGTATTTCTGTGGGTGAATAAATATACACCAAGCACAAATAAATATTCAGTGTGTGTGTGTAAAATACATCTAACGTAAAGAGACACGCTGCCATTGGCTTGTGTTGCTAATTGTAGTTATCTTATCATTGGGCATAGAAATTAGCATATTCTACTGGTTTTCTGACTTGTAACTGGAACGTGGCGGCTTTTTCAGATTCATGTTCCAACCTCACGGATAAATTAGTAGTCATCAAAGTTTGTATCTGAGAGTCACCAACCCAAGTACCACCAGCAGTACTAGTACCACAGTTTAAGAGTCTTGGCTCTAGAAGTTAAACTAAGTTTTGTTTCCTTTTTGTTTCCTACCTCTCTTCTTCATCTTCCTTCTTTCTTCTCCTTAATTTTCCGTCTCCGTGTCCATAACATCAGCAAATAAAAACCCCAACAATTCATAATAAAGATTTTTCACACATATATCAAGTGGAGGACTATAGCAAAAGCTGTACTGCTCCGCTTGTGAAAGACAATCTGTTGGGCTTCTGCTTGGTACTCAGACACCAATTCTGAGCTCCACACTGCCAAACAGGACACATAAAAAAAGGAAAAAAAAGAAGTTAAACTAAGTTTAGACAAGTTCTGCTATCCATTGTGTGCTTTGAAAGAATTTTTAATTCTAGAACCAGCTCTGTTGAAACAGCTCTGTCAAGCTAGTTTTGATTTGTTCTTTTTTCACATATTATTTCATAATGGAAATGGATTAGCAGAGTTTGTCAAGAACTGATGATGTCATCCAGGACATACTATTCTGGAAAATTATATCTGCTGCCTGGATATTGAACTGATAGTTAGAGTGGCTTGGCTCATCCTGAGCTATCTCTGTAGTTATGCTGGTATAGGCTCAGGCTGTTGAAGGACAGGCTGACCACTTTTCTTCACTCTACTATTCTCTTCTACTACTCTCCAGTTGCATTATTTGCTGTTATTTTGACTGTTGACCAGCTACACGTGGTATCCTGCTTATCTACAATGCCTGTTGTACAGGGGGCATCGACTGGGATGATGCTCCCAGTAACTGAACATCCTCCGTGTCCTGTTACCAACTTTTTACTTTCTTTGACATAGAAAGTACTCTTACATCAGATCTTTTGTTCTTTCTGTGTTTCTGCTCTGTCTTCTCGAACCCTCAGGTGGCCATGGCAGATGGCTACATGCTTGCTCAGTATGAGGGATTGCTGTGGTTGGAGTCTGCATCAACGGGGTGCAACTGCCAGTCAATGACTCTGGGATTCCTTAACTAGAAAACTACCTGAAACTTTAAACTGATTTGGAATTTTTGTATTGAAATGACTTTTATTCTAAAGTGCCTTGAAATGACATCTGTTGTGAATGTCGTGAATTCCCTGTCTCCTTCAGGGAGGGAGAGAGGGAATTATTGTGTAGTATACAGAAGCAACTTAAGGTCAATATCAGGGACAGCAAAGAGGCATATAGGAAGAAGTTGGAGAATAAACTACAGAGGAACAATATCAGAGATGTCTGGTCAGGAATGAGAAAGATCACAGGCTTTAATGACAGGAAGGATTGGATAGATGGAAGTCTGGACAGAGCCAATGAACTGAACACATTCTTCAACAGGTTCAGTTCAGGAACTAGCTCAGCATCCTCCTCTCCTATTCCCAGCCAAACAGACATCCCACTCTCCTCTGATCAACAGCTTTTCTGTTACACCTTGGATGTTTTATCCTTCACCTCAGCCATGGACTCTTCTGATTCCACAAGTTTGACTTCAACCACATCAGGAAATGCTGCTACCCCCTTTGCCTCCCTCTCCCACATGTCTGTCTCCAAAAGTCAGGTGAAGAGGCAGCTGGAGAAACTAAACCGGAACAAGACTGCTGGTCCAGGTGGTGTCAGCTCCAGAGTCCTGAAGGCCTGTGCAGAGCAGCTCTGTGGGATTCTGCAGCACTTCTTCAATATTAGCCTAACTCAGGAGAAGGTTCCAGTGTTGTGGAAGACATCCTGCCTTGTTCCAGTACCAAAAATAACTCACCCATCAGTCATCAATGACTATGGACCTGTTGCCCTGACATCCCACATCATGAGAAGTATAAATACCTCGGAGTTCACCTTGACAACAGACTGGACTGGAGACTGAACAGTGAAACCGTCTACAAGAAGGGACAGAGCAGACTAAACTTCTGGAGGAAGCTTAGGTCCTTCAAGGTTTGCAGCAAGATGCTGCAGATCTTCTACAAGTCTGTTGTGGAGAGTGTAATCTCTTCAGCCGTCATATGTTGGGGTAGCAGCATCAGAGCCAGGGATTTAAAAAGGCTCAACAACCTGATAAAGAAGATTCTGGTTCTGTTCTGGTTTTGTTCTGGGGACAACTGTGGAACATCTGGAGATGATGATGCACAGAGGGATTCTTCATAAATTCGAAAACATGATGGACAACCCTGAGCATCCTCTTCATGAGACAGTCATACAACAACAGAGCGTCTTCAGTCGGAGGCTTCTTCAGTGTCGCTGCAATAAAGGAAGTCCTTCCTGCCCACAGCCATCATCATCTTCAACAACTGCTTAAAGAATTAATTATATGAGCTATACCAACACTTAATTTCCCTCTGGGATAAAGTATTTTTGAATATGAATTGAATTTGAATCGGTGCTATATAAATAAACTGAATTGAATTGAATTGAGCTGTTAGGATGACATGATGGTCATCATGCTGTTATTTAGCAGCAATCTTTAGTCAGAAGCCTCTTCAGATATTTTGCAAGACTGACTGCTACCAGAGATTCTTTCTTGTCCACAGCATTACCATCTAGAACTTTTTGAGGATACTTGGATTATATTTAATTTCCCTTGGGGATAAATAAAGTTTTTTGAATTAAATTGAATTGATGACTTAAAGGAACCCAGATGGGATTCAAAGTTTTTCTTTAATCTGCCTTTTATCATATGGTTTTCACATGATATACCAGCAAATATAGACAAAGCTTCATGTTGCAAAGCATGTTGCAGTCATGTTTCATTTAGTAAAACTACGTCTGGTATATTCAGCTGTCGTAAAAGCGGTTTAGGTGGCAGTTAAAGAAAGCCATGTTTCCTTTAGAACTTGCTTCTACAGTGTCTTGAATTTTTGTTGTATTTCTCTTTTACAATGACAATAAAGAATCTGAATCAGAGTTTTATAACCTAAATATTATATTATATCATAACATATGGGCCTGATCCTATTCTAGGTTTAGTGTATCTGTGGTGCCACCTTCCCCCTGGGTTGGCTGGCTGAGCTATGTGGACCACCCTTTCTCCCTTCTCTCTACATGCATAGCTTGGCTTGTGGGTGTAAAAATAGCCAGGCAGGGAGTTGGTGGGGAGTGGGGGGAGGGGGGTTGTTCGTCAATGGTCAGAGTTGGAATCAGCATTGAGAAAAAGCTAGCACTGCTGGCTGTACTGTCTCATTTTGACTTGATTCCAGTTAGCTGGTAAATCAGGGAAAGGGAAGCTGAGTTCTGCTGCAACTGAGGGGTTTACCCCCTGGATGATAACTTGTAGTGGTTTAAGGGGGAGGCAGGGGTGGATTATCTGAATGATTAGATGCACTCTCTTAGATTTCTTTATGTTTGGTTGGGATAGACCTAAATGCCGTACACCATGGGCAATGCACCCATGTGTAAGGTGTGTGGTACAGACAAGGGCCTAAGAACTGCTGGGAGCCAGTCTGACCTGGACAAGAACACTTTGCCAGAATACTACTGCCCTGAACATTTTCCTGTGCAGCCTTCACTGATGCTGGTAAGAGCTGCTCACATTAACAAGTGCAGCACAGATAAAGAAAAACCTAAAAAAATCTTGTTTTAGTGTATTTTTGGAAGTTTGTGCCAACAACAGGGAGTTTAACCTTTTTTTCTTTTAATGCTTAGAAGTTAGTGTCAGTTCTTCCTTTTAAATGTGAATGCTATTTTTACTTTGCCTGCATGGAGTCTTTAGTTTCACTTGGAAAACCTTTGTTCTTCAGCCCTTCAGTAAAAACACTGATTATAATATCTACATTTAACTCATCTATGGTCTTCTACTCATCAATTGGTGTGGACAGATCAAAAGCTATTGAAGTCATTTTCAGAAGTGTTTGTTCCAGCAGTGGTGTGTGTGAGATGGGGGTTGGCAGTTTCATCTTTCTTTAAAGGCCGACGTGAGAGTCTTATAGTGGAGTGGATCAACACCTTTTGGACTCCAACTTCTAATGTGGAGCATGGCTAGCTGACTTTAGCAGCTTGCTGTTGCTATTTCACCCTTTAGGTCAGTCCACTGATCTGATTGGCTTCTTGTCCCATAGATGTATTTCAACAATGTGCCCACTGAATCAGTATTATCTCGTCCTGTTGTCTAAAGCAGGTTTCTTCAGCTCTACTAGAGTCATTGTCCAAACTGTTATAATGGCCTAAATATAACAGACAGTTAATACATTCATGCAAAGTGTTTCTTGAAGAGGTGTTGTACATTAAAAGCTTTCTTTGCATTTCCGCTACAGAATGCACTGGGAGTATTTAAGTTACTGTATGGGCATGAATGTCGTATTAATGTTAGATTGTAAATTATTCATTTAGACCACAGTTTTATCAGTGATCATATAATAACTACAACACATTTGCAGAAGACTTGGATGCACAATTTTAAATTTGTTGTGGATTTTCAGTGATCCCTGCTGGGTCAAAATTATACATACAATATGGCTATTTCCCATATTGACCACACACTTTGTGAGGCCGTTAGTGATATTCTGACTAGATTTATCTTTGGTACTCATTTACTACAGTAATTTAAGCAATTAGTAGAGGTAATTGAAGTTGGTTAGTTTGAAGGATGCAACTGGTTTTGAAGTAAATTTCACACTTTTCTAAGCTTTGAGAAAGTCTGCTATCCTCCAGCCTGATCTGCTCCAAAGCCAGTTAGCTGTGCTTGTTGGTTTGAACAGCTGGAAGATTGGAAGACTTGTGGAAATGAAGTGACTGTTGTTCCCTCTGGTGCTTATTTACTACAGTGATTTAGACTTTAAGGTTGAAGTATAAACAGGTTACAGTGTCCATGTCCAACTGTTCTGTTGGAGTCGTGTAACACCTCTTGATAGACTGTTGCTCTGATTGAACTTTTGTGTTATCTCCATTTTTGGAAATATAGTCACAGAGTAACGTGAACAACCCAAAGGAGCTTTTAGTAAGTGAGGATTATAATAAACAGACACAGTTCTGTCTGTCCTGTCCAGATTCCTCTGCTGTTGCTCTTATCCAGCAGAACCTACCGTTTTGGAAGGTAGAACATGTTTGGAGATCTTACACTCAGGAGCAGTCAAGATATACTTTGTGAACTAAAGCCAGAATTAGTTTGGTTTAAATTATGAGGCTAATTAAAGATAAACTTGGATATTTGCTCAAGGTTTTGACTTTACTGTCAACTATTTTTGGCAAATATTTTTTGAGTCACAGAATAATATTAGTAACACTTCAGAGCCCTTAGTATTCCTCTATTCTTGAATCCATATTTTCTCACTTTTTAAGCTTTGAATCGTGTAAAAGAAAACAATTTGTTCACAAATATAAAAAAATCTTGATTATTTTATCAAAAGGTTAATTGCTGTGACAGGATTTATTTGTGTTTCAAAACCTCACAATAACAATGTAGAACAGTGTAAAAGTTGAATTTGGACATTTCCAGCATTTTAGTTTATTTTTTGACATATCTACATAAATATGGCAATGGAACATTTTTAAGAATAATGAAATGTCCTGCCCAGAAGGAACTTGGTTTTAGCTTTGATGTAAAATAACTCAGTGTTTCAGCAGCTTTGCAGTTGTCTGGAAGTTTGTTCTGCAAAAGCAGAAACAATCTGTTCAGTGCTGCTTTTGAGTAATGCTTTCATGTATCATATGTTTTGTGTGTGGTTCATGCTTTATTTCTGTTTTTACTTTATATGCTTTGTCTGTGTTTCACTGCTATTTTTATTTTACCCCTTAATCATGTAAAGCACCTTGAATTATCTTGTTGTTGAAAGTGTGCTATACAAATAAAAGTGCCTTGCCTTGCCTATCTCAAATATGATCGGTCACTCTGAGTTACATAAGCATGCAGCGCATAAACATTTTCTCCAGCTCCCATTGCCTCAATGAGCCACAGGAAGGAAATAGATGGCAAAAACGAGCGAGTCAGAAAAAGCAAGTCCCTTCTATGTTACAGAGAAAATGAGTATTCATGGCCACCTTCGCTTGCGATTGCCCACTGGAAGGCTGGATTGATTTAGTGGTCAGGAGAGAGCAGAGCACGTTTCTGCTAGTAGAAGCTAACCGTTAGAAACTCCACAAGATGGCGGAACACGTTCAGGCTTGTGTTATTTGTGGAGATAACACATCAGCGTTGTACATGTTTACTCAAGAAAGAGCAGCTGAGGAAGAAACTGTTGAAATGTGTCTTTGAAGCACCACAAGCAAAGTACAGTGCTAGGTTAGTTATATGTTCGAAGGCAGCATAAGAGTTGCATTGCTGTTAGCCAATGAGAGGTGAGACATTTGCATATCATAAATATTATTGGCTTAGACTCGTAATCCTGTTGTTTGTCCACCCCCCCCCCACTCCCCCACTCCCCCCACTCTTCTGATAAGCTTCAGCCTCCTGAAACAGGAGCGCCAGAGTATTTATTCTACAGAAAACAACTCACAAGGCATTCAGTCATACTAGAGACCACAACAGAGTTATTGAAAAAAATGAGTGAATAAGACCTTTAACTGTCTATCTGGAGATTTATTTAACAAACACTTAAAAAATGTCCATTGCAAATGAATATCCAGAGTAGAGTTGTCATATCAAACAATGGGCCTGTTCCCTTAAAGCCAGCCTGTGTTGGACCCAGTTAAAAGTGGCATGTTGATCCTGGTGTTACCACAGCCCTGCTTGGTTCATAGCAGTCACATGGTTGGAGTAGGTCAGCCTGGAACTGCAGAAAACTGCAATTAGCTGCTGGGCCGATGGTGTAGCTGGTAGGTAAATGGTCCAGAACCTGTAAACTGTGTTTTAAGGAATCTTTGTCTGATGTAGAATCATCCAGTTTAGGTATGACCCCTAAAGTGTTTACATTTTCAACCAGCAATGAATAAACTCAGCCCTAAATCAATACAAACTGTGAAATAACCCTTTAATGTAACAATGGGAGGAAGGTTTCAAGTAGATACTAACTTCAGAATCGTTAGCACCCAATGGCTAGCCAGTTGCAGTGCTTTAACAGTGATTTTTCTCATCTGTTTCTCTAAAAGAACACGCTTTTTATTTAGCCGCTGGGGGATTCTTCTGTGCTTCTGTAATGATTGCTGTCAGCCAGGCCAGGGAACTGGGGCAAAGCAGGAACTAATTTTTTTTCAACTTCAAAATAAGGCCTTCAAACACAAGCTCATTTCAGATCATAGTTTTGCAAAAGAACATGTAACCACAAACCCCCCACTATGAATCCCTTCAACTTTTCACATCATACAAACCGTTCCACTGAGACTATTACCCTTGTAGACGTTCGGACCATACAGCTGGGGTTGCAGAGTCAAAGGTGTAAAACTCACACCATTCATCTGTATAACACAACACTGAGCTAGATGTCATGATCCTCATCCTCAAGTAAAGTTATTGTGTGTCACCACCAGCATGGTTTTATAAACAACTCAATATATAACCCAATAAAAACATGACCTATCCTGGCAGACGCTCTGTCTGTACTGATGAAGATTCACTCACCTTGGCATGGTGAAGTCCAACTGCCACAAGTCTGACTTCATATTAATTTCATATTATTTACATACACTTGTTTGACCAGACTGTGATGACTTATGTAGCTAGTTTACCCTTTCTTACCAAATGAAAGAAAATAAATGACTCTTACTTGGCTTTTTTCAACAGAGTGTCTTTTGGTTACATGTGTACATCCAACCCTCCTCTAAGAACATTAAGACTGCTGATGAGGTTTAAAAAAGTGGTGTTTAGAGTAGGGGAGTGTGAATGTTTCTAATATTTGATTTTTTTTGTGTACATATTTACATGTAGAAGCATAAAATAAGCACTTGGTCATGACATCTTTCCATACAGACTGAACTTCCATGTTTTCTGCGCTTTACTCTGCAGGTTTCTCTGACAGACAGAAAACCCAGTTGTCATGGTTACCTCCTGAGAAGGCAAAGCTTGCCTCAGTGTTAAGTGGGTGAGGGTAAGATACTCCCAGCCTGAACACCAGTCTCTCAGAGTGTATGTACTGGTGACGATTAAGGCGGTGGCTTTGCATTGTTAATGCATTTTAGAAAAGCAGACAGTGACTTTGTTAATGCATGTTTGATGGAAAACGTTCACGCTCAAGCTTTAGAACAGAGATTTGTCACACTTGGCAGGTTTAATTAAGTCAGAGGGGCAATATGTTGAGACACAAGACAAAACATAAGCAGGAACAAAGGAAGGACATGTGTGATGGGTTCTGAAGGATGCAGGGGACGCTGTTGTTGGGGGAGTTTTATGTAAACATCACTTATATAAATGTCTTCACAGTGCTTTTTTTAAATTCAGCCCAGACATGACCTTCAGAACAGTCTGGCCACACATTTCATCTAGAGTGAAAAACTGATGAAGCTCCAATATTATCTCTGACTTATGAAGCATTTTCTGAACGATCCAGCCTATCTTTCTTTCTCTGCAATGCTGTATATTTTTCATTCAAAGACACTGGTGGTCTGAGAGTTCCCTTGGTCTAGATGTCACTATAGCAACCAGTCTGTTACACAAGAATGATTAAAACAAGGTTTCACAAAGCATGACTCTGCTGCTATGGGGAGGAAGTGAGTATACAGCCAGACTATGCTGTTTGCACAGAAATTCTGTAGAAACTATGTGGATATATTTTGTGCCGAGTAGATTAATCATTCTTAGTTTTCTGGTGAAGAGGAAGAAGATGACTGTCCTAGAAACTAGAATATATGTTTAAACCTCTACTCTAGTAGAAATGACGTTATTTTCTTATGTACTTACTGGATAATGATGTAAACTGCATATTTTAAAAAGATTGGTAAAGATGCATGTTTACTGTAATGGTAAATGTTCTGAGACCCGTAAATTTCATATGGATTGTTTGTGACCAATCATTTAGTTTCTGACAAGGTAGGAGACATGAGCAGTAAGTCACCTGTGAATAATAATTTGTCATCATACCGTTGTGTATCTGACTTGTGTTTCAGTGAAAGATACTCCATCTTACAGACTGGGTCTTCTATTAATTTGATGCAACGGCACGCACAGTTTAAACTCCCAAGCAAAGCCAAACAACCACAGATTTTTTTTTTTACATGCTAGCAAAGTCTGCAGGATGAGTGTCACACCTCTGAGACATCATATATACCATACATAAATGTCAATGCAACAAAAGTTATGCAAGTGCCACTCATATTGCAGCCACAACGCAGTAACAACATTACTGAGACTATTACCCTTGTAGATGTTCGGATCATACAGCTGGGGTTGCAGAGTCAAAGGTGTAAAACTCACACCATTCATCTGTATAACACAACACTGAGCTAGATGTCATGATCCTCATGCAGTTCAAGTGCATTTTTTCTTAAATAAAAGTAAAGTTATTGTGTGTCACCCCCAGCATGGTATTATTAACAACTCAATATATAACCCAATAAAAACATGACTTAATCTGACAGATGCTCTGTCTGATTAAGATTCACTCACCTCGGCATGGCGAAGTCCAACTGCCAAAAGTCTGACCTATTCTTAAATAACTCAGCAAATTTTTGAATGATCACTTTACACCCTTCATCATAATACACAATTACTATTATTCAACACAGAAGCACATTGGATGTGACATAGATCCTTCAAAAACAAAGTAGAACATGATGTTGCAGAACATGCACCTTATTTTCTCACAGTTAGACCCACCTAGCATACAGTTTTACACCAACATAGATGGCAAGATAGGAAGCAGTTTGACAGCAGCTTAAGACTTTGGATATTCCTTTTATACCTAATGTTGGAAACCAGGAAACAACTGATCAAGTGTTGGCTACCTCTCCCAGAAAAGTGGGGATTAAAAAAAATATTTAAATCAAATAAAATGGGCAAACATAGATGAAATATACTACAGATAAATTACTAAGCACAATGGCGGTTATAGTGCATAGTGATATGTTGTGTATTAGTTCATTGCATAGGGATTTATTAACTTCAAAAGATTACTTTATAACAAACAACTATTTGCGCTGCATTTGGAAATAACTTGCATTGAGCATTGCCATATCATCAAAACAGCTGAAGCTGTGAAAACATCAGTCTATCAGTCTCATTACCAGACTAAAATATAAAGCTGCTGGACTTTGTACCTTTTACATTAATCAATTTGACATCAGCAACATTTATTACTCATTTACAGTAAAGTGGAGTGGCATATATATTATATAAGTTAATTTCATTGGACCAGTATGACTTTTCTGAGGCTCACACAGTAGTACTGCTTCCATGTAGAAACTGGAATAGCAGTTTCTCCTACATTGTTATTCAATCTATAGATGTGTCCACAGAGCCACATTAAGCTTTTCAACTTTTTTAACTATGTGCTTTGTTTTATTTAAACCTAAAAATGTAGTGTTTATTAAAAACAGGTTTTACTGTAAGGGATTTTCACAATCAACCATAATCAAAGTTCCAGTTATATAGAGAACATTGTGAAGGATAATTTTGCACTGTTGAAGGAAAGTAAAGGAAAGTAAGTTTGTGAAGTATACAGAGGCGCTGAGGTTATTAGTTCTGTGTTGCTGAGCTTTTGTGATGCAGTGCAGTTCACTGCAGCCAGCAAACAATAGCTGACTGCGGGTCAGCTTGAAAAGTCAGATCAGAGCTGTTTGTATGTGTGTGAAGTAGACATCAGTGCTGCAGTGTCAGTACCTCGTCCTTTCCTCTGATCTCGTCCAGACTGCAGGCAGGGTGATGCTGTCTTGCTGTCAGGCTGCAATAAAGGAGAAAGCTACATATTTTAGACATTATTTGACCTTTATCAGAGACAAAGTTTCTGCTTAGATGGCCTTTGGCAAAGCAAACGATTTTCCCCTTAGTCTCAGTTTGGTGCTGCAATATTCCTGTAGCTGACTCTAGGCTCTCTGGTTAAAGCAGCATAAATGCGGTAAACAATAAGCGTCACACAGTGATTTTCCACAGGAGGAGTAGAGAGCCGGGAGCTCTGAACAAGCTGTATGTAAGCCAGGGTTTAGCTGTGGTGAAGACACTGAAAGGACAACACTGCTGAATCATTCTGGACAGCTTCCAACTGCAGCTCACTCAACATCCAAAAACAGATAGGGGACATGTCCTTCCCAACCGGGAACACAAACACACAAACCACACTGGTAGGCTGACTTACAGTATACTGTGGTCCATATACAAGCTTTTAGTTATTGTACATGATTAATTATTTCTGCAACATTCTCTGAGTCCCTTTTAGACTATCAAAGAAATGTTGTACGTTTTAACAAAGTTATACAGGAAGAAAGATAAGGTTGAGAGATTACAGACACTCTGTTTACTTTTAAGGCCAGGCTTAAAACTTTCCTTTTTAATAAAGCTTATAGTTAGAGTGGCTAAGGTCATCCTGAGCTATCTCTGTAGTTATGCTGCTAAAGGCTTAGACTGCTGGAGGACAGACTTACCAATTTTCTTCACTCTGCTACTTCCTTTTCTCCTACTACTCTCCAGTTGTATTACAGTACATTCTGTTATTTCGACTGTTAGATGACTAAAAGATCTCCCTCCCATTCTCCTTTTAGAAATCCTAGGAACTACAAGTAAACCTGCAGTCTGAGAGCGAAGGGCTCTGTTAGGAACATATGGAACAATTAGATCTCTGATGTATGATGGAGCTTGATTATTAAGGGCTTTGTATGTAAGAAGAAGGATCTTAAATTCTATTCTGGATTTAACAGGGAGCCAATGAAGGGAAGCTAAAACCGGAGAAATGTGATCTCTCTTTTTAATATTCATCAGAACTCTTGCTGCAGCATTTTGGATCAACTGAAGGCTTTTAATGGCATTTTGTGGACTTCCTGATTGTAAAGAATTACAGTAGTCCAGCCTTGAGGTAACAAATGCATGGACTAGTTTCTCAGCATCACTCCTGGACAGGATGTTTCTAATTTTAGCAATATTCCGGAGGTGAAAGAAAGAAATCCTAGAAACATGTTTAATATGGGATTTAAATGTCAAGTCTCGGTCAAAAATAACACCGAGGTTCTTTACGTTATTACTGGGGGCCAATTTAATGCCATCCAGATGAAGTGATTGACTAATCAGTTTCTGTTTAAGAACTTCTGGTCCAAAGACAGCAACTTCTGTTTTGTCAGAATTTAAAAGCAAAAAGTTTAGAGTCATCCATGTTTTTATGTCTTCCAGACATGCCTGTAATCTACCTAACTGACTGGGTTCATCAGGATTTATGGATAAGTACAGTTGTGTATCATCGGCATAGCTGTGGAAATTTATCCCATGCTGTCTAATGATTCTACCAATTGGGAGCATATATATGGTGAACAGAATTGTTCCAAGCACAGAACCCTGTGGAACTCCACAAGTAACCCTATAGAGTGAAGAAGATTTACATTTAGATGAACAAACTGGAATCTATCAGACAAATATGATTTAAACCAGCCTAGTGCTGTTCCTTTGATCCCTGCAACATGTTCAAGCCTTTCTAAGAGAATATTATGATCGACTGTGTCAAAAGCAGCACTGAGATCTAACAAAACCAGAACAGACACAAGTCCATTATCTGAGGCCACCAGAATATCATTAGTAACCTTCACCAGTGCTGTTTCAGTGCCATGATGAGCTCTACAACCTGACTGAAACTCTTCAAACAGCTCGTTATTGTTTAAATGCTCACAGACTTGATTAGCAACAATTTTCTCAAGGACTTTGGATAAGAAAGGAAGGTTAGATATAGGTCTGTAATTCACTAAGTCATCTTGATCAAGGGAAGGTTTCTTGAGTAAAGGTTTAATTACAGCTATTTTTTATTCCTGTGGTACGTATCCGTTTACTAAGGATAGATTCATCATATCCAAAATGGGGCCAGGAACCAAATGGAACACTTCTTTGAATAATTTGGTTGGAATTGGGTCCAACATACAAGTTGAAGGTTTAGATGAGGCTAATATTTTTGATAATTCCGAAAGCTCGACTGAATCAAAACAGCCTAAGCACAACTGAGGATCTACAGTTCTTTCCGATACTGCCTCATTTACTGAGGAAGAAGTAATCATGTTTGGGAGGATGCCAATGATTTTATTTTTAATAGAATTAATTTTATTTATGAAGAATCCCATAAAATCATCACTGCTAAGAGCTGGGGGAATAGTTGGCTCAACAGAGCTTTGACCCTGTGTAGTTTGGCAACTGTACTAAAAAGAAACCTAGGATTGTTTTTATTCGCCTCTATTAATGATGAAAAATATGCTGTTCTAGGGTCTTTTTATACAGGAGTAGACTGTTATTCCAGGTTAAAAGGGAATCCTCTAGATGTGTAAAGCGCCATTTTCTCTCCAACTTCCTAGTATTCTGCTTTAAAGTACGCAACTCTGGGTTGAACCAAGGAGTCAGCCTCCTATGGCTAGCCACTTTCTTTTTTAAGGGGGCTACACTATCTAATGCCAAAAGCAATGGGGACGTAATGCTATGAACCAGATCATCAATTTCTGAAAGGTTAGAGATAGAATTGCTGCCCTCCACTGTGCTACTCTGAGACACTAAGGAAAGTAAGAATGGAACAGATTCTTTAAAAATTGTTACAGCATTGTCTGATAAAGCTCTACTATAATGATATTTTCTTTCAGATTTAAGATGGTCAGTTAAAGTAAATTCAAAAGTTATTAAGAAGTGGTCAGACAGGACCGGGTTATGTGGGTGGACTGTTATTTCGTCACACTCAATACCGTATGTCAGTACAAGGTCCAAAGTGTGTTTACCCGAGTGGGTCGATCCCTGTAAAGCCAATTGAGTCTAAAATAGCCTTAAAGGCTGCATTTAGGCTATCACTTTCAGTATCCACATGAATATTGAAGTCCCCCACTATAATAACCCTATCAGTATTTAATACTAAATCAGATAAAAAATGTGAGATCTGATCCAAGAATTGAGAGTAAGGGCCTGGTGGACGATACAAAACCACAAACAAAAATGGTCTTAATGTTTTGCAACTTGGATGAGGAAAATTAAGGGTTAGATGTTCAAAAGAACTGTAGCTATCAATTCGTCTGGGACTAATTAGTAAATCAGAACGGAAAATGGTTGCAACTCCTCCCCCTCGCCCAGTATTTCTAGGAATGTGAAAATGTAAATGACTGGAAGCAGTTGACTCATTTATACTGACATAATCCTCCTGCTGCAACCAGGTTTCTGTGAGACAAAGGAAATCAATGTGATTATCACAAATCAAGTAATTTACTAACAAAGTCTTTGAGGAGAGAGATCTTATGTTTAATAAACCATCACAGGAACCTCCTTAAAACAGAATTTGGAAAATAAATAAACCGATTTATTAGTTTGCAAGAGAATTTTATGACAGTGAAAAGAAAAACAGTGCAGGTGTCAGAGGTAAAGAAGTTAAATAATTTTTTGAAAAGGAATAACCTGATGAAGGTGACAAGTAGCCTAACCAATGTTTACAATTTAATATTTTTTTTATGTTACTGTTTAAACTTAAGACTTGAGTGGTCATGATTAAATATTACCAACTAAGTTAATTAACTGAAGTTGGAAAAAGACATCAGCCCCAAAACTATTAAGTTGTTGCAGCTCATTTTAATAATCTGTTTTGATAATCAGGAGATTGTATGCAGAATGCTGGTGCCAGTGGTTTGTACAGATAAATAATTAAATATTATCAGGTTCTCAATAGTATTTCAATTCAAGGGGGCATGAAAAAAAAGAAAATAATTGAGAACCACTGATATAACCGAACATTGAAGAGATTGCTTGTCATGATCATTCTGGATTTTTTCCAATCACATTTCATCCTCAAAGATGACAGCCATCCACTTTCCTTCCAGTCTTTAACAATGCGCTGGCTAGTACTTGATCCATTTTCAGTAGTTTCTGCATCTTTTAGAGGTTTCCTCTGCTAAATGCCAATGATCTGACTTAAACTGACTAACATATTTTCCACGACCAGGGAATGTGTCTTCTGATATGGTTAAGAAAATTAAAAGCTACTCAGTTGGGGTTAAACAAATTGTTACCAGCTGAAAGATTATCACCTATGCAGTGATTATCCAGTAAGAGACACGTATCTATTTTTCTTAGTTAAATTCCGGGGGTGACTTTGTTTTTTTCCAACGCAGTATGATTGTTAGCATTTGAAAAAATATATTTTTGTACTTAGTTATCCTTAAACCATTTCTCGAAGTTGTAGAGTGATCATGCGCTGTGAAGTAACTAGAAGCAGTCTGGGTTATGCATGTCAGTTGTGAAGCTTTGATAAAAAGCATTAGTAAACAATATTTGTACAATGACTAAATTGACGGACCCTTCTGCGATCTAATGTTCCTTTTCTGTCTCTTCCAGTCGGACAGTAATACCAGTTTTCTGCGTGCAGCAAGAGCAGGGAACATCGACAAGGTTTTAGAATATCTCAAAGGAGGTGTGGACATCAGCACCTGCAACCAGGTAAGAAATAGATTCAACACCATTCATCCGTCTGTCGGTCCGTCCGTTGGTCCATCAATCCCAAGAGTTACTACTGTATGGTCTGAACTTTGGCATGAGATTTTAACCTATTCTTTGCTGTCTTGTTTTATGGCAGCTTTAGGGACAGTGACATCTGAGCCCAAACTTCTTCACACATACACAGCACCTATTAGATATACATTATTTCTGTATACAGACTCCTTTCTACTCCTCTGATGGTGAAAAGTTTGGTTGAATCAGAGAGGTTCTTTATTTAGGCCCGGTCATTATCTTGTCTCCTCTAAGCCCATTAGCATTCCAACGCAGGACAAAGGAGAAAGGTGAAACCTGATGGGATGTAAACAGGCCTGTCCTAGCAACAGTCATAATGAGCAGCCAAGTAAACAAGGGTCACATGTAATGGGAATGTGAGATTTGCCACTGACTCAGTGGAGTGTGGGGATTTTTTTTATCATTAGCTAATATAGTAGGTATGATGCTGGCACTGATCGCTCTCACTCTTGAAGATATTTTAAGCTGTAGTGTTGCAACATGCTTTATGCAAGGTGCCATGTTTGGAAAGTTGAACTGATGGAAACTTGCAAAGTGCCACTAAGTTGCACAGAAGTAAATATATCATGGATCAGTTTGCAGCAGCAGCAGACATAGCAGGGATTTTAATTGTTATTGAAATGGCCTTCTGAAACACTACAAAGAACTGTAATGTGCACTGTCTATTTTACTAATACATAGTACATAACTTTCTGGTAAACTCAGTTCTATGATTTTCTACAAATGCACCAGTGCTGTTTTCTGTTTTAAAGTACTAGTTAATTGTGTGGTACTTCCAACTTTACTGATATGATATATGCTTAAGTCCAGGACAACTATACCAATATTACACTGTACAATTAAGCCCAAAATTATTTATACCCCTTGCAGATTTAGGTTTGAAATAATATTCTAATTTTACCATGTTTCTTCAGACTGGAAGTAATATTAGCATCTTGAAACAATATCGCAGTCCTGACTTAAAGCTATTAAAGAATCTTTGGTAAGTGATAAGATTGGTGAGCGATCCCAGGAAATACCATCCAAACGTAAAGATTTTAGGCTTTGAGGGGGGAGGGAGGCTTTGGGGGAACCTGCCATCCCGCTTCTAGATCATTGAATACAAAGGGGCATGCTGTCTACAGTTGTTAATATCACAACTCAAAGCACAAAGTAATGCATCGCATAATGATACAAGAGCCATGTAATACATGCCAGAGTCCTCCTTCCATTCTGTATTTGACTTGTGTTGGTGAGCATCAACCACCTGCAAGAAATGTGGAGAGCAGCACCATTTTATGATGGTGCTCTACTTTCCTAGTAAGTACAGTCTGCTCTGTCCCATCTTATTGACAGCTTAATTGAACAATGAGGTATTTCTGCTCCTCCACCACCTCCACTTCTTCTCCCATGATGGAAATAGTGTTTCACATATTCCTGTTTCCCCTGAAATCTACAACTCTTCACTATGTTATGTTCCCATTCATGATAAGACTATGGTTCCCACATCTTTGTCCACCAACTCTCTGCACTCAGCTTCTTGTCCATCTCTAACGGTGTGTTCACACCAAAGCGTGAAAAACGTGCTACACGCCAAAGTTTCGCAGCTCAACCTTTTCGCTTTGGTCGCGCATCAAAATTGTATATTCAAGCCAGAAATACGCAACTTGTGGGAGGAGCTAGTGCCAGGCGATGTTTTTGCAAGATGGCAGCTGTCGATCTAGCGATCTAGAGTCTCCATTCTCTATTTACTGTGGAGAGTACCCTGTGCAGGTTCTCAGGGTCAGTAACATAAAAACTTTCAAAAGTGAAATGAACTCACCAGGTTGCCGTATCTCCTCACTTATATTCCTCCAAGCGAGCTCCTTTTTATTCCTGTCTCTGTAGAGAAAGCAGCTGGCGTTGTATGGTTCGGGGTGATTAGCTACTGCCGTTATCAGGATTTCCTCCATGTTGAATGAAACATTTTGTCCGAACCCTGTGAACTGGGTCACAGCATCGCGTGACACCACATCACCAGGCTCCTCATTGGTTGACGCAACGCAAATTGACGGCGAAGTTCAGATTTTTCAACTTCAGCGGCAGACGCAAAAACGGTCGTGACGCACGAATGCACCACATAAAATGACACGCGTATTATGCAGACGCGCGTCAAACGCGTCATTCGCTCGAATTTGATGCTTGAATGAGGCAGAAATGTGAACAATGCAGCAGAGAATATTTAGTAAGTAAGGAGGTTAAATACACATAAGGTAAGAGGAAACAGGTGAGGCAGATTGGACACAGGTGCAGACAATATGTTATTAGGGGCAGAGCCCAAAAGGCTCGGACGAACTATCCCTTTAAGGCTTGTCAGCTTATCTACACCCCTGTCTGTTCTGCTGAATGTTTTCTCACTGCTGCATAATCCGTCAATAAAATGATAATATATTTAATTATTCAGTTCAGTTGCTGGCTGCATTTCCTCTCTGGTCATTAGTGAGTTCAGCTGTGAGTACATTACATGACTGTCCAGTATAAAAGATGAATTTAGTTGCTGAGGCCACCAGGAGTGATGGAAGCTGATCACTTGGTGCTGTGACACTAAAATAGGTTCTCATATTTCCAGAACAAGTTTATATATTAAGAAAATATATTTTAGAGCAGGGGTGCCTAAATCCAGTCCTGGAACGCTACTGTTCATAAACTTTTAGATGCATCCCTTCAACAGTACATTCCCTTATCAGCATTCATCCTCCAGCTCTGCAGATGCCTGGTGAAAAGAAAACACATGCTGGAGAAGCGATGCATCTAAACGTTGAGGGAAAGTAGCTGTTCGGGATTGGACCTGGCCACCACTGCTTTAGAGTATTAGAAGTGTCACAAAGTAAGAGATGACGGTACAGAAGTCCTGCTGTACTTGTTGGGCTAAATAATTGAAACCGAGGAGAAAACACCTGATTATCTTCGCTACAGCTGGAGGTCTATGAGTCCTCTACTGAGTAAGTTGCTACTCTAATTCTGATTGGTAGTAAATGACATTTTATACAGTGTCCCAATACTGAACATGCTTGTACTTTAAGTGACAGATGATTGAGAATTGACTTATGAGAAATTTGTCACATTGAATGATTTTTAAAGAATGTATTTGTATAATGGTGCAGAAAATAAGTATTTGGTCAATAACAAAAGTTCCCTTCAATACTTTGTACTGTAACCTTGGTTGGCAATGACAGAGGTCAAACGTTTCCTGTAGGTCTTCACCAGGTTTGCACAAACTGTAGCTGGTATTTTGGCCCATTCTTCCATGCAGATCTTCTCTAGAGCAGTGATGTTTTGGGGCTGTCGCTGGGCAACACGGACTTTCATCTCCCTCCACAGATTCTCTAATGGATTGAGGTCTGGAGACTGGCTAGAACACTCCAGAACCTTGACATGCTTTTTACGTAGCCACTCCGTTGTTGCCTAGGCGATGTGTTTGTGATGATTGTCATGCTGGAAGATCCAGACATGTTTCATCTTCAATGCTCTCACTGATGGTAGGAGTTTTTTACCCAAAATCTAACGATACATGGCCCCATTCATCCTTTCCTTAATATGGATCAGTTGTCCTGTCACCTTTGCAGAAAAGCAGCCCCACAGAATACAATGATACACACATCAGAGCTAGTTTATCATTAGACATAGTAAAGTAGGCTGACCAACTATCATGTCCACTTTTCACGTGCTCTCCAGGGGGATTCATAGAGTCCTGAAAATGTCCGGGTTTTTATTATTTATCAGGGGACCATACTTAAACAGACTAGTTTCATGCATAGCATATGACACCCTTTCTCCCCATCTGTTGCCTAGCACCTAGTTCTGATCTCTTCATACATGGAACAGACAGCAGGCTGTGCGCTGAGTTGCATTGTGTTGGGTTGCATTGTGCCACACTACGTTGCTGCTGTTTACAAGAAGTCAAAGCACAAGCTTCATGCACAAACCAAAAAAGATATACTGTCTTGTCGCAACAAATGGGTGGAGGAGTGGACTGTTCACTTAGCTGGCATAAGTGTCTCCGTGTGTGACAAAAGTGGCAAAGATACCGTCGGTGTCAGGTTGCGTGTTTGAAAGAGGACCCAAAATGCAGAACTTTTATGATCTCAGGTTTAATTAAATAATAAATAACAAAACTTACAAGTAATCACGAGGAAGCCAGAGAACATACAGACCAGGGAACGCAGGAACCAGGATGGGAGGAAAGACAACAAACCAGTGAGTAGTGACTGAAGGAGAGGTTAATATATACTGGGGAGGAAATGAGGAAGTGACTGAGAAGACCAATGACCAATTAGTGAGAGCAGATCCAGGTGAGAGGGAGAGAGCAGGTGGAAGTAATCAACTGGGACAGGAGGTAAAATGGCTGGGAGACAGAAGACTCTAAAGAAAGTAGAAAGGATAATAGGTCTAGGGAGGAATCGAAAGGAAACAGTGGAGAACAGAAGGAAGAAATAAATAAGGACACTATCTAAAGAGGAATACAAATAGGAAGGAGGACAAAGGAGCAAAGGGTGAAAAACATCTAAGAACAAGGAGAAATAACTAGTAAAGACAAAGAATAACTCAACATGATAATATAACTAAATAAGGAAAATAACTGACAAAACACAAACACCTAGGAACCATGACAGTCGGTCACATGGACAGTAAAACTATATAATAATGTTGTGCAAAGTCAAAGTTGATCTGGAAATTGACTGAGGAGGACGAAGATGAAAACTAAATACAGAGTAAACACTTTCATTGTCCTTTTGAGACTGCTGCTTTTTACTTTTACTACACTGAAAAGAAAATACTTGTTTTCTCAGAATATTATTTCAGATTTTGTATGTTTTTCATCTAGTGCAACTCAAAAAGTGTACTATTTTTGTTGCTGGTAAATTCTATAATTCAGAAGAGTAGTTATTTATATCATTTATTTCCAAATATTTTAAAGTATCTTTGTTTTTACTTGTGAAACCCTTTTTGAAGTTTTTTATTTAACTATTCTTTCTGACCGCATAGAGAATGCATTTAAGTTTCAAATATGTTAAAATCAAAAGTCGTGGCCCAGTCTGTCCTCTTTTTTGGAAATCAAAATATGGTCACCCTAAATTAATAAACTTTTTTGCAAATATTTTCTAAAGAACATTCTGAAAATGTACTTAAAGTTCTTAAAATGACACTTCAGTTTTAGTTCTGTTCAATTTTGGCCAAGGATATTATTTCATTTGCTACTGTTCTGATCTGAAATGCATTTAACTGCATTTTTCCAGACATTAAAAGACCTAAAGTTTACAGTATGTCTGTGTTGCGTATTTGATTATGTCAATCAATTAATCAGGATAGGCTGCTTTTCAGACTGCTTCCCATCCACATGTCAGGGTGGGAGACTGCTAGAAAGATGGACACAAAGGAAGACAATCAGGCTCCTTTAGCTGTAGACTTAGAAGAAGAGGTAGTAATTCTTTGTCCAAATGGAACAGTCCTTCTACATTATTGTTGCCATGCCCTAAAACCTTGGCTCTGATGTTTAATCCTCTTTTTCTTCAGAATGGTCTCAATGCACTGCATCTGGCTGCCAAGGAGGGCCATGTGGATCTGGTCCAGGAGCTTTTAGATCGAGGTGCAGCTGTTGATTCATCCACAAAGGTAAGATATTATATTTCCATGGAAAACCTTTAACAACAGCTGTAATGGTTGTACACAGGCTTAACTTTCCAGTCCAGTTTCATCACAGCAGGAAGCATGTTGTTGCCTGCTTTTTGCAGACTGAAGCTCAGTTCTTTAGCCAATCTTGATGTGTAGCTCTACGACCGTCAACCACACGTCTGACAACTGAGACAACAGTCGTGTTTACTTTGTATAGCTTACTTTTAAAAAAATAAGATCTAGTCCACCTCTGTTTAAACCAGCTTCTTTTTTCATTTTGATGAAATCCCCTCTGCATTCATGACGGATGTCATTCATTGAGAAAAACAAAATCTGCATGTTTTTACTCCAGAAACTGAGCTCCACATTAAAGGTGGGGAGTTAAAGGAAAATGATATGTTAACTGCCGTGGGGGTCAGCTCCTGTTCAGAGAATACTGATCTTGCAAAAAGCTGCAATGAGAGAAGGAGTAGCTTCTGGTTTGTCATGTTGCAACTGACCTTGGTGATGCTCCAAAGTGCAAGTGTTAGTAACACTAAAGTATATCTAAATGGGCGAAGAGAAACCAGAAAGATGAACTAAATGTTAAACAGATGAGTGTACATTTTAGTTGGAATGTTCCAGATTAAAGAAAGGCTAAAAGCAGTAAACACATTAGTTTTTATACAATGTCATTTAAAAAATACTGTGTGCATGTAGTCTTTTACTTAATTCAATTGAAATCTCCCTGTTACTGTAACTAATGACATGAACTGTGTTTGTGAGATGTACAGTAAATGGATTCTCTCCTTTGGGGACTTGGTTAAGGTATCATAGGAGTTTGATTGCACCATTCAGTGGTTTTGGTGACCTTGCAAAGACTCACAAACTTGCCCCATGAGGCATTCTGTGTGGGGGGCTACAATCAGTTTAAGAGCTATCCAGTCCCTGTATAAACGAAACAAAAGTTGGAGTACATTGTTAGCACAAGGCTGAAAATGTCTCAGGTGCAGTTTGGACTCTACCAGGACTTCTGGTTGTCTCTAAAACTCTGTGGCATGTTCATGGACAAGATCTCATGACGTCCATGACCTGTGTTCTAAAGCTTTTCACAACCAAATGCAATCGCAATTCTGGAAGGGATGACTGCTCGTCTGAGGGAATGGTTTCCCAATCAGAAGTAATCAAACAGATTCCACTTTATTTATATAGCACGTTTAAAAATGGCATTAGAGCCGACCAAAGTGCTTCACAATAAAGCAAGATACAGAATACAAAATAACAAAACATATGGAAACAATGTAAAAGGCAGAGAATAAAACAGCAGAGTTAAAATGAATTCAAAGCATCTGAGAAGAAAAAAGACTGTAGGCGTTTCCTAAAGGTGGGTAGGGAATCAGACTGTCTAACCAACAAGGGCAGGGAATTCCACAGTCGCGGGGCAGTAGCCGAGAAGGCTCGGTCGCCTCGTGACCTATAATGGGTCACTGGGACGGTCAAAAGGACCAAATCCGCTGATCGAAGCGAACGCAAGGGGACATTGGATGAGATCAGCTCAGAGATATAAGGTGGTGCCAGGCCATGTAGAGCTTTATAGGTGAACAACAGGATCTTAAAATTTATCCGGTATGAAACCAGGAGCCAATGAAAGTCCTTTAACGCCGGAGTTATATGATCTTGTTTGCATGCGCTGATCAAAAGGCGTGCTGCTGCGTTCAGCTGGTTAGCTGCAAACAAGAAACAGTAGAGGCAGAGACGCCAGCCAGCAAGGAGTTGGAAAAATTGAGCCTTGAAATGATAAAGGCATGTAGAACGGAGTGTAAATGGTTCCTCTTAAGGATAAGCTTCAACTTGGCCAGATGTCTCTGATGAAAAAAGCAAGATCTCACAACCTGGTTGACATGACTGTCAAATTTTAAGGCCGGATCTAGAATTACTCTTAAGTTCCTTTAGTTATTAAAAAAAAAAGGATAGGCTTTAACTTGGTCAGGCGTCTCAGATGGAAATAGTAAGATCTCACAACCTGGTTGACATGACTGTCAAATTTTAAGGCCGGATCTAGAATTACCCCTAAGTTCCTTACGGAAACTTTTGGAGTACCCGTGAGAATACCGGGGAAAGTGAAGGAGTCTGGAAACTGACAAAACACTAAGGGAGGACAGGAAACAAGGGTCTCGGTTTTAGATTCATTAATAAGTAGACAGTTAGCTGACAGCCACCTCTTAACGTCGCAGAGACAATCTGCCAGGTGCTGTGAAGAAGCTCCGGGCTCAACAGAGATATACAACTGACAGTCGTCAGCCTAAAGATGGTAATTAACGTTGTGGCTCCGGATAATGTCACCCAGCGGACAGATGTACAAGTTGAACAGTAATGTACCTAAGATTGAGCCCTGGGGGACCCCACATGTCAAACTAGCCAAAGGTGAGGAGACATCACCCAGAGCCACATTGAAAGAGTGATTCATAAAGTAGGAGGTGAACCATTTCAAGGCAGTCCCACGCACCCCAGCCAGAAGTTCCAAATGAGACAGAAGGATGCTGTGATCCATTGTGTCAAATGCTGCATAGAGATCTAACAGCAGCAGGAAGACACAGCAGCCTCCGTCAAGGGCAATAAAGATGTCATTGAGGACACATAAGAGGGCAGACGGAAGCTGGACTGGAACGGGTCAAACAGGGAAAACTCAGTCAGATAGGAGTATAACTGAAAGTAAACAACACGTTCTAATAATTTAGAAAGAAAAGGCAGTTATGAGATGGGGCGACAGTTATTCAATTCAATTCAATTCAGTTTATTTATATAGCGCCAATTCACAACAGATGTCATCTCAAGGCACTTAACAAGAAGTCATTTCAATACAATTATACAAACATTCCAATCAGTTAAAAAGTTTCCTATTTAAGGAATCCCAGCAGATTGCGTCAGTATTAGTTATTAGGATATGAGGGATATAAGACAGGTTTCTTCAAGATAGGGTGAACAACGGCATGTTTGAAATCTTTAGGGACGTTGCCATTAGTAAGGCTATTATTATTATGTGAAGCAAAGCAGGCGACAGGAACAGAAATAAATCTTTAATCAGAGATGGGGGAATTGGATCAAGAGGGTAGCCAGACAACTTCATCCCACATAAGTTTTATTGAAGAGTACCCAGGGAGATTGGCCTAAAATGATCAAAAGGGCTCGGTGATGGAGGTGAAATTAAAAGGGGGCAGGGGGCCAAAGGGGAAGTCCAAGAGGGATTTCTCTTGGTCAGTGGTGAGACCCAAGTTGAAGAATTCATGTTTGTATGAGTGATAGCAGGATGGAGCATAAGTTGAGTTGGGCTTGCTCGGGTCGGTTGTGTCATGGAAAGAGCTGAGCCAGGAGGCAAAGCTCTCAAGTTACTGGATCATCTTTGCCTTGACTCTCACCTATGGTCATAAGACCATGAGATGGATCGTGACTAAAAGAATAAGATTCTGGATACAACTGACTGAAGTAAACGTTCTCTGTAGGGTGACTGGCTTCTGCCTTACAGAAATGCTTAAAAGCTCCACTATTCTGGGGAGCATCAAAAGGTGTCATCTGTGGTGTTTTGGGTATCTTATCAGGTTGCCTTCTGGATTATTGTCTTTGGTGGTTCTCTCAGTATGTCCTACTAGAAGGAGACTCTGGGATAGACCAGTAACCTGTTGGAAGGACTATACTGTATATCCCTTCTGCTCTGGGAATGCCTTAGGTTTGAACAAATGAGCACACTGGAGAGTCTGTAGAGACAAACATCTGGACTTTCTTCCTAAATCAGTAGTCCTCAAAACCTGAACATAGTCTACGACACAACGCATGTCTGTCTTACTGTCTACTGTCGCTACATCTTGGTCTAGGATGAGTGAATGCGGCAAGTCAATGACTTGATGCAATCTGCTGGGATTCCTTAGTTAGAACAATTTTAAACTGATTGGAACGTGTGGATGATTGCATTGAAATTGACTTGTGAAGTCCCTTCAGATGACATGTGTTGTGAATTGGCGCTATATAAATAAACTGAATTGATTGGATTTTGATAGGTGGAAGACTATGGATGGATGGATGAGTGGCTTGATTATTAAGCTGGTTGGTTGTGAACAGTTCTGAGTTTCAGGACTAAGCAAATGTAACATAACCAGGATACACCAGTGGTATTTAACAAACTGAAAGACTGACGGTAATAGGGTTAGGCAAATGTAGTTCAAGAGCTTACAGTTTTGCCTTAATATCAAAATAAATAATTTATGTATGTAATAGAACTTGATAAAAGGCATCTAACAGTGTGGAGGAGACAACCTCCTCTCTTTGCTACTCTTGTTGCTTCGCTAGTTTTTATTAATATTTGCAACAGCTTAGCTTCCGAATAGAACACAGAGAAAAATCCCTCTCATCTGAACCTGTTTCCTGTTCATCCAGAAAGGAAACACAGCCCTTCACATATCCTCTCTGGCTGGTCAGGCTGAAGTTGTAAAGATCCTGACCAAACGAGGAGCTGACATCAACTCACAGTCTCAGGTGAACCTCTTTACTCTCATCTGCTGAAGTTTTTAAATACTCATTTCCTCTCTCTAGCCAGGAACTAATTGATAGCATTTGTATTACTTTTTCTGGATTACTATGATATAGATGTTTTTAGACCTTTTTTCGAAACCAGTAGCTTTCTGGGTTTGGAATTTTCTAGAATGGATTCACTCCGTTGTACATGGCAGCCCAGGAGAATCACATGGATGTGGTCCGCTACCTGCTTGAGAATGGAGGCAACCAGAGCATTGCAACAGAAGTGAGTAGACTGAGGTTACTCCTTTTGCCAAATGTTTCAACCTCCATGATTCTTAGTAGGTATTTTGTGAACTATAATCCATCTTACCTTTGAGCCTGGGTGCATACTGAATATTTACCAAATTATTTCCCTCATCTAGGATGGTTTTACCCCCCTGGCCATTGCCCTCCAGCAGGGACACAACCAGGTGGTCTCCATCTTACTGGAAAACGATACCAAAGGCAAGGTTCGCCTGCCCGCCTTGCATATCGCTGCACGCAAGGATGACACCAAATCAGCCGCCCTGCTACTCCAGAATGATCACAACGCTGATGTCCAGTCAAAGGTACCATCATTGTTCACTATGATGTGTGTGGCTTGGCATTTGTGGAAGTCCTGTAGTTTATGTGGTGCTAAGTGCGTTTGGCAACAATTTCTCAATATTATGTAGAGGGTACAAAGAGCGAAGAAAAAATATGCAGAGCTATTATGTTGATGTGAACTGTTTGAGATGGTCCTGGTTTTACATCTGGCTATTGCCAGTACAGAAATCATTCAATCATTCTGAGTCTCTTGTGAATGCTAGCAGCTGTAGCTTACTAACAGTAGGGGTTCATCACAATAATTGAAACGCATAAGTAATAACTATTTTCCTTCATCTATCAAACTGTGGTCTGTATCTAGATAAGATCTGCTGATGGTCAACAATCTCATTGTTCTGTTGTCTTTAAAACAAGACTTCAAAATCAAACTTTTGTTATACTGAAAAGTTGATGAGTGGTCCAGAAACAAATGAACTGAATGTGATGATGATAACATGAACTTCTGTGGGGTGCATCATAGCTGAGAAGTGATGATAATCCATACAGTTCCTTCCTACCTACAGCAATGCTGCAGAGATGACTTGGCTACCTTAATAGGGGTTGATAGTTTTGTTAGGAGTGTAAAACATGACAGCATTTCTACCAGGGCTTAGCTTGGTCTTCTGCGAAGAAAGCTGAAACTCAACATCTGACGATTTCTGACAGAAAGAGTCAAAACTCCTTTCATCTGAAATATAAATTTTCACAAGAAGGTTGATATGACTGCAAAAACAAGATTGTCTTTAAGCCATCTCACCCTATCACAATTCGACCAACTGAGCTGGTTCTGTTCTGTGTCAATGTGTACTTACATTAGTGAAGCTGTTGTTGCAGATCCAGTTTCAGATTTGATTTGCTGTTCATCCATACCATGAACAGATTATTCAGCATGTTAAAAACATGAACAAATGAAGTTTTATAGGCCTAGGAGCATACGCTTCTAAAGAATAAAAAAGATAGAACTACCCCCCAAAAATTAAACAAACAATACAAGTTTTGGAGTTATTACGTTTCAGAGCTTTAAGGAATTAGCTTTCCAGAGTGCAACAGCAGCGCAGTTGTTATAATGGTCTAATCATCCCCTACTTTCACACCTACTCACAAATCCCATTCTGTGACAAACCATTTGGTGATTCAGAAAAAGAAAAAGAGCAGCTTCAACCTTCCACAGCATATCAGTACCTTACATTTTACACACTGAGGAAGGCATAACACATAGATCCTGAATTTAAAGTGTCTTACTGAAAAGGGTTTAAGATGTACACTAACCATTCGTTCACTTTATTTATAAAGCACCAATTCATAACACAAAATTTCAAGGCACTTTACAAAAACGTCAATTTAATCCAATCATACAAACATTCCAATTGATGCTAGCCGTCAAACAATGCAGTCAAGTTCAGTTTTTTATTCAAATTTTTATTTAAATTGGGTTTTTTAACCAGTTTTTAACCTGGGTTTTTTAACCCCCCAATTGGAGGACCCCAGGAATGACTTTTTTGAACAGGCTTGAGATAACACATCACATGAAAAAATAGTAATAATGCACATCAAATTAAACAGCAAACCAAGCGCTACATGGCTATCTAAACTATTTTTACCGACCACAAACACAACTCAGATGCCATGTAAATAAATATTTGCGAACAAACTCGTAACATTATAGTTTTGTCAACCCAGCCGCCACATTTCTGGCTCTACCGCAGCAATCCTTTGTGCTAAAGACACAATCAACACCTCAAATGAAAGCAGAGAACTTGACGATTCCAAAGATGCATACCAAAGACGCTACACCAAAGCACCGCGGAGATATTAGCCAAAGTATGACACAACAAGAAATCGCTTTTCAGTATCACAGTAGTAATATTAGCTTTACCTTTGCTGTTTTGCCATGTAAAGATGATTTCTTTGGCAAATAAACACTATTTTCCTATATTTTTATCTCTTGTGCACCATTCAAAACTTTCCGGGTGTTTTTATTACGATTTTTGGTTCCTACAGAGCATTTACAGTGTATTCACAGAGAAGCCTGGCATTCTCCCGAGGCTCTGTTCTCGGCTCCCTGGTTGGCTGACTGTGTTGTCAATCTTGTTTAGCACTTTTGGCATTATTCTATTGGCTTCTAAAAATTCAACGAGTTGTCGCTCATGCAAATTGACCAATCCGCTGCGGGGGTAGGTCTTTGCGTAAAATAAAACTACAAGCCGGCAAGACAGGCGCATTATGCATGAGGGTGCACGGAGCACAATACAAAAATATACATATATACATTATTGCATTACAATTTTTTTTCCAAAAGTGTTTATTTCTGGTCTACTGAACACTATGTGACATTAAAATGAAAAATACAACTTTTACATGACAAAATTTGAAATGGCACTATTTGTGCTGAACGGTGCCGAACTGGACACCTCGTCTGACTTGCCTGTACTAAAGCCTCTCTAGTTTGGTCCTGCTTCACATAATCAGTATCAGATTTTCCAGAGATAATGTCCACATGTTGGATTTACATTTTATTGAGTAACAACCACAATTCAAGCAATATCCATAGAGTTTTTCAATATAAAACATGTTTTGTTTAGGCGGACCAAAATAAAATACATTTCTGCTGTGTTCCATCTTCAGTTTCTCCTAACCAGTAACAGATAACATGCATTATCACACATCTATCAATTCTACTCAATGTTACCTTTACAATGACACCAAAATGGTTCAAATACTCCTTTTGGTAGCTGAAATATACTAATTTTCCATGGGTACGCATTTTTCGAGAAATATGCTTCAAAATAGGCCTAGGGCATAAGTCTATCCAAGGAAATGCAGGATGCACTGAGTCATCGACTTCCAGTATTCACCTCTCCTGGATGAGCATGCAGCAACAGTGGTGTTGTTGAATTTGCAGCAACCCCTCATACTGAGCATGCACTAGCAACAAGACTTAAATACAAAACTAAAACACAAATGCCACAGAGTGCAGTCTGCCCAAAAAAATAGAATGAGAAAAAAAAAAAACTCAACTCAACCTTTCCTTACACGAACACCCCTTGCCACTGGCTGCAGAATCTCACCTCAATATGTCTCTGCACTGAGATCATCTCCAATGATAAGCCTTGTGTATTGAGTTAGTGTGGAGCAACCCCCAACATAACCTCCACCAAAACCTGTTTAGCATTGGCTGAGAGGACTTCACAAATTGTTCATTGGTGGCTTCCATATACTCAACTCTGCAGCTGAAACCACAGCTGCATTTTCTTTTCCAATATGGCACCATTTGAAGAGGAATGAAACAGGTTTATGTACAATACAAGATTTATTACCAATAGGCATTGTTATAACAAGGAAAAAGGTTGACCTTATAAACCTTTCCTAAGCTTAGATCTTATTACTAACTCCACACAAATTAAGCAATTGTAATGTTTTATGTTGGGACACAGTCTTTGTCTTCCTATTCATCATGTTCCTAAAGTTAAGATCTGTAGCTCTTTTTGAAATCATCTCTACTGGATGACAGTCTGCTCAGTTGGCACCTTTTAACTACAAATGAGAGAAATAAAGTAAAAGTAAAGACAATAACCTTTTGATGGTGGACGTTTGTTCAAGGGATGACATTAATGACTTAATAATATGAATTTTCTACCTACAGCTACAATGGGTTTAAGCAGCATTCATTCAATCGTTAGATTTTAAATGTATATCTATCTATTTATCTATCTATCAGTGAGTTTGTGACGGTATTTAGCAGCTCTTGTTTCTTTACTTTGACATCCTGGACTAGATTAGTGCAGCTGAGGCCAAATGTAGGGAATTCAAAGAATTTGCTTTGATACATTTTCTTTCCGTGATAACTAGAAGTGTTAAATCAGATACAGACTTTGTTTGATGGTAGCATAATATCAAGATACTAATCACAGCACATTTTAACAGTCCTACCAAGGTTTCTAGATTTATTTTATGCTAGCACCGCTAACCTGTCGTGATGTAATTTTTGCCCCAGATCTGCTTAAATGTTTGTAGAGTGTCTGTTTTTCCATCAGTCTCTATGCATCTCTCTCTCCGTTTCTGTCATTCAGTGTCGCTGTGCCTGCCACGTCACTCCTGGTCCTGCCACTAACCGGGTCTCTCCTTCTTTTCTCTTTTATCTCTTTAAATGCTCCTTTTCACACACTACCCCTCATCATTCCCCTTCCTTGCTGCGCCGATGTCTAAGTGTAGCAATGTCCAGTGCATGGAGTGTGCCACTGTCTGCAGGTTGTATGGTGGTCTTATCTAAGGCTGCATGCAAACAGCTGGGAATAGATGTTCTTAAATCATATTTTTTGAGCATCAGCTAGGGATGGGAGGGGTTAGAAAGACAACCTGGAGTTAGTGGAACTTTACTTACCAGCTGATGGAACAATCATTTTATCATGTTTTAGCCATGACTCTTCATCTGACAAAGTTTTGTGGCCTTATTGTAAGTGAGGTGGCTAGAAAAGGGCTTATTTCACTTCCCAGATTTCTATTCAGTCTGTCTGACTGTTAATATTAAAACCAGGATATATTTATGCATCTGAAAGATGTCATTTCCTGCTTGGATATAATGATGCACCTCATGAGGAAACCTCAGCTGGAACCAGCAAGTTCCTTACAATTAGAGTTATTGACATATTCTTAAAAGAATCAGTTCCTGAAAAATAAAAAAAATATTCTGTAACAGTACTAAAATAAAACAATAAAAAATGTGTTTATTATAATGTATTTAATTATTATTTTTGTTTGTTTGAAAGAAATTTAACATAAAAGTTTAAAAAAAGTTAAAAATAAAAAAACAAAGAAAATTTTTAGTAATTTATTTGTCTAATTTTTTATTATTTATTTCAGATGGTGTCTTCTTTTTCTTTTTATTGTCTCTTTTAGAAACATTGACCACAGCTTAGAAAACTGAGTCCGAAAGTAAATCAAAGCCACTGCCCTTTAAGTGGCTTCTAATATCTGCTTTTTCTACTGAGTTTCTGCATTTAGTTTCCCCCAAATTCAATTAAAAAAAGAAGAAACATTTAGATCAAACAATTTGTATGTATCAAACAACTTGTTTAAAGTCACTGAAAACCTACATTTTATTGATTGTAAACTACCCTATCCTTTGAAATGTTAATCTGTGAAGATAAGTGATGTAGTTTAACCATGGCATGTTGTACCGGCAGAATCCATGACTGGATGAATTTAGTCCCTTTTTATCATACATTTTCACATGTAAACAGATATTTGTGTCAATTTACATCTGAAATCTTTTGAAAACTTTTTTGCAATTTAAAAAAAACTTTCTATCTAAAGTCAATGTTGTAACCAGAGTGATACCAGCCAGCCAGGCTGGTCTGTTTAGCAGCTCAGTACTAATAGCTGATACTTCTCTATATCATATGTCGTCAATATTGTGTTATAAATTGTAAAGCCATTAAAAAACTTTCAGATTTTATCCCAGACCTTGCAGGTGACTTTCCTGAACTTACAGGATACTCTCTGGAACTCAGAACAGAATAGAACCTGGTACCTTCAGAGTCATTTCTGGCACTGGGCTGCAACATATGTGACCTCGTACCCACCTCTATACTTATTAGTTGGAAACTGTAAGTAGGCCATTTAGTGAGCAGTTGTCAGAGCTGGACTGCCTTGGTCCTTGAAGGTTAGAAGTTAGAAGGTCATATTCTAGATGTGGGACGCAACCTGTAAATTTCAGTGTTTCAGTGTTATGTTATATGAATTCTATTTTTAGCAAACAAATGCAATATGTAGGTCTATTCCACTTTAATATGTGTAGGTCAGATAGATTTGTGACATACTGAATATCATCTAATTGCAAAGACAAATCACAGGATGGATCTTACAGTTGTGTTATCCTGACATTAACTACACTGTGTAAGGAAATGAAATAAGCCACTCTAGCCCCATCACTGCCCAGTTTAGTGCACAGCGGAGGAATGCTGTGCATGGACTATAGTAGAGTTATGTGTCAAACAAACCTAACTGAACTGGTCTTTCCCTCCCTCGTTCCCTCTGCAACAGATGATGGTCAATAGGACTACTGAGGTATACACATCCCACTTTAATTCACACAGATATTTGTTTCTTTATCATCCCTCCTTCTTTTCTGTCCACCTCCTCGTTCTTTCACCACCACTGTGCCCTGCCTTGCAAATCAACAGTTATTTGGGTCATTTTATATTTTCTCGGTTTAAGTTGCTTGTTACTGCTTAGTCAGATGCCACCATGTATGGCTGACAGGAATGGCTAAAACTACCGCCATGTGTCCCCTGCACACTCCACAAGTTTCATTATGTTGCTTTGATATCAAACATTCTTTATTTTTCTTTATTGTTTATTCCCCCAAAAGATTCCTTTTTCCATTTGTAACCCTAAGTGCATTTATGAACATCCTAAACATCTTTGAGTAGCATAATGAATTGATATGAATGCACTTTCCTTCTGTGATACTTTAAGTTGATGCATACTGTGCCGATGCCTTCCTGGGAAAGCTGTCTTTTAATCTGTTTCATAAAGTAATAATGTGTATTTCTGATGGTGTTGCACAGTCTCTCTGGTTACAGTATGAACTAGTTGCTGAAGATTCAAAGTAGCAGTAATGATCTGACTGATGACTGATACATTAAAACACAAGTGCATTAATGAATGACCAAGGCTGCCAAAATAAAACCAAAATATTTTAAATGATCAAACATTATTTCCTGGCAATGTTTGGGGGAAAATATATTTACTATCATTGTGACAGAAGAATAACTTTTCTTAGAAAACCACTCCTGGGAGTAACTTAAACAGAATGAATCAAGTGAATGTAGCTTGAGGTCAAAATTAAGACTAAAGAGTCAGATTCCCTTTAGTCTGCTGAGGGATGTAACTAACTCAGAACTACATTTAGCTTCTCTAACATCCACACAGTGATACTTACTGGCAGCAGTTTTTCCACAGTGTTCAAGCATTAGAGTCTGTATAGGGGTTATAAATCTGATTTTTGAAACGTATTGCACTCCACATGATTGGTATACCAAGTCTGTTGGTATGTTAGTGGTGGATTTATGTTCAGCCTTTGTTGCTTCCCAAATCTTTTCTTCTGCAGCTGAGACATCCTTGTGCATTGCTTGGTATCCCATACTCCAACATCTCTCTGTCTGGCTTACTAACCATGCGGCCAGAAAGAGATTTGAATAGAAGCAGCAAAAGCAAATGAGGTGGGTTAGCAGTGCTTTCCAAAAACTGATGGTGTCATCCAGGACATGTTACTGTGGAATATCGTCTTTGCTGCCAGGATATTAGACTATTAGCATTTCATACAGCAATAGTCTTCAGTCAGAGGCCTCTTCATATTCGTTGCAAGACTGACCGCTACCAGAGATCATTCCTGCATACAACATCACCATCCATGACTTTTTGTAGATACTTGGATGATATGAGTTATAATATGAGCTTAGGCAATCTTTTGCCGATGGTTTCCATGGTAATTGTAGGACTTTAGCATTCTTTAGGTTCCAGTGGAGGACATTCTTGTAACATAAACACTATCCACACTCCACACGAAGTCTGATCATATAGGATTCAAGGAACTTTTATTGTCATACCATCTCACATTACATGTGATTGTACGAAATTAGGACCCAGGACCGGAATTATAAGCCATTTAAATTAAATTAGTGAAATAAATTATTTAAATAAATGTAATAAATAAATAAAAATAAATGTGCTCTACAGGACACAGCTGGAGTTCAGCAGTCTAACAGTTGCAGGGAAGAAGCTGTTATTGAGCCTGGTGGTCTTGCTCTGTATGCTCCTCAGCCACCTGCCTGAGGACAGGGGCTGAAACAGGCTATGAGCCGGATGGGTGGAGTCCTTCAGGATGCCGAGGGCCCGTCCCCTGCATAGGGACGTGTAGAGATCCGAGGTGCTGGGAAGCCTGCTCCCTACAGTCCTTTGTGCAGCTTTCACCACCCGCTGCAGAGCCTTCCTCTCAGCAGCAGTACAGCTGCCGTGCCACACGGTGATGCAGGTGCAGATGACGCTCTCCACTGCACAGTGATAGAAACTCCTCAGGACGGAGCTTCCAAGTCCTGCTCTCCGCAGCTTCCTCAGGAAGTAGACGCTGGTGGGCCTTCTTGACCAGACGTGAAGTGTTGGCATTCCAGGTGAGGTCATTGGATATGTGCACACCCAGGTACCTGAAGCTGGAGACCACTTCAACAGCTGCTCCTTCGATGTACAGGGGAAGGAGAGGACGCTTGTGCCTTCTGAAATCCACCACCATCTCCTTCCAATATATGATATTGCTGGGCATTCTGTGATCAATAGGGCCCACATCACATGTGTTGAGACCAAAGGCATTTCTACCCTGGAAAGAACAGCCGTCTTATAGACCTTGTGTTAGCTTGATGTTCTCATTAGGGGCTGTAGATGGCGCTGCTGAAGCAGAGGCTTATTTAGGACCAGATTTATCTTTTCAGTAAAACAAAGACAAAACATGGTTCAATGATGCAAGACCAGATTTCTGTGGATATTTTGTATGGTTCATGTTTGTGAACTTTGTCACAGAGTTAAATCTGATGTCATCTATAGTAAGAGCGTTATGGCTCTTCATAGGCAAGACAAGGGGCTGCTTGACCGCAGCATCTCAGTTCTTTATAGACTAATGATCAGTCCAAATGTTTTACAGCTCCGGTAAAACAGCTGTCATCAGCAGATTGCTATCCTAATCCTAAATTTAGTCTTGGCTGCTTGAGATAGAGATGAATCAGACTTCTTTCAGCTCTCACTTGAAGAGGCACACCTGCCTACAGGTTCCTATATGTCCCAGCATGAGAGGATAACATCACCCTGTGTCCCGTAGGTTGTTTTCTGGTAAAAAATACATCTCTTACACAGGGCAGGATGCCACAGCAGGACTAAGAGTGAGCTTCCAACAACGTTGCAGAGAGATCTCCTTTAGTCCATCAGTTGTTAGTTTTAGAGCCTTCATTTAAAATTTTACAGTCAATAGTGTTTCTATAATGTAAGGAGCTATGAGCACCAAGTCCTTAGTTTCTTTGCAAATTCTCTGAGCACTAAAACTAGAAAAGGCCCTATTGTCTTTCCCAGACTGATGGAGAGCAGCATTGCAGCTCATAACCCAACCATATTATTTTATATTGTCAACCCTGGTCATTCACGTTTGAAAGATTTCAAACGCATGCTTTTTTTGCTTTAGAAAAGGTGCAAATAACATTGGCTATTATTTTTTCTGAACAATTTCAATTCATAACAGGATGCATGTGACACTTAATGTGAATAAAACATTTACACTTAAAACTGGATGTTTATATACACTGCATACAAAGACAGCACTCAGACTAAAATTTGCCCCAAATTATATTTATTTGCTAAATATGAGAATAATGACAGAAATAATGTTTAAAACTTTTTTCATATTTGGCTGTGTGCTTAGAGTCACTTATTACATTTACATGTAGTAAGAGAGAGAACCAAATTATTGCCTTGGTATTCAAATTTTTGGAAATACATGTATACAACTTAGAACGGCTGGAGTCAAAGCGAACTGGTCTTCTATTAATCCCAGATAACATGGTTAGAAAACCACATTTCTCTGCATCTAAACTCTAACACATCTCAGCCTAGCTATTAGCAGCCTGGCCACTCCCTCTTTAGGAAGTGAGAAACCGCTGAGGCAGGAATAACACGATTGGAACGAGCCACAGCAACAAGTGTAACACAATCAGACAGTTCAGTGCTTACTAAATATTCTGTACTGTAGCGTTGTGGTCCTCTATTTCTTCTCTCATTGGTCATATCCTGCCTTTACTCCGTCTGATTCACTGCTACCACCATCTGTTTACTCTGTGTGGCGCTCTAGGCCAACCGGAAGGATGCCAACCTTAAAGGGCGCATGTCGCCACCTAGTGTCATGCACTTCATTCAAAATTAAATTTTCTAAGTGACATGTAAACTGGGACAAAGGCTCCCATTCTGATTAAGGTATTAACTCCATTATTACCATAGTTTAGATTTGCATGTAAAACTGTCCAACTGGAAGACACATTTATGTCCAACCTTTAACTTCCTTGCTGGTGTCTGCAGGTGTTGCTTCAATATTTCTATATAATCTTCTTTCTTTATGCCAAATAATAATATTGTCCGGAGGGGATGGCATTATCATAAGATCATTATCACAAGATAATGCCATCCCCTCCGTCTTTTTATTCCAAATGTAACCTTGACAAAACACTTCAATTTTAGCTGGGGGGGGGGGGGGGTGTCTTTGTCTCTAAGTGTGGCAAACTAAATGTATAATGTGACTTTTGAAGTTGCTTTTAGAGGAAAGGTTTCTTCCTATCTGAGCGGCCTTTAAGCCCATGTTGCTACAGGACTCGTTTCACTGTGGATACTGACACTCTTTTAGTAGCCTCAGTAGAATCTTTACAAGCTTTTGTTCTGGGGTTGATTTGTACTTTTCCTACCAGAACCCAATCATCTGTGGAACACAGAACCAGAACCCAACTTCTTTCTGAACTGCATGATGGCTGGACGTTCCCTTGCCGTTTATTCTTGCATATTCTTGCAGTATTCAAATGAGGACTTTGCGTCCGCTGCTGTGTATGCCAGCCTTTCTGCCCCATGCACTGCGCCACAGCCAGAGAGAGGAGGAATAGGCGCAGTGATTCATGATGCGTCTTTGACCAAAAAAAAAGGGAAGAAAATCGACATAACTATCAGGTTTACGGCCATTAGGGTATTAATTACAATTAGGTTAGAATTTGTCTGAATTATATTTTTCGTTTGTCAGTAATAAACTTATGTTGAATCATGATGGTGTAAAGTTAACTCATGCCTTTCAGAGGTGGGAAAAATAGGCGTGAAAACAGCCGACACAAACAGTTTCCTGTTTGATAAATCACACTGCGCGCGGAACGCCTACTTATGTGCCTTCTGACAGAAACACCCACATTGTATAGCCTATTCTTTAAGGAAAAAGTGCTAAATGAATTGCACACATGTTGCTGTGGGTTTAAAGGGACAGTCCTCCTGCTCCTGCTTAGTAAATCACCTGCTGCATGTTTTTACACCCGCTGTGAGGTCAAGGACAGTCTTTTGATAAATCAGGCCAAAAGTGTTTTAGGTGTTGCCTTAAAATACTTCCCCCTGAATTCTTCCACTGAACTCAAGTTTTGTTAATTCACTTTGTAAAAAATAAGAAGATTATCATCTGGGTTTACCTGAACTATTTAAAGACAGAATAAACTTAGTTTCTGTAAACTTTTGACTTTGAAGAATTTAATACAAAAATCTTTCATTATTCTTAAATATAGCAAATAGAAATAATGTTGGTAACCTTACCTGACATGAAGCAAGAAACGTTTTCATTTTTGCAGTGTATGTAAAAACCTGGCTGAAACTCTTTATTTATTTTGCCTAACAGCATTGCACTAAGGAGCATGATGCACCCACAGTCCTTTAATTTGCACCATTCTGAGCTTTTAACTGTGTAATGTTTGAATTCATCTCGTTAGTCACTGTTTTCTCCACACTCTTGTAAACAACTTTTTCACATTAAATCGGACCAACACTTACAGAATGGCAAGGTAAGGCAAGAATTTCACAACTCCTCCAACCTGCTCTGCAATCTCTAACTTCCCCCATATATTTCTCATTGCTAGCTCTAATGACTCTATGATGTACTGTCAACATAGTGCACTAGTGTTAATGGGAACCATAATCTTTGCTTTGTGCCACCTGTTGAGTTTTACTATTAGCTGGTTTTTATTTTTGACTAGATAAAGTTTTGTCCATCTTCATTTTAATCTGGATGACAATTTGATTTCTGTTTGTTTTCATGTTTATTTTTTATTGTTTTGGATGAGGCGGTCTTCATTTTTATAATGTTCGCCTTGCATGAAAAAGGGGTTTGTTTTTCCAAAATCTATCTACATAGTCTGACTTGCATTTTTTTTTCCATGTCCTTTTTTCCAATTTACTTTTTGCCCATAACTGATGCTTGAAGTTACCACTGCATGCTGGGAAGCACAAAGCTGCTCAGGGTCATTATTGCAGAACCTATAGGCAGAGTTGATGCTTACCTTTCTTTTCCTTTCTGTCTTTACCGTCTATTTGACATGTCTGTGTCCCAGAGTGGATTTACCCCGCTGCATATCGCTGCCCACTATGGAAATGTCAATGTGGCCACTCTCCTGCTCAACCGTGGGGCAGCAGTGGATTTCACAGCCAGGGTGAGATGATACACTGCAAAGTTTTCAGTCAAACAGTGAAGGACACAGTAATATTACAAAAAACTGAAGATCCTTAAATGTAATTTTAGTTTGGTGTTAGTAGATTCATCTAAATTCAGGTAAGCTAAACCTATTTCAGTTAATTCCTGTCCAGTTAAATTTTGTTCAGTTCAGCTTACATACTGTACATAACAAATGCCTTCTTAACAGACATTACAAGACAAACAGGTCCAGTTCTTATCAAATTATATTAAAATGTATTGTAAAATTCATACAAAAACATTTCGGTGATATACATATTTCAATTCAATTCAATTCAGTTTATTTATATAGCGCTGATTCACAACAGATGTCATCTCAAGGCACTTAACAAGAAGTCATTTCAATACATTTATACAAACATTCCAATCAGTTAAAAAGTTTCCTATTTAAGGAATCCCAGCAGATTGCGTCAGTCATTGGCGTGAGGTTGGGCCCCGTTGATGCAGACTTTCCAACCACAGCAATCCTTCAGCAATCCCTCATACTGAGCAAGCATGTAGCGACGGTGGAGAGGAAAAACTCCCCTTTAACAGGAAGAAACCTCCAACAGAACCAGGCTCAGTAGGAGCGGCCATCTGCCACGACCGTCTGGGGGTTTGAGAAGACAGAGCAGAAACACAGAAGGAACAGAAGATCTGATATAAGAGAACTTTCTATGTTACAGAAAGTAAAAAGTTTATAACAGGACACAGTGGATGTTCAGTTACTGGGAGGATCATCCCAGTGGATGCCCCCCGTCCAACAGGGCATTGCAGCCAAGCAGGATACCAGACCAGGTATATCTTCTATGGAGAGAAAAGCACTGAGAGAAAACAAAGTTAACAGTTGAAATAACAGAATGTACTGTAATACAACTGGAGAGTCGTAGGAGAAAAGGAAGTAGCAGAGTGAAGAAAATTGGTCAGTCTGTCCTCCAGCAGTCTAAGCCTATAGCAGCATAACTACAGAGATAGCTCAGGATGACCTAAGCCACTCTAACTATAAGCTTTATCAAAAAGGAAAGTTTTAAGCCTGGCCTTAAAAGTAAACAGAGTGTGTATTGAGTGTGAGGAAATATACATATCTTCAGATTCAATTCAGTATATTTGCAGTTTACTGTAAAATGCAACCATGTGCAAGGGTCACAAGAGTTAGTTAGGGTAGTAGCATGTTAGCTCCTTGTTTGCTCCTTAATTGAAGGTGAGCAGCTAAAAATATAAAATGTAGCTGATTTCATCATTTGGTTGATTTGTTTCCTGGAGTCTTTTTTAAAAACATGCTACTTACATGCCTCCCATACATCCCAAAAAGATTCTCCACTGCAACGTTATGTCTGCTTTGATTAAGTATTTAAATTAATAAATTAAATAAAAAATAATGATAAAAGAATAAAAAATGTTAAATAAAAAAAATCCTACCTAATGAATGATTTAAAGGATCAACCATCCGGCAGTTTTCATTTTTATTAGCAAAGATTAGAAGTTGTTGAGCTCTCCTTTGCTCCTAGACCGACATTGTAACATTCAGTTCAGAAAATATTATCAGAAAAACAAACCAGATTTTTTTTTTACCCCTCTGGAGGAAGAGACTAAACATATCTTTTTTTACAATGGAACAAGAAGATGCAGTGTACACACACTGCTGGATTAAAATAAGCGGGCTGTGCGAACCATGCATTAATCCTTTGAACATTTTTTTTTTTTTAAATCATTTGTTGATGTTTGTTGTGATTGTTATAGAAGGAGTTAGTTTTGCCTCAATAAACTTGTTATGAAATCGTTGTTTCTTCAACTTTGTCTCTCCTGCAGAATGGAATAACTCCCTTACATGTGGCCTCTAAGCGTGGCAACACCAACATGGTTCGCCTGTTACTGGATCGAGGCTCCCAGATTGATGCTAAAACACGGGTTGGTACCACGGAGATGGGATGGCGACAAAGCTGTTTCCTTCCTGATTGTATTATCAGTCAGAGAGCTCTTTATCTCCCCTCACTTCTCCCCAGCTTTATTTCTTGTCTCAGATTTCCAGGGAACACAGAGAAGATGTGTTAGTAGTAGTAAACACAACATGATATTAATGTACTTAGAGCAGATGTGAAACATAGCTGTTTTTCCAGTTTAGCTGGACAGCAGTGGATTACATGTAGTCACGCTGTCGATATCCTAACACCTCTGTTGTTTGGTTGGATGCCAGTTGGATGGACTGTCACGTTATTAGCTCTTATTGGATTGGATTTAATATGCATAAACAAAATGTAATTTGACTCAGTCTCTGGCAGCGTCTGAACTGAACCACCTGACAGTGTGATAGCATCTGTTAAGTCATAATCCATAAGTGAACTGAGTTGATTAACTTAAACTAACGTCTCTGTAGCCTTCTTCTACATTAGTGTGTGGAAGGAAAACTTGCCAACAGTGAGACATTTGTGTCCAATGTGTTTTGTAGGATGGTCTGACTCCCCTTCACTGTGCAGCTCGGAGTGGACATGAGACAGCTGTGGAGCTGCTGCTGGAGAGAGGAGCCCCTTTACTGGCCAGGACCAAGGTGGGTCACACAACTTCTGATCACACATGATGAAATATCAATCCAGAACTATCCGAATTAAATCAGCATTTATGTGGTCTGTGGGATTCAATCAAAAAAGTCTAAACGTATATGAAGCTGTAGTAGAACAGTAGAGCTCCACCCCAACACAATCTCTGCCCCCAACAAACTCTTTACATCCTTATTTGTACAGTCTTTTATAGATTTTTAAAAATTACCCCACTAAGTTGCACATTTTTATTAAATCTGGGTATGTCATGTTCAAAAACTGTACAGTGTTCATTTTTCTATGTTGTAAATTTGGCTATACTGTACATCATCTTATTTTTTGTTTTTACCTTCAATATGAATGTTCCATTTACCTTTAACTTGCTGCTGTAACAACTGAATTTACCCACGGTGTGACAATAAAGGATATTTCTATCTTCTATCTGAAAAAGATTACCAATGATGTAAAACCCATGCCACAGCACCACGGGGCAAAAACGTCAAAGATAACAGAATTCAAAAGAGGACGATCCAAAGCATGTCAAACCTTTTCCCATAACAATTGTAGCTCATGATGGATATGGATACACGGATATTTAATATTCTCCAGGCTGGAAACTGCTTTTTTCCCAAAAAATATTTGTAAGTTTAACATGATCAGGAGCCTTTATTTGAATTTAAAAGTTAGGTTTTTCAAACACCTCAGTTAATGTGCACAGGCCTTAAAACTTTGTAATACAAACAGGCTATAAATATCAAATAAAAACAACAACCATATCACAACTTGAGTTAGTGATAATGTCAAAATTACTACGCTATTTTCCAATAACATTTTCCTGAATAAAAGATTCTCTGGAAAACCAATGTGAGTTTAACATTTCGTCTAATGCATTAAGGTTGAAATGAAGTGATAGCACAGTGATAGGTGAAGTAGGCCACTGCATTGCTTCTAACGGTGCGTTCACACTAAAGCATCAAAAACGCGCCGCACGCCAAAGTTGGACGCTTGAACATTCGCACCTCGACGCGTGTCCAAAGCGAATTGGTCAAAATTGTGTATTTTGACACACGTCAAGCCGGAAATACGTAACTTGTGGGAGGTGCTAGGTCCAGAGGATGTTTTTGCAAGATGGCAGCTGTCGATCGAGTCTCCATTCTCTATTTACTGTGGAGAGTACCCTGCGCAGGTTCTCAGGGTCACCCCTCCTTTCCAGCGGACGCGTAAGCGGCACGTTACAGCAGCAGCACGTTTCACTTGCGTATTCTGCTGCTTGGCCCTTTCCACCGGGTGCGTATGAGGCGCATAGCAGCAGGGAAGCAGCTGTCACCGAGAGCACGAAATCACACGGCAGACTCGTGCTGCTTTCGCCTCTGGTGGAAAGAGCTCTATTGACTACAGTGGTGGCTATCAGCTGCGTATGACGTGCTGCTCCTGTAACGCGCTGCTTACGCGTCCGGTGGAAAGGAGGGGTTGGTAACATAAAAACATTTAAAAAGTGAAATGAACTCACCAGGTTGCCGTATCTCCTCCCTTATATTCCTCCAAGCGAGCTCCTTTTTATTCCTGTCTCTGTAGAGAAAGCAGCTGGCGTTGTATGGTTCGGGGTGATTAGCTACTGCCGTTATCAGGATTTCCTCCATGTTGAATGAATTTATTTTGCCAACCGGACCCGTGAACTGGGTCACAGCATTACGTGACACAACGTCACCAGGCTCCTGATTGGTTGACGCAGCACGAATTGACGCCGAATTTCAGATTTTTCAACTTCAGCAGCAGATGTAAAAACGCTCGTGACGTGTGAATGCACAAAATGCACCTCATAAAATGACGTGCGTATTTTCTCACCCGCATAAAACGCTTCATTCGCGCGAATCTGATGCGCAAATGAAGCAGAAATGTGTTTTCGCAACGCAAATCTGTTTCTGACACGACGCAGAACCCCTGACGCATGTCAGCGTGCTTCTACATTGACTTTACATGTAAACCCGACACCCATGATGTTCAAACGCGTTCGGTGTAAACGCACCGTAAGACTCTCTGTTCACCGAGAGATCTTCTAGAACTAAACTGCTCTCTTTTAGTCTGACTGAAGTGTTGTAAAGATTGTTAAAAGTCAGGCTTTAAACCTGAAGTGATGATATAAGTTCAAGAAAGCCAATATCTAATTTTCTCACTGAGGAAATGACGAGAGGGAGACCAACAGGTATCCTGCCCATATTGTTCTACCATATTCATAAAGTCTTAAACCATTACTGTCATGGTGCGAGGTTAGGGAGGACCCAAATGCAGCAGAGTAACGTCAAAAAAAGGTTTCATGAAAAAACACAAGGAAGGGGAACTTACAAAACTCAGGAGGATACAGGCAGCAAACAGGGAAAAACAGGAACCAGGATGGGCAACAACGAGGGCAGGAACCGGCAAGGGAAGAACGACAGACGAACCAGCGAGTTGTGACTGAAAGAGGACCGTATTTATACTGAGGGAGGAGAGTGAAGGGTGAAGCAGAGAAGGAGCAGGACCAATTAAGGGAAGCGGTTGCAGCTGAGGGGGAGTGAGCAGGTGGAAGTGATTAGCTGGGACAGGAGGTGAAATGGCTGGGAGACAGAAAACTGGGAAACTAGAAGAATCTTAAGAAACTAACTAAATACAAGACTACGGGGAAACCAGAAAGTACAGAAATCACAAGAAAGACTAAGAATAGCAAAACATGAAAATAGAACTAAATAAGGAAAATCACTAACAAAAGCCAAACACCCGGGGATCACAACAATTGCATTGCTTTACACCACTGAGATCTCTATATTTAGTTAGCTCTGTAAAATAAGCTAAGCTAAGCTAAATATGTCGGACCTTGGCTAACATCCAGAAATTGTCATGCTCAACTGGAATACGTTAAACACAAAACTGCAGCATCAAATCAGCACTAATCAGGTTATTTTAGTGACAGGGTTTCATAAGGCAAATGTAGCTAGCATGCTAGGCTAGCAGTAACACGATTACCTCACAGCAAGAAGGTCCTGGGTTTGAATCCTGGCCTGCGTTCTTTCTGTATGTCCTCCTCGGCATGTAGAATGATAATCTGGCTTCCACCCACAGTCTAAGAAACATGACTGTAAGTGGAATTGGTCCTTAGGTATGAGTGTGTGGTTGTCTCTGTGTTGCCCTGTGACTGACTGGCAACCTGTGCAGGGTGTACCCCTCCTCTCACCAAATGACTGCTAGGGTTACTGTCGGCACCAACCCCCCCAACCTTGGGAGAATCAATGGGTATAAACAATGGAGGGTTGGATCATGTCTGTCTGGGGTATGAATAAGGCTTAAACATAAATTAGACGTCTTAAGAATGATTCTTTGAAGAAAAGTCAGTAGCAAGGCAGATAGTGAGTGTAAGAGAGAGAGAAAAGAGGAACTGTGAGGCTGCAAGCAGCAGAGATACTGTGGGCTGCAGGTTTGGGGCCAATCATCCAAAACAAAGGACAGCACAACAGACAGCTGAAGAAGAGCATGCAGAAAGGTTGGATTCATTTTTGGTTTCATTTTTAACTGACTGGTTTCGGGAAGAAAAACCTAAATAATTAATACATTTATAAAACCCTACTTGTCAGCAAAAAGATGCTAATAGAGTTCAGGAATGCTGAAAGGAACCATGTGACCCTGATCCATGAAGCTGTTTAACATATCTTTCTATCACCTGTTCACCTTTCAGAATGGACTGTCCCCACTGCACATGGCGGCACAAGGTGACCACGTCGAATGCGTCAAACACCTTCTGCAGCACAAGGCTCCTGTTGATGATGTCACACTGGACTACCTGACAGCGCTGCATGTGGCGGCTCACTGTGGTCACTACAGAGTCACCAAATTGTTGCTGGATAAGAGGGCCAATCCTAACGCCAGGGCTCTGGTAGGTTCAAATGGCCATGTGTGGCAGATATGAGTCAGTCCTGCAGTTATACAATATATGGGTCAAATATACCTAATAGCTGGATGTGCTGTTGCTTGTGGCCACATTTACCTCCACAGAATGGCTTCACTCCGCTGCACATAGCCTGTAAGAAGAACCGGGTTAAAGTGATGGAGCTGCTGGTTAAATATGGGGCGTCAATCCAGGCCATTACAGAGGTGATTTAAGCACGTTCCTTCTGATTACCGCATATACAAACATATTCTTGAACTGATCTTTATATTTCACATACACTGAACACAGATTGCAGATCACATTTCAGATTTGGTATTCTTTTCTGCTGATGCAGATTTGTAGATTCTGCTTTGAAAGCTATAAATAACAACAAATGCTTTTTTTTCTACTTGCTGCATGAATTTAAGATCTACCAGGCAGCTGTAAAAATGTTCTTAACCTCTCCTGCTTGGTTATAAAAAATGTAAATAAGGTAAATAAAGTGTTGTTGTTAAAGTAGTATGGAATAATGACAGCCCAAAGGTCTTCCTGCATCACTGAGACGCTATAAACTCAGTAAAATCTTCTAGAGCCTCTTTTCTACTTTACGTTCATAGAGCGGCTCGACTCCACATGGGTCAGGGGTGTTTCCATTAACATTGGAGCCGGTTCTAAAACAGGGGCTGGTACCATGTAACTGTCTCTAGTGGAAAACCCTTCTGAGTAGCTGAGTAGAGTGGAACAGAGGGATCATGAAGGATAATTATTTACATAAGGAGCAGAGGAGATGACACACTGTGTAAGAGAGAGAGCAGCTGGTGTTGTTACAGTTACTTCCACACAAAGACAGATGATTTCAGAATTGACTTTTTAAATCGTCTTGAGCATCTTTATATTGGTAAAACCAAAAATGATTCCATTTTAGAAGCTTTTTATTGCTTTTAGGCCTAAATCTGAAAGATGTATTACTTCTGATAGACAAGTGGCTTTATTAACTGAACTGCCTTGTGTATAGTGCTACTCAGTGCATGATGGAAACACAAGAATTGACCTGAGTTTATTAATATGTCTTTTGCAACAGTGTAGAGCACTGATCATCTATTCACACCAAGTGTTGTCTTCATTCTGCTGCCTCTTGTGTTCAGTCTGGTCTGACTCCCATCCATGTAGCGGCCTTCATGGGTCACCTAAACATCGTGCTGCTCCTGCTGCAGAATGGTGCCTCGGCGGACGTCAGCAATATAGTGAGTGATGGGTGGGGGGGTATTACTCATGATTACCAGTTAATATCAAACAGTCTGAATGTGTGATTGCTGGTTTCAAGCTGACTCATATGACAGCGTGTGTTACCTGCTGTGCCCAGCGTGGAGAAACAGCGTTACACATGGCTGCCAGGGCCGGCCAGGTGGAGGTGGTCAGATGTCTGCTGAGGAACGGAGCGATGGTGGACGCTCGAGCTCGGGTGAGATTCCTCTTCTCACATGACTTTCATCTAATGATACCTGTGTCATCAACATGAAACGAGAACCGCTCTGTCCCCAACCCCCCCCCTGTCCTGTCCTGTCTAGGAGGACCAGACTCCTCTTCACATTGCGTCTCGCCTGGGGAAAACTGAGATCGTGCAGCTGCTGCTCCAGCACATGGCCCATCCTGATGCTGCCACTACCAACGGCTATACCCCGCTCCACATCTCTGCCAGGGAGGGGCAGGTGGAGACCGCCTCGGTCCTTCTGGAGGCAGGGGCTTCACACTCACTGGCTACAAAGGTTGGTGGTGGGGGAGCCGTTTAATCTCCAGAGGTTTAAATTTGGGGAGATGAGGTGGTGACCTTTAACCTCCTTATCTACTTCCACAAACAGTTCATACGAGTGTGATGTTACCGGTCCGGTGTTACCAAGATCCACTGTTACCCAGCACATGCATGCTGTTATCGGATTTGATCCAAAAGGTTTTCAGCCTTTGTCAGAAAAAGCAACAATCTATCTTAAATGTGCTTAATAACTTAAAATAAAGTTCATTAAAAAGCCTCCGACAAACAACTTTAGATACGTAACATATGGCATTACTTTATTAAAATGTGTTTTACTGTGTGAAATGTTACTATAATTAGTCGTTAAATCTCCAGGCCAACATGGCTTCAGTTCTCTGAGGTGTGTACACACAGCTCTCTTAAGGTCCCACTGCAGCATTTTATTCAGGCCCACTGTTGTATAATCATATTCAAGGAAAATATTATATATTATATCAGATCAATAAAAAACAAACATTCTAATATAGAAATGTGGGCTTAATGCAAAAGTATATTTCAATTTATATTTATTTGCTTAAAGAAGGTTTTTTACAAAGGTACTTTTAATCTAACAAACAAGCCTCGTTTGAATGTATTCGGTTCTAATGTATTAAATATTATGGAGAATATCAATTATTGGACAGATGGCCTCAGGTTTGACTCTAGGAAACGTTGATATATAGAGGAATTCATGGTCGACTCAGTGACTGCTAAACAAGTCCACATCCTCAGTCCTGCTTTAACATGCTGACTGAGGCCTGTGAATGGGAGGTAACTGATTGTTTGGAAATGACCTTATAACTCCTCCTAGATGGAAGGGCAGCACCAACTGCTTCTCTGAGGACATTGCTGATGTCTTTCGTTCCTGGCATTGTGCTAACTCAGAACTCCTGCTATTATAGAGGTGTCACACACTTCTAGTTTGTGTAGAAGCATTAAGGGTGGAGTTATTGTTTTATTCTGCTGCTGTTTTTTGGATTGTTTTTTTTTATTCATTCCTATTAACACAGTGTACCATTAGATGTCTGTTCTTTATCTGAGGGATTTTAGATGAGTCATGCTACGGTAAGATCTTTATTGGTTCTTTTTAAAGGGTAGGCGAATAAGGCACTATGAAAGACAAACAAAAACTGCATAAAGACTACACTATGCCAACAACTGAGTAAACAACTCTATCAAATTCACTTCTTGCTGAATCCAAGCATCCAGCAACAGGAGGATTAGTCATCTTGCAGAAAAAAGCAAACATGTAACATTTATTTCTTTGCAAGGCCAAATAGAACAATTAGATAATTAGATTTCATAATTAGATTAGATTAGATTAGATAGACTAGACTAGATTAGATAATTTTAGATTTCAGCTGGTTGTCTTTCTGGATAATAAATGTTCTCTGAAGCTGTAGTTCTCTGGCAGGTGGAAACTAATTGTCCTCCAGGATTTTTCTAGATTTCCCTGCATTCATTTTACCTTCTACCTTTACCAGCTTCTCAGAGAAGCACATCCACATCATAATACTGCCACCACGATGGTTCACAGTGGGGATGGTGTGTTTGTGCTGATGTGCAGTGTCTGATGGCCAAGAAGCTCCATGGTGTTCTCCTCAGACCAAAGAAATTTCTTCCTCCTGACCATGGAGTCTCCCTCGTGTCTTCTGACAAACTCCTGTCCAGCCTTGATCTGAGTTTACTTCCATGGTGGCTTCCTCATCGCCTCTCTCTCATTTCAGCAGCTGAAGCTTGTAGCTCCTTCAGGTAGTCAGAGGTGACCTATTGACCTCTGGTCACTCAGTGTGGGAGGACTACCTGATTTACACATGGATCATATTCCTTCCATCTCTTAATGATGGATTTAACTGAACTCCAGGAGATATTCAGAGATTGTGTTGTATCCATCCCCTGACTGAAACCTTTCAATAACCCTTTCTCTGATTGACTTGGAGTGTTCTTTATGCTTCTTACTGTAATGGTAGCCAGGAATCCTGATGAACCAGTGTATGGACCTTCCAAACAGACACAGCTGTCTTTATCCTACAATCACACTCAGCTGATTTCCATTCCACTCATAGTGAGATTGCCAGCACCGTTGGCTCACCTCAGTCACTTTAAAGGGTGTGAATATTTATGCAATCACTTAATTTATGTTTAATATTTTTTTTTTATTGTCATTATTTTGTAGAAATTAGTTTGCAGTTTGACATTAAAGGTTTTTTGTTATTCTTTTTGTCAAGAAAAGCCTAATTTTGTTGATCATAATTGATTTGTAAAATCAATAAAAGTGGTAAACATCGAAGGGGGTGAATACTTTTTATAGACAGTGTTTGCAGTATCCTAACGGGGTAGGTCTCAGAGAGCATCACTTCTGATCAATGATTGATGGGATGGGATGTGAATTGTGTTTGAACCCTGACTTATTTGTTGCTATGACAATGGATATGTTACACTGTTTAAATCCTTACTGTATCCTCAGTCAGATGCATAGAAGCACATTTCAGCTGTGTCCTCTTCTATAGACTACAGTCTGTCTCTTCATGCTCCTCTCAGGGGCAAAGGGTGTGGCTGTTGCTACAGAAACCAGTCCTAATATTTGATCATGTCACACAAGTGTATACGGTCACCTCGGAGCTCCCTTCTGATAATCCTTGCTTTATTTCCTTGTTGAGGTGGGAACACCAGCACTGTTCCTTCCCCAGCCGCTCTGCTCACCATTACATGCCTAACAAAGGACTGCTCCCGACATGGGCGGGCTTGGTGATCATGTGCTTCCTTTCATCACTGACCTTGTTTGCTTCTTTAAAATAAATGAATCAGGGCTCCCTCTGCTGGCTCTACAATGAAACTGAAGTCAGATACTTGCACTTATTATCATTTGTTTACAAATAAAATGACCAAAAATTGAATCAGGGTGTAAATTAACTAACTGAAAGCTCATTTTAATGTAATAGAATAGCCATGGTGTATATCTTGGAAATTTACGTAGCTATCGGTTCTACACATACCATTTTTTTATTTTAGTTTTATTTTTGTCATGTTTTCTAATTAAGGACCCAAATGCAGTAAATAAAGTAAAAATGATTTAATTAAACAAAAGAACAAATCACATGTACTTACAAACTTGGGGAAACTGGAAAGTGAAACAATGGGGAGCACAGGAACCGAAACAGGGAAGTTAGACGACGGACCAGCGAGTATAGACAGAAGAAGAGCTGTTTAAATTCTGAGGAGGGAGTGAGGAAATGACAGAGAAACCTAAGGGACAATTAGTGTGGAAGCAGTTGCAGGTGAGGGCATTAAGTACAACTGGTTCAGGAGCAGAGTGGCTGGGAGACAACAGGAAGGAACACGTACGAAAAAGAAACCAATCCTAAACTATTCAATTCAATTCAGTTTAATTCAGTTAATTTATATAGCGCCGATTCACAACAGATGTCATCTCGAGGCCCTTAACAAGAAGTCATTTCAATATATTTATACAAACATTCCAATCAGTTAAAGTGTTTCCTATTCCTATTATTTAGTTTCCTATTTCCGGAATTGCGCCGCTCAAGGTGCCAGCATGTTGGAGTAGCTCTGTTACTTTGGTTCATATTTTTTCTTTTTTTAAACTTTAATTCTTCCATTTCTGGTAGAAACATTGTTTTTGTGGACAACTGTTCTCTCTGGTTTTGAATGCTGTGCAGTTGGAAGGATTTTTGCTGATACTTTTTATTTTTGGACATTTGTTATGATGCATAACCATGGCAACAAGGTGGTTTACAACTGGCAGCAGCTGATTAACATCACAAAAGCTCAAATAATACCTCAACTACAGCCACAAAACCCTGATGAGTTGAAAAGAAGACGCCATAGATCCAGAGCATCCTCTACATCAGACTGTCATACAACTACAGAGCGTCTTCAGTCAGAGGCTTCTTTAGATCTGCAGAGCGCTACAGGAGATCATGCCTACCCACAGCCATCAGCATCTACAACAAATCTTTGAAGGAACTTGCTTAATGAGTTACAACAACATTTAATTTCCCTTTGGGATTAAGAAAGTAATTTTGAATTGAATTTTGAATTGAATTGAATTGAATTTAAGGAATCCCAGCAGATTGCGTCAGTCATTGGCGTGAGGTTGGGCCCCGTTGATGCAGACTTTCCAACCACAGCAATCCTTCAGCAATCCCTCATACTGAGCAAGCATGTAGTGACGGTGGAGAGGAAAAACTCCCCTTTAACAGGAAGAAACCTCCAACAGAACCAGGCTCAGTAGGAGCGGCCATCTGCCACGACCGTCTGGGGGTTTGAGAAGACAGAGCAGAAACACAGAAGGACCAGAAGATCTGATATAAGAGAACTTTCTATGTTACAGAAAGTAAAAAGTTTATAACAAGACACAGTGGATGTTCAGTTACTGGGAGCATCATCCCAGTCGATGCCCTCCGTCCAACAGGACATTGCAGCCAAGCAGGATACCAGACCAGGTATATCTTCTATGGAGAGAAAAACACTGAGAGAAAACAAAGTTAACAGTCGAAATAACAGAATGTACTGTAATACAACTGGAGAGTAGTAGGAGAAAAGGAAGTAGCAGAGTGAAGAAAATTGGTAAGTTTGTCATCCAGCAGTCTACTAGAAACCAACTAAAGATATGTCTAAGGAGGAATCTAAGAGGAACTTAGGGAAACACTGGAGAACAGAAGGAAGATTTAAATTAGGAAACTATCTAAAGAGAAATAAACTAAGGAAACACAAATAAGAAGGACACAAACAAAAGGTGAAAACATCTAAGAGCATGAAGGGAATATGAAAACAAGGAAGGGGCATAAAATAAATACCAAAGAATACATACCAATTTTAATTAAACCAAATAAGGAAAAGAACTAACTTTAAACACGAAAACCTAAGAACTATAACACTTTTAACATTGTGCGGTTTGACAACAAATATAATCTGTGGGCACGTTACTGAGAAGGTCAGCAAGGGCAAAGAAATAACAGCTCCTCCTGCTCTTAGACACTGAAGTGAATGAGTCAGTCAGTGTTTGGCTGGGTAATATGGACCATGGTCTCTCAGACATAAAAATGTAGATATGTTTCTAAGATGATAATACCCAGTCTTTGTTCCATATGTGTTTTTTTTATGTAAAACCTAAAATCTTAAATCACAACTTAGTGTTTGACTTGTTCACAAAGTTCAACCAGGATAATTTTTTTCTCTCTCCTTATTTAGCTTTAGGAAATTCATGGACAGTTAGTATGGAAACAGTCCTATTGACTTTAATATCAGCTGCGTATTACGCTTCGCAGACGTTAGGTACCGCTTACGCGTCCGGTGGAAAGCAGGGCTAGACTCAAGACTTGACTTGGACTCCTGCTCTGAGACTCGAGTCGTAGTAACAGATCTTATCTCATTTAATGAAAGTGAAAGGGTGAGCTTGATGATTAGCCAGTAGTGTTGGTTGCCTATTATGGCTCATAACTGACTAAAATGATCATGTTGAGATTGGGCACCCGGACTGTGGCACTCCAGGGGAGGTGGAGCTAACCGACTCAGAACTTAAGGAGAGTTTTCCTGAATTCTTTCTGATATTCATATTTTTATTTATTTATTTTCTAGAATCAATCAAAACGGGTCTTATGTTACAATGAGCTGGTTTCTGAAGTTTAGTTTGCTTTACGTACCTCAGACTGTGTTTAAAATCAATAAATCAATGACTCGTTGCAATCTGCTGGGATTCCTTACACAGGAAACTAACTCAAACTTCAAACTAATTAGAATGTTTGTATGATTGTATTGAAATGACCTTCCTTGTAAAGTGCGTTGAGATCACATGTATTGTGAATCTGTGCTATATAAATAAACTGAATTGAATTGGGAAAAAATTTGAATTGAAGATTAAATAAATGCTGAATCCAAAAAAGGAGCTTCCTTAAAGGGTTAGTTTTCAATGTAGTGAAGTGAGCTTCAGTGAAGTTGATCATCAGTATCAGTTCACTTACTTCTAATAAATAGATGCACTAAGAAGTGGCTGTGGATGAGGTGTATTTCTACATCCATCAGGTTCAGACTCCACTGAGGAACGCAGCTTTTCTGAAATTGTAGATTGTTTATATCCGTTAACATAGTACAGGATCCCACTGACATATAGCTGGCATTATTTTAAATGATCAAATCCAGATGTAACATCTTGTTAGTGTCCAGCATTCAGAGGATTTTTTTAACTGTTGTCGTACAAAACATTTATCTCTACAGTATTTCTATGAGCTTTTGAAACATCACTTGGTCTCTCCGTCTCTGCTCGCCTGTCTCTACAGAAAGGGTTTACCCCCCTGCATGTGGCTGCCAAGTATGGAAACCTAGATGTAGCCAAGCTGCTGCTGCAGCGCTGTGCTCCTCCTGATTCTTCTGGAAAGGTAAACACCCAGCATAGAACCATTCTACTTGGATTCTAGCAACCATTGGATAATAAGCCAGGTTTTATATACAGTATATTAATATTTCCTGCATGTGAATGTAAAATGAGTGCATTTCTGTGTTAAGTTGACTGCCAGAGAACTGGTAAGGTTATCTGAACTTAGGTATTCCTTTATTTGCATTAACAAGTCAGACATTAAACAGAAAGCTAAAAAGAGGCCTGTTTTCCCTCCCAGTAAATAATTCAAGCCTAGTTTATACTTCTCCGTCAGCGAGTTTACACTCACACGTATTGACAGTGACGTTTTCCTTTTGTACTTTGCCATTGGTTTGTCAGTGTTGCAAAGCAATTCCCCTCCAGGACAGCAGGGGGTGCAGACCTTTTCTGGCTGGTCTGCCTACCATTGCAGTGATGTCTCTTGTCGACCACAGTTTATTTACTTCAGCTAGTAATAACACATCCACTGAAAGAGCAATGGCCGACAGAGAGCGAGTTTAGATTGAGCTGGAAAGCTTTTTACTAGAAGTGCAGCTCATAGAATCATCTAAAAATGCATGGAAACAAACAAACACAGCGTCTGATTTGTTGTTCTCTACACCTCCTGGTGTTCAAAATCACCAAAAGACCAGATTAGATAAACTGGCCTTTTTATATAAAGCATCTAGTGGCGAAAAGCTGCATTGACTACTAATTACATGGACTATAGAGCACCATTCTGGTGAAATGATCTGGGGCTGATATTGGGCTGGCCAATCACAGACGTGCCCTCTCCGTTGCGTTCGATGGATTGTTAAAAACACTGGGCTCTACTCCTTGTGTTCTTGCGTGCCTGTAGAAGAACCCATGCGTCGACGGATGATGACGCTGTGTGTCTCCACTCCTCCACCGACAGAGGACTATAAACTAGGCTTCAACTGCTGTCTCCTTTGTTAACATGTCTTAACTGTGTAAGAATTTAGTTTTAATGCTTCAATTAGCTGCTCTTTAATCCTCATGCACTCACCATTCCTCCTCAACAGAATGGCCTCACCCCGCTTCATGTTGCAGCACATTACGATAACCAAAAGGTGGCCCTCCTTCTTTTAGACAAAGGAGCATCTCCCCACACAACAGCCAAGGTGAGGGTCTTCAGTAGATGGTTAAGGATGAGGAAGGATCATTTGGGTCACATTGAAAGTCTTTTCCTTCTTTCAGTTACACTAGAAATGCTTGATTTGAATCTATTTCCACCCAGATTGTTTTGTTAAATATTGTAAGAGGGAAAATGTTAAACCATCATCAAGCTGATGCTTCTTTCAATGAACAACCTGGGCCAAAAGTTTAGGAAGTGATACACGTCTTGTGTTTTTTGGGTTATTTTTCACATCTTTATGGTGTGGTGAAAAAAAACATTAATATGTTTCAATTGCTTCTTATTATCAGGCATTAAAGTTATCTATCCATTTCTGTAACCAATCCTACAGTGAGAGGTGGGGCTGATGCCTATGTTCAGCAGTCATTTGGTGAGGGAAGGGGTACAGCATGGACATGGCATCAGTCCTCCACAGGGCTGTTGTGTTGAAGCAGTGGCACATCTAAAAGTTCCAGGACACAGAGGGCCCTTGAGGACTACAGTTACAGACCCCTTGAAGTAAAGCCTTCTCTATTGAAACCAAACCTTTGACTTTGAAGGTCTTAATGAAAGAAAGTTGCAATCTTCTTGGCAACAGCAGCTACATTGTTTTATTTGAGAAAGCCAATTGTCAACACAAGATGCATCTTTTATAGCAATCCATCTACTGATCAGAGTAACAGTGATTTCATCTGGACTCTTTAATAGCTTTGCAGATGATTTGACTGTACTTACAAAAATGGGCTGATAATTTTGTGCAGAAATATAGTTAAAATGGCCTTTTAATGGGCATCTTTTAAGCTAACAAAGAATAAACATGAATCTGTACTGAGCTGCATTTTTACACTGGGCAGTAGGCAGTCTGACTGACCTGAAGTCGCAAAATGTTTTAGCTTTAAAACTAGAATTTATTCAAAACTTGCTATAATTTGAAATGGATAAATGGCCCGTGCCATTGTTTAGATTGGTTCAAGAGATTGGTTGAAAACATCCAGCACTAACCCTAACATCTGCGTCTCATCAATTAGAATGGCTACACTCCTCTGCACATTGCGGCTAAGAAGGATCAGATGGACATTGCCACAGTGCTGCTGCAGTACGGCGCAGAGACCAACATCCTGACCAAGCAGGGGGTCACTCCACTCCATCTGGCCTCTCAGGAGGGTCACATACACATGGCAGCTCTGCTAATCGGCAAAGGAGCCCAAATCAATGTCCCCACCAAGGTAATGTTGAGCCTAACCTTGCTATAAGGCAAAGTTAGCCCTTTGTATTCTGTCACCTGTTTATGTTCTCTGTTTGCTCCAGCAGAGCGGCCTAACCGCCCTCCATCTGGCTGCCCAAGAAGACAGAGTACCCGTTGCTGAGATCCTCTCCACGAACGGCGCCAACTTGGACCACCAGACCAAAGTACGAGGAAGGAGTATTATTTTATTTCTCCTCAGTCTATGTTAAGATTTGATGTCCTTGATACAGACCAGTCATTTAAGATAAGTCTAGCTGATGCTGAGTATAGTCCAGTATATATATATATATATATATATATATATATGTATATATGTATATATATATATATATATATATATATATATATATATATATATATATGTGTGTGTGTGTGTGTGTGTGTGTGTGTGTGTGTGTAGTTTTTTCTCTCTAGTATTCTTACAAACATTAATAGATCAACAGAAAAGTGACTCCAATCAAGGCATGAGTTTAAGGACAGTTTATTCATCAAATGAAAAGTAGGTTCAATGAAGTTGGTGTTCATACTAAAGGCCACTAGATAACATCCAAGATGCCTATGTTAGAAAACTTCGAGTTATGAACTTTTTGCCCATCAGTAGTGATTGACACAGGATCCTGGTAGAGCAGCCATGATAAGATGCACTTCTTGGATGAAATCTTGACAAATGCTTGTATCTGCAAAATATATATAGAATATATATAAGCTTTATCAAAAAGGAAAGTTTTAAGCCTGGCCTTAAAAGTAAACAGAGTGTCTGCCTCACGGACTAAAGCTGGGAGCTGGTTCCACAGGAGAGGAGCCTGATAACTAAAAGATCTGCCTCCCATTCTACTTTTAGAGATCCTAGGAACTACAAGTAAACCTGCAGTCTAAGAGCAAAGTGCTCTGTTAGGAACATATGAAACAATTAGAGTAAGTAAGTAAGTAAGTAAAACTTTATTTATATAGCACCTTTCAAGATAACAATCACAAAGTGCTTTACAATAAAACATAACACAGGAGACAGAAAAACAAAATAAAACTATTCAAAGGCGAGTTTAAAAAGATGTGTTTTTAGCTGCTTTTTAAAAGAGATCACAGAGTCCACAGATCTCAGGCTGAGAGGAAGGGAGTTCCACAAGGAGGGGGCCACTGCTGCAAAGACTCTGTCACCTTTTGTTTTCAGCCGAGTTTTCTTTGTAACCAGCAGGGCCTGATCACTGGATCTCAGGGACCTGCTGGGCACATATGACTGCAGAAGCTCTCCAATATAAAACGGGGCTTGATCGTTCAGAGCTTTATATGTTAAAACCAGAATTTTAAATTGTACTCTGTAGTGAATGGGGAGCCAGAGTACCTGGATTAATAAAGGGGTGATATGTGAATATTTAGGTGACCTAGTGATTAACCTTGCAGCAGCGTTCTGGACAACCTGCAGACGTTCCAGGGATTTTTTACTTAGACAGGTAAAAACAGAGTTACAGTAATCAAGACATGATGAGATGAAGGCATGAATGATCATCTCCATCTCAGATCGTGACACAATTGGACTCAGCTTCACGAAATTTTTCAAATGATAAAAACAAGAACGATCCAATGATTTAACATGAGAATCCAAAGACAGCGCAGGGTCAAGAGTTACCCCGAGGTTCCTCACTGAGGGCTTAAGAAATGAAGCAAGTGGGCCAAGACTCTCTATTATATCAGGGACACATTTGTAAGGGGCACAAATCAGAACTTCAGTTTTTGAGTCATTTAGTTGAAGAAAGTTATCATTTAGCCAACTCCTGACAGAATCCAAACACTGAAGCAAGATCCGTACCTTAAAAACATCCCGGGGTTTAAAAGAAATATATAGCTGAATATCATCAGCATAGCAATGATAAGAAATATCATTAAAAAAGCCTAGAATATGGTACAGAGGGAGCAGATATAAAATAATCAATAAGGCCCCCAAAACAGATCCTTGTGGCACACCAAAAGTAGGTGGAGAAGAAGAGGAGGGCTTGAATTTAGTGACAGCAACAGAAAAAGATCTTCCTGAAAGATAAGAGGAAAACCAATTCAGTGCAGAACCTGATACCCCAACCCAGTTATTTAACCTGTCGAGCAGGACAAGATGATCGACAGTGTCAAATGCTGAGGTCAAGTCCAGCAACAATAACACTGAACAATGTCCTGCATCACTCTGCATCAGGATGTCATTAGTGACCTTAAGAAGACCGGTCTCAGTGGAATGAGCCCTGCGGAAACCGGACTGGAAATGGTCTAGAATGCTGTGTTTTATCTAAAGCAGCCCAAAGTTGCTTGGCAACAACTTTTTCTAAAATCTTAGTAATAAATGGTAGGTTGGAGATGGGTCTGTAGCTGCTGAAAAGGGAAGGATCAAGCCCAGGTTTTTTTTAAAGTGGATGGATAACAGCATTCTTAAAGAACTTGGGGACTTGATCAGACAGCACGGAAGAGTTAATAATTGTAAGCACACAGGGACCAATAGACTGGAAGACATCTTTGAACAGGGATGTAGGTAACGCATCAAGAGAACAGGAGGATGCCTTCATGGAGCCAACTAATCTGACCAGCTCTGATAGAGAAACTGCTGAAAAATGTTCCAGTATCACGGGCCGAGCTGGACTGGGTTCAGACGGAGACACAGCTGAGGGATGCAAACAACTTCTCACAGTTCTGATTTTTTTCAGTAAAAAATGCCAGGAATTTTTCACAATCGTCGTTGGAGGAAATAGGAACAGTAGGAGGGATGGGAGTAACAATATCACCAATGGTGTTAAATAGCACCTTAGGATTACCTCTGCTTTTTAAAATAAGATTTGAGAAATATGCAGCCCTTGTATCTTTAAAGTGTAACTGAACCCCATGAAAAATCATAACCCCAACCCCAAACAACATTTAAAGAGTAACTAAACCCCAAAACAACTTTTTTTTTTGCTTCTAAACTGTATAAATGGGTCTTTATCAATGCAGTCTTTCAGTTTCTGGGGATTGTTTTACATTTTGGTGTAAACTTGTTTAATTCTACACCTTTTGGTCTAAAAATGTCTTAGTGCTGCCCTCTTAGGGTTGAACGGTGGCTACTGCATTTGAATGTTGTGATTGGTGGAGAGCGGTACATCTTTATGTCACAGGCATGACTGTGTCACAGTCATGGTCTCACAGACACGCCCCGTGGGTTTGGGTATAAAACTATCAGACATACACCCCCCCCCCTCGTGGCGAGTTTGGAGTGGGATTGCGTTTTTCAGGTTACAATTATTATCACATTAGCACTTAGTTAGCATAGCTAACATACTGTTTTGAACATTAGCCTATGTTAGCATTACCATTCAGAGACCGGACCCATACTGTCTCTCTCTCCCTCAGCAGCAGCGCCAGCCTCGGGCAGCGCTGACTCAGCGCCCCGAGCCAGCGGCTCTAATTGATGCGGCCGCTGAGCTCCATAAAGCCTCCCTCTACTCCTCTGTCTCCGGTGACGACGGAGGAGATCCGCTGGTTCAGGACGCCGAGCCAGCGCCGCCCGAGCTCGGTGCTGCTGAGGCAGAGGAAGACAGGAGGAGTCCGGTCTCTGAGTGGTGATGCTAACATAGGCTAACGTTCAAAGCAGATGAATGTTGATCAGTTGCAAAGCTGCAAACGTCCACCGCCCACTTTGTAGAATTATTTTAATGTTGTCTGGGGGCGGGGTTATGCCTTTTCAGGGGGTTCAGTTACACTTTAAAAAATTCTACAAAGTGGGCGGTGCCAGGAAGAACGGAGGGGTATGGCCAAGTGTAGAGGAAAAGCGGAGGGGGGACGTGAGGGTGTGTTCAGGAGGACAGTGACAGCTCGCTTAATCTGACACTGAAACATGGACTGACCAAAGCGACGTTGGCAGTTTTGCAACTGATCGATCTGATTGACGTTCATTTGTTTTGAACGTTAGCCTATGATAGCATTACCACTCAGAGACTGGACTCCTCATGTCTCCCTCTGACTCAGCAGCGGCGGCCTCGGGCGGCCCTGGCTCGGCCCCCTGAGCCCGCGGATCTCCTCCGCCGTCACCGGAGAGAGAGGAGTAGAGGGAGGCTTTATGGAGCCCAGCGGCCCTGAGCTGCCAATTCGAGCCGCTGGCTCAGGGCGCTGAGTCAGCGCTGTCCGAGGCTGGCGCTGCAGCTGCAGCTGAGGCAGAGGGAGACAGGAGGAGTCCAGTCTCTGAGTGGTGATGCTAACATAGGCTAACGTTCAAAACAGTTAAATGTTAGCTACACTAACTAAGTGCTAATGTGATAATAATGGTAACCTGAAAAACGCAATCCAACTTCAAACCCGCCACGGGGCCGGTATGTCTGATAATTTTATACCCAAACCCACGGGGCCTGTCTGTGAGACCATGCCTGCTGTGACACAGTCAATGTACAGCTCTCCACCAATCACAAAATTAAAATGCAATAGCCACCGTTCAACCCTAAGAGGGCAGCACTAAGACGTTTTTAGAACAAAAAGTGTAGAATTAAACAAGTTTACACGAAAATATAAAAAAATCCCCAGAAACTGAAGGATTGTATTGGTAAACACCCATTTATACAGTTTAGAGGCAAAAAAACCCGTTGTTTTGGGGTTTAGTTACTCTTTAACAGTGTTGTTAAAAGAAACTAAAAGATCCTTTAAGTAGAGCAGGTGAACATGCAATCCAGTTTTCCTCCATAAACGCTCAACTTTTCTACAGGAGCGTTTAAGGCTGCAAATACTGTTGCTCATCCAGGGGGATGATTTTGAAACAGGGGTAAATCTAGTTATGACAGGACAGACTTTGTCTAAGATGGAGAGACAAGCAGCAGAGGAGTTCAAGATGCGAGAGCTGACTTCTCTGCGAGCAGGAGAAAGCGACACAGGGAAGGACAAGTTAAAAAGAATACAGTGATTGTCAGAAATAAAAATGTCCTCAGACAAAAAGGCAATCAATATTCAAACCTAAAGTAAAAACAAGGTCCAGTGTGTGACCTTTGACATGAGTGGGCCCGGACACATGTTGCGTAAAATTATAAGAATCCATGACACTGAGAAAACTGCTGGCGAAGAGGTCAGAGTCGTCATCGACATGTATGTTAAAATCACCGACTATAACTGGACTGGACAGCTTCATGGTGGAGGATAGAAAGTCGCTAAACTCCTTTAAAAACTGACCGTTTGGGCCGGGTGGCCGATACACGACAGCACATTACAAGGGGTTCCTGTCCCCGACCCCGACTTTAATCAGCTGAAGTTCAAACGAAGAAAAGTGACCGACGTCGGCAGAGCTCCTATGTATGATGGAGCTGATTATTACGGGCTTTGTAAGTAAGAAGGAGGATCTTAAATTCTATTCTGGATTTAACAGGGAGCCAATTAAGGGAAGCTAAAACAGGAGAAATGTGATCTCTCTTTTTAATATTCATCAGAACTCTTGCTGCAGCATTTTGGATCAACTGAAGGCTTTTAATGGCATTTTGTGGACTACCTGATAGTAAAGAATTACAGTAGTCCAGCCTTGAGGTAACAAATGCATGGACTAGTTTCTCAGCATCACTCCTGGACAGGATGTTTCTAATTTTAGCAATATTCCTGAGGTGAAAGAAAGTAATCCTAGAAACCTGTTTAATATGGGATTTAAATGTCAAGTCTCGGTCAAAAATAATGCAGATGTTCTTGACGTTATTACTGGGGGCCAATTTAATGCCATCCAGATGAAGTGATTGACTAATCAGTTTCTGTTTTAGAACTTCTGGTCCAAAGACAGCAACTTCTGTCTTGTCAGAATTTAAGAGCAAAAAGTTTAGAGTCATCCATGTTTTTATGACTTCCAGACATGCCTGTAATCTGCCTAACTGACTGGATTCATCAGGATTTATGGATAAATATAGTTGTGTATCATCTGCATAGCTGTGGAAATTTATGCCATGCTGTCTCATGATTTTACCAATTGGGAGCATATATATGGTGAAAAGAATTGGTCCAAGCACAGAACCCTGTGGAACTCCACAAGTAACCCTTGAGAATGAAGAAGATTGATCATTTAGATGAACAAACTGGAATCTATCAGACAAATATGATTTAAACCAGCCTAGTGCTGTTCCTTTGATCCCTGCAACATGTTCAAGCCTTTCTAAGAGAATATTATGATCGACTGTGTCAAATGCAGCACTGAGATCTAACAAGACCAGAACAGACACAAGTCCATTATCTGAGGCCAAGAGAATATCATTGGTAACCTTCACCAGTGCTGTTTCAGTGCTATGATGAGCTCTAAAACCTGACTGAAACTCTTCAAACAGCTCGTTACTGTTTAGATGCTCACAGACTTGATTAGCAACTATTTTCTCGAGGATTTTGGATAAGAAAGGAAGGTTAGATATGGGTCTGTAATTCACTAAGTCATCTTGATCAAGGGAAGGTTTCTTGAGTAAAGGTAAAGGTAATTACAGCTATTTTAAATAGCTGTAATTAAATTCAATTTCCCACAAAGTCTTCTAATAGTTTGTTAGGGCTCATCTGTCGTTCTATCAGATTAACAACAATAAGACTAGTTTCTACATCGTTTGAATGTTGCTGAGTTTACAGCTGTGTCATGCATTTTTTGTGTCACCATCATTTTGTGGTGTGCCTGCAGGACATGAAAACCCTCCTTTTAAGATTTTATTGATATGTTTTTCAAAATTAGGCCATTGATTAAAATGAAGATATTTGGGTTTGGAGTTCTGTAAAGAACTTCAGGATTGTCCATGTCAGCATCCAAAATTAGTTTTAATCCCTACATTCAGTTTGTTTTTGTCCTGTTATCAACTTTTTACTTTCTTTACTATAGAAAGTTCTCTTATATCAGATCTTCTGTTCCTTCTGTGTTTCTGCTCATCTTCTCAAACCCCCAGACGGTCGTGGCAGATGGCCGCTCCTACTGAGCCTGGTTCTGTTGGAGGTTTCTTCCTGTTAAAGGGGAGTTTTTCCTCTCCACTGTCGCTACATGCTTGCTCAGTATGAGGGATTGCTGAAGGATTGCTGTGGTTGGAAATCTGCCCAACCTCACGCCAATGACTGACGCAATCTGCTGGGATTCCTTAAATAGGAAACTTTTTAACTGATTGGATTGTTTGTATAAATGTATTGAAATAACTTCTTGTTAAGTGCCTTGAGATGACATCTGTTGTGAATTGGCGCTATATAAATAAACTGAATTGAATTGAATTGAATTAATGATGTTTCTGATTGGAGAATTAAGATGGATTCATTTTTTCCTAGCTTGGCTACACCCCACTAATTGTAGCGTGTCACTACGGTAACGCCAAGATGGTGAACTTCCTGCTTCAAAATGGGGCCAGTGTCAATGCCAAGACCAAGGTACTGATTTTACTGCAATTAATGCAGAGGATTCAACTTCATTTGTTCCTGATTCATCATTCCGTTTCTCTTCCCAGAGTGGATACACTCCTCTGCATCAAGCTGCCCAACAAGGAAACACACACATCATAAATGTTCTGCTGCAGCATGGGGCCAAACCCAATGCCATTACTGTGGTTTGTAAACACACACTGAGAACAAATGCTAGCTCAAAGGCAAATCCAGGCATCTAAAATCTGTTTCCTGTCCCCAGAATGGTAACACTGCCTTGGGTATAGCCCGGAGGCTCGGCTACATCTCTGTAGTGGACACACTGCGGGTCGTCACTGAGGAGATCATCACCACAACTACGGTATGGCACAAACACTAAACACTGAACTTGGTTTGCTAACCTCAGAGTGGATTTGGCCCTTGCAAAAATAAAAAATAAATAAACCAACACCCCCCTTGATCTCTCGCCCTTTGACCGCTGGAGATAGGCACCAGCCCCCCCGCAACCCTGCATTAGGATGGACGGGTACAGAAAATGGATGGAGGGATGGATGGATAAACCAACACATTGTAAAAATGGAAAAAAATGATACATATTTTTCAAAATCTTTAAACATAAAAATCTATAAAGGGATTTTAGTCATGCACTTCTCAAACAGCCTTTATGAAAGAGTGACAGGTAGAAAGCCATAAGTAGTCATGTTTGGACATCCAGGAACCATGATAAAGGTGCTCTGATCAGAGAAGACTGAAACCAAACATTTTATCCCAAAACCAAAATGACCCCCTTGATGGGAAAATGAACTTCACTCCATCCCCACAGTGAAACAAAGTGATTCAAGCACCATGCTGTGGGATGCTTTTCTGTAGTGTCTTTGAGGAGAGAGATCTTATGTTTAATTAACCACATTTAATAGATTTATTTTTTCTGTTCAGTCAAAGTTGTATTTATCTTTATGAGATTTCCATGATTTGCTTTTGTTGGCTTAACTTTTAATCCATTTAATATTGGTCATCGGCAAGACACTGTTTCTATAGGGTAATGGGTGGGTAACAGTACAGAAGCAGCAGAGAGGTGGGTTAAACTACGACTCTTCTTCCTGGTCTGGACCCTGGGTTGTCAGTGTATAATATATACGAATTTATTAATATATAATAAATTCGGCCATATTCCTAGAAAGAAGAGCTGCTCCATCCAAAGTGGGATGGATGCCGTCTCTCCGAATAAGACCAGGTTTTCCCCAAAAAGTTCGCCAGTTATCAATGTAGCCCACATCGTTTGCAGGACACCACCTAGACAACCATTGATGGAATGACAGCATGCGGCTAAACATGTCGTCAGTGGTCCGATCAGGCAGGGGACCAGAAAAGATTACCGAGTCGGACATTGTTAAAAACTTACACACAAACTTACACACCGAAGCAACACAAATTTTTGTGACCTCCGAGTGGCGTAAGTCAGTCATTACCGCTAGCGTGAAAAACAATCTTACTATATTTACGCTTATCTTTAGCCAGCAGTTTCAGGTAGGATTTGATGTCGCCCGTTCTGGCCCCTGGTGAGCATTTGACTATGGTCAATGGTGTCTCTAATGCCACGTTTCTGACTATGGAGCTGCCAATTACCAGGGTCGGCTTCTCAGTGGGTGTGTCGCTGAGCGAGGAAAATCTGTTAGAAATGTGGACCGGTTGGTGGTGGCCCGGGGGCTGGGTCCTAGAACGATGCTTCCTACGTACAGTCACCCAGCCGGCCTGAGGTCCCGGCTGCGCGGGCTCTACCGGAGGACAGCTAGGGGGTTCTATCCTTGTTGGCTCCGCGCTGGCTAATGGGCTTCAGCTATCTGCTGGTTTTTCAAAAACGCGGAGCCGTGCTTCTAATTCTGATACCCTCGCCTCCAAAGCTACAAAAATATTACATTTATTACAGTTACCATTATCACTAAAGGAGGCAGGGAAGTAACTAAACATCTGACAGAGAGAGCAAGAGAGAAGAGAAGAGTTAGAGACAGGAGAGAGAAGAGTAGCCATAGCCGCAATGGAGCTAAGCTAACTGAGCTAGCGAGACCTTATCACCCCAAGAAAAGCTGTGTGAAACACAAGGAGTTCCCAAAACGTAAAGTACACCAACACAAAACGTGTGTTTTAGTGTGCTTGTATGTTAAAATAACTTAGAAAGACCTCAGCACAGAGAAAATAAGATCAATTCAAGAGAGTCTGAACACCAAACAGCGACAACAGGAAATGACGCAATACTGCTTACCCCGTCACTGACTCCTGTTTCCAGAATAAAACTTATTCCATCGGAACAACTCTGCTCTCCTTTTTGGAACAGTTCTTATATTGCGCACCCTGGTTACGCAAACGGGGTGAGCACTTCAAAGCTTTGAAATGAGTTCTTACCCGGTCCAGCGGGTCAGAACAAGAGAGAATATTCACCATGTGAGATGTACTCTGTTCGGCAGTAGTTCATTCAAGAACGTCTGGCTTGAGAACAGTTTGAAAATGGGCGCGACTACTCTTATAGCCCCTTTGGCCGTGATGTCATCGCCGATGTCACTATGGGTGGTCACTGACCAATAGGAGTGTGTTGGGCGTCACTGCTAGGCTTGCTGGGAAATATGGTCTTTGAAATAGCTCCCAGCCATCCAAACGTCTGTTCAGTTCATCTTATGAGAAATGCATTCACAACAGCTGCAACACAGACCGCTACAGGAAATCTTCTTGCCCACAGCCATTATCATCTACAACTCCTTAAATAATTAATTATATGAGCTATACCAACACTTAATTTCCCTCGGGGATCATTAAAGTATTTTTGAATTTGAATTTGAATTGAATTTTATGTAATATTCTGATTTTCTAAGATTTTGAATTTGGGGTTTTCATAAGCTGTAAGCCATAATAATCAAAATTATAACAAATGAAGGCTTGAAATATCGCGCTTTGCGTGTTATGTGTCTATATCATGTATTAGTTTCATCGTTTAAGTTGAATTACTGAAATAAATGAACTTTTCCATGATATTCTAATTTTTCGAGTTTCACCTGTAAACTACTGTTGTAATAAAAGATGAGGCTCATGGGTGTTATGTGTCAACAACAATTAGTCATACATGTTTCCCCTGTGTGGACAGACGGTGACAGAGAAACACAAGCTGAATGTTCCTGAGACCATGACTGAAGTACTGGATGTCTCTGATGAAGAAGGTAAGAGACACTTTGCTGTCTCAGCTATAGAAGCCAGGATACTGACACTGACTTTCAGAACAGATCCAATTCCATTATAACCTTTTTATTTTAACTGAAGCAGCAACATTCTTAGAGGAACTTAATAAAATTTAGGAATAATTAGCAGTTATGTGGTGTTTTACTGTTTTAAACCTGCCTTAGTTGAAGCTATACATGTTCTTTACCACTATTTATGATGGCTGGCAATAGCTTGCCATCATAGCTTGGTAATATTGGGAATTCAGAATGCAGTTGGTGACTGTGTTGTCCACCTCCAGCATGGAAAACCATTGACGAGGATTTTCTGTCAGACACAGATGAAGAAGGTATTCAGCATGGTGTTAAAGGGTGACAATTTGCAGTGTTGTTTATTACAGAAAGGAGAAAGCTCTGGCATGCTAAACAACCATTCACAAAATTTCTTTAACCTTTTTATGTTTTATGTTTCAACAACAAACTCCAATGCTTTATGTGATGATCACCATGAAGCTGTAAAGCATATCATAACAGTCAATAGCATTAATTTTCCAAAGTATGGAATGATGAACGAGAAGGAAAGTGTTTTTCTTAGTATTCCATGATTGCATATCATGAGTGTGACAGTCCATGTAATGGTTCAAAAAATATCCAGTACAGTCCTGTTGGTTCAGTACGAATGTGTACTGTACAAATCCAGATCCAGAATGTTTACATGCAGAACTAAGTGGACAATACAGCATTCTGTAGGGCAGAGAGGACTCCCAGCCATCACTGATCTCTGCTCTGTAGGAATAATCAGGTTTTTTCATGCAGCTGCATTGAAGAAAGAAAAGTGGACCAACCAGACCAGAACTTTGTCAGCTTTTTTAAGAGCAGTAAGGTACAAAGCTTGTTCTGCCCCTAATGAATTATTCACCATCTTGAATTATTCATCTGAAGCAACCTTAAGCTACATGTGAACATCACTGGTACTGGAGAAAGGTCAGCTATGTCAGCTGAGCCAAAGGCTACCTGCAGCATCCAATCAGCCCAAACTAATGGTACAAGGTATGAGATGTAAGTCAGAGGAATCTACTGATCAGAGGGGATTTTTTCCCTACAGCTGTTCCTGCTACGTTCAGGTACAGCTGGGACACTGGGTTGTGTAAACATCAAAGTGATTTTAACATATTTTATTCTGAAATATAGGCTCAGCCTTATTAGCATTGGCTCTGCTATTCTACTGCTTATACTACATAATGCACTGAATAACATCCAAACTAATCTCCAGTCAGTTGGATACTTTCCACTTTTTCAGTTTATTTTTAAGATTTAAAACAGAATAAAATCACTTTCAGAAATTGAAGGTGATTCTATGTTTACTGTCTAAGTAAAAATCAAACATACATAGTTTGATTAAATGGTCATAAACACGTATGGAATCATGACTTTTGTGTGCCGATACTGTACCATTATACAGATTATACAGGTTAAGGCTCAGTATGCAGGATGTTTTCTAATATTCTTCACGAGACATAGTTTCAAAATGTCCAGTTCCACTAACTGAACATTTAAATGAGTTAGGTGTTTTCATTGGCAACTATTAATGAATTATCAGTTTGCCCCCTACACCCAGCGGATAAAAGCAATGAAAACAATCACTATTTGATGTGTACATCAATATAAGATTAGATCAACTGCTGTATTTGTTCGAACAGCAGATTGTAGCTTTCTGTACTGCATTGTTTTACATATCTACCTTCTGACCCTCCTCCCTTTCCAGGAAGCCAGTATACTATGGGCAGGGGAACATCTGGGTCTAACTTCAGTATGTTTCTCCTTTGTTCTGCTGGCCTGGCTTCATGCTTTTTGGCAGACCTGGACCTATAGTCCCCTTCCTCTCCATCGTAGCCTGCAGCTTCACTCTTAGGCCTTAGCTGCTTAGGTTAGGGTTGTCAAAAGAAGGTATGAAAAATGTTTTTGCTGTACTAATCAAGGTTTGTTTAATTATGTGGCAGTCGTTCCCATACAGGTCAACAGTATAGAGACACAATTCTAAAAACTTTGTTTGCCATTTTCCTGCTGTTTTAGTTTTCCTTTAATTTGTTTCATTTAAGACCAATTCAAATCTGCTCAAATTGTTAATCAAACTAACTCAAACAAGCCCAAAGGACATCAAGATTCTTTACAAGACAAACAGGTCCAACTCATACTCCATTATAATTATTACGTTAACAAAGGACACTCCCACATACCCAGGTTTAGTCTTAAGTTGTATTATTATTTGTTGTTATTAATATAATTTCTTTTTGTATTTCAGCATCATCTTAAACAATGAGATGACAATATATAATGTGTGTGGTTATGTATACTGCACAAGGGTTGGCGGTTGGGGTTGGAACCTGTAAATACCAGATCACCATTGAAGTGGTATATCTATATATATTAACAGTGGATCTTAGTCAGAGCCATCAGCACTCCATCCTGCTCACTCCTGTCTCATCATTATCTCCAATCTGTCACACCTAATCCTCCTTCCCCCTGTCTATTTAAACCCTTCACTTCCTCTCAAACCCTGTCGGATCACTGACGTCTCTCCATGCTGTGTCTCACCCTGTTGTTGTCCCTCCTGCTCGTTTGTGCCAGCCTGCTATCCTGTCATGATCATCCTCATCATCATCCTTATAAACATCCTTGCACCTTTTCCACGTGTGTGTTTGGGTCCATGCAGCATCCCAAGACACATGCCCTGATTTTAAGCTTTGGTGGCTTGTCACTGTTGTCACTGTTATTTGGCTACCAACCAGAGCCCCATTAAGGCTAATGGAACTGAAACGTTTCACTGAACGTTTCCACTATCATGCTGACCCTGCTGTGTCGTAGTAGAGCAGAAGTAGAGCTTTGCATCATTGTTGCAGATGACACAAGGTGCATGAGCTAGTGCAATAAATGCATCCATTTGGTGTGAGACAACAAATAATTGTTGGTTGGGGATTTAGGGAGGGAATTCAGTAGATTATAGTAGTCCTGTAGTATTTTGTTAAGATGATGTTAAATATTGAGCTTGCTGCGTTTAAATGATCGATAATCAGAAAAGTCAAATTGACATAAAACCAGTTTCAGTATTTCATCTTATATTTCTTAACCCACAGTTATTCACATAAAACTACTTCACATAAAATTTGTTTTGATTTAAAATAACTTTTTTCTGAAGGCGATGACACAATGACAGGTGATGGTGGAGAGTATCTGAGGCCTGAGGACCTCAGGGAGCTGGGAGACGATTCATTGCCAGGACAATACTTGGATGGGATGAACTACCTCCGCTTCAGCCTGGAGGGGGCGCGCACTGAGAGGTACCTGATGCTTCACCACAAAACTTCACTGATCAACAGCTAGAACAATGTGCCTCTGATAAAAACTAGTGTGCAGTAAAGTGAAAATTCATGGGTGAAATAAGTCTGTGCTCAGTCAAAGGTTCTTAGAAATACATACATGTTTTTATCATGTGTCCCTTGTCTATGTTTAAGAGCACGTGTTCTTCAAGTCTTTTCTCTTCCAGCACTATTTTCCCCTTAACTCTCTGTTAATCTGCATCATTTAGATTTAGAAAGTTGAAAAACAAATAGGAAGCAAATCCTGGCAAAGAACCTGGGAGATTCATCAACCCTTCCTTTTTCCACTGCTCCTCTTAGGTGTCTGCATTGCATATCCTTACACTTCAACTATGAGAGACAGAACGTAAAAAAAATCTGTTAAATCACCTTGTATGATTTTTTAAAGAATTAATTTGTATAATGATGCTGAAAATATGTATTTGGTCAATAACAAGAGTTTCCCTCAATTCCTTGTAAAGTAATCCTGGTTGGCAATGACAGAAGTCAAACGTTTCCTGTAGGTCTTCACCAGGTTTGCACACACTGTAGCTGGTGTTTTGGACATTATTCTTCCATGCAGATCATCTCAAGAGTTGGAGTTTAGACTTTCAACTCCCTCCACAGATTCTCTGTTGGATTGAGGTCTGGAGACTGGCTAGGCCACTCTAGAACCGTGACATTGCTTTTTACGTAGCCACTCCTTTGTTGCCTGGGTGATGTGTTTGGGGTCATTGTCATGCTGGAAGATCCAGCCAAGTTTCATCTTCAATGCTCTCGCTGATGGAAGGAGGTTTTTGCCCAAAATCTCACGCCACATGACCCCGTTCATCCTTTCCTTAATACAGATCAGTCGTCTTTTCCCCTTTACAGAAAAGCAGCCCCACAGCATAATGCTTCCACCCCCATGGTTCACAGTAGGTATAGTGTTCTTGGGATGCAACTCAGTATTCTTCCCCCTCCAAACACAGCGAGTGGCGTCTATACCAAAGAGTTTTATTTTGGTCTCTTCTGACGACATGACTTTCTCCCAATCCTCCTCTGGATCATCCAGATGGTCTCTGGGAAACTTTAGATGGGTCTGGACATGTGCTGGCTTAAGCAGCTGGACCTTTCTAGCGCTGTTGGATTTTAATCCATGATACTGGTGTCCCAGCTCTCTTCGGGTCATTGACCAGTTCCCCACATGTAATTCTGGGCTGTTTCCTCATCGTTCTCAACATCATGTGTACCCCACAAGGTGAGATCTTGCATGAAGCCCCAGGTCGAGGGAGATTGTCCATGATCCATTTTCTAATAATTGGTTGTTGGAGTCTGACTGTTTGAAGGTGTGGACAGGTGTCTTTTATACATTTAACAAGTTCAAACGGGTGCCATTAATACAGGCAACGAGTGGAGGATAGAAGACCTTTTTAAGGAAGCAGTAACAGGTCTGTGAGGGACAGAATTCTTGCTTGTTTGTAGGTGCCAAATACTTATTTTCTGCTCCATTATATAAACAAAATCATCCAATGCGATTACTTGGATTTTCTTTTTACATTCTGTTTCTCACAGTTGCAATGTACCCATGATGAAAATTACAGACTTCTCATCTTTTTAGGTGTGACAACTTGCACAATCGGTGGCTGCCAAATACTTTTTTACCTCACTGTACATCATAAACCTTCTCTCTTCCACTGTCCCTTCTATTCCCACTCATGTTTTCTGTTTTTGCTTGTATTGAGTTTAATTTCTCTTCTCTTAAGAACTAGAACCTGCATTTGATCCATCTGTTGACTGTCGCTCCCTGTTTTTTAAAAAGAGGAAAAGAGCGTGTGCTCCAACTATTGAGGGAATCACAGTTCTCAGCCCTTTGGGCTTAGGATTTCCACATAAATACTTTAAAAAAACATTTAGAAAAGTCAAAGATCTATGGATCCGCTATGGGGACATGGGCAAAATGAAATAAAAAAGTGGGTTTCCCATGCGCACCAGTTATTTTCTCGTGAGCACCAGATATTTTCGTAAACAAGGGCATCAGTTTTTTAAATAAATTTCTAGGGACAATAACCATAAACTTGAGTGTGGTTTGAAGAATGCTGATGACAATTATTATTACTTATTCATATATAAGTGCTGTATTCACCTGTTTGAGTTGAAAGCCAGACTGTTTTGTCTTGTATTTCAAACGGCACTGAAAGCCAGAAGGCTGTTGGCTAAAAAGAATCATCCCGATGCTTGGATGAGACCAGACAGCTCACACTGTACGCTATGATCATAGTCTTGAATTTGGAACTACAAAGACTAAGAACATCCCTGAAGTGAGGAGACGCTCGCCCGAGAAGAATGCGCAACAGGTGAATGGAAATGGGAAAAGAGATTAAATTTAGTTCTGTTTTCACATTGGACTTGCCTATAAAGACATTGCAGTTTTGCTTTTCTCTGCACAGAACAGCCAGGGTTGCCAAGGAAACATGTTTGTTTTCATTCTTCTTCTTGGGCAAAGGTCTCCTCACTTCAGGGATTTTCTTTGTCTTGGTAGTTCCAACCCCTCCCTGGGCTGCCACCTTATCGTGGTGGAGGGGTTTGAGTGTCCCAATGATCCTAGGAGCTATGTTGTTGGGGGCTCAGACAAAGTGCAGCCCAAAAGACCCCTATGATGGAAAAGTCAATTGGATTCAGTGTTCCCTCGCCCGGACGCAGGTCACCGGGTTCCCCCTCTGGAGCCAGGCCTGGAGGTGGGGCATTTTGGCGAGGGCCCGGTGGCCGGGCCTCTACCCATGGGGCCCGGTCGGCCTTAGCCCAAAGAGGTTACATGGGTCCCCCTTCCCATGAGCTCACCACCTGTGGGAGGGGCCATAGGGGTCGGGCGCTGTGTAGGATGGGCGGCGGCCGAAGACTGGGACCTTGGCGGTCCGATTCTCGGTTGCAGAAGCTAGCTCTCGGGACGTGGAATGTCACCTCTCTGGTGGGGAAGGAGCCAGAGCTGGTGTGCGAGATTGAGAGGTTTCGACTGGACATCGTCGGACTCGCCTCGACGCATGGCTCTGGCTCTGGCTCTGGAACCCGTCTCCTCGAGAGGGGTTGGACTCTCTTCCACTCTGGAGTTGCCCCCGCTGAGAGGCGCCAAGCTGGGGTGGGCATACTTGTTGCCCCCCATCTTGGCGCCTGTACGTTAGGGTTTACCTCGGTGAACGAGAGGGTAGCCTCCCTCCGCCTACGGGTGGGAGGACGGGTCCTGACTGTTGTTTTGTGCTTACGGACCAAACGGCAGATCAGATAATCCACCCTTTTTAGAGTTTTTGGAGGGGGTGCTGGAGAGTGCTCCAGACCTGGAGGGGTGTGGTTGGGCGGAATGGCCCCCCCGATCTGAACCCGATTGGTGTCTTGTTATTGGACTTCTGTGCTCGTCATGGATTGTCCATAACGAACACCATGTTCAAGCATAAGGGTGTCCATATGTGCACTTGGCACCAGGACACCCTAGGCCGCGGCACGATGATCGACTTGGTTGTCGTCTGATCTGATCTGCGGCCGCATGTTCTGCACACTGAAGTGAGGGGCTGAGCTGTCCACTGACCACTACCTGGTGATGAGTTGGCTCCGATGGTGGGGGAGGACACCGGACAAACCTGGAAGGCCCAAACATGTTGTGAGGGTCTGCTGGGAACGTCTGGCAGAGTCTCCTATCAGAAGGAGCTTCAACTCACACCGCCGGCAGAACTTCGAACACGTCCCGGGGGAGGCCGGGGACATTGAGTCCGAGTGGACCATGTTCCGCGCCTCCATTGTTGAGGCAGCTGACCGGAGCTGTGGCCGCAAGGTGGTAGGTGCCTGTCGCGGTGGCAACCCCCGAACCCGCTGGTGGACACCAGCGGTAAGGGATGCTGTCAGGCTGAAGAAGGAGTCCTATCGGGCCTTTTTGGCTTGTGGGACCCCTGAAGCAGCTGATAGGTACTGGCAGGCCAAGCGGAGTGCGGCTCGGATGGTCACGGAGGCAAAAACTCGGGCGTGGGAGGAGTTTGGAGAGGCCATGGAGAACGACTTCCGTACGGCTTCGAAGCAATTCTGGTCCACCATCCGGCGTCTCATGGGAGGGAAGCGGTCTGCCACCAACACTGTTTACAGTGGGGATGGTGTGCTGCTGACCTCGACGCGGGACGTTTTGGGTCGGTGGATGGAATACTTTGAAGACCTCCTCAATCCCACCAGCGCGCCTTCCAATCTGGAAGCAGGGTTTGGGGACTTTGGGTCGGGCTCTCCAATCTCTGGTGCTGAGGTCACCGAGGTTGTTAAAAAGCTCCTCGGTGGCAGGGCTCCGGGGGTGGATGAGATTCGGCCGGAGTTCCTCAAGGCCCTGGATGTTGTGGGGCTGTGTTGGTTAACGCAGCTCTGCAATATTGCGTGGACATCGGGGTCAGTTCCCTTGGATCGGCAGACCGGGGTGGTGGTCCCCCTGTTTAAAAAGGGGGACCATAGAGTGTGTTCCAACTACAGGGGGATCACACTTCTGAGCCTCTCTGGTAAGGTATATTCTGGGGTTCTGGAGAGGAGGGTCCGACGGATAGTTGAACCTCGGATCCAGGAGGAAAAATGAGGTTTTCGTCCTGGCCGTGGAACACTGGACCAGCTCTATACCCTCAGCAGGGCCCTGGAGGGTGCGCGGGAGTTCGCCAAACCGGTCTACATGTGTTTTGTAGACTTGGAGAAGGCGTTCGACCGTGTCCCTCAGGGGGCCCTGTGGGGGGTGCTCTGGGAGTATGGGGTACCGGGCCCCTTGATACAGGCTGTTAGGTCCCTGTACGACCGGTGCCAGAGTTTGGTTCGCATTGCCGGCAATAAGTTGGGCTTGTTTCCGGTGAGAGTTGGACTCCGCCAAGGTTGCCCTTTTTCCCCGATCCTGTTCCTAACTTTCATGGACAGGATTTCTAGGCGCAGCCAAGTTGTTGAGGGGATACGTTTTGGTGGCCTCAGGATTGGCTCTCTGCTTTTTGCAGATGACGTGGTCCTGTTGGCTTCATCGGAACGTGATCTACAGCTTTCGCTAGAGCGGTTCGCAGCCGAGTGTGAAGCGGCTGGGATGAGAATCAGCACCTCCAAATCCGAGGCCATGGTCTTGAGCCGGAAAAGGGTGGGGTGCCTTCTCCGGGTCAGGGATGAGGTCCTTCCCCAAGTGGAGGAGTTTAAGTATCTGGGGGTCTTGTTCACGAATGAGGGAAAAATGGAGCGGGAGATTGATAGACGGATTGGTAGGGCATCTGCAGTTATGCAAGTGCTGTACCGGTCTGTCGTGGTGAAGAGAGAGCTGAGCCAAAAGGCGAAGCTCTCGATTTACCGGTCGAACTACGTTCCTACCCTCATCTATGGTCATGAACTCTGGGTGGTGACCGAAAGAACGAGATCACGGATAAAAGCGGCTGAAACGAGTTTCCTCCGAAGGGTGTCTGGGATATCCCTTAGAGATAGGGTGAGAAGCTAAGTCATCCGGAGGGGGCTCAGAGTAGAGCCGCTGCTCCTCCACATCGAGAGGAGTCAGTTGAGGTGGCTCGGGCATCTGGTCAGGATGCCTCCTGGATGCCTCCCTGGTGAGGTGTTTCAGGCACGTCCCACCGGGAGGAGGGCCAGGGGAAGGCCCAGGACACGCTCGAGAGACTATGTTTCTCGGCTGGCCTGGGAGCGCCTTGGGATTCCTCCTGAGGAGCTGGAACATGTGGCTGGGGAGAGGGAAGTCTGGGTGTCCTTGCTTAAGCTGCTGCCCCTGCGACCCGACCCCGGATAAGCGGAAGTGGATGGATGGATGGATGGATGGATGGATGGATGGATGGATGGATGGATGGATGGATGGATGGATGGATGGATGGATGGATGGATGGATGGATGGATGGATGGAAGGATGGAAGGAAGTTCCAAATTTAAGACTACGATCTGTGGCGAATGCACACAGCCTACAGTGGGAGCAGTCCGGTCTCATCTGAGCTTCGGGTTGGAGATTGTGAGACTAATACTATTAAAATAGCCAGCATTGTTATTTGTGCTACAATGTGGATTTTAATGATTCTTCTTAGCCAACAGCCTGTTGACTTTCAGTGCCAAAAACAGTCTGGCTTTAAGCTTTCATTGATTGAATAAAGATACTATATAGCCTACACTACCCCGTGTTTTTTAGTCAAACATCAAACGGATCAATACAGCACTTATATTAATTTAATTATAATTACATTAAAGGCATACTCCGCAACATTCATGATATTTGCTCTCTGTCGCCCTCTTCAGGCTTGCCGCGCAACATCACTGTCGTAAAATCAAATCTCTCTGTCGCTTATAAGAGGCATGTTTCAGTGGGTGCTTTCCAAATCGCTTGTCCAAACAACAAACAAGCGCCGTTTCAGTTCGCAATTCAGCTGTGCAGAAAAAAGCCAAGGACCCCTGTAAGGTGATGATAACTCTAAAATTGAACAAAATAGATAATAAAATTCCACCATAACTTTTGAAAAAAACATTATATTAAGGTGTAAAAGTTGCGGAATGTTGCTTTAAGCCCTTACCTAATTTCCCTCTGGGATCAATAAAGTATTTATGAATTTGAATATATGAATAAGTAATAATAATTGTCCTCAGCATTCTTTAAACCACACTCAAGTTTATGATTATTGTCGCTAGCTATTTTTAAAACAAACTGATGCCCTTGTTTACACATGAGTAAGTAACTGGTACGCAGGAGAAACCAGCTTTTATTAGATATTTTTTGCCCATTTCCCTTTAGGGGCTCCGTAAAGAACTACTGATCAAACCTAACTAAAATATAAACATATGAGTGGTGTCTTGAAACTTTTGCACAGAGCTTTATGACAAAAACCTTCCTCCTGAGTATGAAAGAACTAACAGTCTGTATTTGCATGTGTCTCTTCTCTTCATGTGTCATGGTTGATCTCCCCTGTCATTCCTTCATAGTGGAATGCGAAGGTATGTTCTGATTCAGGCCTGATGCATTAGTATATAAGGCAATGATCTCCCACTCTCTTTCTCTCAACTTTAATCCTAACTGTATGCCGTACCTATGAACCTAAAACTAATGGCTTACATCGGTTTTGCAAACTTATGAACATCTAGCCCTAATCTCTGTCTGACATTAGTTTCCACATGTGACATTCATTGAATTTAGGAGCTCAGGTCATAAATAAGCAACTCTGATCTTGTCAGTTATTGGATATTGATCCCTGGTTTTATTTGAAATTACCTGTGTTAAATGCTGAGCTAGTTACCAAATCTGTCCTTATAAATTAATTTCCCTGCTCTCGACCTTCACTTGTTTGATGTTTTTTTCTGATCCTTTGTGCTCCAGTTCAGACAGGTCCTTCACCCCCACCCATCATAGCTACTACTCTCCAAGACATGAAGGTGCAATGGATGAGATGCTCTCCTGTCACCAGGTACTCCCAATTGGTTGCCAATATTACAGAAGAGGCCTTGCTGTATTTCAAAAAACAAGTTAATCAGGACCACAATTGCTGAAGTCTAGACTTTGACTGAACCCTAACCCTCTCAGGATTAACAGCTGCCACAACCGACAAGCATGGTGCAGTGTTTTCAGGCCAAACTTCTTCAATTTGGTGTAGTCCTAAGAACATTGTTCAATAAGTTTTGTGGATGAGATGTAACTTTGACAAACAGATTTCTCAGAGAAGGTCTGTGTCATGGGTGGCCCATGAGAGGTTTTCCAAATGTTCTGAGTGAATTTTAATGAGATGTATTTGATTTTAGGTTTCATCACTTGCCAGGGAAAATGAGAGGGATTCCTACAGGCTGAGCTGGGGAACAGATAACCTGGATAATGTTGCTTTGTCCTCCAGCCCCATCCAGTCAGGGTAGGTCAAGTCACACTGTGGGAAAATTGGTTAAGAATGACACAAACAATATGACTGTCTTGCAAAATAAATACAAATATGTAGACACTCAAAACCCAAAGATAGAATTTTCCAGATATGAAAGCCGAATTTCTAATGAAAGTTATTTTTGTTAGAAATGTGCATTGGCCTTGTTAGGCCCGGGAAAAAGATGCTGAAATGTTTCAGCTGAATGTCCGATCTGAAGGCGTGTGTATAGTGCAGGGTAAAAAGTTGTTAAAAGTCCTTCATCTCCACGGACAACAACTTCTCCACAATATCCAGTCAACTCTGGCTTCTGATTTTTCCTTTATGATGTGACTCACCACACAGTGCTGCACCTGTTCTTTTTATCTGAAGAAACTGCCTTATTAAAAAAATAAATCTGTAATTGAGCTTGCACAGCTTCTCTGACTTCTTCAGCAGCTCAAAAATCAAACAGGAGTACACTGATCTTCACAAGAAACTGGATCTCAGTCTTCAGCAGGAACACATGATCTGCTTTTGCTGCCACAAGAAACATGCAATCTATCAGCAGTGACTTCCACAGTAGGACGACAATCAGTGGTCAGGTGTGAAGGTAGGAGGTTGTAGGCTTTAGGAGAGTAAAGTTGTACAAATGATAAAATTTATAAAATAATTTGTTCCTAATTAGCATTAGCAAGAGTTTTAGTTGTTACCAGAATTGCCTTGTTGACACTTTCACTTTCACTTGATGACTGGTTGTCTATCAGCCTTGGTTGACTACTGCAGCTTAACTTCAATGAAGAAATTGAAAGTAAAGTAAAAATTTGTGGGGGTTAGGGACCACAACCGCCCACGAATAGCTGAACTCCGTAAATACTTCAGATCTTCTCTAAAAAGGCTTACACCTATTTTAATAGTTCAAGCACCAATTATACCTTAATATGCATTAATACACAGTAAAAACCACATTGGTACTACCACAGATGCCGCTACAGCCAATCAGCACCAATGAGAATGAATGACGCTCCTGGATTGGCTGCTTTGCAAATGCCAGCCAAGTAGTGGAGCGTGGCAAGTAGCATTGCACTTTGGTATTTCAGCTGCATTTTCTTTCAAATATTTTAATTCAATTCAATTCAGTTTATTTAAATAGCGCCAATTCACAACAGATGTCATCTCAAGGCACTTAACAAGAAGTCATTTCAATACATTTATACAAACATTCCAATCAGTTAAAAAGTTTCCTATTTAAGGAATCCCAGCAGATTGCGTCAGTCATTGGCGTGAGGTTGGGCCCCGTTGATGCAGACTTTTCAACCACAGCAATCCTTCAGCAATCCCTCATACTGGGCAAGCATGTAGCGACGGTGGAGAGGAAAAACTCCCCTTTAACAGGAAGAAACCTCCAACAGAACCAGGCTCAGTAGGAGCGGCCATCTGCCACGACCGTCTGGGGGTTTGAGAAGACAGAGCAGAAACACAGAAGGAACAGAAGATCTGATATAAGAGAACTTTCTATGTTACAGAAAGTAAAAAGTTAATAACAGGACACAGTGGATGTTCAGTTACTGGGAGCATCATCCCAGTCGATGCCCCCCATCTGACAGGGCATTGCAGCCAAGCAGGATACCAGACCAGGTATATCTTCTATGGAGAGAAAAACACTGAGAGAAAACAAAGTTAACAGTCGAAATAACAGAATGTACTGTAATACAACTGGAGAGTCGTAGGAGAAAAGAAAGTAGCAGAGTGAAGAAAATTGGTAAGTCTGTCCTCCAGCAGTCTAAGCCTATAGCAGCAAACTACAGAGATAGCTCAGGATGACCTAAGCCACTCTAACTATAAGCTTTATCAAAAAGGAAAGTTTTTAGCCTGGCCTTAAAAGTAAACAGAGTGTCTGCCTCACGGACTAAAGCTGGGAGCTGGTTCCACAGGAGAGGAGCCTGATAACTAAAAGATCTGCCTCCCATTCTACTTTTAGAAATCCTAGGAATTACAAGAATTTTAGAAGTGATCTTTGAAAAACTGGGCAAATAGTTGAACTTTATGCAACTAAAAACATATTTGTTTGCAAAAGCATTCTAGTCCAATCTGACTGTCGTATGTACTCTGTTTTAAGATGTTTTCTTATCTGTTTTTAATGTGAGGCACTTTGTGACTGTGTCTGTGAAAAGCGCTATACAAATAAAGTTTACTTACTTACACACAATCCACTGTACATTTAAATATATGTTTGGATAAATGTTGTAGATGTCAGCAACCTGCATCATGAGGGAATTCTCATGATTCTTGCTTCTGTCCATAAGATTTTGCATAAAGTTTTATATACGTCTCATTTGCAGAAGCTGAAGGAAGTCTGAAAGCAATTATCTAACCACCTCCTGGCCATTTGTAAAAAGTTCAAAAATCTAGATTCAACCTACAAAAGCAGCAAAAAGGTTTTAAAAAATAGGGTAACATGCCTTTATAGTTAGTCTGTACATAAAGACCAAAACCATATTTGTTCTCTCTATAACAACAATCTTGCCCTTCCTTGCTCTCATTTTCCTCTCAGGGTTTATGTTCTGGTCAAACTGATTCTGCTCAGCTTTTGATTCCTTCTGTCTGATCTGATTGTTGTTTCTAGCCATTCCTCTCCGTGCCATGATCATGGAGACCACAGCAGGTGACCCACTGCACCTTGGTTCAATCATATTTTCCTTAATCATCATCACCACTCTTCCTCCTCTCACAGTGTGCTCTCCTCTTGGAGAGGTGTATGTTTGTGTGTCTGTTCTCAGCAGACATTGCCTCACATATTGTTCTCAGGCTCGCGGTATAGAAAGCTGTGTAAATCGGACTAAAACTTCCAAGTATTAAACCTGTATTGTAGTGCCGACCTTATGTCTACATTTTTCCACAATCTGAGGCAGGTAGCTAAAACCTAAAACTGTGAAAGTCTGGAGAAACTGAGGCGCTGAAGGTTGAGGACATGTTTGTTGAATTCATACACCGTCTTGTGAAGTGTACATTTCCACTAACATGGCATCCATGTTGATGTATCACAGTGAAAAAAGCAACACTCGATATTTTTACCTCTAGGCATGTTGCAGAATCAGATAGCAGCATCTTGTGTGTGTTGATTATCTGAATCCTGGAAGAGATCAACAGAACATCTTGGTTTTATATGGAACTGTCAGACTGTCACATCATCACAACCAATCTCTCCCACATGAAATTGTCTGGTTTATGTGCACCGCTTCCATCTTGCATGAAAAAAAAATCCCAGGCTTTATGGAGATTACTCACTACAGACCTGAATGTAATTTTGTTCACTAAGTAGTGAGAAAACCGAGACCAGACTCTGCTCTAGATTTATATGTGAACATTTTTGACAATATCTTTATTGATTTTTCTTAGAGTAGATGGATTTTGCATTTGTTTGTTTTTTGCTTTTACAGAAATGGAGTCTCTGATATGATAAGTTAGGTTTGGCTCAGCAACTCAACACCTGATAGCAGCAACTAATTATTCTATGATGCATACAGTCTGAATTTGATCAATAATATTGATAGTTATTTTATGTGATTAATTTAATATTGATTCAATATATAATGAACCACATAAAATAGCACACATCTACATACTACAAACACCATTTTATGCAAATGTAATTGAAGAGTGAAACCTTTTTCATAGCCTACATGAAATGACAAATAAATGGTCACTCACCAGTGCTGTTCTTTTTGGAAAAAAATGCTGATCTATCATCTGGGCAAACTTTTCAATAACTGTATAATCTTTCAAATAATCCCGTTTAAATCTATAATAATCTCTTAAAGTCCTTGAACGATGTTAAAATCTACTGGTTGGTGACGTCCCAAATATTTAATCTCCAGTTTTCGTTCAAGAGGCAATGTGCTAAATATAGACTTCATCAAAAAAATCTACTTCACTCTTCTTTTTTTGTCTTGGTAGCTAGCAAGGATATTAGATGGCTGCACACTTCTATCCAACAGAACGTAAACATGACGTGTGCTATTCCAATATTTTAATATGAGTTATGCTTCACAACCAACTTTCACATTTAGCAAAACGGGACGCATCACTTCCTGCTGTGTTTTGATACCGGATGTCGTCTTCTTCTTCTTCTGATAAATTTCCGCACACCAGATGGCGCATTGCTGCCTTTCTCTATGGAGGAAGGTAGCAGTATCTCATCATGGGGCTGTGGCATTGTTTGTGCCCTTTGGCTGTCTACTGAGCACACGTTGGGCATGCGCACTGTGATTTTAGATATTCATCATTTAAACAAACGTTAAGGGGCCGGCCCCAATTGCTGCTTCAAGAGGATTTAGCCTACTGAGCTTGTCAGTATTCTAGCAGAGACGTAGATAGTTATACACAAATGTTTATAACAGAATCTTCTTGGTAACAGGATTGGTCTTTATTCTGTAAAGAATGATTAATTTAAGCATGCTGGGCATAGAGCTCCACAGCGACAACTGGTGGGGCTGGGCCCCAGCAGCCCCTAATGCAAATACGCCACAGTTATACAGTCTTTCCTTTCTGGTGTCACCAATATAGAGGTAACTCATGTTCAATTAAATTTCAATTCAGTTTATTTATATAGCGCCAATTCACAACTGATGTCATCTCAAGGCACTTAACAAGAAGTCATTTCAATACATTTATACAAACATTCCAATCAGTTAAAAAGTTTCCTATTTAAGGAATCCCAGCAGATTGCGTCAGTCATTGGCGTGAGGTTGGGCCCCGTTGATGCAGACTTTCCAACCACAGCAATCCTTCAGCAATCCCTCATACTGAGCAAGCATGTAGCGACGGTGGAGAGGAAAAACTCCCCTTTAACAGGAAGAAACCTCCAACAGAACCAGGCTCAGTAGGAGCGGCCATCTGCCACGACCGTCTGGGGGTTTGAGAAGACAGAGCAGAAACACAGAAGGAACAGAAGATCTGATATAAGAGAACTTTCTATGTTACAGAAAGTAAAAAGTTAATAACAAGACACAGTGGATGTTCAGTTACTGGGGGGATCATCCCAGTCGATGCCCCCCGTCCAACAGGGCATTGCAGCCAAGCAGGATACCAGACCAGGTATATCTTCTATGGAGAGAAAACAAAGTTAACAGTCGAAATAACAGAATGTACTGTAATACAACTGGAGAGTCGTAGGAGAAAAGGAAGTAGCAGAGTGAAGAAAATTGGTCAGTCTGTCCTCCAGCAGTCTAAGCCTATAGCAGCATAACTACAGAGATAGCTCAGGATGACCTTAGCCACTCTAACTATAAGCTTTATCAAAAGGAAAGTTTTAAGCCTGGCCTTAAAAGTAAACAGAGTGTCTGCCTCACGGACTAAAGCTGGGAGCTGGTTCCACAGGAGAGGAGCCTGATAACTAAAAGTTCTGCCTCCCATTCTACTTTTAGAAATCCTAGGAACTACAAGTAAACCTGCAGTCTGAGAGCGAAGGGCTCTGTTAGGAACATAAGGAACAATTAGATCTCTGATGTATGATGGAGCTTGATTATTAAGGGCTTTGTATGTAAGAAGAAGGATCTTAAATTCTATTCTGGATTTAACAGGGAGCCAGTGAAGGGAAGCTAAAACAGGAGAAATGGGATCTCTCTTTTTAATATTCATCAGAACTCTTGCTGCCGCATTTTCAATCAACTGAAGGCTTTTAATGGCATTTTGTGGACTTCCTGATAGTAAAGAATTACAGTAGTCCAGCCTTGAGGTAACAAATGCATGGACTAGTTTCTCAGCATCACTCCTGGACAGGATGTTTCTAATTTTAGCAATATTCCGGAGGTGAAAGAAAGAAATCCTAGAAACCTGTTTAATATGGGATTTAAATGTCAAGTCTTGGTCCTAAGACAGCAACTTCTGTTTTGTCAGAATTTAAAAGCAAAACGTTTAGGCTCATCCATGTTTTTATGTCTTCCAGACATGCCTGTAATCTACCTAACTGACTGGGTTCATCAGGATTTATGGATAAATATAGTTGTGTATCATCTGCATAGCTGCGGAAATTTATCCCATGCTGTCTAATGATTCTACCAATTGGGAGCATATATATGGTGAACAGAATTGGTCAAAGCACAGAACCCTGTGGAACTCCACAAGTAACCCTTGAGAGTGAAGAAGATTTATCATTTAGATGAACAAACTGGAATCTATCAGACAAATATGATTTAAACCAGCCTAGTGCTGTTCCTTTGATCCCTGCAACATGTTCAAGCCTTTCTAAGATTATATTATGATCGACTGTGTCAGAAGCAGCACTGAGATCTAACAAAACCAGAACAGACACAAGTCCATTATCTGAGGCCATGAGAATATCATTAGTAACCTTCACCAGTGCTGTTTCAGTGCTATGATGAGCTCTAAAACCTGACTGAAACTCTTCAAACAGCTTGTTACTGTTTAGATGCTCACAGACTTGATTAGCAACAATTTTCTCAAGGACTTTGGATAAGAAAGGAAGGTTAGATATAGGTCTGTAATTCACTAAGTCATCTTGATCAAGGGAAGGTTTCTTGAGTAAAGGTTTAATTACAGCTATTTGAAATTCCTGTGGTACGTATCCGTTTACTAAGGATAGATTCATCATATCCAAAATGGGGCCAGGAACCAAATGGAACACTTTAAATTATTTGGTTGGAATTGGGTCCAACATACAAGTTGAAGGTTTAGATGAGGCTAATATTTTTGATAATTCCGAAAGCTCGACTGAATCAAAACAGCCTAAGCACAACTGAGGTTCTACAGTTCTTTCCGATACTGCCTCATTTACTGAGGAAGAAGTAATCATGTTTGGGAGGATGCCAATGATTTTATTTTTTATAGAATTAATTTTATTTATGAAGAATCAAAGAATACTTCTTTGACTCGCTGTGTCGCCACAGGTGATGCGTGCACAACTGCTTCGGTAGGGCTGGAGGGAGGGGAGGGGAGGGGGGAGTGTTTTGGGAGGGGGCTTGGTACGTCAGATTCAAAAAATCTCAAATCAAATACTCCGGACTGCAGCTTTAACTGTCAAGGTATATAATATCCACAGTATTGATTTCCTTTATTAGATACACCCACTATTGTAATTATTTCATGTTTATATCTGTAGGACATAAACATGGATAACACATTAATGAAAACAGTTTAGTAGTTTTGGTGTCTGTCTTCTCATAACCATGTGTTCTCATCATCAGTCACACATGTATTCATTAGTGTAAATATCTCTTGTTCCACTCTAGCTTCCTGGTCAGCTTCATGGTGGACGCTAGGGGTGGAGCCATGCGTGGTTGCCGACACAACGGCCTCCGCATCATCATTCCACCCAAGAAGTGCAGCGCCCCAACACGGGTCACCTGTCGACTGGTCAAACGGCACCGTCTGGCCACCATGCCCCCCATGGTGGAGGGCGAAGGGCTGGCCAGCAGGCTCATTGAAGTAGGGCCATCTGGAGCCCAGTTTCTTGGGTAAGGCTACAGGTAGAGACTTAAAACCTAAAGAAAGCAAAGAATGCCTAGAGGAGTTATGCCAGCAGATAAATATAAGCATTCTAGAGAAATTTGTAAAATCCTACTTCTACATTTCCGTCTGGGATATTTGACAGCAAGCACATTTTGAATGAAAGGCGGTGCTCATCCTTTAAGATGCACTGATAGCATACGAAAGGTGTGGAGACCTTCCTTTGTATTCCTGATTGTTTAAGGCTCACAATTTGCTGCCCTCTTTCTTTCAGACTGATTTTCCCCAGCTTTTGCCGAACCTCAGCTGTTTGTGTATCTGCTCTTGCTTCCTACCAGTGCCAGGGCCTGTCAGTCTTTGCTCTTCAGCATGCCCAGTTTGATTTCATAACAGCTGTTTAACTCTTTCCCACTGGATCTCCTTAACTTCAACAAAAGAGCTTTCCTTATTAACTCCACCTCCAACAATGCATCATGATTGGTTTTATATGTATTCTCAAATTCAGTCCTATAGTGCTAATATGTGGGAATATATCACAGTAAATCATAATGTTAAGCTATTAATAGAAGTTCTCTAAGACAGTTATTATTAAATTATGTTCAAATACATGTTTTATGATTTTTCAAGATGTGTAAAAGGTCTGAGAATTGATTTCAGTAATAATTAAAGTCATGTTCTATTTTCTTTCCAATTGTTAAGAGTGTCCAAGAGAAATGGGCCTCTGTGTCATGTTGTATTCACACCACAGGAAAACAGGGAGCCATGGATTATTAATTTAGTTCCTTGGAAATCAGTTTAATAATGCTTTAGTTCCATATGATTCAAAGGAATTGTTAGAGCTGCCTCTAAATCACTGCTGCAATTTACAACAAATATCCATAATATGGGATTTTTTTTTCCTATACTGAATAAATGTTGTCAAATTAAAGGGTAATTTTGTCCAATTTGTCTAGTTGATTATGCTACTGCAGTGAGAAGTATAGATTTTGATGTTGTTTGTGCACGGTGCTGTAACCTTATCCCTTTCAATAGTGGTTCTAGAATATGTTCCTTTGTATTGATTTCTTTCTCCTTATCAAGACAATATTTACATGCTTACAAAAATAATTTAGTTTTTCTATCAACCAAAACATTGTGTGCTTTCTCCTCCACTCTGCTGCGGATGGATGCTTGGCCTATCACACAGTAAACTTCATCTCCCCACTGCCCCTCCACCTTTAAATGAGGGAGAGAGTTTGGTTAGCAGAATCCTACAGCTTGGTCCACCGGGAACTAAATTTCTTGGGTAGGGTTAAGAGATTTTATGAAAGATTAAGTATTGCATATGAAACAATCTATGGATGCCAGCATTAATTTCTGCCTTATATTTTAGTTCTGCATGTTTTTTTCATATTTTTCACCCCTTCCTTTAGTGTCCAGTACCTCACTCTGTGTTGCACTGGTATATATTATTGCTTTGCCTTACCCCCTGGCTGTGTGCTTCATACTTTGTTTATTCTTAGAAACTGTTCTTGTCATTTTCTTGTACTCACCCCATTGCACAAAAAAGTCAGGTACCCAGAAGGGTTGGTTGATTTAGGCATAGTCTGGTTCTAGCGGCAAGATATGCATCTCACAGTTGGACTTCTTCTACCAGCCACTAAAACCCAATATTAAAGCATCACTCTTAACTTTACTCACCAGTTAATTAGCAGCAGTACATTTATTTATTATCTTCTGCTAGTACTAAGGGCCTTCTTTGAATACCTAGAATGGGCCAATCACTGTTTGATGCACATGCACTCCGTGGGTAGGTATAGAACAGATGTGATTCACAAGTAGCTGACTGATCCAGAACGACACCAGAGAGCATAACATCCTGTCTGAAAAACAGTGGTTGTTGTGTTGTAGCATATTTTCAGCAAACCTGATTGGAGGATTATGAGCAACATTACTTGTTCTCATCATCTAAAATGATATTCAATTCTTTTGAGAATCTCTAATGCCATTCTAGGAATCCTGTTGTGTGAAACTACAGAGTTTCACTTCAAGTCATCTCTAGTGATTCAACCTGCGTCCACATATTTTACTTCTACAGAGAAACCACCAGGGTACTGTTTTTCAACTACACCTATCCAATCATGGCACCATATATGGGCCGTCTCATGTTGAGATTTGACCCCAGCCAAAGGTCTGTCTAAGTCAAACATGTATTGGAGCAGCAGTTTGGCAACATGGCATTGGACAAGATAAAACCCCTTACTCGTCTAGTACTATTTATATGCTTGTATGATCAACTTTAAAATACATAATCTGTTTGTTTTTTCAGTGTTGTAATCATTGCAGTCAAATGACCTTTAGTCAGTTCCACTGTATTTCTACCACTCTGGCTGGGTGCTTAGCTTGTTTTGTCACTGTAGTTCTGTTTTTCTCTGTGCGTGTGTGTGTCTGTGAAATTGAAAAGGTTTTTTGGCCATGGTAAACTGACTATAGTGTTTTTTTCCTGCATTTGTTTACAACTGTTTGTAACCTACAAAGTGGGAATTCAGGAGAGTTATACTAATTGGTTTGCCAGTGAACAACTCTATTGAATTTTTCTCTATTTAATGTTTTGTTATATATTCTACTGAGTCAGCATTGTTTAAACATTCTGTCCAAATCTGTAGCACTGAATACGTAGGATCCCTTGTTGTATTCACCATCAACAGTGGGAAAGTAAAAAATTGACCACCAGGCCAAAGAACCATTTCACAGTAAAATGACCTCTTGACTTTAATAGTGGTCTTTATACCTTGTTTTCTCTTTGTGGAGCAAGTGTATTTATAGATATGTGTTGTAGCTAGCTTAGGGTTAAACAGGTTGGGTAAATATGAGAGTAACACTCAAGACAATCAAATTAATTCTGAATAATAACACTGATTGCCATCCAACTACAAACTATGACAACATAAACTGTACCCAAAGGTATAGTAACAGCTGCTACATTATGCTTTACTAGAGTCAAACAAATAAGGCATCACACAAGCTTTAAAATTTATAAGATGATTTTAATTCATTGAAATTTAGCTTTATGTCACCAGTTAACAAAAAAATCTGCCTAATTTCTTCACTTTAACCAGCTGCTAAGTCTTATTAGCTCCATGTCCTTTGGAAAAATGAGTGTGGGGTTATCTACTTGACTAATTTGCAAAGATTATCTGATTCTATAAGTTTTGAAATGTTCATTTGTAAGAAATACTCCAGCTAATACCCTTTTCACACTATTTAATATCTACTTTGCATTGCAATAGAATTAACAAATAATGACTTTCGGGCAAAAAATGTCCTTTTACATGTCTCCTACTTTAGCTTTTGCCATTTTGCACTTTGGTCTACAGGTTAGCCATGGTGACTTTGATTTTCTGAATATGTCAAATAATTCTGTAACAAATCGCGTCACAATTAAAATGTCCTGTATGTTGCACATATGCATCACAGCTTTGGAATTCATGTAAATTTATTATCAATGTGTCATTAATGAACCCATAATAGCACTACTGAATCTTTTGATGGGCAATACAGACCATGTCTGTACTGATGAAGTATCAACTACCTCAGCATGCCAAATGCTTGAGGTGATTTAAAAAGACGACATTACAATCTTTAAACTGATTTGAATGTTTATATGATTTCTTTAAAATGACTTTAATTGTAAAGTGCCTTGAGATGAAATCTGTTGTGAACCGGTGACATATTAAAAAACTGAATTGAATTGAATTGGTGTTATTCACGCACCCAGACGCACTCACCTTACCCTTCTATTCCAAACATAGTCAGTCAATCATGGATGCTCATTGCATGGATGATGGATGAGGATAATGGGCATCCAAGGATTACCTGCCATCTCTCGCTGTTATCCATACTACAAGGAGTTGTGGTTCTGTACTTAACTTTTATTTGTACAAATTTTTTTTAAGAAAACTTGAACATTGTTGAATGACATATAGCTTTCACCATGTTTAGAAAGTTGTGAAATGTGCCACTTTGAATGATCAGAAATTGAAATAAACCAGTTAAGTGAACCTTTAAGCCTCACTTCAAGAAATGGTTTGAAAACGGCCCTAAAGGCTCACTTGTAATTTGGAAGAGATTTACTGACACAATGTTTCTTCCATCTCACCATGATCTGAGTGACTGACTTTGTCTTCCCTCATCTCCTCCAGTGGTGTGATTGTTGAAATCCCCCATTTTGCCTCACTCCGAGGGAAGGAACGTGAGCTGGTGATCCTCAGAAGTGAGACAGGAGAGAGCTGGAAGGAGCATCAGTGTGAATACACTCCAGAGGAACTCAATCGGATACTGAATGGGATGGATGAGGGTCAGTGTCTGGGTGCAAGTGGACTGAAACATGCAATAACCACAAAAAAAATCATCATACAAGCCCTGACACTTATCATTTTTCGCTCGTTGTCTTTAGAACTGGACCCACCAGAGGAGCTAGAAAGGAAACGCATTTGCAGAATCATTACAAGAGACTTCCCCCAATATTTTGCAGTGGTTTCACGCATCAAGCAGGACAGTAATTTGATTGGTCCTGAGGGAGGCATCCTAAGCAGTACCGTTGTGCCTCAAGTGCAGGCAGTGTTTCCTGAGGGTGCGCTCACCAAGAGGATTAGAGTTGGGCTGCAGGTAACTTATAAATGTACTCATTGAAATGTTGAATTATTTTATTTTTATCAGTATATTATGCAAGTCATGCTACACTGAGGTAACAAGTAAGTAAAGATGAGGTTTTGACCTATATTAAATGGTTGTTGGTGGACAACCCTTCTATAAATTCATTATTCTCAAAATATTTCAGACAGTCGCTCTCTGTAAGGTTATTGCCCATCCCTTGTGTACTGTCTTCTTTCACAGGCACAGCCAGTGAATGTAGATGTAGTGAGGAAGATCCTTGGCAACAAGGCCTCCTTCAGTCCCATTGTCACCCTGGAGCCTCGCAGGAGAAAGTTCCATAAACCCATTACGATGACCATCCCTGTCCCCAAGAGCAATTCTGATTCAATTCTTAATGGTTTTGGAGGGGACACGCCCACATTGCGACTTCTCTGTAGCATAACTGGTCAGAGAATGCTCACACATACACTTGCAAAAACAAAGCAGTGCTGCTTAAGACCCTTTCTTACTCTAAACTGTTTATTTTTTGTCAATGTTAAGGAGGAACAACGCCTGCACAGTGGGAGGATATTACAGGGACAACTCCATTAACATTTATTAATGACTGTGTCTCCTTCACCACCAATGTTTCTGCAAGGTAAAATATATTGAATCATGTTTATGACATAGCTGTTGTTGAATTCTTGGTGACTCCGCTGCATCAGCTATCAAATGCCCAAACCATTGTAATCTCTGCAATACCACTTCTTATTTCAAGGTTCTGGCTCATAGACTGTCGACAAGTCCAGGAATCTGTCAATTTCTCCACTCAAGTGTATCGAGAGATCATCTGTGTTCCCTACATGGCCAAGTTTGTAATCTTTGCAAAGACCCATGACCCAATTGAGGCCAGATTGCGATGTTTCTGTATGACTGATGACAAGATTGATAAAACACTGGAACAGCAGGAGAACTTTACTGAAGTGGCTCGGAGCCGAGATGTAGAGGTGAGAATGAAGAATGGACCTGGAATGTACCAAAGGCTGATACTATGGGAAGCCATTACAGACTACTGAGAAGATACAGCGGATGGGATACCTTTAGTTTCTATGTTTTTGCTACATATTTGCTACTTTAGTCTAGCCTAATGACACTACCAGTAACAACTTATTTTACTTAACTTTGTTTTTCATTTTTACTTAAATTGGCTTATGAGATGGTTTTATTGTGGGAAGAAAGAAGGGATAGAATGGAGCCATGGGGAACACCACAGGTCATCATTGGCACTTTCAAGCAGGCATTAGTTCAATAAAATAAAATAAAAATTATTTGTTTATACCTGTGTTGGGGTACTTACACATTCTACCTGCTCATTTTGTCAGGTTCTGGAAGGGAAACCTATATATGCAGACTGCTTTGGAAACCTGGTTCCACTCACCAAAAGTGGCCAACATCATCTGTTCAGCTTTTATGCCTTTAAGGAGAATAGGCTAGCACTCTTCATCAAAGTAAGGACCGTTCCTTGTTTGCTTACATCACAGGAGTAAACAGGGCAGTTTTTTCTTTTTCTTTTACATGCTCTTAAACTTGTTAAAGCATATACTTGTTTTGTGATCTGCCTGGTTACGTAGATACGAGACAACACCCAGGAGCCATGTGGCCGACTGTCATTCATGAAGGAACCTAGGAACTACAGGTCACTTCACCAAAATGCCATATGCAACCTCAATATCACTCTTCCATCACATAGCAAAGTAAGAACTATACAAAAATGTACTCTCCCATCTATATGTTTCTGTGTAAATAAAACTGAGTCATGGCATCCAGTTTTAATGGAAAGCAACATTAACAAATGCTTAGCTTCTAAAAATGTTGGACTTTATGGTAGTTTTGTTGTTAATAAGGCAAAGGCATATTATTATTTGAAATTTAACAGTACCATGAAAACACAAAGGACGATACATTTTGAATATAGTTTATATATAACGCTACCCAAACCAACCTGGCTGTTTGTAAAAAAAATATATAAACCCTAACCCTCTTTGGTTAAACCATGAATTAACTGTGATTAACCAGATGTTTTTGTTTAGTTTCACTTGTCACACCCAGCTCTGATTTCTGCCTGCCCTGTAAAATCAGCAGAGCATGTCTGGCAATGTGAAGTAGGCTAAAACAACTGAAATGCCAACACATAATGCACCTATCTAAAGAAATTTGAAAACAGATTACATCTATCAGCCTAGAAAGGGTTAGAAAGCCATTTCTTAGGCTTTGGTGTTCCAGAGAACAAGAATGAGAACCATTGTTCACAAATATAGAAAACATTGAACAGTGTAGAATACTGAGTGGCCTGCAAACCAAAATTACTCAAAGAGAGTTTTGACTCATCTAAGGAGGTCACAAATGAACCAGAACAACATCAAAAGCTCTGCCTCAATTAAGATCAGAATTCCTGATTCAGCAATAGTAAAGGGAGCCTGTGCAAGATCACCTTAGACAGCTTCAAGACCAGAACCATTTATGACCTAAAAGTACAGAAAGGCCCATCTCAGATCTACCAAAGCACATCTGGATGATCCCCATGACTTTTTGGAAATTATTCTGTGGACTGACAAGACAAATGGGAATTTTTGGGAAGGTTTGTGTCATGTTACATCTGACCTAAAAGTAACACAGCATTTCAGAAGCAGACCAACATACTGACAGCCAAACAAGGTGATGATAATGTGATGGTTGAGCTGCTTCGCTGCTTGAGGGCCTTGTCTAATTGCCATATTTGATGGAACCCTGAATTCTGCATTGAAAACTGCTTCTTTGTGCTTATTTTGATTATCTTGTTTGATATTAAAGAACAACTTACCCCCCTACCAGAGTCTAACTCCGTCCACATTTCCATGGTTGAAAAATGCGCCAAAAGGAGGCGTTGCCTGGCTGACCAGCAAACGCCCGGGGGGAGAGGGCTGGGCGTGGTCTGGTCTGGTCTGTGATTGACATCTTGACAGCAGCACTGCTGCAGTGGCACAGACAAAGACAGTGAGAAAGATGGAGAGCAACGTCAGCTACTTTGTCTCAGAGCAATTTCTCTCCACCTCCTTCACCAGAGGAAAGAGAGAAAAGAGAGAGAGGTTCTGTGGAGGAGGCGTGGGTGGAGACTAGGCTTATTTTCTACTCCACAGCGGTAGGGTGCCTGAGGTCAGCCCTCACTGCAGAGGGAACAGCAATGCCCAATTCAAATTTAAGTGCAGTATAGAGTTTTAACCTGAAGAGGGAGCCACACTGACGGTTTTAGGCAGAATAATAATATTTTTAATAATATTTACTAGAATACCAACATAATTACCAGTAATATAGACAGCACTATTAGACACTCATTTATTCAATTCAATTCATTTTATTTATATAACGCCAATATAAGCTTAGTAAAGGAAGAATCAGTTCCCGTCCTGAATAGCTCTAAGGCCTTGCCCTTTCCCCCTAAAACCTTTAAGTATTTAGTGTTGTTAAAGCTCAAAGCAAAGCTCATGTTATACATGAAACATACTTAAAGCACAGGAATTATGTAGGATTGAATGCATGTTCACACACTGACAGATGTAGAAAGAGTTTCCTAAATGAACCACAAACTCAATTTATAGCTTAATGGGATTCATTTGATCATCATTAAGTTGTCTGTTCACTCTATTTACTCTATTCCATGTTCTTACCATCAGCACTTCCCCTTGCTTTGCATGGAAATAACTTGCCTAAAATTATTGTGTATGCGTGTGTGTAGGTAGGTGTGTGTGTGTGTGTGTGTGTTTTGTGTGTGTGTGTGTTGTGTGGGTGTGTGTGTGTGTGTGTGTGTGTTGTGTGTGTGTGTGTGTGTGTGTGTGTGGGTGTGTGTGTGTGTGTGTGTGTGTGTGTGGGTGTTTGTATGCATGTTTAATTCTGTGAGATTGGAACTTATTTATTCTGTTAGTTTTTGTCTTTTTATTTAAATGTAGCTCATGGATGAATTTTATCATGGGCTTTTTTAAACATTATATTGTAGTTGTTTCCCATAATAGATTAATTCAATTCACTTTATTTATATAATGGCGATTCACAACAGATGTCATCTCAAGGCACGGTACAAGCATATATAAAGAAAAAAAATTGTGCAGTTTCTCAGCAAAATTAGTTGATATGGGGGTGAGTTGCTCTTCAAATACATTTTTATATGACAAAACACTCAAAGCAGAAGCAGATGTGTAAGGACCCAAACTGTTTTTTGTGGCATGTTAAATAAATTTGAACATATTGAATGGCATACCGTCATTGTCTCTTTTAACTAGCGTTATTGCTGCACCAGGGAACATCATCTCCAGTTATGAATTAAAAGAATTGTAAAAGTAATAGTATGTTTATACCCGTATTGGAAAAACACATGGATTTCATATGGGCACAATCAGATGTGAAAAAACATTGACCCATGTGAAATTCACATGTGAAAACATGTAAAAAATATGTGAGAACATTTCCTGTCTGAATTTGGAAAATTTTCATGGGAATTAACTGTGAAACCCATGGACATTAACATGTGAAGCTCATGGGATAGCATGTAAACCACATGTGAAACATGTTATTTTCCATATATAACCTACATATGAAATTCATGTAAAACTATGTAGAATTACACAGGTGGTTTACTAGGGATGAGATGGGACAACACTAACATGTGAGGAACATGTTCAACGCATGTGACTTTTTAATGGTCATGGTTTGTTTCTAAGGTGTAATCCGAAGAATTCAGATTTTGGACTAAACATAAATCCATGTTTTTAGCTATGTCTGTCAGTTGCAGTTTGACAGACCTGATAGACTGTTATTACAGTAAGCATGCTTTGCCACTTGTCATTATTGTTCCTCGTGTTTATATCTGTACTCCCTTCTGCTTCCTGCTGCTTTCTGCTCTCATAAGGACTCAGATTCAGACCAAGAGCATGAAGAACAGGTAAAAGCAGCCACTGCTTTGACTTCCGTTTTCTTCCCATAAACCCAGCTGACCATCTGTTCCACTGCTGAACCATTAGCGCTAAGCTAGTTTTCACAATATCCTAGATATAGCTGGTTTATAATCTAGTAGATGAGATCAGAATTCCTTAAAGATATATTACTGAATATGATATACTGCATGTTTTTAGCAGAGCCTTCCTTAAGTAGCGGTGTTGTTGCTTTTTGCACAGTCATAGTCCTCTCAACAAACTAACTATAATCCATGTTATGTGCTCTTTTTCAGACTGGCAGAACCTCTGAAAGATGTAAGCTATTTTTTTTTTATTTTGTTCCATCCTCGTCAAAATACTGGGCTAAAACACATTTTATACCAATTGATGTTATTCCATTAATTAATCACAAATTTTAACAAAGATGTTGGTACCGTGTGAGGAATGTGTTAAATGTAGTTTAGCAGTACATAAAAATAGCTAAACTCATACTTTAACACCCCATGCCTGCTCTTATTTTCATTATTGACCATTTTTTTGTAAATCAAGCCTTTATAAGCTTCACGTTAATTTTTCACTTCAATTCAAAGCCTTTCCCCACCCATCCCCATGTTGTTGTTTTTTTTTCCTGAGGCTTACAGTAACTTCTTTTCTTATTTTTTCTTTGTAGTTTCGCCTTTATAACTGTCATTAATTTAACAATTTAAACGTCACAATTCAAGATTGGCCATTTAAAGAGAGTGTGACACTTACCTTTAAACATAAAAATTGATTTTTATTGGATGGTCTCTGCTCTTATGCAGGTCTAACAGAAAAATCCCTCTACAACATTTCAAAATTAGTATAAGGGTCTGTATCCATCTTGTTTTGCATAATAGTTTTAAACATTTAAATACAGATAATCAAAACTGTCCTAAAAAATATGCTTTATGCTTTCCCACAAAGAACAAAGAAAATATAGTTTTCAGTGTAGTGCTTCTAGTTTTCTGGTGGCTTAGTAAAGGAAGAATCAGTTCCCCACCTGACTAGCTCTAAGGCCTTGCCCTTTCCCCCTAAAACCTTTAAGTATTTAGTGTTGTTAAAGCTCAAAGCAAAGCTCATGTTATACATGAAACATACTTAAAGCACGGGAATTATGTAGGTTTGAATGCATGTTCACACACTGACAGATGTAGAAAGAGTTTCCTAAATGAACCACAAACTCAATTTATATCTTAATGGGATTCATTTGATCATCATTAAGTTGTCTGTTCACTCTATTTACTCTATTCCATGTTCTTACCATCAGCACTTCCCCTTGCTTTGCATGGAAATAACTTGCCTAACATTACTGTTATGTGTGTGTGTTTGTATGAATGTTTAATTCTGTGACATTAGAACTCATTTATTCTGTTAGTTTTTGTCTTTTAATTTAAATGTAGCTCATGAATGAATTTTCTCATGGGCTTTTTTAAACATTATGTTGTAGTTGTTTTCATAATAGATTAATTCAATTCACTTTATTTATATAACGGCGATTCACAACAGATGTCATCTCAAGGTACATTACAAGAAAGTCTTTTCAATACAAACATTCCAATCAGTTTAAAGTTTTAGCTAGTTTTCAATGTAAGGAATCCCAACAGATTGCATGAAGTCACTGACTGGCAGTTACGCCCCGTTGAAGCAGACTCCAACCACATCAGTCTCTCAGCAATCCCTCATTTCAGATTACATTTCTAACTTAGACAAGAAGCAGAATAGCAGAACAGATGACAAAGAGAATTCTCAACATTCCTGAAATATGATCTGTTAAGTGCATGATTTGTTTCTATTTAAATGAACAACATGTTAAATCATCATGTGTTTGGTTAGCACTTCACTGGCTTTCTTCAGCAGTAAACTATTCTATTTTTATTTGTTCTAAAGCCATTTTGTCCATCATCACATGGTGTATGTCCTACATCTGAGCAATCTTGATATTCTTCAATGTCATTTCTTTATTTCCTGTGTTGTTCATTTTTATGTTGTACATATTGACTTCTAGGCTCTTCATTATACTTTATGTTTTTTGGTTTTGCTTAATAGTCTTGTCTTGCGAGTGTGGGTGTGAGAGTTTAAGCAAGTTATTTCCTGCTCATATCCTTTCCCATTGTTTTTAGAGGGTGGGAATTAGCTTAACAACAATTTGAGAAAGTATAAGCCTAATTCCCCTGATACCAACTGTAGAACCCATTATGAATATGATGTCCAATGATCCCTGCAGCTTGTTCCAGTCTTATCCTGACCACCTTCTCCAATGTTTGTCTCCTTTCATTTGAATTTTTGCTTTTCTTTACTCCTTACTTGTTTTTCTTCCAAATGGAAGATGAAGAGATGGAAACATCAGTCCTGAAATCTGAGCTGATTCGAGAACCAGATCTTCTCTCCGACGTGTCAGATATGAAACAGGATTTGATTAAAATGACTGCCATCTTGACTGCAGACTCAACAGAGAAATCCCCTTCCTTAGGAAGGTGTGGACTAGAGAAGGGGACAGAGGAAGTTTCTGGAGAACCATTAGAAATAATGGAGAAGGACCTTGAGAAAGTCAAAGAGGATCTCGAGAAAGTCAGTGAGATACTGAGAAGCGGAACATATCAGGGTGAGGTGGGAGAGGAGGCAGCTAAAGCAGCTAGAATCGCTGAGGAGTGGGTACTCCTCTCAGACTCTGAGATAGAAGAGGCAAAAGAAATGGCTGCCCTAGAAGTTCAGGAGCCCATCCTACGTGAAAGTAAGGCTAAGAGAGGGGCTCCCAGACCAAAAGCCATCAAGGGCAGTGGTGACCTTAAAGAATACATTCTGGATGTACCAGTAAGCTCCAAAGTAAAGAGTAAAAAAGAGACAGACATTCAGGAGAGATTCACTGATGTTGTACTACGGAAAAGTGCAAAACCGTCAGCTCAAGTCAAATCCTATGAAAGACCTATAAATAGGGATGTTAAGAAGCCAGTGAGAAGGAAGGGGAAAGATCCGGAGCAGGCAGACGGATCAACTGAGGCAGGAGCTCTTCTTAGTGTGCCAACAGCTCTCGCTCCAGCATCACCTGTATCCCCAGTGATTGAAGAAACCCCCATTGGGTCAATAAAGGACAAAGTCAAAGCCTTACAACAAAAAGTTGAGGCTGAGCAAAGAAGCAAAAAGGCCACTGGAAGCAAACCCTCCCATTTGCCTGTTATGAGTAAATCTTTACCAAAAGCGAAAGAACCCCCTAAATCCAAACATCCGCTTCCAAAATCCCCGAAAGCTGAATCAGAGAAACTTGGAGAAACAATGTCAGTTAAAGAGCTGATGCAAGCATTCCAGACAGGACAGGACCCCTCAAAGAGAAAATCTGGGTTGTTTGAGTTTAAAACAGCTACATCAATTTCAGAGAAGACCACACTATATAAATCTGTCCAATCAGAGTCTTTGACAAAAGCAATGACCTCACATGTCTCAAAAGGTCAAGAGGGGTTGTTGGATCCAAAAAATGCAAAAAAAGAGACCACTCTCCAGGAAAACAATCAACAAATCAAATCCACCACTCACTCAAAACTAAATGAAACTGTAGACTTTGGAAATGGTGGCCTTGATGATAGTTCTGACAGCTGTAAACATGAGGGTGTGGCAGAATCACTAAGTGGCAGCTCTGAAGATGGAACACATCACCTTAGCTCAGAGGACAGTTACAAACATGAGGGACTGGCCAGTCCAGGCACAAGCCCAGAGAGTCTGTCTGGACAACAGCCATCTACAGCATTGGCATCAGCTTCCACAAAAGTTAAAAAAGACCTTAAAGACAAAGACAAGTCTGGAGACTCGGGTGTAGGGACCTCTGGTGACCAGGTATCTACAGAACTGACACTCCCTGTCTCTTCCAGCGAGGCTGCAGATGACCACACAACAAGTGAGTCAATATTGGTTAGGAGGACTGAGTCTAAGCCATCTAAACATCAAAACCTTACTAAGAGAGTTTCAGAAACTGTAGAAACATTTCTTAGTGATGATAGCCCTGATGATCAGATAGCATTGCTATTAGTTGGTTCTCCAGTCTCTAGATCCCCATCTAAGCATCATGAAAGCTTTAACCTACCTTTAAAACAAGAATCCGATGCCGTCAGTCCATTAGCTGATGACTCTTTGACAATAAGCCACAGAGACTCTCTAGAAGGTAGTCCTTTGATGGAAGAAAACTCTTCCCATAAATCCCCAGACTCTATTGAGCCCAGTCCAACCAGAGAATCACCCCCTTGTGATTCTTTGGAAACCAGTCCTGTAGAGCAAAAAAGCCACCCATTGTTCCCACCACTACCCAGTGCTAAAGAATCCCCTAGCCATACATCAACCTCTGAGGCCAGAGACCTCCGCCAAGATGCTTTCCATGATAGGCTGCTTCGACACCCTGAACCTAGTGCTGATGATGACAGTTGTGAGCAGACATCAAGAGAGATGACAAGTTCGGGTAAGAGTCCCCTCTCCCCCGATACCCCTGGTTCTCAAGAGGTAAGTTACAAGGTAAATCCCAAACTCCCTGATAATGCATTCCTGTGCATTTCATTCAAACCGACTGTTATCCCTGAAGACCCAGCAGACGAGGATGCAACAGACAGCGGTGAAGCTAAGAAAAAGATCACTCCAGAGGAGGAAATGTTTAAGATGGCTACCAAAATAAAAACATTTAATGAAATGGATCAAGACACAAAGAGCAAAATGAAGTCTAGTAAAGATTTGGTTTCCTCAGTAGATGACAAGATAAGGGATAACATCTGTGAAACATTAAAGCCCAGCAGCGAGAAGCTTTCGCAAAGTGAATTTCAAGTCAATAGACGCAGAGAAGATTCAAAGTTAGCTTATTTTATTGGTCCAGATATTAAAGTACAACCTCCCTCTCCTTTTTCAGCAGGTATGCATGATGGAACCCAGAACAAAGAGGTCAAGAACACATCAGCCACTGTCACTTCAGAAGGATCTCACTCAATCGCAGACCAGCATCATTCAAAATTCAAACTGAAAACATCATGGGAAGAAGTCCAATCCTCTGCTGAAGCTGTTAGACATGTTTCTAATTCATCAGCAACTTCAAGCATTGAAAATAGGACAGATGAGCAAAAACAAGAGAGTTTGAAAAGGTCAAGGGATAATGAAGAAGATAATAGAAGTCAGTTGTCAGCTGTTAGCAAGGTTCAGACAGGTATGCATAAAACAAGTTGCAATGTTACAGATGAGGTGAAAGGAGATAGATGGGATCATGCAGGAGTTGCTACAAGTCAAACAAAACAAGAGGTCTGTATCTATAATGATGCAGACGAAGATATTGAGGCATCAAATCTTCCTAGAACTGAATCAAAAGGAGTCACTGCAAGGGTGGAAACTGAGTCATGGTCTGCCAAGCGAGATGATGATACTACATTTGCAGCCCGTGTAAAAGAGGAAGAACAGAAAATCCTGAATCTGGTGGTGGACCGTCAATCTTTGCAAGCCACTCCAGACACAACACCTGGTAGATCACCAACAGAAGAGAGCACTCCTACCAGTGAGCCCAATCCTTTTCTTTTCCAGGAAGGCAAGCTTTTCGAGATGACACGGAGTGGTGCGATTGACATGACTAAGAGAAGCTATGAGGAGGAGGGGGGTGGCTTTGCTTTTTTTCAGATAGGCGAACAGTCTTTAGAGGAGCCTAGCTTAGATGAGCCCAGCCAAGAAGATGGATCAGCTGGAGAAGGAGCAGTGGGTCTCAATTTAACACTAGATCTTAAGACCGAGGAAGATGTGATATTAAAAGATGCTACTGATTCACAGCTTCAATCCCCACCTGAAGGAGATCAGTTAGGCTGTAAAGCTGATGTGTCTAAGTCTAAAATCCCTAAAATGGGCATTTCAGCTTCAACCAAAACTTCAAAGAAAGATCTGGCATCCCCTGAACCTATTGAGACTAAAAGGGAAAACTACATAAAGGAAGGATCAGTAGATTTAGAAACAATTTTAAATGAACAACCAATAACAAATGTACAGACGGCAGAAACTACTGTTACTAGATCGGTTTACTCTGAGCAAAACCAAGAGTCCTCTGATTCCTCCCCAGAAGAGACTAAATCAGTTGTAGAATCCCCCAAAACAATAGGCAAGCAGGGCGTTAAAGGCGTTTCCCAAAATGGTAAGAAGACATTCAAAGCACAAACTAAGTCCGTTCCTCAAGGTCGAGCAAAATCTATAATTTCCACACCGTCTCACATAACACCCCCCTCAACAACTCTTACAAAAGAGACCTCATTCACTTTAGAATCTAAATCCAGGATTCCTATCAAGGCTAGCTCTACCAAGCCTGATTCTAATGCCAAACGTATGGAATCCACTCAAGAGAAAAAACTTAAGGTTCTTGTAAAAAAGGGTACGAGGAGAAAATCTGAGACAGATGCAGGTCCTTCTGTGGATGTTAAAACCAAGACACAATCTTCTAAAGCCAAGAGCTTCTGTGAGGGGGAGTCTACCAGATCACCTACTAAAAAGGAACAGGGTTGTCCCATGATTGTTGATTCAGCAAGATTTAAAGGTTTCCACTCCAGGTTGCCAATCCGTGGGAAAAGTTCTCAGTCATCTCATTTAAGAACACCCACTAAAGAAAAAAGCAAACCACAGAAACAGTCAATTGAGTTCTCTGAAGAGATCGGTGATGAAGCAGCAAAACTTGTGGCAAGGTTGGCACAGGCGGAGACAGAGAAAGAGGATGAAGCTGTGGCTCCTCTCTCAGATGATGAGAGCATTCTTATTGATCCATCAATTATAGAAAGAGAACCCTTCCCAGATCTGCAATTCCCACCCTCAGGAGACGTCTTTCCGATTAGACCACTGTGGGACGACCCTGTTGAGACACAGATGCAGCGAATTCCAGATGATAAAGTCCAAAGTCAAGGTATCCCCCAGTTAAAGGGGCTATTCTCTATCTCTTGTACCTCATTAGTGCACTAGCTGTAAAGGTGCTGCCTCTCTGTCTCTTGTAGTTATGTCCCGTTGTAGCTGAAGATTCCTTGTTGCTGTGTAACTGGAGCTCTGTTGTCTATGTATTGCCATCTTTCCTTCCTTCTATGTGTTTTGAAAATCTCAAGATTGACCTAAAGGCTTTATAAAACCAGTGAAAACCTTTTAATGACCAAATCATTAGAAACTTGAAATTGGAAACAGAAATTTATTTATTTTTAAAAAGAATTGCTATAATATTATTTTAAACCAAACTGGTAACTGAAATAAATAGAAAGCCAGTGAATTCTTTTTAGATTATGTTTATAGTGTAAATGTGATTTACTTGTGGATTTGACCATTCATGCCTGTCTGGTGGTATTTGCAGTAGATCCACAGGATGAAGCAGAAAGAAATGAGCAACGGTTGGCCATTATAGCTGACCACCTGGGCTTCAGTTGGACGGGTGAGTCATACTTAATAGCACATATCAAACAAAAATGTTCAGAATGTCTGTTCTCTTCTATTAAAAAAGACTGGATCTTTTTGGGGTTTTTTTTTTAGAAGCACAAATTGTCTTTCTTTCCAGAGTTAGCACGAGAATTGGACTTCAGCGAGGATAAGATCAACATGATAAGGGTTGAAAACCCAAACTCTCTGCTAGACCAAAGCCATGCCCTTTTAAACCTTTGGAATGTTAGAGAAGGACACAGTGCTACAGGTCAATGATTGTAACATCGAGCTGAAACTAGATGTTTAGATGTACTGTGTAAAAATTATTATTATTATACTGTCTGACATTAAACCAAACATTCATGTTTGACTTAGTTTCTGTTTGCCATAATTCAAAAGTTTACATATAGTCATGTTTATTTTACATATACTGCAAGCAGTGTATGTAAAAAATGTTTTTTACTTTGAACAAAGTAATAATTTATAATGATTCTCTCTCTGTTTTGGCACTTGGCAAGTAGAAATAATTTTGGTTATCGTAACTACCCTCCAAATATGGAGGAAAAATGGTTCTGTCTTTTTACACAGTGGATGTAAATATCTGGTTTCAAATGTAAATGAATGGCTCACTACTCTTTTCTTTTTAAAATTAACCTTTTTTCAATTTCTTTCTTCAGCAGAAGCAACAATTAGGAAGAGGTTGACAAATATAAACCGAATGGACATTGTTCATCTTATTGAAAGCAAGATAAATAAATCTGCTGAAGAGGAGACATCTTCACATACCTACGCAAAAATCGAACAGACCCTTACTTTGGATCACAGTGAAGGTGCACACAGTTGTAATGGCAGACTTTTGATTTAGGTGTTGTCAACCCTGCATATATAGGAACTTTTTAATATTAAGACAAAACATGCTTTCCTGTGCTTGCCCTCCCTCAACATGCTCTGGCAGGTTTCTCCGCCCTTCATGAAGATATTGACAGTCCAAGGCCAGGCAGACGTAAAGAAGTTCCTGGCAGAAGCCCAGTTTCAGGGCTAGAAGTTCCCATGGTATCAGCAGAGGAGCTATCTACTAGTTTAACATCGCTTCATGAGACATCAGGAAGATCTGAGGCAGGTGCCATGGCAACAGAACTTTTGAAAGAATCCCAGAAAGAAAAACTACAAATAGGGTTGGAAACAACAAAGTAAGTTATCTTAACATTTGTGATGATTTTGGCTTACAAAGCCTTTTATAGTAAGTTTATTTTGTCTGTGATTTTTCCAATTACTTTTGAGAAACATAACACACAACTCAAATTTCTCTGCATAAAGTCAACCAGTGATTCGTACGCAATGCAGTAATCAAGAGGGGGCATTGATAATTTACTCAAATGATCTAAATTTCCGGTTTACTTTTACTCCTAAAGAGATTAGATAAAGACTGCACATTAAACTTAATCCCAGACCTCAAATTCAACTCAGTTTTTAAGCATTTAAAAAAGGAGACGAGGTTGAGGTTTTCCCACTAAAATGTGACTCAAGTCTAAGTTTTGAACTCAAGTTCCTGTCTCTGAAACTATGACCCTTTATTAAAAGTCATTAAAAGTTTCCTTAAGAATAAAAAAATTGTTTTTGATCAAAGGTCAGCACTCAGATATATGAAAGTCAAATGACTAGATTTTACATCAAGAAAAAAATTACTTATGTTTAACTTTAATGTGTATTATGTATTTCAACAGCTTATTTGAGTTTTTTCTGAGCAGTTACTCTCACTGCATGAACAAATATGACTTGTTTTCTTGCAGCTCATCACAAAGAATATATGAGGAGGTGACAGACTCGGTACACATTGGAAGTTATAAGCAAGTAAGTCCTTTCTTCACTTTGTACCGCACCTCTCCCTACAACCTCCGTTCTCAGGTGACAGACCCTGTGTACAAAGGGGGGCCCAAGTTGTGTGCCCATTACACCCCACCTCCCAAATCTACTTTTGAGCCATGTGAAAATGAAGGAACTGTTGAAAGTGAAGGGGCAGAGGGGGGAGAGGAGTGGAGCTTGGAGTGTCTACGAACTACCCTTACAGGAGACGGCATAGATTACTTAACCCCATTAGCTTTGAGAGGGACTTGCAACAGCTCTCGAACAGGTGTTTGTGAAGACCGACCACTGTCCATGACTGATTTTGGGAACAGCTTGTTTGAATGTGAGCAAGCTGAACAGGATTTCAGAAAACTTTCTATGGAGCTCACTGAACCTGATGAGGTTTCTGGAAAAGGATCACCAGGACAACAAACTACAAATGATCAGCTTGCTCTTCCCGCATCAGCTTTTACAGTCAGGACAGAACACACATGTTCCAAGCAAACACCCACAAGAGGTCTGGATAAAGGGTCACAGCAACTTTATAAAGTCCTGCATGGGTATGATGTTGAATCCATGGATTCAGAGGCTCAGGATGTGTCTGTGTTAACTGTGAGTTCACCCCTTCAAGCAGTCAGGAAATATGAAATTCAGGAGGCTGCCAGTATGACAAAGGGTAGTGATAATGTTTCTAACACTATTGTTGGTTCTGGTATTCACCAAATTCTGATTTCAGAAGACCCTAACAACAAATTCATCCATAGTATGAATCAAACTCTGGAAGCTAGTCAGGAATTAGCTGATACCTTTTTCAGTTGTGAAAAGGCCTCCGATTCAGTGACTCAAGCATCAACCAGCCCAGGATTTGAGAATGAACATCTTCACTCGGTAGATGTTGTTTCAGGCATATCTGGTGTTAAGTATTGCTTCGAAAAAATAAAGTCATTCAGACTGAAAGCATCTCCAACTGAAATTGAAGCACCTGAATATGAATCAGTACCAGGAATGATTTCTGGCCTTCAAAGCTCATCTCTTGACAGGTTGTCTTCACCTGAGTGTGTTACAGATTGTGTGATACTCCTAAGCGACTCCAGGGCCTCCTCACCCGAGTCTGTCTCATCAGTAAATGAGCTGAATTTCCTTTCGCCAGATTCTCCAGTGCCACAGTTTAGGCCCTTATCTCCACTTCCACCACCCTTCTTATCATGGGAACTTGGGGAATATGAAACTGCAGCCTCGAGGCCAAAGGGTGCTTCTCTGCTGGTGACATTGGATACCGAAGAAAGACCATTAACACCAATGGTTTCAAACAGAAAACTATTTGGAAGGCCAGTATCACCATTCAATGACTATAGTGGTGATCAGTCCATGTTACCTCAGACATTAAATTTTGACATGGAGGACAGAGCATCATCTCCTGAGTCCATTATTGCTGAAACGGTATATTGGTTTTTTGAACTTGATCATCATGACACTCATGGTTTCGAAGAGGTCAGGGCATTGTCTCCATCAGACTCTCCTCTCCAATATTTTAGACAGTCCCTATCTGAGCCTTTTCAGTATGAAGGTTTAATATCTTCACTAGAGCCACGCTTGTCACAGATTGAATTACAAATAGCACATTCATCAGTATTCTATGAAGATAAGTGCATATCTCCCGAATCATCTGCTTCTGTAAATGAATTTAAAGCTCTGTCAACTGATTCGCCTGTATCAGAGTTCAGTTGCAAGTGGCTTGATCCACATTTTCTAAATACAGAACACAGATTTGGAATATCCAAGTCTGGTATAGAACCTACTTCAGTGTCTCCAGTGCCATTTAATCATGAAAACAGAGCTTTATCAAAGTCTTCTGTTACATCTGCAAATCAATCTGTGTTAGTTGAATTATCAGACACATATACAGCTTCCTCCTTTAAATCAACAGATGTTACATTGGCTTCCAAACCTGATGATCAGGGAGAAAAATCATTATTATTTGATGCACAGAAAAAACAACAAACACTAACTAAGTTACAATGTGAAAATGAAGATGACTGGGTAATAATTTCTTTGTGTCACCTTGAGAAGAGACCTGTTTCTGCAGACTCAGTGCCTGAATATAGACCAGTGTCACCACAGTCAACACTCTTTGACATTAGAACACATTCTCCTGAATCAGACACAGTTAATGAGTTTCTCTCCCCAGATTCTCCTATACCTCAGTATATATCCTCTTTACATCATGCAGTCATAGGGAAATATTATGCATCCTCACTGGAATCTGTGTTGTTAGATGTTGATTATGAAGCCATGCCTTTGCTGTCATGTTTTGAGGATAGACCATTTTCACCTGAGTCTTGTGGCTCTGAAACTGATAATGGATTATTGGCTCATCCCGAAACACACCAACTTCTTTACAAAGAGTTTGGGCCTGAACTGAAACAAGCTGCACTATTTCAGAAAGAATTGATTCTTGACAAGTTCGAAACAACACAAAGAACAGATAGTGTGAAGTTCAGGACAGAAGAAAACTCAGCTAGAGTAGTAGAACAAAGTTTGTCCCAAACAGAGTTGCTACAAGCTGATGTTACTCAGCAAAACCAAAATATTGCTCCACCCCTGGAAAAAACTGAGCTTTTATCAACTGATTACAATAAAACAGAACTGTCTCAAGATTTGTCAGAGGCAAAAAAATCTAATGAGGAACTGTATAGTCATGGAAGAGAGAAAGTTAAAAGTACTACTGGAAAAAAATTAAAGGAAGTTCTAAAAGATCAAACAGATGTTAGAACAGAAACATCAGTGACAACACAAATGTCTGATGAGACATTTTTACTCTCTTTGTCTCAACAATCTACACCTGAGGATCTGAAATTCTCATTACTATCATCTACAGACACACCTGAAGAGTATTCAGCTTCCGGGCCTTCAGCCAAAACAGAACAGTTTCCATCAGGATACAGTTTAGCTTGTGATCCAGAGCCTTGCAGGTTAATCTCTCAAATCCATGATCCACAGTATTCAGGGGAAACATTTAGAAGCAAAGAAGGAAAGATGCAACATTATGGCACACTGTCAGACTATAATCAGGAAAAGTCAACAATTGAAAATAAAACCAATGCTTTGCCGTTAGACATGTACAGAAGGTCATTATTACCTGATTCCGAAGCACAATCCTGGCCATTGTCACCTGAATTATTAATGCTGCTAGAAACAGATAGACTTGACTCTTCACTGTCAGGCAGATCTGCAAGTAATCATCAAGATTCCCCCATTGCTCAGTTTCAGACCTCCTTTACTGGTCCTTTAACACTTGGTGTCAGATCAGTGTCACCAGAATCAGTTTGGTTCGATCTGGAAATAGAGTCAGATTTAAACGTCCGGTTTTCTGGGGACAGACCATTATCTCCTGATTCAGTATCATCTATAACTGCAAACAAGACATTATCAATAGACTCTCCTGTTCCCAGTTTTAGAACGTTTTTATCAGAGTCTTTCATAAGAGTGATGTCTGACCAATCTTCATCAATTGAATCAGTTTACTCAGACGATGAACATGGATTTGTCTCTTTGGCATCATTATCCATTGAGAACAGACCTCGATCTATGAATTCTGTTGATGAAAATTTACCCTTTTCACAAGTGTCTCCTATACCGGAATTAGGACAAAGCTTATCAAAAACTAATTTGACCACATGGAAGAGATCATGTTCACCTCTCTCCCTGTGCTCATATGAGTTCAGCTCTGTCTCAATGGAATCATTCTATGGTGAAAGTCGACCTCCATCTGTAGATTCTGTTGATGAAAACTATCCACTCTCACCAGAATCCCCCATTCCAGAGCTTAGACAGTTTTTTATAGACTTCCACGCTCCAACCACCCTGGAGGAATCTGTGTCTCCTGTTTCACTTTCCTCAGACACACAGTTTAGGTCTGCTTCACTGGAATCTTTTAGTGTGAGCCGACCTCCATCCATAGGTTCCTTTGATGAAGATAGGTCGCTTTCACCTGAGTCACCAATCCCAGAGTTTGAAGAAGTTGTACCAGACTATGATCTGTCTGCACTAGATAGATATTCTTCACCTGGTTCCATTACTTCAGATATAGAGTATGGGTGTATCTCTTTTGCATTATTATTCAATGAGAGCAGCTCTCCTTCAGTTGATTCTGTTGCTGAAAAATATCCCATCTTACCAGAATCCCCTATCCCAGAGTTTAGCCAGGTTTTACGGGACCACCATGTCTCAACCACACTGGAAAGCTCCCTGTCTCCTGTTTCATTGGCCTCAGACATGCAGTCTCGTTCTGTCTCTTTGGAATCATTATTTGGTGAGAGCCGACCTCCATCTATCAGTACTATTGATGAAAGTAGGCCCCTTCCACCTGAGTCACCCATTGAAGAGTTTAGAGAAATGATTGTAGAAACTGATCTAGTTACACTAGAAAGGTATTCATCACCTGTTTCTGATACCTCAGATATTGAATTTGGGGTTGTCTCTTTAGCATCAGTATTCAATGAGAGCAGACAGTCATCTGTAGATTCTGCTAATGAAGGCTGTCCTGTTTCACTAGACTCACCCATTTCAGAGTTTGAACACAATTTACTAAAAGTTCATTTGAACAAGCTGCAGAGATCCTTGTCACCTGTTTCAGCTCTTTCAGATCTAGACTATGATATGTTGTCCTTGTCAATCAGCTCTGACATCAGACCATCATCACCTGTTTCAGTGCTCTCTGGAGAATTTTACAGAGGTGATTTACCCATTCCAGAATTGAAAGCAGGATTCGCAGAATCACTTTCTTTTACTGAACAAAAATTTTCATCTCCTGAATTAGTCATGTCAGATGTTGAAAATGCACGATCAGATATAGACACACATATTTCAGAACAGAGACCTGACTCACTAGAATCACAATCATTTGAGACCATGATAATGGAACCGACTAATACTCTTTCTTTAAAGAAAATCAGAGTGCCAGTCTTCAGACTTGTTTATTATGCAGAACTTTGGAAGCTTATTTCCCAAATACGAGATCCTCAATATGTTGGGGAAACATTTTTAAGTAAAACTGGAGTTTTTGAGAATGTTGGTACCAGAATTGAGTATGTTCCAGAAGCCCCTGAAATAAGAACAAGAGAGTCAGAGGATAAAATAAAGTCAAACAATGCAAAATTGGAATCCAGGTCTTTGTCTTCTTTGGAAATTACTACAAATGTTCAAACATGGGATTCTTCTTTAAAAGACTTGTGTCTAGATTCCCAAATTCCCAAATTTTCCTGTGACCACCTCAACATTTCTCAGTCTGTGCTAGATTCACCAACATTAGCTGTATCAGATGAAGGTTCAGAAAATTGCATGCTCACAATTTTCAGTGAAACCAGAACTCCATCAACTGGTTCAGCAATATCTGTAGGTGACAGGAGTGCAATACCTCCTGATTCACTCTTACTGGATTTCAGGGCTGTATTATCAGAGTCAGTAATAACTGGTTCAGGGTACAGAACCTCCTCACCTGACTCAGAATTTTCAGATGTTGAATATGGTCTTTTAAGGCCATTGGCTTTCAAAGAGCAAAGACCAGACTCGCCTGAATCACTTGTACAAAATCAATCAAAAGATGGTCCTGCATCAAGAATAAACCAGCTAATATGTCCACTTTATGACCCTCAGTATACCAGTGACATCTTTAGAAGCAGAGCTGCCTTGTTTGATAAGATGGAGACGAGTATTAGAATTGTTTCACTGGATTTAGGTACAGAAAACATGGGCAGGCTAATATCACCTGACTTTGAGGCTGAGAGTTCTCCAGAGACCCTACCGTTAACAAATGCTATCAAGTGTGATTTCCAGGACATAGAAAATTATGCGGATGAAAATAGTCCGTTGTCTACAGATTCACAGATTCCTCCGTTTTCTGTGTCTCATTTGGACACTCCTGTCCAATATATCTGGCCATCAACTTATTATTATACATCCAATGCAAAACCTGAGGGATTTGATGTGCCTGAGTTTCATAAATCTGGTAAGATAATTGGTGAATATAGGTGTTCCTCATCTGGATCGCATTCTTTAGATATGGAAGATTTATCTGGATTTACTCCAGCAGAGTTCTGGATACAAGAGAGACTATCTTCCCCACATTCAGTATTATCTGAAATTGAAATGTATCCCACATCTCCACAGTCTTTGATATTCTTAACAGAAACAAGAAGATCCTCGCCTGATTCAATTAATGACCTTCAAACTCTGTCTCTAGATTATCCGCAGTTTTTCCAAAATATTGAACCATCTTTCTTAGTTTCAGGGAGGAAATCATCATCTCCTACATTGTCTATGACAGACACAGAACTGAACTTGAATATGCCTTTCAGTGAAGTGAAACACACAAGCTTCACACCTGATTCTGAAAGTGACCACAGGATACTTTCACCTGATTCACTCATGTCTCATTTTAGTCCGTTTATACTTCATCCTGCAGTCGTTTTAAGTACTGAAACTAAATCAGCTTCACCTGAGGCAGGTTGTAGTTCTGATATAGAGCATGGGGAGGGCATATCTGTAAAAATATCAGATGAGAACAGACCTTTGTCACCCGATTCAGTAATATCAGAAGGTGAATGTCAGACCATGTCACTGGACTTAGCTATAACTAAGGTCAAAGCAGAGGTAACAGAACGTTTTCCCTCATTTGTTGGGTTTAGGTCAGAATCTCCTACATCTGTTCCTTCGCACTTGGAGTATGCTCATCCAATCAGTATGTTGAGGCAAACTGGAGGCATGCCAGATAATTCCAAGTCAGAAGCCAATCTTGAAAGGAGATCTTTGTCACCTGATTCTGAGTCAGAGTGTAGATCGTTCTCACCTGTGTCTCTGACTTTAATTTTTAAATCAACATCTCCTGAATCGGTTGGCTCTCCAAATGAATTCAGAACTCTCTCACCAGATTCTCCAATTCCAGAGTTTAGAGAACCGCTACAAGAATCCATAAACAGATACCGCAAGCACAGATCATCTTCCCCAGAGTCAGTGTCATCAGATCGGGAGGTGGAAATGAATTGGGGGGTGATGTTTTCTGAGGAGCAATGTCCATCTCCTGACCCTGTAGCTTCAATTAGTAAATACAAAAATCTTCCAGCTGATTCTCAGGTACCTAACTTTAAACAATATTTATCAGTTACTCATGTTGATGACTGTTGTTACAGGGTCTCATCACTTGAATCCAATCATTCAGATTCGGATTTTGCTCCCTTAATTTCTCAGCTGTTTGAAGATGAGGTTAAAGGAAGACCAAATTCTCCAGAGTCAAATCTGTTTTTGCATGAGTACCAACATTTGTCCCCAGACTCACCAATACCTCAATACACACACTGGGAGGCAAACACGTTAACATGTGGATCTGGATCCCCTTGGTCAGTATATTCAGATGAGGAGTTAGAGATAGAATGTTGTAACTCCTGGCTTATTGAGGACAGAGGAGCATCTCCTGGTTTGTCATCCTCTAAATATGAATCTAGACCAGACTCCCCCATTCCTGATTTTACTCAGGTGCCACAAGAGTCCTTTAATGCATACTTAGCTTTAAGGTCCACATCCCCCGCGTCACTATGTTTAGATGAAGAAACCGATTTAGAATCTGATATTGCTATACCCTATCTTTTGGAAGACCGAGCAGTAACTCCTGGTTCTACAATATCACAAGAGGAATTAAGACCAGACTCACCCATTCCTGAATTCACATCTAATCAGGCTAGAATATCTCACATTAATGTAACATTTTCATCTTCTGAGTCATTAGCTTCAAATGAAAATTTGGAGACTGATTTGTGTGTGACCTGGCTTTTTGAAGATCGAGCATCATCTCCTGGTTTAAGGACATCCAAAGAGGAGCTTGAGGCTCTTTTACCTGATTTTCCCATTCCTACATTTACTCAAATACAGGAAGAATCTATCATTTTGCTCTTAGCTCCAAGCTGTACTTCACAACAATCTGCAAATTCACATTTGGAAATGGAATTATCTTCCTCTGTGATAATTGAAGATCACCCCACATCACCTCTATCTCCAACACCTCAAATTCAATATGAATTGCTTTCTCCAGATTCTCCTGTTCTCGATTTTACACAGAAATTATTAAATACATTTCATAAGATACATTCCAACAGGTCTTCATCACCCAAATCAGAGGCTTCTGAACTTGAATATGCTCCATTAATTACCAAGATGGTTGATTTTGAGGACAGAGGAGAATCCTGTCCATCAGGACAGTCTGATGCTGAGCTTCAATGTTTGTCTCCTGACTCCCCTTTACTACAGTACCCCACTGCCTCATCCTCTAATTTAAGGTTAAGATGCAGGTCCATTTCTCCTGAGTTGGAATTTTTATATGAAGATTCGGAGACAGATTTATGCATACCATTGCTTTTTGAAGATCGAGCGGCATCACCTTATTCAACAATATCCAAAGAAGAGTTGAGACCACTTTCACCAGATTCACCTATTCCCGTATTTAGGCAACAGGATTCTATATTACCTAACTTAGACCAAAGGTCCAGATCACCTGAATCAGTATTTTCAGATTTAGAAATGCCTTCTGAATTTCTGACCTTAACTGAAAGTAGACCTTCTTCTCCAGAATCTTTAACATCATTCAGGCTTTCACCTGATTCACCTCTACCTGACCTTGAGCAACCAATGTTTGAACCACCTAAAACAAGTTTTAGATGTAGGTCAATATCCCCTGAGTCAACATGTTCAGAGGTTGAATACATTGTTTTAACCCTAGGATCCTTATGGTATGACAAAAGACCCTCTTCTCCAGGTTCAGGATCGTCTAGAGATGAAAATCGGGGTCTGTCTCCAGACTCACCAATATCTGATTACAAAGAAGGAGTGCGAGAACATGTCATTATAAATGTTGGATATAGATCACCTTCCCCTGAGTCTGTTGAGTCAGATGTTGAGTATGCTTTAGGTGAACTATTTATAGCAATGGGATTTGGTGTTGAAGATAGGCCAGATTCTCCTCAGTCAATAGAGTCACAGATGCAGGACAGGTCATCTACAGTCAAGTCCATAGCAGAATACAAAACCATGTCACCTGATGCATGGATGTCAGTTAGAAACATTAGAGGTGGATCTCAAGAGTCAGTTGAGGCAAACACAAGATTGTTGCCAGACTCACCACTTCCTTCTTTAACTCAGAATGTACTTGAGACGGTAATACCAGAAATATACACTGAGCATTCATCCCCAGAGTCTCTGTTGTCAGATATGGAATATGATTTGGTATATTCTGCTTCATATGACAAAAGACTTGTTGACAAAAGAACACTATCACCTCAGTCAGATAGATCAGATATTGATTATTCTCCTGAGTCTCCAGCACCTGAGTTTACTGAGACCTTTGTGGAAGCTACTTTTACTGCAATGAACCCTTTATCAACACAATTTTCAGATTCTGATGAAATATCACAGTCATCAGTTTCATTTAATACAGAAGAGAGGACGGATACACCAGAATCAATGGAGTCAGGGACAGAAGAGTTATTAGTACCCAAATTCTCACTGGATGATGGCCTTGTTCCAAAAACATCAGTGGAGCCTCTCTCAGACATTATGGTAGCTGAGTACAGTCTTGTTTATGATGCTGAGCTTTGGAAGCTGATTTCTCAGGTACGTGATCCTCAGTATGCAGGAGAGACCTTCAACAGTAAAACAGCTTTCATGCAGTTCATTGGTAACATAAATAAATATGAAAATAATGTAACAAATAATGAACAGGACAATAGAATACAAAACAAAAATGACAAAGATAAGTCATCTTTATTGACGCATTCAGACATTACTCATCAGTTCACTTCTACAGAAACAAAAAAAGGTATAACTGACACACAGCTGGCAGAGTTGCCACCACCAATGATAGAACATATTTCGTTATCAGTAACAACTCATTACAGGCAGCCAACGCACGCTTTTGATTCACCTGAGACACAGTCACGGTCGGATCATTTGCTATCAACATCAGTAACTGACAAAGAGATAGATTTTCTCTACAGTTCTCTAGAATGTCTGTGTCCAAATTTACCCAAGGTGGAAAGTGCTAGAGCAACACCCCAATCTACAAGATCTATCAGTGAGTTTAGACCGCTCTCACCAGATTCCCCCTTACCACAATTTAGTTTGGCATTGCCAGAGTGTGTCAAATATCTCAGATCTAAGTCATCTTCTTCTGAAACTCAAGCCTCAGATATTGATTTCTCGCAATTTCATTTGGAGTCAGACTTTGTAGAATTCAGGCCTTCATCTCCAGAATCTGCTCTGTCTCAGGATCAGGATGAGAGTCAGAGGCCTTTGTCATCTCAGTCACTGCCTGAGTACAGACCTGTGTCATTACAATCAGTCTTGTACATGAATGACCAAAGAGTATCATCTCCAGAATCAGTTTCAGAATTTGTTCAGAATAGGTCACTTTCACCAGACACCCCCATCCTTCAGTTTACTCCAGCATTGCAAGTGTATCCCATGATACATTATACATCCTGCTCATCCTCAGAATGTGAATCCATTTATTCTGCTGAGTTCATCATGTCAGACCAGAACACTAACCGACCCTCCTCACCTGAATCGGTTTCATCCATCAGCGAGTTCAACTGGCTATTGCCCGATTCACCAGTACCTGAGTTTATGAGAATCTTGTCATCTTATTTTATGGATCCTACTCCTTTTGATAGATCACCCTCACCTGTATCATTGTCATCAGACTCTGAGTTTGTGGCCTTACCGGTTGAATGTTGGATTGATGATATCCCCAGACCTCTGAGCCCTGCAAGCCTTGAATCTGAAAAGGAATTTTGTTTTGATGATGAAATATTAGTCTTCACCTCGAATGTTTCATCCCACACATGGACATCTTCCTTACAGCCAGAACAGTCTTTATCATTTCCTCAGACAAAGTCAGTGACCATGTCACAATCACCCATTTCATCTGTGCATGAAAGGTCTGCTAAAGAACATTGCCCTCATCAGCAACAAATGAAAGATTTCAAGTCTGAATTCTGGATGTGTAACAAAGAAATTTTGCACGGATCAGAAGCACATAAAGATACCAGAAAATATTTGTCTCTTAAGCCGTCGCCAGTTAAATGTACAAAACAAAAGGAAACAAAGACCCAAGAAAAAGGTGGAGAAGAACAAGAGAGCAAAGCAGGCTGTCATAGGGTAAGACCGAGAGCATGAGAATGCAGCAGTGATTTATATCACTCAGTAACAAGACACTGAAAAACCTAACATTTAACCCAGGATATGCCCTGCTAACCTTACAGAACATTACAGAAAGCCTTTAACACTTGGTAGCTGGTTAGGCTCTTATTGTGTTATTAAAAATCCTGTTAACCACTCTGTAATGTACTCTAATTTGTATTTGTGTGCTGATGAAATACCGTAACTTGTTCTTACACCAGGGGTGCCCAAGTTCAATCCTGGAGACTTACTAACTTAACTTTTACATAAGTCCCTTCTCCAACACACCTGAACCAAATGACTGAATTCCCTTATGAGTGTTATTTACACAACTTGCAGGAGAATAGCGCTCAAGGACTGGTCTTGGATGCCCCAGGCTTACACATACAGTATGTTAGTCTCACTGAGTTGTTTGATGATGGAAAAAAAAACAACTTATAATTAATTTGTGCAGTGGCACTAATGTGTTAAAATTCTCATGTGTTTCAAAGCTTTGTGCAATCTCTTTGTAGATGTAGTAAATTTACATAAATTATTTTATTTCTAGGTTTCTACAGACCTTCGAGCAATTGATATTCAAAGCAAGTTGTTTCCTGTCCCAACACCAATAGACAGTTGCAGTAAAACAGGAGTGCTGTTCTTTGATAATAAGGCAATCACATCAGTTCCCATACTGCTACCTGATCACACTTCATACACAACACACCGAACTGTTACTCCAGTTCTACCTGTGTATGAGCGAGCTTCAAGTCTTAAGTCTCATGTATTTGGAGAGTACCCAGAGTGGGAACTGTCTCCTAAACAAGTACAGTCCAGTGAACTTTTTTTACCAAAGTCAAATCAATTTTTGATGCCACCTTATGATGAGGAAATATTTTCTAGTCACCAAACCCTCAGAGTTTCTAAATGTGGCCAAGCATCCTCCAGTGATTTGAGTCCAGTATCTCCAGTGTTTTGTGGTCCCAGCTCAACTACATTTGTCTCTCAAGATACCATCAGTAGAGCATCAGAAGCCATTGAGGACTTTAAGTTTGCTCCAGGTTATAAGAGAGTTCTCTCTGAATTTAAAAGAGGAGCATTAGAATTCGAATTGAACACTCAAGATGTCACACAGAAGGAACCAAGTAAGGTTGCTGAATCTCCATATTCCTCAGATTCAGAGCTAGAATACTTTGACTGCCAAGACTTTTCTGAACCCGATGTTGTGAGGCCAGATGATGAGATAACCTATCGTATTTCTGAACCCCCTTCACCAAGACCAAAGTGGAGTCGAGATATGGGTCTACTGAAAGACAGCCCTGAGTGCACCACTAAACCTTTCCTTCAAGTAGAAGCTGAAAGTTCTGCCAGTGAAAGTTTTGGTGAATTTCCTTATGACTTAGATGTTTCTCTGGAGTGTGCTGTAGAGGGTGGCTTTCCCATGTATGAGGAGCTGCCATCTAGAGATCAGTCAGGGTATTACGATGATGACTTCCTGGGAATGGTAAGAGGATGAGCATGAGCAAAATTCTGTAGTGGCTAGTGACTTACCTGGTTTCAGACATATTGCAGTGGTGTTTCGTACAGGAGTTAGAAAAATAAAAACCTAAAAAACACTCATATTGATTTTTATGAGACTGATGAGTGCGTGTATGTGCATGAGAGCCTAAACCTTAAAAGCAAAAATGTTTTGCTGTTTAGAATTAATTGCAGTTGTTCAGTTTGAGATTAACACACTGTTGTGAAAAGTTAAATGACATACACACATGTTTGCATCATTTCATGTCTTCATGTTGCTTTCTCCATTAGTGTGAAAAATCAATGTTTCTTTCTTCCATTTGACATTTTAATTCTTCCTCATGAGACACCTATGCAGTATATAGACTGGCTCTTCTTGCTGCATGTTTGTTTTGGTTAAACTTTTTTGCTTCACTGTGCCTTCTCTTCATCTCACATCACTTTCATTTACAGCCCTTAAATGTTGATTTTATTCCCTTGACCTATACAGTACATGCAACTTTGGCAAAGCGAGAACATGAGTGTGAGGTTAAGAGAAAAGCCTAAACACAGACTGTCTGCAACAGTGTGTTGTAGTAATACTGCAGAAAGCCATGACATTCATCCATGCTGGTTGTGTACTGTTTCCAGGAGATAGCAGAGGAACTAGGGGCACTATCCTCTGATAGCTCAGAGGAGGAGGTGCTGACCACCAGGGTGGTTCGACGCAGAATAATTATTCAGGTAAAATAAAGCATGATGCAACACCACAGAGAGGTGGAGTGGGTGGGAGGGTTTCACAAGATCTTAAATGTTTTATAAGGGTGAACTGAGTTTTCAGGGTAAATCCTCTATTAGAAAAAAAACCTAGCTCATTTTCCCTGTTTCAAAAGTTTCAATCTTTTAAAATATAAAAATGTCTTTAGTGAAGGTAAGCTACCTGAAATTATGTTAATGTTCTAAAATCAGTTTCATAACTTCTCAGTTTGAAGAATTAACAATTTTCCTCTCAGTAAAGATGTAATAAAATGTAAGGATTGATGTGAGCTGATCACCAATAATACCAAGGGTCTACTTTGTTATCAATCAACCAACTACCGATTAACTGAACCAGATAAAAATTAACCACTAACAAACAAAACAAATAGAACACATTAATTCTAATTTACATGTTAAAGAAACATAATGACCAGAAAATTAACCAGCAAATCTACAATAAATAAAACTTATTAAAATTTTTAAGTGCCAGGTAAGGCCTAAGAAGCCAAAAGAGGAAAAATGAATTTTTTGGCCACATTTTTAATTACAATGCCTAACTAACTAAAATATACTTACAGTCTTTAGAAAAAAAATCATTACCAGCCACAATCATTGATAAGTTCCTTGTTATTCACCAAGGAACATGATGAGGCTTCAAATGATGGCTTCACACCAAAACTCAGTGCTCTGGTATCTTGACAGTCCCTTTGGCCAAAGGCGACCATCCACAGGTCTCATCATCCGTCAGGATACTCTAGGGAAACATAACAGAGGAAAATATGCAGCATCATTTAAGTACACCTCAGACACCTCTTACAATCCTGTTCTGTATTGAAATTCTCTTACTCTTCCCTTAGTTCAGGGTGCAGCTCCATGGTATGTAACCTAAAAGCCAGGGGCCTCTGTTTCTTCTCAGCCTCAGCAGTACAGAGTCACAGTGACCTATGGCCACTGATGAGTCCCTTCGGAGGGGAATGATGACAGCCTCCAGATGTCAGCTACCCTTCAGGAACTGAATCGTTAAACAGAGCATGCACTTTCAAACATATATGAGCTAATTTAAAAGGTTGAATATAGTTAACTAATTAAGTAAAATCAGCAGATTGGAGTATGTTTAGATGAACTTGATACAATAGTCTAATCCAAAATCTAATGCAAAAACAAACCATAACAGAGCTCAATAAATTCATGTACAGAACTTCATCAGTTGTGAGAACGAGCCAAAGATGAATGGTTATGGAAAATCAGCAGAATAAATGGCTTTAGATTAATATGCAATAAATTCATGCAAGAGCTTGACAAACAATGATTATAACTTTCCTAATTATTAGAGTAAACCTACAGTTCAAATAATTATGGAGGATCATCATTAAAGGTCTTTAGATCAATGCAAAAAGACCAGAGAATCTTAGAGGAGATGAGTTTGCTTTTTCTGCTATTGGGAGAAGTCCCTAAAGCTATTATAATATTAACTCGCCGTGTGGCACATTGAACAATCCATTTGCTGGAGAGAAAAAAATCCGAGAACCAAATTCACGAAGTGACTCTTTGGTAATCATCCCACGTCTGCAAAAGTTTAGCATTCTATGGTGTCAGTATATTTAGCTAAATTTCTTGCTATTATTTGTAATTGCAATGTTGCTGAAGGTAGAGAAATCTGAGACATCTGCCTGTTCCTGAAACCACAAAACAGTGTGTCATTATTTTTTTAAGCACTGAGCTTCAGAGTGAAGCTCTCTTTTAGTTAGCTCTTTTCCCTCTTTTGGAGTAATGTCTGGCCACTCCAGTCCATTGTAAGTAAAAGTGAGTGAGTGAGTGAGTGAGTGAGTGAGTGAGTGAGTGAGTGAGTGAGTGAGTGAGTGAGTGAGTGAGTGAGTGAGTGAGTGAGTGAGTGAGTGAGTGAGTGAGTGAGTGAGTGAGTGAGTGAGTGAGTGAGTAAAAAGAATTTATAAAGCCCCTTTCACAGACAGTGATATCAGAAAGCGCTGAAGAGCCAAAGTAAAAAATGACCTCCGCCCCCAAAATATTATCCATACAACAAATATATCAGAATAATACTTCAGTAAAGATTATATTTTCAAAACCACAAACATCGGGAATAGAAAAAATAAAACAAAAGTAGAGAGAAACACATAAACAGTACAAAAAGTTAACACACACTAATGAGGAAAGGCCTGGTTGAACAAATAGAGATGGAGCTGTGGAGTCCGAGAGACTAAGTTCCACAGTTTTGGATTTAGGGCCTAAACGGTAATGTGCCCTTCAGTTTGCATTCTAGCGTGTGAAACAGCTAGCAGGTCTTGAGATGTGGACCGAGGTTGCGTGAGGTAGTATGAGGGGATGAAAGCTGTAATAAATAGTCAGGGGCCTGGCCATGCAGGGCTGTGTGGGAGAGCACAGGTACCTTAAAACGAATTCTGAATTCTACAGGGAGCCAGTGCAGAGAGGATAGTATCGGGGTGATGTGAGTACGCCTGTCAGATTTTGTTAAGAGTCTAGGTGCTGCGTTTTTTTAAAAGGTCCAGTAAAAAGAGCAGTACAATAATCATGATGTACAGTACAATACATCCATGCAGTACAATAATCCATGTTTTCGTTTCATCACAAAAGTGACTAAATGAAAACATGGATCATTTTTTCCAGATCTACAGGTGAAACCAGTTTTTCACCAGGATTCCATTTATCAAAGAATGCTATAAAAATGGTTTGAGAAGCATAGTTTGTGAAACCATACCCCCAGTTGTCACACATCCATTTTGTTGCAGGACAGATAACCGCCCTGGGGGGCCAATACTTTCACAGGGGAGCTGTGTCCATCTGAAGTTTGCTAGAGAGCATTTGGATGATCCAGAAGAGGATTGGGAGAATGTCATATGGTCAGATGAAACCAAAATAGAACTTTTTGGTAAAAACTCTACTTGAGGAGAAAGAATGCCAAGTTGCATCCAAAGAGGACCATACCTACTGTGAAGTATGGGGGTGGAAGCATCATGGTTTGCGGCTGTTTTTCTTCTTTAAACGTGTCCTGTCTGGCAGTGTGGCACTCAGAATTGGTGTCTGAGTACCAAGTAGAAGCCCAACAGACTTACTTTCACAAGCGGAGCACTACAGCTTTTGCTATAGTACTCCACTTGATATATATGTGTGAAAAATCTTTATTATGAATTGCTGTGGGTTTTATTTTCTGATGTTATGGACACAGAGACAGAAAACAAAGGGGGAAGAAAGAAAGAAGATGAGGAAGAGAGGCAGGAAACAAAAAGTCAAGAGAGAGGGTGAGTTGAAAATACAAGAGAGGAAGGGGAACAAAGAGTACCAGAAAACATCAAAGTCTGCCTCCATACCCACAGGATGGCAGAAAGGGGAAAAAACAAAACAAAAATGATAAAGGAACATCGACAAAACAAACCATAAACAATGAACTAAGAACTACACAACCACATCACATAAAAATGGATATAGCAATACAACAATGCCACTGAAAAGCCCACGGGTTCTGGTGGCAACCGGCTACACCAGGGCGGTCCCGGTCATGGACCCAGAGAGCCAGGGCCCAGGGGCGCCCCACCCCCCAGCAGGGACCCTACCAAGGAGGGGCCCCGACGCGGGGGAAACAGCCGGGCACCTGCCGACACACGCCACCGCCACCCCAGGCAAATTCCCACTGCTGACATCCCAGCGCCCCACCCCTGCCCCACTTCAGAGCACCCCAACGGTAGCCGCAGCAGGCAGACGGAATACCCAAGCCAAGACCTGCCATCACCTGGACACCAAATTGTACTAGCTCCTGAATCCTGATTCCGCGTAACGTAGAGCGCCGAGACCAGGCTTCCAACAAAGGCCAGGGCCAGTCAAACCCGCCATTGGAATGACCACGCACGAAATGCACAGAATAGGTGATCAAATGAGCAGAAACGCCATATCCATATCCCACTGAGCCACAAAACAGGCACCACCCAACAATCCCAAACCTGGCACTCCCAAAAGAGGTGCCCCAACCAACAAAGGGAAGACATCAGCCCAGCACATCGGTCGACCAACACACCGGTCCCCCCAGACACACCAGGTCCAAACCGGATTGACCACCAACGCACCAGCGGGCAGGGGCATCAGTCATTGGCAGGGAGTGACGGAGGGGAAATAGGGTCCCCCATTAGATGTAAGGCCTGAGGTGTGCCAGGCGAGAGGGCAGCCCAAGATCCAATCTGACAGGTAGACAGAAACATACAGACACAGTCATAAGTTCCCTCCCTCTTAAGTACCTACCAAGACACCCAAGAAAGGACGCTGTACCCTCACTCATACACCCCATACACACTCTATATTCCCAGGTCCAGGTACCAATGCCCCAGTAGAGCAACCAGCCCCCGGACCTGGGTGATGGACCCTCTACCTTCTAGGATGGAGAGAAGCAGACTGCCAAGTCATCCACAGTGGCGAAACAGCCCACCAGCCCAGGTCCCCGACCATACCACCTGTTCCTCCACCCCTAGCCTCCATCCTCCCGCTTGAGTATGGTGTTGATGCGTGTTGTTTTGTTATAATGTGCATTTAAAACAGAGGGAAGGGGTGTGGGGAAGGCAGACACAGATCTCCAAACCCCCACCCCGGCTGTTTTTCTGCAAAGGGACCAGGACGACTTATTCATGTAAAGAAAATAATGAATGGGGCCATGTATCGGGAGATTTTGAGTGAAAACCTCCTTCCATCAGCAAGTTCATTGAAGATGAAATGTGGCTGGGTCTTCCAAAATGACAATGATCCCAAACACATCACCCGGGTAATGAAGGAGTGGCTTCGTAAGAAGCATTTCAAGGTCCCGGAGTGACCTAGGTAGTCTCCAGATCTCAGCCCCATAGATTTTCTGGATTTTTTTTCTCATTTTGTCTCTCAAAAGCCGTTCATAGACAGAAGTTCTGGAATATTTGCAGACAATTCCATCCTGTCTTTAACCGGAGTTGTTTTTTCAAACACACCACTTTTTTCCGGAACATTGCCTTTCGGCTGCTTTCACACAGCAAGAAATGTACCGGAGAATCCTGATGAATGTCTGGGGATACGGGGTGCGCGGGAGTGGGGGGTTGTATGTGGATATTACGTAAACGTAGTGCGGTGTGCGTACGTCATTTCCCCAAACAAATGGATTATTGCAAAGATGGTCGACGAAACAGCAGATCTACTCGCAGTGCTCGTCTTTGTGATGTGTGCAATTTTGCACACATGGAAACGCTTAAGAGAGATCAATGAAGAACCTGAAAGGAAAATAGTGACATTTATATGTCATCAATGTGTGCGTTCGCAGCCTTCCCTGCCCCTCTCCCCTGCCCCTCTCCCCTTTTCCCCACCGCCCCACACCCCTCCAGCTTTCCCGGAACATTACCTGGTAGTCTGAACGCAAACACCATACCGCGAAAAGTCTGCTCTTGTTACTAGGTCTTCATCCGTAAAATTACCGGTAAAGGGTATCCGGACAAAGTCCGGAGGATTGCTTTCAGACACAAAAGCAAAACAGACGAAGTCCGGAAAACTACAGTTTTTCATGGCCTGTTTGAAAGGGGCTATAGTTGAGGTATACCTATGATGAAAGTTACAGGCCTCTCTCATCTTTTTAAGTTGGAGAACTTGCACAATTGGTGGCTGACTAAATACTTTTTTACCCCACTGTATGTTGTGAATTGATTTTGAAATGCCCTGAGCCGAACCTTCCTCTTGCAGTCTAGTTTTTTGGCAAGTTATGCTTCAATGTAGAGCATGATCTTCATCTTACAGACAGGTCACTAACCTCCAGCTGCAGGTAAACATATATGCAGCCACAATCCAGCCTATTCGCTCTGGGTCAAACAACGACTCCCTCACTTTGAAATTAACAAACAGAACCTCCTCCGCCTCTCTGTTACTGTGACTGTCACTAAACAACAGGCCTCTAGCCCTTTAGTTCTTTCTCCTGCTCCACTGGACCTTGCTCTTCTATGTTCTCTGCTCTGATGGCGCTATTAAACTCAGCAGGCTCTGACTTTAGCTAATGGACATTCTAATTAGAGCCAATCCTTGACTTAAAGTCAGCAGTCTGGTGAAATTTATGATTATGTTCTTTCTCACTCTGCTCTAGATTGATGATGACATAAGGTACATCCTCGCCGTTCCTGCGCACCAAATTTAAGATGACTGAGCAAATTACATTTTACTGCAGCGACAAAGTTGGCCAAATGATTTTAGTGTTTGAGGGTTTGTTCTGGACCACTTGTGAAAGTACAATTTGGAATAAAAATGATTAATCTGACTTAAATGTTATGATTATATTTTTCACAAACTAACTTATTACGAAAAAAAACTATATTCTTGATCATAATTTGGTTGGAGGGCCTAGTTCTGGCCCCCTTTCTAACATGGGCCCAAAACAACTGACCATGTTAGGCTTTTTTTCCTGGTATTGACAGTTGAAGCTCGATACAAACAGTTGTTTTTCAGTTTTTATTGCATCAGCTCAAGAGGCACATTTGGAAACAAATGTAGGTTTTACAGCTATTATATGGTAAATATACAGCAGGATGTGCTGCTAAATTGTGACCCAATGTGTTTCTGCAGGCGGATATCCTGCCAGACATCCCACCACAGTCGGTGACTGAAGAGAAGTACACAGATGAGCATGGCAACATGGTAGTTAAAAAGGTAAGAAACACAAGACAACATCAGAGGACCCAAAAAGAAGAGTGGTGGTCCTCTCACAGTAACAGTCGAATTTCATTCTTCACTACCAGATCACACGGAAGGTGATTCGTAAATATGTGTCTCCGGATGGATCAGAGACACAGGAGGTGAGCATTGAGGGCTCCCACCAGGAGATGGTGCAGATAGAGGAAGGAGATGCTGTATCCAGAGTGGTGAAGAGAACTGTGCTTCATAGTGAGGGAGATCAGAAAGAGGTAGGGTCTAGCTGCAACCCTGAAATAAATTTACAGTTGAAACCAGAAGTTCACATACCACCAAATAAAAAGACAAATTTGGTCTCACTGTCTGAAGTGAAATCAGACCAAGCTTCTTTTGTTTTAGGTCAGTTAGAATCACCAAAATTATTTCTATTTGCTAAAAGCCACAATAAAGAGAGAAGGAATACGTCAGAGATTTATGTCTTCAAAATCAGAAGTTTACATACATTTTCTCAGTAATTGATAGTGTTGTCATCGAACTGTATAACTTAGTGAAATGTTTTGCCTAGAATTGGACTCCGCTGCGGTACAGGATAGAGATCAGGGCTTTTTATGATGGCCATGGCTAAACATTGACTTTGTTGTCCTGAAGTCACTTTGTAACCACTCTGGCTGGATGCTGTGGGTCATCGTCCATCTGGAAGACTTCTAAGTTTTAAATTCCTGGCTGATTTTCTTTAGATGTTAGTAATGATGGACATTATGGTCAAACAGTTCCACTTCAGTTTCATCACAACACAGAAGATGTCTCCAGAAATGAAGGCTTTTGTCCCTGAGGACTTTTGCCAACTGCAATCTGGCCTTTTATGTTTATTTTGGAGTAATGGCCACCTCGTCGCATTCAGCCCATGTTGGTCCAGGACACGTTTCACTGTGGATAATTACTGTCTGACCAGCTTCAGCAGCATATTCACAAGCTCTTTGGCTTTTTGTCCTGGGATCCATTTGCAAATTTTGGATCAAAACCTGTTCACCTCTGGGACACAACACCCGTCTCCTTCTTGGGCGTTATGATGGTTTAACTCTTTAGGCGCCTGGTTTTTTTTAGTAAAATCTTAAATTTTGATATCACTATTTCAAAAGCTTGTAGCTTAAATATGGTTAGAGATAAAGGCATATTGTAAATGAGAAAAATCTTCAATATGAACCGAAGTTTATATATATATATATATATATATATATATATATATATATATATATATGCTATACATTTTTTCTCTGTTTTTTTGGGGGGGGGGGGGGAGTTTCTTTTTAGTTTCTTTAGAGTTTATCGATCTAGATAAACATCTTTAATAACCCATACCCATTATGCCCGGTGCTTGTAGCGCAGTAGCCTCCCCAAGGGGACTTTTAACCACCAAAATTCCTTTCTTTGGAAGTACCTCCCCATCCACTTCAACATCAGCCTCAAGATAACCAAGGTAAGGAATAGCCAACCCATTGGCTGCCCGCAACTCCAGCCAATGACATGCCTTAAGTTTATCTTGGAAATGCTCATTAAAGAAAGTCTCAGAAATAGTTGAAACCATTGAACCCGTGTCCAGAACACACGGAACTGGCACCCCAGCCAATTTCAAAGTAACCTGGGGACAAGGTGCCATTAAACTTTCTTTTAACTCCTCATCTACCTGAGAGTCCATTGAGCCAGAACCACTCCTCCCTAGCGTCTGGCTCCTAACAATAGGGGGAGTTAGTTTTCTGACGGCTGGGAGGTACCAGCTTGAACAGAGCCAGTTGGGCGGGGGAGCCGGGGACGACTATTAGCTTTACAAAACCGAGCAATGTGACCACTCTGCTGACAGCGGTAGCAAATGACCGGATCAGAACCTTGAGGGGAAACCACTGATTGCATTGATGCTCGAGTCCTAATAATCTGGTCTAGCTGCTGTTGTTGCTTCTGTACAATGGATGACAAGGTAGCTAATTGGGAGGCAGTACTTGGAATCGACTCAACCAAAAGGGGTGAACTAGCATTCTGAACGGCACAGAAAGTAGGTACATGGTTACTTTTCTTTGTAATCTCCCGTTCATGTTCCCACTTCATAGCTTCAGCCCTTATATCCAACACAGTATCATTTGGATTATTACGAATGTGTCTCTTTAACTCCCTACGTAAATCTTAGTTATTGACATCTTGAACAAATTGATCACGAAGCATCACAGGTATATTTGTTAACCGATAGGGTGCATTAGCTTCAACTTTATCTGCCAAACAAAACAATGCATGAGCATATTCTTGCAAGCTTTCCCCGTCCAATTGACGGCGGAAAAAGAATCCCCCCTTAATGACACATAAGGCTTTTGACACCCATAAAGTTCTTTCAGTATTTCAAATACATTATCTGGATCGTCCCGTTCTGCTGCAGATCTGTACTTTATTTCATCCCTTGCTTCACCTTCTAGATGATCGAATATGAAAGCAGCCTTGTCCATAGGTCCAACATGCCGACCCCGCATGCTGGCCTTAACCTCTTCCACCCAGTCATCAACCCCGATACCATGTGTTCCTCTGAAGACTGGGCATTTACGCTCCCGTGACAGGTAGATGATGTGGTCTGTTACACCGATAGTCCCTTGTGGTAGCTCCTGCGTGCTTGGGCCAGCCTCTGCAGCATCCCTCTGACATTGCAGCCAATCCTGCTCCGACTCCAGGTCCCTGATCTCTGCCCGGAGTCGCTCCAGCTCCTCTGCCATGGCTCAGTAGGAAGGGCTCTGGGTTCACCAGTAACGCCCCACGGCCTGCACCTGCTGCTTAATTTATGCTCCCAACTGAAAAAAAGCTCAAATAAAAGGAGAAAAAAACTCTTGCCCTAATAACCAATCAAGCCACAATTCCTCCCCTGTTCACTGCCTACCCTGCCAGCAACGCCAGAAAACGATGTAACCATATGCTTAGTTAAGTGTGGGTGTCCAACAAAGACAAAACCCACCGATAAACTACAAAAGGGCGGGGTTCCCCAATATAACATAAAACAGGTTAGTTTGACAACTGAAGGAACAGAAGAGGAAATCGAGGTAGGATTAATAACAGCTTTTATTTAACATTTAATAATAAATACAGACTTTAATTTGTTACTCTAGTTACAACCAAAACCGACAGTTAGTAACAAAACAAAACCAAACATTAGTAAAGAAAAACAACCCACAAGCTAGAACCTGAGATGGTAAAGTGCAATTCGGATCAACCAAAGCTGAGAGCACAGCTAAAACACAACAACCCAAAGCACAAACTGGACACAGTTGAGAGCATAAACAAAACAGGAGGCCAACTGAAATGAGAAAAAAAAAACATTAGTCTCATGCTAATTCCACAACATTCTAATGTATAAGATGATATATTTACCTGCAACCCTCCACAGTCAAACTACAGCTCAAGACACCCCCCGACCTCAAGCACCACTGCCTTTTCCAAAGCACCAGGCTGTACAAACTCAGACTATGTCTAAGGTGCACAGCCTTTATGCATCAGCAATCACTGGCTTCAGGAAGTAGTGGAGAAAAGTGGTGTGTTTCATGACACCAGTGCTGTGGGAAACTTCAGTACAAACCCATATTTGACCTGGTTACAAAACAACTCGTTATTATGACATAGGAGGAGAAGCTTTTCTAATCTCTTGTCAGATAGTCTGTTCCTCTTTGGGGAGAAGACCAGCTTGCCCAGGCTGAACAGTCTCTCAACAGGTGCACTAGATGAAAACACAACTTTAGAAGTTCCCTGTCTCTTCTGCATTGTTGCTGTCCTGACTTTGGCTTACATCACGCAGTGAGACACTGAGAGCACTTAACTATCTCCGCCCACCCACCCAATCATTGCATTTATAACGCCTGCTGTCTATCCCTGCAGCTCAAGTGTGTTGGTCAGAAAGCCTGACATTGCTGCGTGTCATTCATTCACATTAGTATAGTAACGCGCCACTTTATATCCAGAGTAATGGAAACGGCGTTGTAACGATGGGAAAAATAATTAATTAGATTACTCCGTTACCTACAAAATAACGCCGTTAGTAGCGCCGTTATACTTAAAACGCTGTTAGTCCCATCACTGGAGATGGGTAAAGATGGAGGCTTTGGACAAAGAGTATAACACAGTGTTCACAAGAGGAAGTGGATGACAATCTTTATTGATTACTTTATTCAAACTCCGGTAGTCCATACGGGGCTGGATGGTCCCCTCCTTCTTCTTAACAAAGAAGAAGCCTATAGAAGAAAACACTATACTTCCATATACTGTAATTACCACCACTAAGGAGGTTATGGTTTTGCCAGGGTTTTTTGTTAGTTTGTCTGTCTGTTAGCAACATAACTCAAAAGGTTACAGACGGATTTTGATGAAGGTTTCCACAGTGGGGCCAGGAACAAGTGATTCGATTTTGGGAGTGATCCCGATCACCTTCTTTGGGGGGGGGACTGAGCTGTCTTGGCGGAGGTCTGCGCTCTCCGAGTGCTTTTCTAGTTGTTGGAACATTCAAGCATCTGGAAATTGTTCCCAAAGAAGAACCAGACTGGCGGAGCTCCACAATTCTCTTCCCAACATCTTTGCTGATTTCTTTTAACTTTCCTTAAAATACATCGACAGGTGTGCCTCCAAGTACCTCAAATGTGTCAGTTAACTTATCAGGAGTTTCCAAAGTGATCCCCTATTACTACAAAAATCTTATTTTACTTTCTGTTCTTAGTGCATTATTACAGCAGAACAGCTGAAATCGTGTGTGTGCAGCTTAACAATACAATGCAAAGTTTTTATGGCTCTGGGGTTTCTGGCAGATCTGTGGTTTCACATAGGAGTACTGTTGTAAATGAAATTGCAGAAGCAGGACTCAGGAATGTAAACAGATGAGACAGGTTTACGGAGCTAGATCAGGGAGAACATCCTGGGGAGTGTTGACTTTTCCCTTTCAGAGAGCTGTCCGAGACCTGTCCTGGACCAGTCCAGAACAAGGAGAAAACCAGAGACCCGGCATGGGGTGTTGAATCTCAAGTGAAGACACCCGCAAGAACTAGCCAATTAGATTGGTCCATATTATCTTTTGGGGGCAACTGCGGCAAGACGAGTGTAAACCCAGAGTTCTAGTTATATCAAATTTGGGGAATATCTATAATAATTATATATTTGAACTTTATTAACTTTCTCCTGACCCCCCTATTTACAGTAAAAAAAAAACTGCTCTAACAAGATTATCATAATGGACTTTCCTTTTATTGTTTAGAGAGAAAGTCATTGTTGTGCCACAAATAGGTAGGATTTGGTCATGAATAATTATGAATAATTGCTTAGGGCAATTATTAATAAGATCAATAATTTTATGTCAAAATTACCAAGTTTGGGGCACCACCTGGAATCCGGGAATATCAATAGCCAAATTGTTCACTGTCAGTTTATGTTTATGATTACCTGCCGGATAAGGCTGAGATAATTAAACAATATACGAAGGAATATGTTCTTGGCGTTCTTTGAACAGCAAGTTACTACATATTTTGGTGGATTAACAAACAACGTTTTTCCAAAATACAAGAGTTTATTACAAAAAGAATTAAAATTTCAGTTAAAATGCTATAATCACCAAACTCACTAAGCTAGTAACACACAACTAAACCACTAAGGAAAAGAATAATAATAAAACTAACACCCAAAAGTAAACAGTAAAAGTGATAAATATGGAAAGTAGTAGAAACAATAACCAATAAATTGAAACTGATGTCACAGTTCAGAATGAATATGTTTACTTAAGGACAAAGGCTTGTATTGAAGAGTTTTGGAAAGGAAGTTAAATTAGTTTGAAACTAATTGTGGTTAGTTTAAAACTAATTAGCACCTTTTGGTTTGTTTCCAAACCACCAATTCACAATAAAAAGCAGAAGTGAAGAAAAACATTCTTTGGAAGAAGTATTGTTTCATTAAACCATTTACTGAATTTGAAATCAATAACTTTTGGAGAATTGATTATGTTTTATGGATCGGTCACCGCAGAGATTGATCTAATTTAATATTTAGACCTTATCTTGAAGTTAAAGGCCTCACATGGGGGCACCAATTATGTTGATCTAATTTAATATTTCGACTTGCCAAGATGGCGGTTTCAAAAACGACTTTAAAGATTAGTTTTGGTGTTTAAAGTATCTGTTTCAAAGCCGATCTCTATTTTGAATACCATTAATGGCAGTCATTATTGTTCATGAAGCCGAGCAGTCAAAGGCGGGCCAACGTGGTTCGCTCGAGCATGTAGCCTACAGCTAACTCACATGCAACTGCTTAAAGCTGCTCTGGATCATTTATTAAACATCAAACAAAGGAAAGAAAAACTCCTGTTGGATTTAGTCACTCAGGTTGCAGGATATAAAACGACTTTCCATCAGAAACCTCGAAAATCACTGTTTAAACCTCCAGGCCGACCGGCCTGTTTGTACCCAAACAATAAATGAAATCTTACACAAGGTAACGAATCACAGTGAAAAAAACAACAGCCCTTAAATCTTGTTTATCCTAAACTAATCTTGCCTCTGCCCAAACACACCTTATTGAACAGTTAATGTTCTCCAAGTTGCTCCATGGATGATGAGGGAAGCTAACAACGTTAGCCGGCAGGCTGACAATAGCTGCGGTCGGTTAGCAGTGGGAGGCCTTATGGCTGTTGGAGTGCAGGTAGCAGCCTTTAGCTGGGACGTCACATCGTCCTCTCTGGCTAAACAGTGATCAGCTCCAACCTTCCTTCACTGACAGTAACTTTTTCCGCAGTTTTCCAGTACAGCATTCATCCCACATAGGCTTTGTCGCGGTGGGTGCAAATGGCTTCAGTCTGGACACATCACACTGCTCTGTTGCATGCAGTAGCTTGTTAGCGGGTCCCTTCCTCACGGCAGCGTCTGTAAATCCGGAAGCTTTTGTTAAAGCTTTGAGGGCAGGACAGTGGGACTTGTTTCATCAGTGGTTTGCGATTCACCCTGATTGATCAGCAGTCTTTGTCTTCCTTGGAGTGAGTTTCTCCCAGAAACTTGCATCCTTTTCCCTCGCCAGCAAAGGAAGGATTTCCTGGGGTCTCTCCTAGCACAAGCCTGGCCCAAAGGCTAACCGGAAGAGAGAGTGATCCGGCAGAGAGAGCCCTTATAAAAGCTCTGGTTCTCTTCTTCTCCTGTTGGAGCTAGAATGTGGATTAGCGCCACCCAATGACTGTGTGTGTCCTAACAGTCATTATTCTGATTGTAAACTTATGATTTGAATGAATAAGACATGAATAAATAAATCTCTGACATTTTATTTCTCTCATTATTATGGCTTTTTGCAAACAGAAATAATTTGAATAATTCTAACTGACCTAAAACAAGAGAGGTTTAGTCTGATTTAACTTCAAACAGTAAAAAAAGGTGAGTGTGTCTTTTGATTGAGTGTATGTGAACTTCTGGTTTCAATTGTATATAAATGAACTTTTCAATGGTACAGAGCTTTTGCAGAAGTATTCACATCTAAATATTTCACATTTTATCACAACTATATACTTAATTGTATTCTGTTTGGGGTTTAATACAGACCAGTGTAAGTGTAAAAATGTGTGACATGCACTTTTGTTCAGCTCCTGTTTTATGATACTACTAATTACAATTCAGTGCAAACTGCCTTCAGAAGTCACCTAGTTATTAAATAAACTGTTTATGTGTGTAAATAAATCACAGTATACAAATACTGACTTGTGGAGATATTTAATTCGAGAATATTAAAGTATTAATCAGAGCCCATGGTAACTTTTGAAAGGATGGAGAGAGCCACTTCCCTCAAATGTGAGAATAGGACAGCACAGCCGTTAGTTAAAAACTCTACAAATCTGGGGCAATAAAAAAACCAGAAACATGAAAAAATACAATTTAAAGTTTCCATAAACCATGTAGGAGATACAGCCAACATGTGAAAGAAGGTTCTCTGCTTAGATGAAATAAAAATATAACTATCTGGCCTATATGCAAACCATCGTGTATGTTAAAAAAACTAGCTTTGCACTTCACCCTGAGCATATCATTCTTATTACATGGTGGTGGCAGCATCATGCAGTGGTGATGCTTTTCTTCAGCAGGCATGAAAAACTGATCAGAGTTGAAGGGAAGATGGATGGAGCTAAATCCAGGACAGTTCTGGAGAAAAAAAAACTTGTCAGAGGCTGCAGATGACCTGAGACCGACGTGAAGGTTCAGCTTCCAGCAGGACAACCAGCCTGAACATCCAGCTAGAGCTACAATGGAATGGTTTAGATCTAAGCAGATTCATGGTCTATTTAAAGTCCAGATGTAATTCCAACTGAGAATCTGTAGCAAGACTTGAAAAGCTTTCCTCACAGATGCTGTTCATCCAATCTTACAAAGGTTGAACTGCTTTTCAAAGAAGCTGAAGATGTTCAAAAGTAGTTAGAGACAAACCCCCAAGACCTGCAGTGAAAGGAGGTTCTACAAGGTGTTGCCTTAAGGGTGCTGAAAAAAAGTGCACCATATTTTCCAGATTTTTATTCGGGAAATTTACTCTAGACATTTTACGTACGTTGTAATAACGGAGGCCTAATTTTCCGTTTGCTACTACACAGTTTTGGGCTATCCCATAACATCTAGGGCTGTAACGGTACATGTATTTGTATTTGTATTGTTCTGTACGGCCCTGTCAGTCCGTTACGCATTTGTACCGAACAAATACATAGAGCTGGACAATATAGAGAAAAAGCATGTCGATAAAACGAAAAGTCATATTGACCGATATCAATATTTACCAATAACTATCAAAATGTAGAAAATATATTAAGTGCAGCTCTGGCCATTTTACGCTAATCTTTAATGAGCTACACTTAATAAAGCACACAACACAACCTGAATTCAATTCAGCCCTTATTTCCAACACCTTTTTTACCATAAGACTAATGTTATTAACCATTATGTTATTATTAAATAAGTTTAGGTCCTTAAATATGCTTAGGCAAGGCAAGGCAATTTTATTTGTATAGCACACTTTCAACAACAAGGTGATTCAAGGTGCTTTACATGATTAAGGGGTAAAATAAAAACAACAGTAAAACATAGACAAAGCATATGAAGTAAAAAACAGCAATAAAGCAAGAAGCTAACACAGATACATCAAGGCATTACAAAGCATATAATGTAAAAACAACAAGAAGCAAAACAAAACATGATGCATGAAAGCATTACTCAAAGGCAGATCTAAACAGATACGTTTTTAGTTGTGATTTAAAAGAATTCAGTGTTTCAGCAGCTTTGCAGTTTTCTGGAAGTTTGTTCCAGATTAGAGGAGCATAAAAACTGAAAGCTGCTTCTCCATGTTTGGTTCTGATTCTAGGGATGTTGAGTCGACTGGAGGACCTGAGTGGTCTGGGGGGGTTTAGTAACAGCAGATCTTCAGTATACTTTGGTGCTAAGCCATTCAGTGATTTATAAACTAGTAAAAGTATTTAGAAGTCTATTCTCTGAGCTACAGGGAGCCAGTGTAAGGACTTTAGAACTGGGGTGATGTGCTCTACTTTCCTGGTTCTAGTGAGGAACACGAGCAGCAGCGTTCTGGATCAGCTGATTAGGCCCTACCATGAGAATTTTGCTGACAGTAGTATTTCCTGTGTTTAATTTTGTTGATTATCGTTACATTTGGTGTTGATGTGTTTGACAGACAAACTACATTTATAAAAATATGGAACAAATTGCGTTCCGTATTGGACGCAACATTTACCTGCTGGTGAAATACTGAACCCTTTCTTTCTGGGTATTTTATTCTGTTTTCCTTATTATATCAACTTAGCTTTGAATGTTATTAAGTCACCCACCAGTTCTTTCTTCTTCCCATTGTTTCTGCCATCTTTCCTTGATATTTTGAGGCTGGCCATTTCTTTGTATGGATTCTTTTATTTTGACAAGTCTGAGCACGCTGGTATTGCACACTTATTGAAAGCTGGTTTTATTCGTATTGGATGTTGGAGGGGAAAATGAAGACCGCCACATGAATGATGATATCATCACGTCGACGTGACGTAATGAATATTAATATCCAAATTAGCATCTAGCGACTTTCTGGGTCAACATCAGCTACGTTCTGTCAGAGACAGGTGACAACACTGCCCAGGTACTCACATGTGGGATAATCAGCAGTTGATTGCAGAGGAACATACGTACGAGTGGCCACCGCACATTTGATAAATCCGGATTTTGTACGAACATTCTAAATTTAATTCATAGGATAGAATATAGGACAGTTTCTATGAACGTTTCATAAATGAAGGCCCTGCAGTTTTCTACCTGAACACATGCACAATGTTTATGTGTGGAACTGAGAGCAGAGTGCAACGTTCTGCAGCGCAACTTTAAAAAGTGACACCAAGACAAAACAGAAAGGACTCCCAGCTTTCACTAAACTTTGCTATTTGAGAACATTAATAGTTTCCCATGTAGCTACAGTAGAAAAAGAAAGATGGACCAAACCAGAAATTTGTCAGTGAACGCATCTTTCAACATCAATAAGGTCCATAACACGCTCTGCACTGAACTGAATGACTCGCCTGAAACAATGTCAAGATGAAAACATCAGTGATACTAGAGAAAAACCAGCTGACGTCCACATCGCAACCAGTAGCATCCAATCAGCATCCAAGTCAGCGGAATCCCATTAGTGAAGGGATTTTTCCAACAGCTGCCCATGCTGCATTCAAGTACAGCTGGGAATCTCGGCTGTCGAAATATCAAAACAACTCCAAAGTAAATTAAGCGTTTTTTTCAAACTATTATTAAAACATTTCATGGATTAAATTTATATAACACTTTTTTAGTCATACTGACCACTCAAAGTGCTTCACAATGGTCACATTCACCCATTCACACTCAAAAACACGCACACATTCATACAGCGATACAGAGCTTGGTAGGCAACTGGGTTTAAGTCCCAGGATCACATCAACATGTGACAGGCAGAAGCTGCTTTAACAATTGTATTTTTTTTTTTATCCAATCAAATCTCCAGTCAGATCTATACTTTCAACTTTTTTAAGTTGCAGAACATAATAAAATCAAATTAATATCAGGAATTGAAAGGAAGGAATAAAGAAAAAAAGGGTATTTGTTTAATGTTGATCAAAGTAGAAAAAAAGTCATGCACATTTATATTTATTTTTCTAGATTAAAGTGCATGAAAACGGACCAAACTGTGACTTTAAAACCCAAATCATATCAAACTATATTTGTGTACCAATACATCCCTAAAAACATCCCAATAAAAGAATTGATTAAGTTTATTTATGCAGTGCCAATTCACCAAAATTATCGTCTCAACGTGCTTTATAAAAAAATACATTCAAGTTTGTGTGTGTGACTTGACAAAATGTGAAAAATGTCTTGGGGTATGAATGCTTTTATAAGGTTTTAAGGTTAAATGCAATACGCACAGCTGTTTTTAGTATAGACTGATTTGTTTTCCACAGAACTTTCAATCTGTAGCCATTTTCAACCCATCACAGAACTGGATCAAATATTGTGCCACATGTGGAAGTTCCCTAACAGTTCCTTGATGTGCTTTTGTGCTTTCTCCAGCTGACCTTCTCTGAGCCCTTGGCTCTGGGTGCCACCACAGCGTCAGAGTTTGAGGTGGAGCCTGTTCAGGGTCGAAAAGTCAGCAAAGTTGTCAAGACGACCGTGGTGAGGGGTGAAAGAATGGAGAAGCAGAGAGGAGAACCCTCACTGGCTGCAGATCTCCCCTCAGCCCAGCAGGATTTTGAGAAGGTTAGTGTGTCCAAATAGAAAAACTGAGATTCTGTCATGGTCTGCCTCTTTTTTGATGAGATTTATATGGTGGAGAGTAAATCTCTACATGGTGTGATATTTTTCAGCTACCCTGGTGCTGAGCAGAAGTTTTTACACTGCTCTCTGTTGTGTGTCCTCTTTCCATATTCTCCTCATCCAGGGATTGAGTTATGCTGGAGATTTTGGCAAAGTACTCCTGCCTCATGTGGTAGAGAAGGAGATTATACAGGAGGACGGTTCTGTGATCAAAAGGTTGGGCTGTGTGGAAGTGTGCAATACTGGGAAGGCACACATGGCTGTTCACTAAGATAAACTGTAGTTGAAGGCATGGTGTGACTTCCCCTTCTAACCTTCAATGCTGTGAAGTTTAAGCTTTAATTAGAACTTGTGTTTTTCTGATTGAATGCGAAAAGCAGAGCTTTGGTTGTTAATCTTGTTCCATTCAGTTTTAATCAGACATCTAAGCTGAGAACTAACTAATGGCCGGTAGATTTAGTTGATTTTAGCTTAAGTTTGCTGCAGTTTCAATGAAATAGCCACCAGAGGGGACTAACATTTAAAAAGAATCTCCTCAATATCAATTACTTTGGTACATTATTGTTAAAAAGATGTGTATTCTATAATATACAAATCATATAATGATATAATATATGAAATAATATAACTTTTAGTCAGATTCTTAAGTTTTTGCTATAAATCAGCACCGGTCAGTGTTCTGTCCAAGGTTCTACTGAAGATGTTACTGCCGACTGGAGCATGAACATGTATGGTGACATGTGTTTCACTCAGATTTGTGAAGAGAAAGGAAAATCATCCATTATGTTTTGATCCGACAAGCATGTCTTTAACATCACTTTATCAAGACGTTGTAGGATCACAGTTTGCTAGAGGTCTTTTCGGGGTTTTCTCGGGGGCACGCAGAGCACTAAACAAGGAGGAGACGAAGCAGGCGTGATAACTAAGAAATCATCCAAAAGGTGGAGAACATAAGGAAGACGGTAAGTATTCAGCAGAATCCAGCAGAGGGCCTCAGAAAGAGAATCGAAAATCTACTTCTGCAGCCGAAAGTGAGTCAGACCGCGAAGTAGTAGGCCCGTTCACCAAAAGTCCGGGTGGAGGGGCAGAACCTTAAAGCCACTAGTGATGTCGGCTTTAGAAAGCCATGCATCACGACCTGCCAGACGGATAAGATGAATAGCATGGTCGATGGTGGTATATTGTATGGAAAAATCAGGAAAGAGGATGAGACTGTTAATACTGGGCATGGAGGACCCATGGGGAGCTGATAGGTCTATAATAAGCTGTTTCTTACCAGAATACTTGCGGGTGGCAACGCCCAAGAGGCTGATCCAAAAAACTGTAAAAGGGGGGCAGGCAAAAGGACCGATCACGAACCCATCTCTGACCTCCTTGGAAAGGAGGTAGTCAACTGTATCAGGCTCAGAAAGAGTGCACAACAGATTGGTGCAATAAATGGAATAATCGGGGAGAACCTCTATGCCCAGGTGGAACCAATATGTGAACCTCTTGACACGAACTCTCTATGCAGGTGATGAGCCAATGCGGAAATTAGGGCGCTCACCTTGATGGGTGTGGCAAAATGTTGTGCTAGTCAATCCGCCTGAGAAGTGGGGTTATGGGGGCAGGCACTCCTGGAGTGTGCACTGGCACAGAAAGAAAGAACAGGTGTGCAAGAATCTAAACCTGGAGACTGAGCAACCGAGGTCTTTGAAGTTGTTGCATACCATCCTACCACCCTGATAGAGGATGGGCCGACCCCTCTTGTCAATGCTCCCGGAAACTGGGGCATTGGTTTTTGGCTGAAAGGGGAGGAACTTAGGAATGACCAGAGAGGGGAGGAGCAGCGGTGGACAGGCGGATCGGGGCTACAGAGCTACGTGTCGCAGAGGTCCAAGGTCTGAGAGGAGCTACCGAGGTGCATGCAGTAGCTGGATGGGAGGGAGCACCACAGAGGCTGCATGATAGATATACCCAGGCTGCGAAGATGCGACAATACAGCTCTGAATCAAGCGTACCCCAGTACGTCCCCTGGTTGAATTGAGAGAGACGACCTGCTGCCTGAGAAGAAAATAGGGTGTGATATTGATAAAACCCTGTGCCCCCAAACCGGAGAGCCATGTCGAGCACGATAGACAAATAGTCGTCAAGCTCAGGCCGCCGGTCAGGGAACACCGACCCTGTATAGGGAAAAAGCGAACTCAGCAGGAGTCAGGTCTTTAGAGCGAGGACTGAGAACGGTATTCAGCTGCATTGGCCCCAATCGAGTTTACAGCTCCCAGGGCTGACCCGAGAGACCTAGAGAAGGTTGCAAGAGAAGCGCCAAATCAACGTAATTACCGTTGATGATTTGTTGTCCAAGAGCGGGAGAAACTGGGGATGGACGTTGGATGGAAGAAGGTGGCCGGACAGGGAGAACGGGTGTGGACAGAGAATGATTATTAGAAGCAGGAGTGAAAACCGGAAAAATTTATAAAGGAATGGGAGGGAGCTGACCGGTGGACGGTTGAGAAAGAGATGCTGGGATAGCCAACTGTAAGTGTGAAGCAGTAGGCACAGCGGAGGAAGTAGAGGGGGGTTCCGGAACGTGTGGGAGAGCCGGAACCGCACCTGAAGGAGGGAGGGATGAAAGGAAAAGGATATGGTTGTGTATGATGAGTTTATGCAACTTGACAAAGAAAAATTTGGGGAACTGAGAGAGGTAAAGTTGTGGGCGCCGGGCCAGTGGTGGTAGGCTGGGAAGCTGTTTTGCCGGCAGATCCGCCCTGAGAAGAAGCAGATCCCGCGCCAGAACCGGGAAGTTGAAGACGGGAGGAAGAATCATCGGGAAAAAGGAGCTTGAAAAGGCAGGATTTATTAGCTGAGCGGCTAAAAGGAATGCCCTTTTCTCTGAGCGCGGACTGGAGACGGGCTACAGTCCAACTGGATACGTCGGGGCGGGCCAGAGGGGAAGCGGAAAAACTTGGATTTTGAATTGAGGTCGGGCAGCGAGAGGAGACCTGACGAGTACGTAGAGGGGAAAGACCCCGAGCTGGATGGCTAGAATTTCCAGCTGGAATTCGGTGCTGAACTCGGGGTAGGGAGGAAGCGTGGCAGATTTGAGGAGGAGAGGAAGTCTGAGCCGGGCGGCTCGCTCCTGCGGGGGAGCGTTTGGCTCGAGGCAAGGTCCCTGTCCTGTGGCGATGAGATGGAGCCCGGGCCGATGGACCTGAAGCATCCGTGGGGGAATGAGGAGGTGTGACCTCGAGAAGCGATAGTACAGACTGAGACAGGCCGGAAGGAGAAGGGCGCCATACTGAGCGGCCGAGAGGGCGACCGCGAGACACGGAAGCCTCAGAAGATAGATCCAACCGGGGGAAACGAGGTGAAGGAGGTGCTGCTGGGGAAGACTGGCTGGAATCTCGCTGGACTGATGGTAGTCAGATATGACTAGAAACCTGCCAGACCACAGGTGGAGGTGATGGCCCAACAATGGAGTGATCGCCAGAGAACACCTCCTCATCGGATTCGGATGGATCTACGGAAACGGTAAGAATATCCATTACTAGAAGGAATGGGCTGCTAAAGTCTGGTAGATACGCGAAAAATGATCGAGACAGACATGGAGCACTAGACGAGCTGAGTTAATATGGACTGCAGAGTGATTAGAGATGCGAACCAGGTGTGGAACACCAGGTGAAACAAATTATGAGTTGATTCCTGAGTGAGAAGTGGGTTCGGGGCGTGGTCCTGCTCCCGAAACTTAAGTTAATGCATTAACTCCATTAATCATATTTCGTGAAGGATTGTCTTGTATTTATCTCCATACGTCTTATTTTTAACTCTGGTCAGCTTCTTTTACCCTGTTGAAGAAAAGCATCCCCACAGCGCGATACTGCCTCTACCGTGTTTTACTGTGGGTACTATGTTTCCAGGGTGTTAGGACGTGTTTGTTTTTCTTCACGCATAGTATTTTGCTTGTAGTCCAAAGTGTTACATATGGTAAAACCAAGAGACTAAATTGACATAATGTTAGAAATAATTCTGGCAAATAGTTTTGCTCTCAAAGAAGAAAAGCAGGGTCTGTCCTAAGCTTTTCGTGATCTGAGTGGAGAACTTTCCACACCGAAGATGTTCTTAAACAGTGTAAGGATCATATGTGGATCTTCTTAATTTTCTTAATCTGGTCCACATAGCAGACAGAGCCTTAAAGCAACACTAAAGAGTTTTTTTTACCTTAAAATAATGTTTCCGAACTCATGACAGTGGTTCATCAACTCATAACAGGGTGAAACTGCACTTCTGCATTCGCTTTGCGGCCCTCTATCGGCCATAACAGCACTATGTACGTTTGGGTCGCCGGTTAGCGGTTTTGTAGTTCAAATGAGACTACAAATGCGACTTGCTTTACGGCAGGCTTCACAAAAGTCGGTAGGTGGAGCATCCTGCAAGGCTCTCTGGGTGGAGCATACTCGGCAGGTACATATGAATGTAAGATACCTAGCAGCAGGTAGCTTGAACAATTGTCATCATGACGGAGCCGAAATTGTATTCATATGTACGCCAGTGTTCCGACTATCTGTGCTACCCCTCAATCCGTGTTACCCTGTAGCACTCCGCATGCACATTTCGATGTTACGTCACAATTCGCTTACTCAGCAAATCTGTCATCTAGAATTCCTACCTGGAAGATCCAGTTCGTCTGTTTTATTTCTTTGAAGTTTACGGTGAGTTTTATTCAAATTATTTTATAACTCGCTAAATTTTATTCAAAATATTTTAAGGCTTTCTTTAAGCTACTTGTTTCAAGTTTACATGACAGCCCTTGTATGTTAGTTTCACTTCTGTGATATCGTTACACTACATGTAAACAAGTCCCATTAATTAGAGTCGTAGAATAAATGCTGTGTTTTTTGCGGGCTATTTGTGCTTATAATCATATTACATTTTAATATTTTGGAGTAATAATACTGCTATCTGCTCTACGCCTTACTGGCTTGGTATATATTCATTAGCTGCTTTACAAACTAATAACAGATTTCCAGAGTTATCAGTCATCTACAGATCAGTACTATCATCTATATGTGCTACCCATTTAACAGGTGGGATATTCTGATCACTGTTTTAAGTGCATCAATATGTGCTAGTTTTAGCTTTAAATTAAACGGGTAGCATGTTCTGTAGATTGAAAGAAACGTTTTCGTTATTCATACATTGTTGCTATGTTAGGCATTACTGCTAAACTGCCACTTCAATCCCGTCACTTGAAAAATATTTTCCAATGATTATGTTTAACATCAAAGCTAACAGTTGTTGTTTTGGGCATGTAAACATACTTTTTGAGGGGTATTACCGACAGATGCGCGCTACGGTAGGACATTCTGAGGAGGTAGCACAGATCATCAGAACAGTGTTGTCAGCCATATAATAAAGAAATTAGACCGTATCAAGTTATAACATGATAATTTATTGTAAAAGTGTGAAAACAACTTGAAACTATCACGTTATAACGTGATACACTCTAATTTCTTTATTACGTTGTTAACTTTACAGTCTGCTGGCCACTCTTCAGACAGTGAAATACTGGGTGCACTCGGGATGGGTGCGACCGCTTTTCTTTGTGCGGAGGGTTCCCGAACCTCCCCCCCCCGTCCCATTTGTGTTCTCATATGTGATGACTTATATATGTGCTTATATTTTTTGCAGTGGTTTTTTTCAGCACCCCGGCTCAGTTCCCTGTAGGGGGCTGGGCAGAGTTGCAAATTTTTTTCCCCCTGTTCACCCCCCCTACCTTCTGTGAATCCTTTCTATCTGCTAAAAGGGGCGCTGGGAAAGCCGGCTGCCACCACGGTCGTCCAAATCCTGAACTGTGTTAATGTTTGTAAATGTTTGTATGATCTTGGATTGGTTGTACTGAAACTTAATTTCCCCACGGGGATTATTAAAGTATTTCTTATCTTATCTTATCTTATCTTATCTTATCTTATCTTATCTTATCTTATCTTATCTTATCTTATCTTATCTTATATGGCTAAGAGCTCTACGCCGCTGTACAGATATGCTGAAATATAGAAAATGTACCTGGGATGAAGACATATGACACGGAACGAAGGCTGCCCAAGACGTGAAAATCTGTAACGTTAGACGGTATCGCTTGTCAATGCACGTGAATCCCCTGGTGTAACCATGACAGATTTACGACAGTAGTGGAAAACAATACCTTTTTCCCAACTGTAGGGGGACCCCAAGAGCAAAACTTAATTAGTGTTGCTTTAACTCTTTAGGCGTTTTGTGTGTGTGTGTATATAAACCATAAAAAAAAACAAAAGATGAACATCTGTAAAATGTACGAAATCCAATATGGCCGCCACCTGATGACGTCATAATATGCAAACTAGATGAGTGAATCTGTTCCTATCACAAACTTTGAGTCGTACTGAAGATTTTTTTAATTTACAATATGGCTTTATCTGTAACCATATTTAAGTTACAAGCTTTTGAAATAGTGATATTAAATTTCTTTTTTTTCTGAAAAACGCCAATTCACAACAGATGTCATCTCAAGGCACTTAACAAAAAGTCATTTCAATACATTTATACAAACATTCCAATCAGTTAAAAAGTTTCCTATTTAAGGAATCCCAGCAGATTGCGTCAGTCATTGGCGTGAGGTTGGGCCCCGTTGATGCAGACTTCCCAACCACAGCAATCCTTCAGCAATCCCTCATACTGAGCAAGCATGTAGCGACGGTGGAGAGGAAAAACTCCCCTTTAACAGGAAGAAACCTCCAACAGAACCAGGCTCAGTAGGAGCGGCCATCTGCCACGACCGTCTGGGGGTTTGAGAAGACAGAGCAGAAACACAGAAGGAACAGAAGATCTGATATAAGAGAACTTTCTATGTTACAGAAAGTAAAAAGTTAATAACAAGACACAGTGGATGTTCAGTTACTGGGAGGTTCATCCCAGTCGATGCCCCCCGTCCAACAGGCCATTGCAGCCAAGCAGGATACCAGACCAGGTATATCTTCTATGGAGAGAAAAACACTGAGAGAAAACAAAGTTAACAGTCGAAATAACAGAATGTACTGTAATACAACTGGAGAGTAGTAGGAGAAAAGGAAGTAGCAGAGTGAAGAAAATTGGTAAGTCTGTCCTCCAGCAGTCTAAGCCTATAGCAGCATAACTACAGAGATAGCTCAGGATGACCTTAGCCACTCTAACTATAAGCTTTATCAAAAAGGAAAGTTTTAAGCCTGGCCTTAAAAGTAAACAGAGTGTCTGCCTCACGGACTAAAGCTGGGAGCTGGTTCCACAGGAGAGGAGCCTGATAATCGACTGGGATGATCCTCTCAGTAACTGAACATCCACTGTGTCCTGTTATCAACTTTTTACTTTCTGTAACATAGAAAGTTCTCTTATATCGGATCTTCTGTTCCTTCTGTGTTCTGCTCTGTCTTCTCAAACCCCCAGACGGTCGTGGCAGATGGCCGCTCCTACTGAGCCTGGTTCTGTTGGAGGTTTCTTCCTGTTAAAGGGGAGTTTTTCCTCTCCACTGTCGCTACATGCTTGCTCAGTATGAGGGATTGCTGAAGGATTGCTGTGGTTGGAAATCTGCCCAACCTCACGCCAATGACTGACGCAATCTGCTGGGATTCCTTAAATAGGAAACTTTTTAACTGATTGGAATCTTTGTATAATTGTATTGAAATGACTTATTGTTAAGTGCCTTGAGATGACATCTGTTGTGAATTGGCGCTATATAAATAAACTGAATTGAATTGAATTGAATTGATAACTAAAAGATCTGCCTCCCATTCTACTTTTAGAAATCCTAGGAATTACAAGTAAACCTGCAGTCTGAGAGCGAAGGGCTCTGTTAGGAACATAAGGAACAATTAGATCTCTGATGTATGATGGAGCTTGATTATTAAGGGCTTTGTATGTAAGAAGAAGGATCTTAAATTCTATTCTGGATTTAACAGGGAGCCAATGAAGGGAAGCTAAAACAGGAGAAATGTGATCTCTCTTTTTAATATTCATCAGAACTCTTGCTGCCGCATTTTGGATCAACTGAAGGCTTTTAATGGCATTTTGTAGACTACCTGATAGTAAAGAATTACAGTAGTCCAGCCTTGAGGTAACAAATGCATGGACTAGTTTCTCAGCATCACTCCTGGACAGGATGTTTCTAATTTTAGCAATATTCCGGAGGTGAAAGAAAGAAATCCTGGAAACCTGTTTAATATGGGATTTAAATGTCAAGTCTCGGTCAAAGATAACGCCGAGGTTCTTTACGTTATTACTGGGGGCCAATTTAATGCCATCCAGATGAAGTGATTGACTAATCAGTTTCTGTTTAAGAACTTCTGGTCCAAAGACAGCAACTTCTGTTTTGTCAGAATTTAAAAGCAAAAAGTTTAGGGTCATCCATGTTTTTATGTCTTCCAGACATCCCTGTAATCTACCTACCTGACTGGGTTCATCAGGATTTATGGATAAATATAGTTGTGTATCATCTGCATAGCTGTGGAAATGTATCCCATGCTGTCTAATGATTCTACCAATTGGGAGCATATATATGGTGAACAGAATTGGTCCAAGCACAGAACCCTGTGGAACTCCACAAGTAACCCTTGAGAGTGAAGAAGATTTATCATTTAGATGAACAAACTGGAATCCATCAGACAAATATGATTTAAACCACTCTAGTGCTGTTCCTTTGATCCCTGCAACATGTTCAAGCCTTTCTAAGAGAATATTATGATCGACTGTGTCAAAAGCAGCACTGAGATCTAACAAAACCAGAACAGACACAAGTCCATTATCTGAGGCCATGAGAATATCATTAGTAACCTTCACCAGTGCTGTTTCAGTGCCATGATGAGCTCTAAAACCTGACTGAAACTCTTCAAACAGCTCGTTATTGTTTAAATGCTCACAGACTTGATTAGCAACAATTTTCTCAAGGACTTTGGATAAGAAAGGAAGGTTAGATATAGGTCTGTAATTCACTAAGTCATCTTGATCAAGGGAAGGTTTCTTGAGTAAAGGTTTAATTACAGCTATTTTAAATTGCTGTGGTACGTATCCGTTTACTAAGGATAGATTCATCATATCCAAAATGGGGCCAGGAACCAAATGGAACACTTCTTTGAATAATTTGGTTGGAATTGGGTCCAACATACAAGTTGAAGGTTTAGATGAGGCCAATATTTTTGATAATTCCGAAAGCTCGACTGAATCAAAACAGCCTAAGCACAACTGAGGATCTACAGTTCTTTCCGATACTGCCTCATTTGCTGAGGAAGAAGTAATCATGTTTGGGAGGATGCCAATGATTTTATTTTTAATAAAATTAATTTTATTTACGAAGAATCCCATAAAATCATCACTGCTAAGAGCTGGGGGAATAGTTGGCTCAACAGAGCTATGACTCTGTGTAAGTTTGGCAACTGTACTAAAAAGAAACCTAGGATTGTTTTTATTCGCCTCTATTAATGATGAAAAATATGCTGTTCTAGCTTGTCGAAGGGTCTTTTTATACAGCAATAGACTGTTATTCCAGGTTAAATAGGAATCCTCTAGGTGTGTAGAGCGCCATTTTCTCTCCAACTTCCTAGTATTCTGCTTCAAAGTACGCAACTCTGCGTTGAACCAAGGAGTCAGCCTCCTTTGGCTAGCCAATTTCTTTTTCAAGGGGGCTACACTATCTAATGCCAAACGCAATGAGGACGTAACGCTGTGAACCAGATCATCAATTTCTGAAGGGTTAGAGATAGAATTGTTGCCATCCACTGTGTTACCCCGAGACACTAAGGAAAGTAAGAATGGAACAGATTCTTTAAAAATTGTTACAGCATTGTCTGATAAAGCTCTGCTATAATGAAATTTTCTTTCAGATTTAAAATGGTCAGTTAAAGTAAATTCGAAAGTTATTAAGAAGTGGTCAGACAGGACCGGGTTATGTGGGTGGACTGTTATTTCCTCACACTCAATACCGTATGTCAGTACAAGGTCCAAAGTGTGTTTGCCCGAGTGGGTCGATCCCTGTACTTTTTGAGTAAAGCCAATTGAGTCTAAAATAGCACTAAAGGCTGCATTTAGGCTATCACTTTCAGTATCCACATGAATATTAAAGTCCCCCACTATAATTACCCTATCAGTATTTAATCCTAAATCAGATAAAAATGTGAGATCTGATCCAAGAATTGAGAGTAAGGGCCTGGTGGACGATACAAAACCACAAACAAAAATGGTCTTAATGTTTTGCAACTTGGATGAGGAAAATTAAGGGTTAGATGTTCAAAAGAACTGTAGCTATCAATTGGTCTGGGACTAATTAGTAAATCAGAACGAAAAATGGTTGCAACTCCTCCTCCTCGCCCAGTATTTCTAGGAATGTGAAAATTTAAATGACTGGAAGGAGTTGACTCATTTATACTGACATAATCCTCCTGCTGCAACCAGGTTTCTGTGAGACAAAGGAAATCAATGTGATTATCACAAATCAAGTCATTTACTAACAAAGTCTTTGAGGAGAGAGATCTTATGTTTAATAAACCACATTTAATAGATTTATTTTTCTGTTCAGTCAAAGTTGTATTTATTTTTATGAGACTTCCATAAGGGTTAGGGTTTAGCCCGCCATTTTTTTCTTAAGTGGAGCAGGAGCATTTACATGGTCTCTGTCCAGTACAGGTTCTGAGTACTTATATGGATAAAACCCAGATGCTGAGAAAGAGTGAGCAGTTGTTTGTTTCTTGGGCAAAGGGTCACCTAGGTAAGCCTGTGTCAAAGCAACGACTTTCACACTGGATAGTAGGTGCGTTTGCCTTAGCTTACAGATCTAAGGAACAGCAGCCTCTGCAGGGCCTGCATACTTATTAGATTTGAGGGCTTTCCACATCATGGGCTCTTTTTGAGAGATCTACACTGCAGTAAACTAAGTTTCTCTTCATACTTTTGCTTTGTTGGGAATCCATTTTCTACAAATGAACTGAACAGACTGCATTTCCCAGCATTCCTAGCTGTGACGCCAACACATTTCCATTGGCCATGGCCAACGATAACATCACAAAGTTTTTAAAAGGGGGTCAGCAGCAACCGACCCGTGTCTTTTCCCATCGTTGCTTGGCAATGCAAGGAGACACGATATTCATTGATGAATCCATGTGACTTCTGACCTGTGGGGCAGGAAATAAATGTTTAAAACCTTCGAAGTACAACCATCTACGCAGCATCTGTTTGTGGCCAGCCTGGGCGAGATCAGGACTGTTCCAAGACAATTCTTCACAAACCTCGATTTGCACTAATCAGGCCTGCAACCGGAACTGGGTTTCTGAAGAACCCCTGCGCAAGGTTTTTGTTTTCTCCCTTTTGCTCAACTACAGACACATTTTGCTTCCTTCTTTGTGGACTGGACCTCCCTCAAAGCAGAGAAAGACTGAACCGGTTCATTCAACCTAATCTTGTGTCTGGGCAGATAAATAGGGAAAATATAGTTCGAACAAGTTGGAGCTCGCAAGTGTTTTTAAGTGCTGAACCTGGTGGCTCATCTAGCGTCGCCACATGCATAAGTTTGTGAGCTGTTTTATTTGCTGTGTTTTAAACTGGTTTCTATCCTGAGCGGATCCCACTCTTTCATTCTCTTTCTTCCTCGTTCTAAATGTTTTGGCTGTATGATTGATCTATTTTTTTAATAAATTCCCCTTAGCTTAAAGGGAAGTTTTCTGTGATTACTTGTTATATGCGTACAATTATTGTCCATGGCGTTTGAACTTATACTATGAAGAAGAGACTGGCTTCTCGAAGCTGGTGCTCCTAACATTAATTATATAATATTAAATAGATTAAAACTTTAACTTCATCAATAGTTATATTAATATAAAATTATTGATCCTAATTATTGATGGTTATGTAAACCAGACAAAAATTTGCTCACTCTGTCACAAAAGCTTGGTTCTATAAATTAAATGTCATAGCTCAATCACTGGCTTATTCAGTGTTCAGCTTGGTCTCAGTAGCACCAAGTAGCAGTCTGTGATCTGGCTTCTACACTATTTGTTTTGGGTGTTGGGTCTTCATCGCAATCTGGAAGTCCGAATTGAACGCTATGTAGGCAGAGGTACAAGCAGAGACACAACTGAGAGGGATGAAGACATGAGAGCAGATCATTCAAAGAATTTATGAGCCAAAAAAGACTAAAACCAGTTTCTGTTGCCAGATCCTCCTCCTTGTTCATTACAACATGAAAATCAGCAGTGTAAGATGGCGCTTTAATTCCATTTACAAAACTCAGTGTCATGTCAGAATTTATTGTCCTATTATCTACATCAAAAATATAAAATACAGAAAAACTGCTTTGGAAAATATAACCAATCCTCCATTTAAGGACCTATCATATGTATTGACACCCACCAAGCTACATGCATGCTCATTATGAGGGACTGCTGTCAAGTCAAAGACACAATGCAGACGTCTGTCTACTGTCGCTACATGTTGATCCAGGAGGAGTAAATGGTGCAAGTCAATGACTCAATGCATTCTGCTGGGATTCCTTAGATAGATATCAGTGTAACCCCTTGTCTGTAATCCTGCCTGCCTTTAGTCTCCATTGTAACCAGCCTTTAGTAACTTTTCATTTCCGCACTGGGTTTTAAATTAATTGTTTATTACAGGATATCTTGAAGTGTATCAACCAAATTGCCTTTTGTAGTTGTAGTTCATCCAGTTCAACTCAGTTGTGCTAAAAAATATTCCCAATTCCAACATAATCATTACATATTCATTTCTGACTCCATCTTTGTAGCTCTTCTGTCCCTTCCACTCTGTCAATATTCATATGATGTGTTTCCAGGGAGAGACCATCACCTGACTATCAGCCTCATTCTTTTTCATTTGCACTTGTTCTGCAGAAGCCAGATGCATAAGTCACGCACACAGAGGAGGACCGTGGTGAGGGATGCCCAGGGGAAGCACATACATCTGGAGCATCTGGACGACACCCCGGACGCTCTGCAACCCGACGCCCTACAACAGCACCTGCACCACCTGCTCCAACGTTACTGTGAGGACGACCAGAAGCAGGAGCAAGAGCAGGAGCAGGAAGGACATGACTGAGCAGCTACTTCCACTGAACCCCTATATCATCTTCCACTGAAGCCTTTGGTGACTTTCTTCCTCCGTCCAGATGTTCTCCTCTCCTATCAGGGTTTTCGGTTGTTGGTTTGTGGTTTGTTTTAGAACAGGATTTGTGCTTTAACACTTTTTTCCTTTTGCTCTGATTTTGACCAAAGAAAGCACCCCTCATTGTTTTAGATCTTTTATTTTTAAGTCTTCAGCTGCTGTGATGTGACGGCAGTACGACGCACCAACAGGCACATCAGAGTTAAAGAGAGCTTATTGCACCCCACTCATGGGCCTCTTCTCAAGAACTTATGTAAAAATGTGTACATAGATGAGATGAAAGGAATCAAGGTGTGACTGCAAAGAAAATTAACAAATTGAAAGCATTTAATACATTAGCCCATGTAAACCTGCGGTACATGCACTGATTTAGCTGGAGAGCCCTCAGTACTGCTGAAATTGTTCCAGGAGAATAAAATGGGGAGGGTGTGTGTATGTCTGTTTCTGAACAAATCCCATATGATTATAGCTTTTATCTTCATCATTCATCGACCCTTTGGGGATCTCCATTTGGGTCCACTGTGTTTAGCATTCACATTGTAACATTGCAGAGCCTCATTTTCTTTGGACCCCCTCCCAAAAAGAATATAAATTGTCTGCAAATACAGACCAGAACAGACATGACTCAGTCCACTTTACAGGTCATTCTCCCATGGACCCAAAAAGGTTCAACTTTAAATTACTGAGATTTCAGTAATGATAACTTTTATTTTTTACATGTAACTGGAATCCCCAACTTTAAACAGTGAAAAACGAAATCAAACTCTGACTTTAAGTAAGATATGTAACTGCTGTTTGGTACTGGCTTTGAAAAAGATAAATTACACCTAAATTTTAACAACGGGAGGTTTCTAACAGTTAATCAGATTAGGGCCCCCAGCAGAGCAGATTTCAACCTATTGCATTCTTTATCGACCGTGTGTTTGGCACCACCCCCTGACTGGGAGTATTACTGTCCCTGCAGGTGCATTTAGCCAAAGTCCCCAAACGCACCCTAGTGGGTGGGTAGGTGTGACAAAATTCACATCACACAGGCTTCGTGTTTGAGCGGACAGCAGAGCAGGCTGAAGGTTGGAATCAGGTCTCAGGAAACGAGTCAAGCTAAGTGATGTTACACAGGTACTTAGTAACACTTTATCAGCTCTATTTATTTCACTCTTAGTTTGTTGCTGTTTGTGATGCTGAATAACGTCTGCTTTACTACGTAAAATAGTGTGTTCTGAGGATGCATCAGTCCACATGATGAGCTGAGACTTGTCTTTCTCCCTCTATAATCTAGCTATACAGGTAAAACCAGAGGGAAGTTTGGGGTTGGGCCTCTATTATAACTTTTTTCTCTTTATTTTAAAGAAATCGAATAACCTCTGAGAGAGGGGAACTCCAGATAGTTCTCACATACAGACAGAAGCATTGTCATCCTTCCTAGATCATAAATTTGGGTGACCAACTGTCCTCCTTTACCCATAGATGTCTACTTTTCACATGCTTTAAGGGGACCAATAAGAATACATAAACCCCCTGGTGTGATGTATGGAATACGACAGCATTTCTCTCATCTGACGTCTCTCACAGTTCTAATCAGTTCATAGAGGGAACAGGCAGTGCTGCAATGTGCTGCACCGCATTGTGGTGCTCCTCGTTGCGTTGTGCTGCGGCTGTTTACAAAACACCAAAACACAACCGTAGCTTTACAGACGAACACAGCTGGCATAGCTGCCGAAGTGTTTTTCTGTGACAAAAGTGGCAAAGATTCAGTAGGTCCACATGGAAACAAAAACTATAACAATGCTGTGCAGAGTGAGAGTTAATCTATAAATTGACTGAAGAGGATGAAGATGAAAACTAAAGACTAGAGTATGCACTTTGTCATTGTCTTTTTGAGACTACTATTTATTTATTTGTATCATTACATTGAAAAGAAAACACTTGGTTTCTAAGAATATTATTTCAAATTGTTTAAGTTTTGTCCAGAATGACTTTTTATAAAGTAAACTATTACTGTTATTGGTACATTTTCAAATTTGGAAGAGTAATTTTTCCATTATTAAATTCTAGAGTTTTTAAAGACATTTTTGTACTTGTGGAAGGCGGTCTGAATTTTATTATTTAAACATTCATTCTAAACACATAACAAATGCTCGCTTTTAATATGTTAAAATCAAAAGTCTTAGTCGAGTCCTGAAAGTGTTTCAGGACTGGTTCAAGTGTCCTCTTTTTTGGAAATCAGAATATGGTGATTCTATCATATATCTGTAGTCTCTTTCTGCTCTCCTTTCTTCAACAGGTGTTCCTTTGTACACTCAAATTTTTGGTCCTATAATCACTCAGTCCTTTTGGTCTTGTAATGATATCAGCTGATTGGCGAGTCGGAATGGATCAGTTAGGCTCATAGTAACACAGATGTTGTTCATAGGAAAAAAACAGCAGCAAACTAAATAGCAGCCACTTGCTAAAGTCTTCATTTTAAAATGTGTGAAAATACCAGTGTAACATGTTCCAGTTCGATTTGTGTCATGTGGCCAAAACCTGCTCTACATGATGCTTAGGTCAGACTGGTTATCGTTAGTGTTATTCTCTGTTCTGCGATGGACTGGTGACCTGTCCCGGGTGTACCCCGCCTCTCGCCCCTTGACCGCTGGAGATAGGCACCAGCCCCTCTGCAACCCTGCTTTAGGATCGACGGATACAGAAAATGGATGGATGGTTCTCTGTTAAATATAATTCACTTCAATACAGCCTGTGTACCCTGTGGTGCTGGCTAAAAATAACTACTTCACCGAATATGCTTTAAAAAAACCATGCTTTAAGCTCCAGGGCTCTCATTTATCAAACGTTCGTAGAAACTGTCCCATATTCTATCCTGCAAATAAAATTTAGAATGTTCGTACGAACAGTCCAAAGCGGAATTTATCATATATGCGGTGGCCACTCGTACGCATGTTCATCCGTAATCATCGGTTCTGTCATTTGCATACAGACACACCCTCAATTAACCATATTTGGTCACACCACATCCTCTGACACATACACATAATTATTGTGTTCTTCCTGAGAATAATGGCCAAGAGAGTAAAAAAATGGATTTCAGTTACAGCTCAGGGGGAACCAATAAAAAAGAACAGTGCCTGGGAGAAAGTGACAGAGGAAGTAAATGTGGTTGGGACAGTGGAGAGGTTCCTGTTGGAAAAAATGGTTGGATAGCAAAGTGAATCCAATAAAACGTCCCTCAGTAACACAGCTGGAGCAGATCTTCTACCGGGGGTGAACAGATCACCACATGGGACCCCTGTGTGGCCGGCGTTATTGGAGATGCTGCTTTGGCATGCATCAGTAACCATGGAGACAGAGACAACCTGCTGCACCGATAAGCAGGACCATCCAGTTCCTGACTACAGTTTGCTAACCTTTGATTTAAAAGTGGAACAACATCCTTTAAACTGAAGCGCTTGATGTGACGAGTAAAAAAAGCACATGGAGAGTGAAGATCTCCATGAAGCACCTCACACCCCCCCAGATTGCGATTCACAGGATCTCCATGCATGATCCCCCCCAAAATGTAATCATTTATTCTGTGGCAGATATCTAAAATTTCCTGAAAGTTTAATCCAAATCCATCTATAGCTTTGTGAGTTATTCAGCTAAAAGACAGACAGACACCAACATGAGCTCCTTGGTGGAGGTGGTAAATGATGAGATAAACATTCAAAGTAATACTGTTTCAGTGTCGCAGTTCCCCGGTTCTACCACTAGATGCTGTGCGTACGCATGGTCGGAGCTGATCTTATTTTTCGGACTATTTCTATCCACAAGTACAACATGGTAAATACCACACTATACGTAAAAATGTCCCTACGCACAAATCTGTGCGTGATGTTGATAAATGAGGGCCCTCATGATGATTGAAAGTTGAAGCTATTTTAGATTTTTTGCAATGTGGCCCTGTGTTACACCAGTACTCTGTGATTCAAAATGGCTCGCCTCACTGTATGAGATATTAATTTCAAACCTCCAAAGACTACTCCTTGAAGACAGGAAAGATCTTTTGGATACTCTTTTGTGTGTAATTAAGATTGTTCTGTGCACAGATGCATTTCTGTTGTCTCAAAGCCACTAAACTAGGAAGTGCTTTTTTTAAGGAAAATATAATTCAGCTAAAATTTATTATCAGGTATATTTTATTTCTGATGTTTTGGTGAAACCTGCAGATCTGTCAGTTTGGTCTTTTCACTACAGCAGTTAGTATTTAAGATGAAAAACACAGTGCTACTCATACAACAGCTACTGGCTGTATAAAAAGACCAACTGAAATCAAAACAAGTTGTCTCACTCTCTTTTGTTCTTGAAGGCAACATGACTCCAAACCATGTCTGATAAGATAATCTGACATGGTTCCTAAGGGAGCCTGTGTAGAGGACCTGAGGTCAGTCTAAAACAGCTGCTTGGTTCAAGATTTCTCTCCAGATTAGTTGTCTAAGAAAATCAATCACACTTATCCTTGAAGTTGCCTCACCTGGTTTGCTTGTACTGTACTATTGTAACATTGCTATTACTGTTCACTATCAAAGTATCAACTCAAAGACCAGCTGGAATCCAGGCTAATTCAAGCACCCCTCTGTCTCATCATCACATCTTTATTTTCTTTTATTTATTGTCATCTGGTTTAGATCTGTGTATGTGCAGCACCTCGAGTTGACAGTGGTTTGTGTGTGTTTGTATGTGTGCTTGAAAGGGTTCCAAAGCTGAAAGTAAATATTGCAAAATGACTTGGTGTGTTTTTCTCCCCTGGTTATTTGGTTTGTTGACCAGACTGATGAATAGTGTTTCACACTCTGCGATTTACGTTGAGTGTGATCCAGTGACAGAATAGAATATGTGGTGTCAAAGACAGTGAATTTGATTAGAGCATCTTGTTTCCATGGTGATATCAATATATCCATATTAACAATGCAAATATCTATGCGGGCATGTATGACTGAATTATTCCTAAAATAAATGCATCTGAAACGCTAAAAGGCATACCAGCTGCAGTGTGTACATGGCAAAACAATAAAACTGTACATGTGCTCAACAGGAGGTGATGTCATTCTTTTTTAACAGCACAATGCAGTCATTAGGAGGGAATTTACGTTCCTTAAAGTGTATCTTAAGTAACACAAAAACATACTAGAAATAGGAATGAATTATGTTGCTTTTCTACTTGATGAGCATACAGTGTATTCCCAATGATTCACTTAAAGTAAATAAACTGTGTTTATACAATGTCATGGATTTTAGAAGTTGTCTGATTCATATGCACAAAACTCTCAATAGACAAAGATTTAAGAAGTTTATTAATCTACAATCTAAATGTGATGGTTCTGGATCTGGAAACGCAGGAGAGGGTAGGGTTTGACAGTAAATAAGTTGGTAGATAATTTCCTTGCGAAAATCTCAGACATCATGGATTCCATTGCTCCAACTAAAGTGAAAGTAGTCTCAGGTAGAAAGAAGTCTCCGTGGACACGTAATCCACTGGTACGTAGTGAAAAAAGAGAGTGTCGATGAGCCGAGAGAAAATGGCGGAAAACTCGACTCCAGGTTCACTGTGAGATCTACAAAGAGAGACTGAATAGATATCAGCTAACTATAAAAGATGCTAGGGAATCGTTCTTTTCTGAAATCATCAACAGAAACATTAATAAGGCACGGACTCTATTTGCAACAGTGGAAAGACTAACTAATCCTTTAGTGACAGTAGCCCCTGAACTAAACTCTACCAGGGCCTGCAATGAATTTGCCAGCTTTTTCACTGAAAAGATTCTAACAATTAGACGGTCAATCTGTACCTCAATATCGAACCCACAACCAGTGCCATCCCCAATCAACAACAATGTAGAGAAAATGTCTGAATTCCACGAATTAAACCAGAACAGCCTTGAAAAAATCATTATCCAATTAAGCTCCTCCTCCTGCTGTCTTGATATCCTACCCACAGCTTTTCTAAAGAAGGTTCTTCCTGTTATTGGTTCTGATCTTGTTCAAATAGTGAACTCATCACTGCTATCAGGTGTTTTCCCTCAGGCTTTAAAAACAGCAGTTATTAAACCACTGCTAAAGAAGAAAAATCTGGACAACACGTTAATGCAGAACTATAGGCCAATCTCTAATCTCCCATTCATCAGTAAGATTATTGAAAAAGCTGTGTTTCAGCAGTTAAATGGCTTCATAACAATGACAAACTGTTTTGATGCTTTTCAGTCTGGTTTCCGCGCTCACCACAGCACCGAGACTGTCCTCGTCAAAGTATTTAATGACATCCGCATAAATACAGACTGTGGAAGAACCACAGTGCTGGTTCTGTTGGACCTCAGTGCAGCATTTGACACTGTTGATCATGATATTTTATTGGAACGACTGGAGAGCTGGGTCGGACTCTCTGGTACAGTACTTGGCTGGTTCGAGTCTTACCTAAAGAACAGGGACTTCTATGTTTCAATAGGAAACTTTTCATCAGAACGAACAGAAATCACATGTGGGGTGCCCCAGGGCTCCATCCTGGGGCCCCTCTTATTTAATATCTACATGCTCCCACTAGGCAAGATTATAGCGACCAATAACATTAGCTACCATAACTACGCAGATGACACTCAGCTCTACATTACAATGTCACCAGGTGACTCTGAACCCATTCAAACCCTAAATCAATGCATTGACCAAATAAATGGATGGATGTGCCATAACTTTCTCCAGCTGAATAGAAACAAAACTGAAGTGATTATTTTTGGACCCAAGGAGGAACGATCAAGAGTCAGCACACAGCTAGAAACTACTGATCAGGTTCGTAACCTAGGTGTAGTAATGGACTCAGACCTGAACCTCCAGGGTCACATAAAGGCAATAACAACGTCAGCGTTCTATCACCTGAAGAACATCTCTAGGATTAAAGGACTGATTTTGCAACACGACCTAGAAAAACTCATCCATGCGTTTATCTTTAGTCGGATTGATTACTGCAAAAGCATCTTCACAGGTCTGCCTAAAAAGTCAATCAGACAGCTGCAGCTGATCCAGAACGCTGCCGCTCGCGTCCTCACTAGAACCAGGAAAGTAGAGCACATCACCCCAGTTCTAAAGTCCTTACACTGGCTCCCTGTAGCTCAGAGAATAGACTTTAAAATACTTTTACTAGTTTATAAATCATTACATGGCTTAGCACCAAAATATGTTGAAGACCTGTTGTCATGGTACCAACCACCAAGACCACTCAGGTCCTCCAACTCTAGCCTACTAAACATCCCTAGACTCAGAACTAAACATGGAGAAGCAGCTTTCAGTTTCTATGCTCCCCTTATCTGGAACAGACTTCCTGACGAGTGTAGAGCTGCTGAAACTCTGAACTGCTTTAAATCTAGACTAAAAACCATCTGTTTAGAATTGCCTTTGAGTAAATGCTTGATGTTATATGTATGAAATGTGTTCATGCTCTCTTGCTTTTTTTATTTTTCTCTTGCTTTATTGTATATCATGTGTAATGTGTGTTTCTTTTATGTGTTTCTTTTAAATCACCAAATCATGTAAAGCACCTTGAATTACCCTGCTGTTGAAAGTGTGCCATACAAATAAAATTGCCTTGCCTTGCCTAGGGAACGCGAGCAGGAACACAAACAGAGGTACAGAGGTGAGTCCAGGACTTGGAGGGGATGAGGGAAATCAGAACTATGGATGATAACTGAGCAATGGGAGTGGAAACACCAGAGAGGAATGAGTGGAGTCTGAGGTCGCTTCAGTGTGGTGGTGATCCTGAGAACGGAATGAGGATGGAGGAAGAGTGACCCTCTCAGTTTCTGAGAAACTGATTGATAAGGAAAATCATTCAACCTCTCAGTTTCTCAGACAAATATCAATATATCTCAGAAACTGAGAGGTTGAATAATTTTCCTTATCGATGTGTGGATAATTGGAAGCAGGAGGATAAGATGTTGTAGGTAGTTGTTGTGATTACATTTCTCATAAGATGAACTGAACAGACTTTTTGATGGCTGGGAGCTATTTCAAAGATGGACTGAGCAGACCACATTTCCCAGCAATCCTAGCAGTGACCCCCAACACACTCCTATTGGTCCGTGACCACCCATGGTGACATTGGCGATGACATCACGGCCAAAGGGGCTATAAGAGTAGTCGCGCCCATTTTCAAACTGTTCTCAAGCCAGAAGTTCTTGGATGAACTGCTGCTGAACAGAGGACGTCTCACCGGTGAAGATTCTCTTTTGTTCTGACCCGCTGGACCGGGAAGAACACTCATTTCAAAGCTTTGAAGTGCTCATTTGGTTTGTGTATCTCGTTTGAGCCATATCAGAACTGTTCCAAGACAGTTCGTTAGGCGTCGACCTGCAGGCCACCCAGCCTGCATTTGGGCCACACAGTCCTTAAATCCTGTAAAGCTTTTTTGTATAACTCTTTGTATAACCTTTTCTTGCTCAACTACAGACACAATTAACTCTCCTCCTAGTGGACTGGACCTCCTTCAAGGCAACGTAGGACTGAACCGGTTCATTTATACTAATATTGTGTCTGGGGGGAGATAAATAGAGAAAATAGAGTTTTAACGAGTTAGATCTCGTTCATTGTTGGTTTAAAGTGTTTTTAAGCGCTGTACCTGTTTGCTCATTTTTGAGTTTGTTTTATCCTGAGCGCATCACCCCTTTCTTTCTTTTTCCTTCCTCTCTTTTCCTCTCTCTCTCGTGCTCCCTGATCACCGTTGGTTAACTCCATTGTCTTTAGTCTGTTTCGTAAAGCAGAGGCCTTCCAAATGGACGCTTCAGCCCATGAGCTATGTCCATTTCAGCCAAAGCTAGTTTATGGCCCTTTGTCTCCTTACACTACATGTGCCCCCCCTCCATCTCGGCACAGAACTGAGATTTATGACTGTCTCCTAGGCTATCTGTGATTTGCGCCCCCTGGAGTGAGGGCCCCCCTCAGCTGTTATCACTGATTCATTTCATGTTAATTGTGTTTAATGTTCACCTATTATTGTTTTCTAAGATCTGTAGTAGTTTTTGCATGCTTTACAATAGATGGGATTTTCTATTTTCTAAATAAAGTCCCCTTAACTTAAGGAGAAGTTGTCTGGGATTACTTGGAGTGATGCGTACAATTAATGTCCACAGCGTAACAACTTATTCCTTCATCTATTGTTTAATTGTCTCAGCCTTATCAGGCTGGTAATCATAAACATAAACTGAGACTGAACAATTGGGCTATATATATATATATATATATATATATATATATATATATGTTCCTGGAATCCACCAGGATGGTGCTCCAAACGTGGTTATTTTTACATAAAATTATGAATCTAATTAATATTTGCCATAGGCAATTATTCATATTTAATTATAGCCAAATGCTACCTATCTGCGGCACAACATAATTGGCGCTGGCTGTGTGAGGCACGCCGAGTGGACATAATTGTTCTGCATACATATAAGTAATGCAGATTGCTACATTTTTGGAGTTATTATTCCAAATCTTGAAGCGGACAGGTGTCGGGAAACGCTTAGAAATTCCCTCTCTTGCCTTTGAAGCTCAAATAAGCTACATAGATCATTTTCAGGTGATTTGGATGCTGCATTGTGTGGTTTTGGATGTTTAGATCAGCTTAAACAGTGGACTTTGATCAAAGTTTTCTGCCTGCTGATGCTCAGAAGCTGCAACTTATCTCAGTGTGCTTTGTGCAAAACACAGGATCCCTGAGCTAACCTGCAGTTCATTTCATCACTACATTTTAAACTCATCATTCAAATTCCATTTAAATTGACTATCCAAATTTTTCCAGAACCTGAAATTCTAAATTTAAACAATTTGGCTATGTTCCTGGAATCCACCAGGATGGTGCCCCAAACTTGGTAATTTTTACATAAATGTATTAATCTTATTAATATTTGCCCTAGGCAATTATTCATATTTATTCAGAGCCAAATCCTACCTATCTGCGGCACAACATAGTGTTGTGGTAAAACTCCATGTCCGCTTTGTTCCAGTCCAAGGTATGGTGGCCCTGAAGCAATCCACTACAACAAATTCAAAAACCCTACAACAAATCGAAAATTCTACAAGAAATTCAAAAACATTTCTACATTAACAAACCGGAAGAGGTAGGAACCAGTGTGTGCAACAAGAGGCATCACTGATTTCAACTGGAAGTTATTCTGCCTGTAGCGCATTTTTCCAAACATGAACTTTACCGATGACCCAACCGTTGCTGCCGCTATTCAGGAATTATTTGATTAAGGGCATACATACGAAATTTTACTGGATATGCTCAAGACTAACCACGAAATTTCAATCAGTATGCGTACACTGAAGATGCATTTAAAAGAAGTTGGACTGTATAGGCGAGGCAACTACTCTCCACTACCTGAGGTGAAACATGTCATTTTGACCGACCTTCAAGGACCAGGACAGTTGTTCTGCTATCGACCATGTGGCAAATTCTCAGACAAAAACACAAGCTGTACGTGAAACGTAATGTAGTTATGAGGCTGCTGAGAAAACTGAATCTTCAAGGAATCACTGTGAGAACTTGCAGAAGGTTTACGTAACGCACATACCACTCAATGGGGCCCAATTACACATGGCATGTAGATGGTTATGACAAACTGAAACCTTTTGGCTTTGCCCTGTCAAGATATATTGATGGCTTTTCAAGAAGAATGATGTGGCTTGTATGTGCAGTGACAAACAACAATCCAGCTGTCATCGTTTAGAATTATATAACTGGCATGAAGAGTCTTGGTGTGATACCAATGGGCCTACGGACAGACCTTGGGACAGAAAATGAAACTATGGCTGCTATACAGTGTACCCTTCGTCACAAGCATAGGGACCTTCATGCCACCTCATTATTTTCTCAGAAGAGGAAGGTGGGTACTCGTGCGTCTGGTAGATATACAGTGGAAGCTGATTAGCAATTTTAATACATTTAAAATGCTTTGTTGACTCCATAGTTTCCTACCAGCATTAAGTAAATAATTGCCATGATCGTTTATGTGGTCAAAATTAGTTGCTTCCATTGTTAAATAGTGTACACCATGTTTTCTTAAGATGTTTATGGAAAAGTAATATGAATTATTTTCTCATTCATTTGTGCCTTGTATGAAATAGGACCAAAATGGAATAGGGAAGAGCTTTCCTAAATCACTATTAACTGAATAATAACAAAGCTACTTTCATTCTTAATATATCCCATTGTCTCAGTTTTAAATGGACATGTTTGGAGACCTAAGAGACTGGAAACTTTAATGGAAACCATGAGCACCAATACTTGTTAAGATTCTGCTTCATCATTGTTCTACAAGAAGACCTGGATGAAAGCATAGACCTCTGAAACAAATCCGACCAAGCAGACTTGCATCATGTCCTGGGGGAATTCCAAATGAACTCTATCTGTTGCCTCACAAGTAACTGACATCTTCACAAAATAAATAAAGTTTTTGCATAATACAAAAATGCAGTGTTGTGTTATAGCATAAGTTGTAGGGTACTAGGGATGCCACAGACAATTATTTTGAGAATTAATTAGTCACCAATATTTTGTCAATTTGTCGACTAATCTGATCATACATGAAATCAGGGTTTTTCATAGATCAAAAAATGTCAGTGGTGGTACCCAGTGGTGGATTTGAGAGCATGCTTCATAGTGTTTTTGTTTTCAGTTGGCCTAAATGAATAGTAGACCATACTATGATTTTGAAGTCATATTTGCTCAACAAAGGATATATTGTTCAATAACGAAATTTATTTACAGCAGGCCAACCATATATACACACACACACGCGCGCACACACACACCTACACACACACACCCACACACATACCCACCCATGCACGCGCACACACACACACACACACACCATGTAAATTATATCAGCCATTGTGGTTTAAAACCACTAGCTCTGTTTTTTAGATCTAGGGGAAATAACAAAAAGTTATACTACTTTAAAAGACTGGTAACACTAGATGAACAGCAGATTCGTTCTAACTTTTTAATGAACCCTTTGTAACTTTTATAAAAGGGTAATAAACATCAATTACTTGTGGAGTTCCACAGGGTTCTGTCCTTGGACCAATTCTTTTCACCATATATATGCTTCCAATTGGTAGAATCATTAGACAGCATGGGATAAATTTCCACAGCTATGGCGATGATACACAACTATATTTATCCATAAATCCTGATGAACCCAGTCAGTTAGGTAGATTACAGGCATGTCTGGAAGACATAAAAGCATTGATGAATCTAAACTTTTTGCTTTTAAATTCTGACAAGACAGAAGTTGCTGTCTTTGGACCAGAAGTTCTTAAACAGAAACGGATTAGTCAATCACTTCATCTGGATGGCATTAAATTGGCCCCCAGTAATAACGTAAAGAACCTCGGCGTTATTTTTGACCAAGACTTGACATTTAAATCCCATATTAAACAGGTTTCTAGGATTTCTTTCTTTCACCTCCGGAATATTGCTAAAATTAGAAACATCCTGTCCAGGAGTGATGCTGAGAAACTAGTCCATGCATTTGTTACCTCAAGGCTGGACTACTGTAATTCTTTACTATCAGGAAGTCCACAAAATGCCATTAAAAGCCTTCAGTTGATCCAAAATGCGGCAGCAAGAGTTCTGATGAATATTAAAAAGAGAGATCACATTTCTCCTGTTTTAGCTTCCCTTCATTGGCTCCCTGTTAAATCCAGAATAGAATTTAAGATCCTTCTTCTTACATACAAAGCCCTTAATAATCAAGCTCCATCATACATCAGAGATCTAATTGTTCCATATGTTCCTAAAAGAGCACTTCGCTCTCAGACTGCAGGTTTACTTGTAGTTCCTAGGATCTCTAAAAGTAGAATGGGAGGCAGATCTTTTAGTTATCAGGCTCCTCTCCTGTGGAACCAGCTCCCAGCTTTAGTCTGTGAGGCAGACACTCTGTTTACTTTTAAGGCCAGGCTTAAAACTTTCCTTTTTGATAAATCTTATAGTTAGAGTGGCTTAGGTCATCCTGAGCTATCTCTGTAGTCATGCTGCTATAGGCTTAGACTGCTGGAGGACAGACTTACCAATTTTCTTCACTCTGCTACTTCCTTTTTTCCTACGACTCTCCAGTTGTATTACAGTACATTCTGTTATTTCGACTGTTAACTTTGTTTTCTCTCAGTGTTTTTCTCCCCATCGAAGATATACCTGGTCTGGTATCCTGCTTGGCTGCAATGCCCTGTTGGACGGGGGGGCATCGACTGGGATGATCCTCCCAGTAACTGAACATCGACTGTGTCCTGTTATCAACTTTTTACTTTCTGTAACATAGAAAGTTCTCTTATATCGGATCTTCTGTTCCTTCTGTGTTCTGCTCTGTCTTCTCAAACCCCCAGACGGTCGTGGCAGATGGCCGCTCCTACTGAGCCTGGTTCTGTTGGAGGTTTCTTCCTGTTAAAGGGGAGTTTTTCCTCTCCACTGTCGCTACATGCTTGCTCAGTATGAGGGATTGCTGAAGGATTGCTGTGGTTGGATATCTGCCCAACCTCACGCCAATGACTGACGCAATCTGCTGGGATTCCTTAAATAGGAAACTTTTTAACTGATTGGAATGTTTGTATAATTGTATTGAAATGACTTCTTGTTAAGTGCCTTGAGATGACATCTGTTGTGAATTGGCGCTATATAAATAAACTGAATTGAATTGAAATCAATATAATATTAGTTATTATTGTGCAGCTTATTTATTTACCTAATTAGGACAGCAAAGTTGTACAGTGTTGTGCCACAGATAGGTAGGATTTGACTATGAATAATTATGAATATTTGCTTAGGGCAATTAATAAGAATAATAATTTTATCTAAAAATTACCAAGTTTGGGCGCACCACCTGGATTCCAGGAATATATAGCTAAAATTGTGCAGTCTCCGTTTATGTTTATGATTACCTGCCTGATAAGGCTGAGATAATTAAACAATAGATGAAGGAATAAGTTCTTACACTGTGGAGATTAATTATACGCATTACTCCAAGTACTCCCAGACAACTTCTCTTTAGATAAGGGGAATTTATTAAGAAAATAGATCAAACTTACAGCCAAAACATTTCGTCAATAATTCCCATCTATTCTAAAGCATGCAATTAACTACTACAGATCTTAGAAAACAATATATGAAAATTAAACACAACACAAAATGAATCAGGGATGAACAGCTGAACTTTGGTTCAGAAAGGGAGGGGGCCCTCACTCCAGGGGGCTCAACTAAGATGTGGGACAAAGGGTCATACCAGGATATCAGACCAGGTGTAGCTTCCATGGAGAGAAAAATACTGAGAGAAAACTAAGTTAACAGTTTAAATACCAGCAAATAATACAATTGGAGAGTAGTAGGAGAGCAAAGTAGCAGAGTGAAGAAAAGTGGTCACTCTGTCCTCCAACAGAGCTTAGATTCTATTCTGGATTTAACAGGGAGCCAATGAAGGGACGCTAAAACCTGAAATTGTGATCTCTCTCTTTAATATTCATCAGAACTTTTGCTGCAGCATTTTGGATCAACTGAAGCTTTAACTTACATTTTGTGGACTTCCTGAGTAAAGAATTACAATAGTCCAGTTTTGAGGTAACAAATGCATGGACTAGTTTCTCAGCATCTCTCCTGGACAGGATGTTTCTAATTTTAGCAATATTCCAGAGGTGAAAGAAGGAAATCCTAGAAACCTGTTTAATATAGGATTTAAATGTCAAGTCTTGATCAAAAATAACGCAGAGGTTCTTTATGTTATTACTGGAGGCCAATTTTTTTATTTTTTATTTTTAATCAGCGCAACCCCCCTCCTGACGGCGTCAGGAGTTACCACCCAAAGCCACCAAAGCCCAAACCCAGGTTGGGGCCATGACGTCCAGCACTCCCATCCCCAGGGATTCCCTCACAGTCGCAGCCAACCCCTAGAACAGCAACAATATCCCAAACGACAAAACCAAGTCCCCCCCACCCCTACTATATGTTATGAAGCCGATCAAAGGAGCCCAGAGAAATTGATCAGATATGGAGCCAGAGGCAGTCTCAAGACCAATATAGTCCAACAAGAGATTTCGATACTGATTAAAATTAAGAGCCTTTTTATTTTTCCAGTTCAGTAGGATAGTTTTCTTAGCGATGCAAAAGGCAATGTGAACCATTAGAACTGACTTTGTGTCCATGGTGACATCATTTAAATTTCCTAGCAAGCAAGCTGAGGGAGATGGTAGAGTGTTACATTTCAGACACTTAAGTCCTCACATATCTGGCACCAAAATTTCTTAACAGGTGGACAGAACCAAAGCGCATGAATATAAGTATCCGGTATATTGCTTGTGCATTGTAAGCAGGTATTAGACTGAACATCTGTTGACCTGTATAGTGTACTCTATGAAGGATTTTGTATTGTATTAATAGCAAATTAGGATTTTTTGTTATTTTAAAGGTTCTTAAACATATCTGAGACCAGACGTTTTGGTCAAAGCTGACTGATAAGTCCACCTCCCATTTTGAAATAGGGATGGCTATTGATTCATCTAATGTAGATAAGGTTTTGTATATTTTAAACAGCAATTTGGGGGGTTGAGATTAAGAAAATCTAAAACTCTTGCTGGAATTTGTAATTCAGCTGTATTGAGCCTAAATTTACCTTTAATAATATATTTTATTGAATTTGTTGATATTCTAAGAATTAGTTTTTATCAATCCCATATTCTGTAATTAATGTATTAAATAGGAAAAAGTCTGTTCCTTCAAATATATGTTCCAGGTATCTAATTCCATTACACCTCCAGTCTGGAAAACTTATCATACATTTGTTTTGCAAGATGTCGGGGTTATTCCAGATGGGTGTATGTCTGCATGGGATTATTGTGGACTCTGTCATTTTTAGAAACTCCCACCATGCTGTCAGAGAGGAGCTGATATTTATGATTTTAAAGCATTGATGTTATTTTATGTTTGAGCTAATAAACGCTAGGTCTGAAAGTTTTATCCTATTGCATAGTATCTGTTCTACGTCTATCCTGGACTCATCTAGGTAGCTATGTTTTAACCATCTTGAGATGTATTGGAGTCTGTTGGCTAAGAAATAATTGTGGAAGTTTGGTAGATCTAGACCTCCTTTCTCTCTGGTTTTCTGCAGAGTTTTTACGCTGATACATGGGGGTTTAACTTTCCAAAGAAATTTAGAGACAGAGGAGTACAGAGATCTAAACCGATCCAGTGATGGTTTACTTGGGATAATTGAGAATAAGTAGTTGATTCTGGGCAAAACCATCATTTTTATTGAAGCAACCCTTCCCATAAGTTATATGGGTAGGGATTTCCATCTATCACGATCATCTTTCACTTTTTGAAAAAGTGGGATGTAGTTTAGCTTTATTTAATCTGCCAATCTTGGTGAGACATTGATACCTAAATAAGTAATATTCCTGACTGCAGTTGTGTATTAGTTGGATTCTGGACAGAACAATTAAATGGAAGAGTTGTAGATTTTAACCAATTTATAGAATAATCTGAAACTTTTATCAACCCGATTACCTGAGAGAAAGAGGTTTGTGAATCCTGGAGAAAAAGTAATACATCATCTGCATAAAGACTGATTTTATGTTCAATGTTATTGCATTTAATGCCTTTAATATTGTGAGTTTGCCTGATTGCTGCTACTAGCGGTTCAATAAAAATAGGAAAAAAGGGAGGGAGAGGACATCCCTGCCTGGTACCTCTCTGAAGATAAAACCTAGTCCAAGAAGGCGTTTAAGTATTTAATTCAAACATGTCTGGCCAGACAATGGAGGGGACAGAATTACTCGTGCATCACCCTAACCAACCTTTCTAACTAACCGCTTAAATAGAATTCAGCAATCATTTTTTATCTCTGTAGATGTCTTCTCCAACGTTCATGCCCCGCCTCCAGAGAACTGCTTCACACTAGTCTTATATCAACGCATAAAGCAGCACATCCGAACGCCAGACTGTTATCTTACTGCCTAGGCGTCTGTCTCTCTGGTGACCTGACACATATATCTGTCTCATAACATTAAGCTGGAACAATAAGCTTGTCATTTTACCTTAGATGCATTTACTAAACAGAGAATATATACTTAATTCCTAATTGCATAACAATTTTCCACCACAATTCCCTGCTTTTATTAACTTAAATAATACCATAAATATAAAGGGAAAATTCAAAAGTGCTATCACAAATCTCCCTAAAAGGTTGGTAGGTAGGTTCTTGTTAAGTGCCTTGAGATGACATCTGTTGTGAATTGGCGCTATATAAATAAACTGAATTGAATTGAATAGGTTGATCAAAAAAAAGACAATGTTCAAAACACAAATTACAATCAGACATGAGACATGATTGGCCATGGAATTAGCTCACAGTGACAAATATTAGATCCTTTCAGATGACTTTGCTGAGACTCCTGTGCATTGAGAGCGAAAACCCACGGGGTCTTCTTACGCCATTTTCTTGTGGGCAAAATGTCATCTCAACAGCCCCTCGCCCCAGAGGCGGCCATCCACAGGTCTCGTTATCGGTCAGGATGCTCTAGATAAAACACAGAACAAAGGAGAAATTATGTAGCATCTTCCAGTACACTTCAGAGGGTATTACATCAACACTAGATGTTGAAATGTATACTCTTCCCTTGCGCTGTTTGTTGTCTGTTGCCATGAAGTCAGCCTCCGCCAGCATCCAGTGACCTGTATTGACCGATCAGTCCTTCTCCGGAAAGGAGAGAGTGGTCACCCCTCAGAAGGTCCTCCAGTGAGAACCTCCCAATGCGACCCTTGGGAGCTGAGCTAATTAGGTATTAGAGCATTGATGTTCAAACATAGGTGAGCCAATTCACAAAAGATCAATAGGATGATTATGACAAGCACCAACACACCAACACACTCGGAGTATGGTTTCAGATCAACCTGATCCAACTGTGTGCAAAAGCAGTTCTAAACAACTCACAACCTGGTTAATGAGCCAAACCTCATCAACTGAAGCCAGATTATAATTGAGATAAATGTCTCCAAATCAATCTTTACTAAATCCATGCCAAGAAAAAGACAACCAACCATTCCAATTTCCATCCATCCATCCATCCATTTTCTTCCGCTTATCCGGGGTCGGGTCGCGGGGGCAGCAGCCTAAGCAAAGAGACCCAGACTTCCCTCTCCCCAGCCACTTGTTCCAGCTCCTCGGGAGGAACCCCAAGGCGCTCCCAGGCCAGCCAAGAAACATAGTCCCTCCAGCGTGTCCTGGGCCTTCCCCTGGGCCTCCTCCCTGTGAGACGTGCCTGAAACACCTCACCAGGGAGGCGTCCAGGAGGCATCCTGACCAGATGCCCAAGCCACCTCAACTGACTCCTCTCGATGTGGAGAAGCACCGGCTCTACTCTTCTCACCCTATCTCTAAGGGAGAGCCCAGACACTTTGCGGAGGAAACTCATTTCAGCCGTATCCGTGATCTCGTTCTTTCGGTCACCACCCAGAGTTCGTGACCATAGATGAGGGTAGGAACGTAGATCGACCGGTAAAGCGAGAGCTTCGCCTTTCGGCTCAGCTCTCTCTTCACCACAACAGACCGGTAAAGCGCCCGCATAACTGCAGATGCCCCACCAATCCGTCTATCGATCTCCCGCTCCATTTTTCCCTCATTCGTGAACAAGACCCCCAGATACTTAAACTCCTCCACTTGGGGAAGGACCCCATCCCCGACCTGGAGAAGGCACCCAACCCTTTTCCGGCTCAAGACCATGGCCTCGGATTTGGAGGTGCTGATTCTCATCCCAGCCGCTTCACACTCGACTGCGAACCGCTCCAGCGAAAGCTGTAGATCACGTTCCAATGAAGCCAACAGGACCACGTCATTTGCAAAAAGCAGAGAGCCGATCCTGAGGCCACCAAAACGGATCCCCTCAACGCCTTGGCTGCGCCTAGAGATCCTGTCCATAAAAGTTAGGAACAGGATCGGTGACAAAGGGCAACCTTGGCAGAGTCCAACTCTCACTGGAAACAAGCCCGACTTACTGCCGGCAATGCGAACCAAACTCTGGCACCGGTCGTACAGGGACCTAACAGCCCGTATCAAGGGGCCCGGTACCCCATACTCCCGGAGCACCCCCCACAGGGCCCCCAGAGGGACACGGTCGAACGCCTTCTCCAAGTCCACAAAACACATGTAGACCGGTTGGGCGAACTCCCACGCACCCTCCAGAACCCTGCTGAGGTTGTAGAGCTGGTCCAGTGTTCCACGGCCAGGTCGAAAACCGCATTGTTCCTCCTGGATCTGAGGTTCGACTGAGAGCCTTGAGGAACTCCGGCCGAATCTCATCCACCCCCGGAGCCCTGCCACTGAGGAGCTTTTTAACGACCTCAGTGACCTCAGCACCAGAGATTGGAGAGACCGACCCCAAGTCCCCAAACCCTGCTTCCAGATTGGAAGGCGTGCTGGTGGGATTGAGGAGGTCTTCGAAGTATTCCATCCACCGACCCTAAACGTCCCAGGTTGAGGTCAGCAGCACACCATCCCCACTGTAAAAATAGTTGGCGGCAGACCGCTTTCCCCCCATGAGACGCCGGATGGTGGACCAGAATCGCTTCGAAGCCATACGGAAGTCGTTTTCCATGGCCTCTCCAAACTCCTCCCATGCCCGAGTTTTTTTCTCAGCAACCATCCGAGCCGCATCCCGCTTGGCCTGTCGGTACCTATCAGCTGCTTCAGGGGTCCCACAAGCCAAAAAGACCCGGTAGGACTCCTTCTTCAGCCTGACAGCATCCCTTACCGCCGGTGTCCACCAGCGGGTTCGGGGGTTGCCGCCGCGACAGGCACCGACCACCTTGCGGCCACAGCTTCGGTCAGCCGCCTCGGCAATGGAGGCGCGGAACATGGTCCACTCGGACTCAATGTCCCCCGCCTCCCCCGGGACGTGTTCAAAGTTCTGCCGGAGGTGTGAGTTAAAACTCCTTCTGACAGGAGACTCTGCCAGACGTTCCCAGCAGACCCTCACAACACGTTTGGGCCTTCCAGGTCTGTCCGGCGTCCTCCCCCACCATCGGAGCGACTCACCACCAGGTAGTGATCAGTGGACAGCTCAGCCCCTCTCTTCACCCGAGTGTCCAAAACATGCGGCCGCAGATCAGATGAGACGACAACCAAGTCGATCATTGAGCTGCGGCCTAAGGTGTCCTGGTGCCAGGTGCACATATGGACACCTTTATGCTTGAACATGGTGTTTGTTATGGACAATCCATGACGAGCACAGAAGTCCAATAACAAGACACCACTCGGGTTCAGATCGGGGGGGCCATTCTGCCCAACCACACCCCTCCAGGTCTCACTGTCATTGCCCACGTGAGCGTTGAAGTCCCCCAGCAGAACAAGGGAGTCTCCAGGAGGGGCACTCTCCAGCACCCCCTCCAAAGACTCCAAGAAGGGTGGGTAATCTAATCTGCTGTATGGCGCGTAAGCACAAACAACAGTCAGGACCCGTCCCCCCACCCGAAGGCGGAGGGAGGCTACCCTCTCGTTCACCGGGGTAAACCTCAACGTACAGGCGCCGAGATGGGGGGCAACAAGTATGCTCACCCCAGCTCGGCGCCTCTCAACAGGGGCAACTCCAGAGTGGAAGAGAGTCCGACCCCTCTCGAGGAGACGGGTTCCAGAGCCAGAGCCGTGTGCCGAGGTGAGTCCGACGATGTCCAGTCGGAACCTCTCAACCTCGCACACCAGCTCCGGCTCCTTCCCCACCAGAGAGGTGACATTCCACGTCCCGAGAGCCAGCTTCTGCAGCCGAGGATCAGAACGCCAAGGTCCCCGCCTTTGGCCGCCGCCCATCCTGCACAGCACCCGACCCCTATGGCCCCTCCCACAGGTGGTGAGCTCATGGGAAGGGGGGCCCATGTTACCTCTTCGGGCTAAGCCCGACCGGGCCCCATGGGTAAAGGCCCGGCCACCAGGCACTCGCCAACGTGCCCCACCTCCAGGCCTGGCTCCAGAGGAGGGCCCCGGTGACCCGTGTCCGGGCGAGGGAACACTGAGTCCATCTGTCTTGTTCATCATAGGGGTCTTTTGGGCTGCACTTTGTCTGATCCCTCACCTAGAACCAAATTGCCATGGGTGACCCTACTAGGAACAAAAGCCCCCGACAACATAGCTCCTAGGATCATTGGGACACTCAAACCCCTCCACCACGATAAGGTGGCAGCCTAGGGAGGGGCCATTCCAATTTGTGAGAGTAAAAAATCCCAAGAATCAACTACTTCCAGCAAGAAGTAAAGAAGGTTTTCAGATCAAATTAAAACTTTGTAAAGTTCCCAGACACAATATGTACTGTACTACAAGTCTGAACCCAAACCGAAATGGAATATGATGTCAGACGTCAAGTCCAGGTAGTAAAAACCCTCATTAATTTATGACAGAGTTATGAATCACAAGAAACCCAATTAAACCTGTGTTACAATTCTCTTCATAATCCCTGAAAAATCTGTTCCAATTACTATCAAATCCAATTCCCCCCTTTTTTTAAGGCATCGTCTTGCACATGCCTTAAAAAATCAAGAAACAAGGAAACTTCAACTGCTTCTCCAGTGTCGAGAAAAGAAACATAGAAGGTTAGAGGTCATGCATAAGGCATAACCTCAGAACCTGTGTATCCTGCTGCTGCCACCTCTGAGGAAGCTTCAACCCCCAGATAACCATATCCCAATCACTTAGGCTTGCAATTAGGTTCTTATATTTGAATTACCTGGTGTTGAAAGTGTGCTATACAAATAAAATTGCCTTGCCTTGCAAAAACAAAATAATAATTTCACCACATAGTTACCTAATATATTTAAGAATTTTAGTCCTACTTGCATTAGCTACAACAACACTTCATTTCCCTCTGGGATCAATAAAGTATTTTGAATTGAATTAGACAACTTCTTCAGACCCTGCTTTTCCAGAATCTTATTGATGTTACAGTAAGGATTATCTTTGCAACCACCTTAGTTAAAATTGTTTTACTCAGGACACAGTTTATTTACCTAATTAATATCTCTGCTGCTGTTATTTGCTCATCTGTTTCTTACAGTTTATTCTCTGTTAACTCCTTGAAAAAAAATAATACATTTATTCTAAATGCACAATTTTAAAACCTGTACAACTGTAAAAGATCCCTAATTCAATTTATCTAACTCAGTTGCACATTCAGATTTGAGTATGCCACTCTATTTTAATAACAACGATGTCAAGTAACCTTTTTACCTTTACCTGATACTCTTGCTTAAGAAAGACACTTTTTCTTCATTGCAGTTTCTGCGTAGGACTTGAGTTATACTTTATACTTTACCGAAGTAATAATCTATTTGCCCACTTTTACCTCTACTCAGTATTTTAGACAGCTTATATTTTAAAATTAGCCTTGTTACTCCTGTTTCATTTAGTCTTTTATTAAAAGGAACACACAAAAACCCTCAAACATCAAAAAGTGTTACAACTGAATAGACTTAACTGTTTGATAGTAGGTCTCACATTTATTATTCTGACACCCTGTTTTTATGCAATCTATAGCATATAATGTGCACAGGTGTTAACTGAATATTTTCCACATTTGTCCTGTCTTTAGAACAGTGACCGAAATTCTGAATCTATTTTTATCATCATTTGTCTTAATGAAGTAAACTAAATTGTAAAAATAGAAACCAAGTTAAACCCCACTGTGTGTGTGTAGGTCACACCTGTTGGCTTAAAGATTGCACTAAATGAATAATTTTCACATATGCAGCTGAAACAGGTAACCTAGTGTATCCCAAATGTGTCCTTATTATTTTAAATTTTTATTAAACATTACTATCATTAAGGAAAAGTTATTTTTGGTCCAGGTATGGCTAAAGCTTTATTCTTTATTATTTAATGTTCTAATCCTAAGTTTGTTTTATGCTTTCTACCTCCTTTGTGTGAATCTAAAATTATGTACTGTCTATGATCTAAATGCTTCTATTATCTCTCACTTTGCTGCCGGTACAGCAGAAGTTCCCCTTCTTGGGAAAATAAAAGCATGATTCATGAAGTTAAGCATTACCGTTTTTTAATTTGGAAAGCTCATGTTTGAAACAGGAAGTGGTTTTGAGCAAAAAACAGTTTGACTAACCCAGACTCGTTAACATCCAGGAAGTAACTGAAAACTCAAGACTAAACTTTTTGTCAAAACAAGTGTTTAAGTTCCTATTTGTAGACTTCCAGCCGCAGAGCGCTATTAACGCTTCATCAGTGTCGGGATCTATGATTGTTTACAACCAGAGAATCGCAGCACATCGGTCATAAGAAAGAAGCTTGTGGCTCAATTAGCTGATTAGCAACTAGAGAATCATATTAAACCTGCAACAGACTTTATTTCAGATCATTTTTACAACATTTTAGTTATTAACTTGCTAGCTAAGATTAACCTTAGCGTGTTTACCCGCGTTGCTTTCTATTCGTTTTCTGTAAATTACTCAAAAGACTGAAATACTTTCATACTGCCACTCGGATTTGTATTAACTGGAGTTGGTTTTTAATACAGGTCGTTCTCAAAAAACTAGCATACCGCGACAAAGCTCATCACCCTCCACAATGTAATGAAAAAAATCAAACCCCCACACATTTCAGATCCACCGCACACCAACCGAAACACCTCAGGTCCTCCACCGTTCCAAAACTGATGATTCTGGCATACAGCCCACGAAAACCCAAAACTCCCATCCCAAAAAACCAGCACATCATGAAAAGGTTCTCTAAATGATCTATTAACCTAATCATCTGAATCAACTAATTAACACTAAACACCTGCAAAAGATTCCTGAGGCTTTTAAAAACTCCCAGCCCGGTTCATTACTCAAAACCGCAATCATGGGTAAGACTGCCGACCTGACTGCTGCCCAGAAGGCCATCATTGACACCCTCAAGCAAGAGGGTAAGACACAGAAAGAAATTTCTGAACGAATAGGCTGTTCCCAGAGTGGTGTATCAAGGCACTTCAGTGGGAAGTCTGTGGGCAAAAGTGTGGCAGAAAACGCTGCACAACGAGAAGAGGTGACCGGACCCTGAGGAAGATTGTGGAGAAGGACCAATTCCAGACCTTGGGGGACCTGCGGAAGCAGTGGACTGAGTCTGGAGTAGAAACATCCAGAGCCACCGTGCACAGGCATGTGCAGGAAATGGGCTACAGGTGCCGCATTCCCCAGGTCAAGCCACTTTTGAACCAGAAACAGCGGCAGAAGCGCCTGACCTGGGCTACAGAGAAGCAGCACTGGACTGTTGCTCAGTGGTCCAAAGTACTTTTTTCAGATGAAAGCAAATTTTGCATTTCATTCGGAAGACTGGGGAGAAGGAAATGCCAAAATGCCTGAAGTCCAGGGGCAAGTACCCACAGTCAGTGATGGTCTGGGGTGCCATGTCAGCTGCTGGTGTTGGTCCACTGTTTTTATCAAGGGCAGGGTCAATGCAGCTAGCTATCAGGAGATTTTGGAGCACTTCATGCTTCCATCTGCTGAAAAGCTTTATGGAGATGAAGATTTCATTTTTCAGCATGACCTGGCACCTGCTCACAGTGCCAAAACCACTGGTAAATGGTTTACTGACCATGGTATTACTGTGCTCAATTGGCCTGCCAACTCTCCTGACCTGAACCCCATAGAGAATCTGTGGGATATTGTGAAGAGGAAGTTGAGAGATGCAAGACCCAACACTCTGGATGAGCTTAAGGCCGCTATCGAAGCATCCTGGGCCTCCATAACACCTCAGCAGTGCCACAGGCTGATTGCCTCCATGCCACGCATTCTGCAGTCATTTCTGCAAAAGGATTCCCGACCAAGTATTGAGTGCATAACTGAACATAATTATTTGAAGGTTGACTTTTTTTGTATTAAAAACACTTTTCTTTTATTGGTCGGATGAAATATGCTAATTTTTTGAGACAGGAACCCTGGGCCCCCACGAGCTGAATGCCAAAATCACCAGCCCCAAAACAACAAAAGACCCAAAACACCTCAGCCGGCGTGCAACGAATCCAAAACACACGAAAGCCCAACCCCCATCACTACATCACGGAAAACAACGAACCCCATCACAACACGCCAACCCTTCGAGAAGGACCCGTATATCCGATTCTAACCGTGCGTTTTCCGTGTTATTTCTATTTACTACTGAGTAGGCTACGTTTATCAAAAGTATTAGTTAAACATAGAAATCATCATTCATCTAGGTTATTGCTGAATGACATCGTTTCACATAGGATTTTAAAAGAAAGTTTCCAAGCTAAGGTTCCCGGGCCAAACGCGCCCGCCCCTTATCTCATGAACACAGTGTGTTATAGTTTTAGGTCGAACCAGTTTTAATCAGTTACAATAGTTCAAATTTTATATTACCATTTACTTTTGTGCATTATTTCCCCCCGAGGCTTTTATTGATTTGCGCAAATCTAACAGCTGTAACTCACTGAGTACAGCACACCCATTTAATAGGCTATAAAATTAATATGGATTCAGGTTATAAAATACTCAAATATTAGATTGATGAGGTAAATGTAATTTCCATCACTCACACTAATTGCTTTGAAAAAACCAGCGTAATAAATCAAATAGACTAAAGAATGTTTATTCATATTTGCACTTTGCAGAAAAATATCATTATTAATGATTGTTGGAAATGTGTTTCAGCAAATATGTTTTCAAAAATGATTTAGGAATTTATTCTCCAGTAAATCACTGAGTCACGTTTAGATAATTAATCATTACTATATTATCACCATTAAAACTATAGCAAGTTTTCAAGATAATATAGTTTATTTTAAACATTAAATCTGACTCATATGCACCAATATAGATTATAATAATCATCCATCATTCATTATGCTTTAAATTGGAATATTCTCTGTTTTATTTGATCTATTTTTATCCAAGATCACTTGATGTTAAGATTGCAGTTTTCTAGATCTGTTGCGTTTAGTTTTTCAGATAGAGCGATGACATATTTATAATCCTGAGATCCCGAGCAATCCACCGATACTAAATGCATGTCAAATTCATTAAAAAGCCTATTATGGAAATATTATTTAACAAGGATGAGAAGAGATAATGAAGTGGTTCCCACGTCCTTCAGTCTGCATGCAGACACATCTCACATGTTGGTGACCCAAGACACAGAGAGTATCCTTGAGCTTCTCACATGTTGGTTCAACATAACAATACATATCTCAGTTAACACAGAGACTTAACCTTTAACATGATCATATTTTTTTAGCCATTCAAATCTTCTTTTATAAAAAATGCTAAGCAGAAAAATTCTCACAACAGGCCTCAAATAATTTAGGCTTTTATAAAAGCCAAGAGAGCTACAACAAAACTAACTGTAAAATCTATAATTCAGGATTTGATTTTTACCCCTAAACACCAAGTGGTTATATATTATTTGCTTTCTTAATTTGAAAAATGATACGTCACTGTTGACGAACAATTACGTTTTATTATTTATTACTATTTTAAAGAGTGTTTTTACAGCTACAGGGGATCATACTTCTTAGCCTCCCTTGTAAGGTCTAAGAGAAAATGTTAGAATTTGAATTCCCTTCACCATAGCCCCAAATAAGCCAAAATATGTAAGCAGCCCCTAAACTCAGGTACGCACAGGTAACCTCCCAAGCCACTTGTCCATACCTTTTTGGGTCAAACCTCGAACATGACTCCTCCCCTGTGGACAAAGTGGTCAGTCCATTCTAGAAAAAAAGCAAAAAAAGAATGAGAACCAGCCTGATTTGCATTCTGGTTCAGTTGAAATTGAAAATTGCATTGGTTGTCATAAGCAAAATTCCAAACTCACAGGACCACTGTACTGTTATAATTGATGGCCCCTAAAAAACATTTCAGGTATATTAATATTTACTTAAAACAGTGAGACGACTTCCCTTTAATTACAAAATCAGGTGCCTTATATTAAGACCCACTTATATAACTTCCTGTGTTTACCCACCAGAGTGACAAAACCATCAGATTTCTAGGATTAAACCTTTCCTGACCTCTTGCCCCTTATCCTGGTAGGAGACACAGAATACTTCACAGCTTGAGATCAATTCAGTAATTTTCCAAGCAAAATTTCTAATAAGGCCCACTAACTGCTCTGACATTTGAATGTTCCCCAGGTAAGATTAGTATTTACCTTTTTTCCATCTATTTAAAACCTAAGTAGCCTAAGGACCAGTCATCTTTATTTTAATGTTACCCAGCAGAAACCTAAAGTTTTAATTTTTTAGTTGTGTTCAAATTATAGCCTAAACAATGTTGTTTTACTGTTGCTGCTCACAGCAAAGTCTTGTTATTTTTTTAAGTCTCGCGATTGTTTACATTAGCGCCTTGCAAGCTGATAAAAATTCGTCCTTCACAGCTGTGGCGAAATCTAAGCATTGTTACTGTAAAGGTCCAAGTTATTTTAGTTAATGTTCATAGTTCTAAGATTTATTACTTTCTTACAACATAAAACCCAAAATACGAGGAAACAATTCAGCCCCAATTGTCCCAGAAAGAAAGGAAAATATGTTTTCACTGTCAGTCAGCTTAGTAATAATCAAGTCAGTCAGGGTATAATTCACAACCTTCTCTAAATGCCCCAATCAACTTTGCTAGTTGTTGTGGACTCTCCTGACAGAGAGCATTAGGAGAGAAAAGAAAAAACTATTGACCATTTACCAGATAATGTAGTTCCTAGGATTTCTAAAAGTAGAATGGGAGGCAGATCTTTTAATTATCAGGCTCCTCTCCTGTGGAACCAGCTCCCAGCTTTAGTCCGTGAGGCAGACACTCTGTTTACTTTTAAGGCCAGGCTTAAAACTTTCCTTTTTGATAAAGCTTATAGTTAGAGTGGCTTAGGTCATCCTGAGCTATCTCTGTAGTTATGCTGCTATAGGCTTAGACTGCTGGAGGACAGACTTACCAATTTTCTTCACTCTGCTACTTCCTTTTCTCCTACGACTCTCCAGTTGCATTACAGTACATTCTGTTATTTCGACTGCTAACTTTGTTTTCTCTTAGTGTTTTTCTCTCCATAGAAGATATACCTGGTCTGGTATCTGTTGTGTTCCCGGGGTGTTTGTCTTTTGTTAGTGATTTTCCTTATTTAGTTCTATTTTCATGTTTAGTTATTCTTAGTATTTCTTGTGATTTCTGTACTTTCTGGTTTCCCCGTAGTCTTGTCTTAGTTTCTTAAGATCCTTCTAGTTTCCCAGTTTTCTGTCTCCCAGCCATTTCACCTCCTGTCCCAGCTATCACTTCCACCTGCTCACTCCCCCTCAGCTGCAACCGCTTCCCTTAATTGGTCCTGCTCCTTCTCTGCTTCACTCTTCACTCTCCTCCCTCAGTATAAATATGGCCCTCTTTCAGTCACAACTCGCTGGTTCGTCCGTCTTTCTTCCCCGCCTGATTCCTGCCTTCCTTGTTGCCCGTCTTTCTTCCCCGCCTGATTCCTGCCTTCCTTGTTGCCCGTCTTTCTTCCCCGCCTGATTCCTGCCTTCCTTGTTGCCCGTCTTTCTTCCCCGCCTGATTCCTGCCTTCCTTGTTGCCCGTCTGGTTCCTGTGTTTCCCTGTTGCTGCCTGTACCCTCCCGAGTTTCTGTAAGTTCCGTGTGGTTTTTCATTAAATCATTTTTTTTTGTATTTACTCTGCTGCTTTTGGGTCCAGTTAAACTACAAAACATGACAGAACGAACCAGCCAGTCTTTGGACCCAGCAGAAGCTCGCTGTCTGCCCATGTTGCGCCTGTATTTAAGGCAGCATTTGGACCAAATGGCAACTCTCTCCCCGCCTTGGGTCCAGATCGGGGCTGCAGAGGAACTGTTGGCTTTGCTAAGGCCCTGGTCGCCATTACTGGCCGAGCTGGGGTTGACTGCATTTTGGGAGGAGGCGGAGTGGAACAAACTGGCAACATTTGCTGGCCAGTTGGGGAGGCCTCTCCCGCCTCGACCCCATGTGCAGCCCCCTAGTTTCGGCCCGGCCTTGACAGTCTGCCAGCTCTCAGGGGGTGTCCCAGAGGACACGCCTCTGATCCCAGGCTCCGCCGAGGGTGTCCCGGGGAACACGCCTCTGGCTCCTGATTCCTCAGGGGGTGTCCCGGAAGACACGCCTCTAACTCCTGACTCCGCCGAGGGTGTCTTTGTGGGCACGCCTCTGACTCCTGACTCCGCCGAGGGTGTCTTTGTGGGCACGCCTCTGACTCCTGTCTCCGCCGGGGGTGTCCAGTGGGACGCGCCTCGGGCTCCTGTCTCCGCCGGGGGTGTCCAGAGGGACGCGCCTCGGGCTCCTGTCTCCGCCGAGGGTGTCCAGAGGGATGCGCCTCGGGCTCCTGACTCCGCCGAGGGTGTCCAGAGGGACGCGCCTCGGGATCCTGACTCCGCCTGGGGTGTTCTGAAGGACATGCATCGGGCTCTTGGCTCCGCCCAGGGTGTCCAAAGGGACACAGCCGTGAGTCCAGCGCCACGTCGTGGTTCTTCAGCGCCACGTCGTGGTTCTTCAGCGCCACGTCGTGGTTCTTCAGCGCCACGTCGTGGTTCTTAAGCACCACGTCATGGTTCTTCAGCGCCACATCGGCGTGGGTCCTCCACACCGTCCTCTTGCATGCCCCCACGCCACAAGGTTCTGCTCCGGTGCCGGCCCCCACGCCACAAGGTTCTGCTCCGGTGCCGGCCCCCACGCCACAAGGTTCTGCTCCGGTGCCGACCCCCACGCCACAAGGTTCGGCTCCGGTGCCGGCCGCCACGCCACAAGGTTCTGCTCCGGTGCCGGCCGCCACGCCACAAGGTTCTGCTCCGGTGCCGGCCTCCTCGTCTCCTGGTTCCTCGCCTCCTGGTTCCTCGCCGCCGGCCTCCTCGTCTCCTGGTTCCTCGCCGCCGGCCTCCTCGCCTCTTGGTTCCTTGTCGCCGGCCCCCTCGCCTCTTGGTTCCTCGTCGCCGGCCCCCTCGCCTCTTGGTTCCTCGTCGCCGGCCCCCTCGCCTCTTGGTTCCTCGTCGCCGGCCCCCTCGCCTCTTGGTTCCTCGCCTCTTGGTTCCTCGCCGCCCGCTTCCTCGCCGCCCGCTTCCTCGCCGCCCGCTTCCTCGTCGCCTGCTTCCTCGCCGCCCGCTTCCTCGTCGCCTGGTTTCTCATCTCCGTCTTCTGGTTCCTCGTCGTCGCAGGCCTCCACCCACCCTGGATGGGTGTGTTTTTGTTCTGGACTCTTGCCCTCCTTCCGAGGCCCCCTCCGCCCACCCTAGTTGGGTGTGGTTTTTTTTGTAATATTGTTCTGGACTCTTGCCCTCCTTCCGAGGCCCCCTCCGCCCACCCTGGTTGGGTTGGGTTTGGTTTATTTTTGTTGGACTTCTAGGGGCGTCTGGTATCCGCCCTTGAGGGGGAGGTTGTGTTGTGTTCCCCGGGTGTTTGTCTTTCGTTAGTGATTTTCCTTATTTAGTTCTATTTTCATGTTTAGTTATTCTTAGTATTTCTTGTGATTTCTGTACTTTCTGGTTTCCCCGTAGTCTTGTCTTAGTTTCTTAAGATCCTTCTAGTTTCCCAGTTTTCTGTCTCCCAGCCATTTCACCTCCTGTCCCAGCTAATCACTTCCACCTGCTCACTCCCCCTCAGCTGCAACCGCTTCCCTTAATTGGTCCTGCTCCTTCTCTGCTTCACTCTTCACTCTCCTCCCTCAGTATAAATATGGCCCTCTTTCAGTCACAACTCGCTGGTTCGTCCGTCTTTCTTCCCCACCTGATTCCTGCCTTCCTTGTTGCCCGTCTTTCTTCCCCGCCTGATTCCTGCCTTCCTTGTTGCCCGTCTTTCTTCCCCGCCTGATTCCTGCCTTTCTTGTTGCCCGTCTGGTTCCTGTGTTTCCCTGTTGCTGCCTGTACCCTCCCGAGTTTCTGTAAGTTCCGTGTGGTTTTTCATTAAATCATTTTTTTCGTATTTACTCTGTTGCTTTTGGGTCCAGTTAAACTACAAAACATGACAGTATCCTGCTTGGCTGCAATGCCCTGTTGGACGGGGGGCATCGACTGGGATGATCCTCCCAGTAACTGAACATCCACTGTGTCCTGTTATTAACTTTTTACTTTCTGTAACATAGAAAGTTCTCTTATATCAGATCTTCTGTTCCTTCTGTGTTTCTGGTCTGTCTTTTCAAACCCCCAGACGGTCATGGTAGATGGCCGCTCCTACTGAGCCTGGTTCTGTTGGAGGTTTCTTCCTGTTAAAGGGGAGTTTTTCCTCTCCACCGTCGCTACATGCTTGCTCAGTATGAGGGATTGCTGAAGGATTGCTGTGGTTGGAAAGTCTGCATCAACGGGGCCCAACCTCACGCCAATGACTGACGCAATCTGCTGGGATTCCTTAAATAGGAAACTTTTTAACTGATTGGAATGTTTGTATAAATGTATTGAAATGACTTCTTGTTAAGTGCCTTGATATGACATCTGTTGTGAATTGGCGCTATATAAATAAACTGAATTGAATTTCTAGTTTCCCTGAGTGAAACAAAAGCCTAAAAAAACCCTCGTCGGAAAATAATCAATCAATTTAATTAATTGACCACTTGTCCAACTGCCGTGCTCCCAGGTAAAACCCGGAGCAAAAACCTGATACTTTCTTTAACATTGATTAAATAATTAACCATACAATTATATATAAGTATATATATTATATTAAGTAATCAATCAATCAACCAACCGCGTTTAAGTAAATAAACACGAAACCGCTAGCAAATATTTCACCTCATGAGAGTGCATATAAAATTCTGTTATCACTATTTATTTAAAAGGACTCAGTCTTACCAGGTTCTGTCTCAGGCGACGGCAGGGCCGACAGAGACGCTTTAAGGCCTCCATCTCCCAAACAGCTACTGGAGGTAAGAGGCTGGGAGAAAATGTCCCAGGACGCTAGCAACTCCCTTGACCCTGTCCCTGCCGGTCCATTCCGTTCGCTGAGGCTGCGTTGGGCGCCAAGTGTAATGGCAAAAAATAGTATCTCAGGGTTTCCATAATAAAGAAGACTTGAGTCCAAGAAGGCGTTTAAGTATTTAATTCAAACATGTCTGGCCAGACAATGGAGGGGACAGAGTTACTCGTGCATCACCCTAACCAACCTTTCTAACTAACCGCTTAAATAGTATTCAGCAATCATTTTTTATCTCTGTAGATGTCTTCTCCAACGTTCACGCCCCGCCTCCAGAGTAACTGCTTCACACGAGTCTTATATCAACGCATAAAGCAGCTCATCCAAAGGCCAGACTGTTATCTTACTGCCCTGGCGTCTGTCTCTCTGTTTACCTGACACATATATCTTTCTCATAACAGCTGGAACAATAAGCTTGTCATTTTACCTTAGATGCATTTACTAAACAGAGAATATATACTTAAATCCTAATTGCATAACAATTTTCCACCACACCAGTTTGGTAGGATGTATTATAAGAGGAGATACTTTCTCTATCCTTTTTGCGAGGGCTTTGCAGATTATTTTAAGATGAACATTAATGAGGGATATGGGACGATAGCTGGTAAGGCAAGGCAAGGCAAGGCAAGGCAAGGCAAGGCAATTTTATTTGTATAGCACACTTTCAACAGCAGGGTAATTCAAGGTGCTTTACATGATTTAGTGATTTAAAAGAAACACATAAAAGAAACACACATTACACATGATACACAATAAAGCAAGAGAAAAAGAAAAAGAAAAAAAAAAGCAAGAGAGCATGAACACATTTCATACATATGACATCAAGCATTTACTCAAAGGCAATTCTTAACAGATGGGTTTTTAGTCTCGATTTAAAGCAGTTCAGAGTTTCAGCAGCTCTACACTCGTCAGGAAGTCTGTTCCAGATAAGGGGAGCATAAAAACTGAAAGCTGCTTCTCCATGTTTAGTTCTGAGTCTAGGGATGTTTAGTAGGCTAGAGTTGGAGGACCTGAGTGGTCTTGGTGGTTGGTACCATGACAACAGGTCTTCAACATATTTTGGTGCTAAGCCATGTAATGATTTATAAACTAGTAAAAGTATTTTAAAGTCTATTCTCTGAGCTACAGGGAGCCAGTGTAAGGACTTTAGAACTGGGGTGATGTGCTCTACTTTCCTGGTTCTAGTGAGGACGCGAGCGGCAGCGTTCTGGATCAGCTGCAGCTGTCTGATTGACTTTTTAGGCAGACCTGTGAAGATGCTGTTGCAGTAATCAATCCGACTAAAGATAAACGCATGGATGAGTTTTTCTAGGTCGTGTTGCAAAATCAGTCCTTTAATCCTAGAGATGTTCTTCAGGTGATAGAACGCTGACGTTGTTATTGCCTTTATGTGACCCTGGAGGTTCAGGTCTGAGTCCATTACTACACCTAGGTTACGAACCTGATCAGTAGTTTCTAGCTGTATTAATTGAAGCTGGGTGCTGACTCTTGATCGTTCCTCCTTGGGTCCAAAAATAATCACTTCAGTTTTGTTTCTATTCAGCTGGAGAAAGTTATGGCACATCCATCCATTTATTTGGTCAATGCATTGATTTAGGGTTTGAATGGGTTAAGAGTAGGAAACAAAGGGTCTTTACCTGATTTTAGTAAAAGACTAATGTAGGCAGAATTCATATTTGGTGGAAGTCAGCCATTTTCCTTGGTTTCCTGCAGCAGTCTGTGGAATGTTGGTGCCAGAATATTCCAGAATTCTTTATAGAACCCTGCTGGAAATCCATCTGGGCCTGGAGTCTTTTTATTGTGCATGCTTTGGAGGTTCTCCTGGAGTTCAGCAGCTGTTAGTGGTGAATCCAGGGCCATCGCTTGACTTAATAATTTAGGCAGTGTTATTTTATCCAAAAATTGTTCTATTTCATGATCTGATGGGTTTATCTCTGGTGAGTATAAAGCCTTGTAAAATTCTTTAAAGGTGTTGTTTATTCTTCCGGGATCATATACTATATTCCCGGTCTGATCTTAAATAGCAGATATAGTTGTTTTTTCTTTATTAATTTTAAGCTGGTTATCAAAAAATCTACCCGATTTTTTACCTTGTTCAAAGTTTGCTATCCTAAATCTTTGAATTAAGAACTGGGTCTGTTTATTAATAATTTCATTAAATTATAGTTTTGCTTTATGGATTTTGCCTAGTCTTTCTTCATCCATGGAAGCTTCTAATGAATTTGAAGCTTCTAATTCCTGAATACGTTTTTTTTTCTATTTTCTTTTTATTTAATGAGAATGAGATTATTTTACCTCTAATCACAGCTTTCCCTGCCTCCCAAAGAATGGATCGAGACGTACCAGGTAGGTCATTAAATTTCAAATAAGAAGCCCACTCTTTTTTGAAATATTTAATAAAGTCTTTATCCTTAAGTAATGATATATTAAATTTCCAATTTTTACTTTGAGGCGTTTCTTTTTTATTTACTAAAGTTAGAAAAACAGGAGCATGATCGCTAACAGCTATGGGGTGTATCTCAGTGTCTGAAATGTCAGTCAGCAGTGAGCTGCTGACTGACATTTAATCCAGTCGAGAATATGAATGGTGGACATTTGAGAAGAAAGTATATTTTTTGTCATTGGGGTGAAGAGATCCCCATGCATCGCAAAGTCCATAATCGCTCATGTACTGTTTGACTATATCTATAGATTTCCATCTGCGCTGAGTCCCTGCCGTGCTGAGCCTGTCTATTTCTTCATTTAAACCAAAGATGAGGTCGCCCCCAAGAAGAAGTGAGAAATGCATGTGTTCAAGGAGCACCGAGAAGAAGGAAGGAAAGAATGAGGGGTCATCAACATTTGGACCATATATATACTGACAATACATAACTTTTGGTTATGTATAAATAGTTTTACAATAATAAATCTACCCTCTGGATCTGTAACTGCATCTATTACTGTAAAATTTAATTTTTTATTTATTAATATTGCTACTCCCCTTTGTCTAGAGTTATAGCATGCAGAAAACCCATTAGGAAACTCAGGCGATTTAAGATCAACTGCAGCTGAGATAGATTTATGTTTTTTTTTGTAATAAGACGACATCTGCCTTCAATCTTTTAAGCTGGTTAAAAATCTTAACTCTTTTCTCTCTGGTGCCAGCTCCATGAACCTAAGAGTAGCCATAGTTTTGAAACTAAAGTTGGAAAGTGCATATCACCATAGAAACAGATGAACACAAGTGCATTATTAGTTTGTGTTTGGGGTTGCCTGATTGTGTGTGTGTGTGTGAGAGAGAGAGAGAGAGAGAGTGAGTGATAAAAGAAGATAAAAGGAGTGACAAAAACATTTTGTGATAGACATGTGAAGATGAGAAAAGAATAAAGAGCCAGTATCCCAGTGCTTAGCCCTGGCCCCGCCCACATCGAATATTGTAAACAACTTAACAGAGCTGTGCTAACATTAGATTATATTGACTGATAAAACAACTCTTATCTGACCAGGGTTACATGACCAATAAAGCCAAGGAGTAAGCTGGGGGTCCCTGATCAGCTGCCCATTAACATACAGTGTATCTACCACTACTGTGGCTTTGGTGCCTTCACTGATATATTTCTTCCTGATTGGGAACAAAACGCGTCTTCTATCCGGGATTTCCTTCGGATATTGATCGTTAACGCTGTAATTCATTCCTCGCAGCTCTCTTTCCCGGCCTCTGACCTGCTGTTTTTCCTTTTAGTGCTCGAATTTAGCAACAATTAGTCGCGGCCGGCTGTTGTTGGGTTTCTTACCTCCGAACCAGTGGACGCGGTGAAAAGTAATGTTTTTTACCGTGTCACTTGGAAGTTTCAACTGATGTTGAAGAAATTCTCGGAAGGTGAATTCAGCGTCTTCCTCTGCCTGTTCTGGGATTCCGGAAAAAGCAAGATTGTCCCGCATTCCCCTCGCCTGTATATCCAAGATAGTTTCTTTCATCCTCTTACTTTCTCCGGACAGCTGCATCATCCCCTCTGCGAGTTTCTTTACACTGTCTCTCAGCGTTTGGTTTTCTGCAGCAAGCGATGCTACCTGTTGTTGGCTAAACTCCAGAGATTCCCTTAGAGCTTGAAATTCTTTGTGGAGAACCTCAACCAGGGCCAGACGGGCATCTAGGCTGGTTAGCTTCTCATCTATTGAGTCCAGGACATCGCTGTAGCTTTTCTCTGGAGAGATGGTGGAGGTGCTGGTCTCAGAGCGGGTGCGTTTCTGTGATGGTGTGCTTGTCGGCATAGCAGAGGTGGGTTTTTGTGGCTTGCCCATAACAATGTTGTCAAAGCACTCGTCCAAGTAGCTTTCCTGGCTGTCCAAGGTTTCCTCGTCCAGTTTGTTTTATGGAGAAATACAAAATAATGGTTATTATTATTATTAAACGTTTGCTATATTTGGCTCGAATTTATTGGTTTGTTTTTACCTGAGTTTGTTTGTTTTACCAGTTTACTTCCATATTACTTACGCACAGCTCTCGCGAGATCTCAGCAGCAACTCATGCTCACTCTCCAATTTTTTCTACTGCATGCCAATTTAATACCATCCATGTAAGGGAAATGCGGTGGGGTGCATGGACCCAAACGCAGATGCCGGTTGAAAGTGCAAGGTTGTTTATTGAGGTGCTGATGGTGTAGGTAGTGATGATGATGATGATGGTGACGGCAGCAACGGGAAGACAGGACATCGAGCAGGAAGGAGACAGCAGGGAAACACACCATGGGGACATCAACAATACAATGATCCGCCGCTGAGTGAGGGGAAGTGACAGGTTATAAGGGCAGAAGGTAAGGAGGATCAGGTGTGGTTGATGGGAGAGACACAGGTGAAGACAATGATGAGGAGAGGGTGATAAGGGCAGCATGAAAATCCAGATGAAGTGATTGACTAAGCAGATTCTTTTTTAGAGCTTCTGGTCCAAAAATGGCAACTTCTGTCTTGTCAGAATTTAAAAGCAAAAACTTTAGAGCCATCCATGTTTTTATGTCTTCCAGACATGGCTGTAATCTACCTAACTGATTGGATTCATAAGGACTTATGGATAAATATAGTTGTGTATCATGAGCATAACTGTGGAAATTTATCCCATGCTGTCTAATGATTCTACCAATTGTAAGCATATATATAGTGAAAAGAATTGGTCCAAGCACAGAACCCTGTGGTACTCCACATGTAACCCTTGAGTATGAAGAATATTAATCATTTACATGAACAAACTGGAATCTGACGAACAAATATAATTTAAACCAGCCTAGTGCTGTTCCTTTGATCCCTGCAACATGTTCAAGCCTTTCTAATATATAAGAGATACTTTCTATGTTACAGAAAGTAAAAAGTTGATAACAGGACACAGTGGATGTTCAGCCACTGGAGCACCATCCCAGTCGATGCCCCCCGTCCAACAGGGCATTCCAGCCAAGCAGGATACCAGACCAGGTATATCTTCTATGGAGAGAAAAACACTGAGAGAAAACAAAGTTAACAGTCAAAATAGCAGAATGTACTGTAATACAACTGGAGAGTAGTAGGAGAAAAGGAAGTAGCAGAGTGAAGAAAATTGGTAAGTCTGTCCTCCAGCAGTGTATGCCTATAGCAGCATAACTACAGACCTAGCTCAGGATGACCTAAGCCACTCTAACTATAAGCTTTATCAAAAAGGAAAGTTTTAAGCCTGGCCTTAAAAGTAAACAGAGTGTCTGCCTCACGGACTAAAGCTGGGAGCTGGTTCCACAGGAGAGGAGCCTGATAACTAAAAGATCTGTCTCCCATTCTACTTTTAGAAATCCTAGGAACTGCAAGTAAACCTGCAGTCTGAGAGCGAAGTGCTCTGTTGGGAACATATGAAACAATTAGATCTCTGATGTATGATGGAGCTTGATTATTAAGGGCTTTGTATGTAAGACGAAGGATGTTAAATTCTATTCTGGATTTAACAGGGAGCCAATGAAGGGAAGCTAAAACAGGAGAAATGTGATCTCTCTTTTTAATATTCATCAGAACTCTTGCTGCCGCATTTTGGATCAACTGAAGGCTTTTAATGGCATTTTGTTGACTTCCTGATAGTAAAGAATTACAGTAGTCCAGCCTTGAGGTAACAAATGCATGGACTAGTTTCTCAGCATCACTCCTGGACAGGATGTTTCTAATTTTAGCAATATTCTGGAGGTGATAGAAAGAAATCCTAGTTAATGCCATCCAGATGAAGTGATTGACTAATCAGTTTCTGTTTTAGAACTTCTGGTCCAAAGACAGCAACTTCTGTCTTGTCAGAATTTAAAACCAAAACGTTTAGATTCATCCATGTTTTTATGTCTTCCAGACATGCCTGTAATCTACCTAACTGACTGGGTTAATCAGGATTTATGGATAAATATATTTGTGTATCATCGGCATAGCTGTGGAAATTTGTCCCATGCTGTCTAATGATTCTACCAATTGGGAGCATATATATGGTGAAAAGAATTGGTCCAAGCACAGAACCCTGTGGAACTCCACAAGTAACCCTTGAGAGTAAAGAAGATTGATCATTTAGATGAACAAACTGGAATCTGTCAGACAAATATGATTTAAACCAGCCTAGTGCTGTTCCTTTGATCCCTCCAACATGTTCAAGCCTTTCTAAGAGAATATTATGATCGACTGTGTGAAAAGCAGCACTGAGATCTAACAAAACCAGATCAGGCACAAGTCCATTATCTGAGGCCATGAGAATATCATTAGTAACCTTCACCAGTGCTGTTTCAGTGCTATGATGAGCTCTAAAACCTGACTGAAACTCTTCAAACAGCTTGTTACTGTTTAGATGTTCACAGACTTTATTAGCAACAATTTTCTCAAGGATTTTGGATAAGAAAGGAAGGTTAGATATTGGTCTGTAATTCACTAAGTCATCTTGATCAAGGGAAGGTTTCTTGAGTAAAGGTTTAATTACAGCTATTTTAAATTCTTGTGGTACTTATCCGTTTACTAAGGATAGATTCATCATATCCAAAATGGGGCCAGGAACCAAATGGAACACTTCTTTAAATAATTTGGTTGGGATTGGGTCCAACATACAAGTTGAAGGTTTAGATGAGGCAAATATTTTTGATAATTCCGAAAGCTTGACTGAATCAAAACACCCTAAGCACAAATGAGGTTCTACAGTTCTTTCCGATGCTGCCTCATTTACTGAGGAAGAAGTGATCATGTTTGGGAGGATGCCAATGATTTTATTTTTAATATAATTCATTTTATTTATGAAGAATACCATAAAATCATATCTGCTAAGAGCTGGGGGAATAGTTGGCTCAACAGAGCTATGACTTGTTTTTATTCATCTCTATTAATGATGAAAAATATGCTTTTCTAGCTTGTCGAAGGGTCTTTTTATACAGCAGTAGACTGTTATTCCAGGTTATATAGGAATCCTCTAGATGTTGTCGGCTTTTTTCTCATAATGTGCTCTGCAACTCACTTCCTGCTCAGAGAGGTGGGGGCGCCGAACTCCAAAAACCCCAACGGGAACTGTTTCAAAATAAGACCCAAAGCTGAGAGACAAAGAGTAACAAAAAAACACACACAATCATATATCTGATTTTAAGACACATCTGCAGATGGGAGCCAGACAAGATCTGACTGACTCGTTCTCTTACAAGGCTGTATCATATTTATTTCAAGAAGAACAAAGAACATATCACGTGACTCCTCTCTCCTCCTTCTACATCTTGACAGGCCATTTATTTTCTCCAGGTCTCTTGACCTTACCATGAACTGGGTTATAACATGACTTAGAGTTATAGCTGATCCTCCCTGCTTTCAGTTCATATCTTTACTCAAGAGTTTGTTTACTTAAAACCTTCAACCCTATAAAATACTGGTAACAGAGTCATTGTTTACTACCCTGAATAATATAAACAGGCCTATTACTTCTAAAACTTAAAAAAGATATAATTAAAACATATGTACTGCATAATAAAAATAGCCTCAAAAAAGTAGAATACAACAATGTGTAGAGCGCCATTTTCTCTCCATTTTCCTAGTATTCTGCTTTGAAGTATGCAACTCTGCGTTAAACCAAGGAGTCAGCCTCCTATGGTTAGCCACTTTCTTTTTTAAGGGGGCTACACTATCTAATGCCAAACGCAATGAGGATGTAACGCTGTGAACCAGACCATCAATTTCTGAAGGGTTAGAGATAGAATTGCTGTCATCCACTGTGTTACTCTGAGACACTGAGGAAAGTAAGAATGGAACAGATTCTTTAAAAAATGTTACAGCATTGTCTGATAAAGCTCTACTATAATGAAATTTTCTTTCAGATTTAAGATGGTCAGTTAAAGTAAATTCAAAAGTTATTAAGAAGTGGTCAGACAGGACCGGGTTATGTGGGTGGACTGTTATTTCCTCACACTCAATACCGTATGTCAGTACAAGGTCCAAAGTGTGTTTGCCCGAGTGGGTCGATCCCTGTACTTTTTGAGTAAAGCCAATTGAGTCTAAAATAGCACTAAAGGCTGCATTTAGGCTATCACTTTCAGTATCCACATGAATATTGAAGTCCCCCACTATAATGACCCTATCAGTATTTAATACTAAATCAGAAAAAAATGTGAGATCTGATCCAAGAATTAAGAGTAAGGGCCTGGTGGACGATACAAAACCACAAACAAAAATGGTCTTAATGTTTTGCAACTTGGATGAGGAAAATTAAGGGTTAGATGTTCAAAAGAACTGTAGCTAATCTGTTTTCTTTACCCATAAACCCCACACCAGGACGATCAAAGGTAGGGCAACAACCCCGGCCCCCTCCTACCCCACCATGTAAGCATGTACAATCTCCACAGTCTGATGTATGATGTGTTAAGGGTCCAGGCTGCGTGGATATCAGCAGTCAGAACTTTTTCCAGGACAAGCTGGGACCCTGTTCATTAGAAGGTTCGATCATTTCTGTACTTATAAGTAACAGAAGGAATGTAGTTCTGTCAAAACACAGAGTACTGCATTCTAATAGGTTTTTAAGTAAAGTAAACATACGCTGTACACAGCTCGCCCCAAAACACAAGGGGCACAATAATACTCTTAAACCTGTTAAGATGGCCTTATTAAATGTCAGGTCTATAGTAGGGAAGACATTTTTAATCAATGATCTTATCACTGAGCACGGCCTTGATTTTATGTTTTTAACTGAGACTTGGTTAGATAAGAATAGCAGTGTTTCTCTTATCGAATCAACCCCTCCCAACTTTAGTTTTGTCAACCAGGCCAGACAGAACAGGAGAGGTGGAGGAGTTGCTGTTTTATTTAATGAATCATTCCAGTGTAAGCAGTTGTCTCTTGGAAGTTTTCCTTCTTTTGAATATGTTGCTGTACAGCTGAAGGCCTCATCTAGAGCCATATTTCTTAACATTTATCGGCCTCCAAATTACTGTGCTGACTTTAATGATGATTTTAGTGAACTGCTGTCTATAATCTGTGCTGATTTTGACTGTTTAATTATTGTTGGTGATTTTAACATCCATGTTGACAATCCCCAGAACAAAGGGTCTAAAGACCTGAGTAACACTCTGGACAACTTTGGGCTGACTCAGCATATAACAGAGCCCACACATAATAATGGTCATGTTTTGGACTTACTGATCTCGAAGGGTCTGGGCATTTCCAAGATTAATGTGCATGATGTGGGCTTGTCTGACCATTGTTGTGTTTCTTTGAGAGTATAATTTCGGTTCACATAAATGTTTTACCGGAGGTTATCACAAAACGATGTATAACTGAAAACACTAGTGAGATCTTAACCAGGTCTTCTCTCTAACACCTGCCCTGTCAGGGGGTTCAGTCAATGAACTTGTCAACAGCATTAATGCTAAAATATTAAATGTTATGGATACTATTGCTCCCACTAAGGTGAAGGTTATCTCTGGAAGGAAAAAGTCTCCATGGAGAAATTCCACACTGGTGAGAAATAAAAAAAGGGAGTGTCGGAAAGCCGAGCGCAGATGGAGAAAAACAAAACTTCAGGTTCATTATGACATCTATAAAGAGAAACTTCACTCTTATAACCTACAACTGAGGAATGCAAGGAAGTCATATTTTTCTGACATCACCAGAAATAGTCATAGTGCTCGCACATTATTTGCTGTTTTCGACAGGCTAACAAACTCTCCTGTGTCAGTAGCACCTGAACTCTATTCCACCAAGGAACTCCTCCTCTTGCTGCTAAGACATCCTGCCCACAGGCTTTTTCAAAAAGGTCTCAAAGATCTTGGAGTCAGATCTGTTACAGATTGTGAACTCATCTTTAATGTCGGGTGTTTTCCCAGAGCCCCTGAAAACAGCTGTAATTAAACCCCTGCTGAAAAGAGACAATCTGGACAAGACACAAATGAACAACTACAGGCCCATCTCCAATCTTTCATTTTTAAGTAAGATCATTGAAAAGTCTGTTTTTCATCAGCTAAATGACTTCTTAAGACAAAGCAACTGCTATGACGTATTTCAGTCAGGTTTTAGACAGCACTACAGCACTGAGAGTGCTCTGACCAAAGTCATCGATGACATCCGTTTGAATACTGACAGTGTAAAAATGTCAGTGTTAGTTTTACTGGATCTCAGTGCTGCATTTGATACAGTTGACCACATTATTTTACTCAAACGACTGGAGAACTGGGTGGGTCTCTCTGGCACTGTACTAAACTGGTTCAAAACGTACTTAGAGAACAGGAAGTACTTTGTGTCAATAAGTAACTTTACATCTGAGCAGACGGGAATTACATGTGGGGTTCCCCAGGGTTCCATCCTGGGACCTCTTCTGTTTAACATCTATATGCTCCCACTAGCACAGGTAATAAATAACACCAATATGAGTTACCATAGCTACGCAGATGACACACAGATATATATTAGTCAATCACTTCATCTGGATGGCATTAAATTGGCCTCCAGTAATAACGTAAAGAACCTCGGCGTTAATTTTGACCGAGACTTGACATTTAAATCCCATATTAAACAGGTTTCTAGGATTTCTTTCTTTCACCTCCGGAATATTGCTAAAATTAGAAACATCCTGTCCAGGAGTGATGCTGAGAAACTAGTCCATGCATTTGTTACCTCAAGGCGGCACTACTGTAATTCTTTACTATCAGGAAGTCAACAAAATGCCATTAAAAGCCTTCAGTTGATCCAAAATGCGGCAGCAAGAGTTCTGATGAATATTAAAAAGAGAGATCACATTTCTCCTGTTTTAGCTTCCCTTCATTGGCTCCCTGTTAAATCCAGAATAGAATTTAACATCCTTCTTCTTACATACAAAGCCCTTAATAATCAAGCTCCATCATACATCAGAGATCTAATTGTTCCTTATGTTCCTAACAGAGCCCTTCGCTCTCAGACTGCAGGTTTACTTGTAATTCCTAGGATTTCTAAAAGTAGAATGGGAGGCAGATCTTTTAGTTATCTGGCTCCTCTCCTGTGGAACAGCTCCCAGCTTTAGTCCGTGAGGCAGACACTCTGTTTACTTTTAAGGCCAGGCTTAAAACTTTCCTTTTTGATAAAGCTTATAGTTAGAGTGGCTAAGGTCATCCTGAGCTATCTCTGTAGTTATGCTGCTATAGGCTTAGACTGCTGGAGGACTGACTTACCAATTTTCTTCACTCTGCTACTTCCTTTTCTCCTACAACTCTCCAGTTGTATTACAGTACATTCTGTTATTTCGACTGTTAACTTTGTTTTCTCTCAGTGTTTTTCTCTCCATAGAAGATATACCTGGTCTGGTATCCTGCTTGGCTGCAATGCCCTGTTGGACGGGAGGCATCGACTGGGATGATCCTCCCAGTAACTGAACATCCACTGTGTCCTGTTATCAACTTTTTACTTTCTGTAACATAGAAAGTAGTCTTATATTAGGTCTTCTGTTCCTTCTGTGTTTCTGCTCTGTCTTCTCAAACCCCCAGACGGTCGTGGCAGATGGCCGCTCCTACTGAGCCTGGTTCTGTTGGAGGTTTCTTCCTGTTACAGGGGAGTTTTTCCTCTCCACCGTCGCTACATGCTTGCTCAGTATGAGGGATTGCTGAAGGATTGCTGTGGTTGGAAAGTCTGCATCAACGGGGCCCAACCTCACGCCAATGACTGACGCAATCTGCTGGGATTCCTTAAATAGGAAACTTTTTAACTGATTGGAATGTTTGTATAAATGTATTGAAATGACTTCTTGTTAAGTGAGTTGAGATGACATCTGTTGTGAATTGGCGCTATATAAATAAACTGAATTGACTTGAATATATATTAGAATGTCACCAGAAGACCAAGGGCCTGTACAGCCTCTCGGCAAATGCATTGAGGAAATTAATGACTGGATGTGCCACAATTTTCTGCAGTTGAAAAAAAAAAAAACAGAGGTAATTTTCTTTGGAGCTAACGAGAAAAGATTGAAGGTCACCACAGGGCTTCAGTCCATACACCTAAAAACCACCAACCACGTCAGAAATCTGGGTATAGTGATAGACTCAGACCTAAACTTTGACAAACACATTAAGGTAATCACAAAATCAGCCTACTATCACCTTAAGAATATCTCAAGGATAAAATATCCGATGTTTCAGCAGGACCTGGAAAAACTAGTCCATGCATTCATCTTTAGTCGGCTTGATTATCGTAACAGCGTCTTTACAGGTCTACCTAAAAAAATCAATTACGAAACTGGAGCTCATCCAGAACTCTGCTGCTCGAGTTCTCACTAAAACCAAAAAAGTGGACCACATTAGTCCAGCTCTGAGGTCTTTACACTGGCTGCTGTAGTGGGTGAATTTATTTATACCAAAGTCTCCCTTAAAGGGACCGCTTCGTATATTATCTGACTCCTCGCTGCAGCAACCGGCAGCTATTCACCTTCCAGCGTGTTCGTTGTTTTCTGTAATTCCAGAGCAAAAAGAAGGTAACAAAGACACAGACAACATTCATACATTTGCCAGCAATTTTTCACCTGCAGGTGGGTTCAGAATCCGGGCTTAGCTTCCTTCATCTGAACGCCAAACTCCAGTTTGCAAAAGGCTTTTATTTCTCTCTTGGTTTAGTCGCACAAGCTTTCCCCGCCCCTTTTACACATTCCCCAGCACAGCATGAAAGCACATCTGTCAGGAACCACAGGTGGGCACACAGCTTGGCTCACACATGTGTGTCAGGCTGATTGTATTGTTTTAATGCAGGAATCGCATCCTCTAAAAGTTTGTGACCGAAACTTCTTATTGTCTCTTACACCCAGAGTTCCCTTCAGGTCACAGGCCATCCCAACTTAAATTTAATAAGGACAACAAGTTTTTATTCACAACAATTCCCTCTTTTGATTCTTAATAGAGAATCACCTAAATTATCTGAACTTCCTGGTGCTCCAGTTGTATAGAAATATCATCCACAGGAATTAAAGCATACTGCCCATGAAGATTACTTACCTGGTTGCCTATTGCTCGTTCAATACATTTGATCATCAGTGCTCTGATACATGGAATGCAACAACATCCACATAACACCAAGATGGATGTGAGTACAGGCACTCCAAGCATCAATGAGGTAATTAATCCTTTCCACTTTCCAAACATATTCAGCCATCCATCAAAGAAGGATGTATCTACCCCGGAATGTTCTTTCATTTTACTGGACAAAGTTCTCAACCCGTTTGTAGCCCTAGTTAATTTTCCTAATGGAGCTGTGTTATTTGGTATAAAGGAACAGCATCTATCACCAAACGTGGAACAGACTCCGCCCTCTTTTGCTAATAAATAATTGCAGTAGAGTTGAGAGTCACATATATTTGTATAAACGAAAAATGAGTTCGGCGCACGTCACATCTGGATACATTTGTAGGATTATTAACTGATCTTCTTGTTCTTTTTAAGGTAAGAGTGAAAGCTGTTAAACTAGTATTATCTTGACACATGGAGAGATGTTGAAAAGGCCAGTCACACTGGGACAACAAAATGATGTTCCACGCTGTGACGCAGAAAATTCCTACACAGATGAGAACCTTCCAATTACCCCACAGAGACACTCTGAAATCCATTCTGTAACCTGGAGTTGTTACTTTTATTTCATAAAACTGTGGACCCTTATAGTTTTAATACGACCTGTGACCCCAAGGGAACCCTCTAGTTTTCAATCACACTTCACTTAAAGAATATTAACTCAAATTATTATAAGCAACCTACAACAATGCACTGGTTATGATTATAATTAAAAATCTAAAAATAAATGACCTTTCTTCCGACCATTGTACTAATTTTAACCTTAGCTCAATTCCCCAATTTGCCTTAATAAAAAACTTGAAACTACCATCTACAAAATAACCGTGAAAATACAAATCAAATTCTTCAAATCAATAACTGTTAATGTTAACTAGTAATAAACGAACATCAGTAAAAAATGAACATAAGTAAAATGTCTTAGGTAAAATATAAGTAAAAAATGTAAATAAAATGTCTTAATATATCTTCAGACCCCCGTTGTCCTTTTCTTCTCCCTCATAAATCAGCTGGCAGCTGCAGGGGTCACTGTGTGGTGTGATGATGTGCTGCTCTGCTCTGCTGCTCTGCTCCTCTTCTGAATATTCCCTCTTTTGAGATGGCAATATCAATTGCTCATCTCACACCACCCCCCCACTGGCACATAAGGAATAACCCCCCCCCCAAAAAAAAATAAAAAAATAAAAACAATCTTCTGGGTGCTTCAAGCCCTGCCTCCTAGTGGCTTAACTCACCGGTGTGAGTACAGTAAGAACCTTCCACACCCACTTTTATGTGGTATTAATCTGCAGATCCTCACGAATGTCAAGAAGAGAACGGGAAGGTGGTGAAACTGGGCTGCATTGCAACCAGTGATACCAAATAGAACCCTTTCCACGGAGCTGCATGGCGTGTTTAGTTCTAGCAGTAACCTGGAATAGACCCGTCCATTATGGTTCCTGCCACTTCCGCTTGATGACCTTCAGCCTCACCCACTCTGCCTGATTGGGTTCTGGTGCAGGTCCCTGGACCACCCGTGGAGCCGTGGCAAAAGCCTTCACCAAAGCCTTCAGCTGCTGGTGTTCACCTCTGGGATCAGCATCTGGAAGGGAAGATACTTGTATTTCTCTACCCGCCCCTGGACCTGAGAACATACGTCCGGTAAGCACCTCGTATGGTGTGAGACCCTTCGTAAGACACACAGAGGATCTTATGGCCATAAGAGTAATGGGGAGGGCATCCAGCCAATTCAGCCCTGTCAGCGCAGCTATTTTAGCCAATTTAGACTTAATATTTTGGTCCACTACACCCTGTGACTGAGGGTGATATACAGAGCGAAACTTATGAGTTAATCCTAATTGTTTTTCCACCCACTGCAGATGAGCACAAAGGAAAGGAGATCTGTTGTCGGAGCAAACTTTACGCGGAAACCCATGTGGTGGAATCCAATGATTAATCAAACATTTCACCAGTCTTTGAGTCCTGTTTTTTAGCAGGGTAGGGCTCAGACCACCCAGTCAGGGGGTCAGTCAACACCAAAAGATACCTGTAACCTCGAATTGGGGTTACCACGTCTGTGTAATCGATTACCACCTCTTCACCTGGCCTGGACAGGTTCTGAAAAGTCCCCATCTCAGGTTTAATAGTGTCAGGAAGTCATCAGGCTCAACCTAGAGCGGCTGTTAGTTTTTTTTTTTGTGGTTTACCTAAAAACGAGTCACACACAAAAGTCGGAGATAATTTAGACAATAAGCTCTGCAGAGGTAGATGTGGTTCAATCAGTTCTGCAGAGGGAGACCAGGAAAATACAGTAAGGAATGAGCCAACCGTTTGTCTGTTCTCAGCTCCTCATCACTCGTCTCCCACTGATCTCTCATCACTGGTCTCAAAGGGTCTCACCTCTGCAGACTCTCTTTATTTAGTCACACTTCATTAACATATTAAAAGAACAGGATGTCAAGCACAAGAGCATGTGGCTGAAACCAAAATGACATTTAAAAAGTACATTAGAACTATGTGATAAAAAACACCCTAAGAAAATAATAATACACCATTATTATTTTTCCCTAACAGCGGCTGTGTCTGATGACCTCCCCACCATTCATTGGCTGGATCCCTCTTCCCCACAAACTACAAAGAACCTCTCGACTCACCTCACTTCGCTCTGTCATCGTCTTCTCTATGACATGTAGCTCCTGATCCGCTTCTGCGCGTTAGTATTCAAGACTTATCTTTCAGCCTGAGGTTCCAGGTTCGCCCAGCTCAGTCCCTTTGTTCGGCTCACCGCCTGTCTTCGGTGATCATCCACCGTCTGCGTCTGGAACGCATAGTTTCTCGCCAGAGGCTGCTCCCCTTCCACCCGCAGCCTGACAAATAGTAGGTTTGGGTTTAAAGTCCCCACAAACCTTGTACTCATGTAAGAAATGTTTAATCCAATCTGTTATGTAAGGATGCCACCAGAAGCAGAGATTTCTTTTCATCTGGAAAAATGATAAATGTGCACAAACATGAGTTTCTTGAAAAATGGAATGTTTTATGCTGGATCCTGTGAACACCCTGCTTCTCTATCTTTCCACACTGATTTCTCCTGAGGTACAGCCTTTTACTGTGCTTCCTTTAATTCCTGAAGAAATAAGTCACTGTTCTCAGCCATAGCTGTCATAACTATGTGTGTTTTTATACCGGCTTTATATCCCGCAGCCTACTGCCAGATGTCAGCAGCTTCATTTCCAACCGCTTCAGCTGTGCGTTCTTTGCTATTCCCTTTAGCTAGTGCAGAGTGAAGCTGCACTACTTCGAAAAGTTCAATCATTTCCTGTTGATGTTGAATAGGTTTGCCTTGAGTGGTAAGAAATCCACTCCTTTTCCATCTACACTCTCAAAACATCACAGAGATCAACCAAACCGCACAAAACTGACCATACAGACCTGAGATCTATCTGTAGAAAAATCTATTACTTTTGAAATCACAGAAATCATCATTGATTTAGGTGTTAAATAAAAAATTGATTATTTTAAAACAATTCCCTTTATGATAACTGTCACCAAATATGTTAACATACATGCATATGATTTTGTAAGGTATTACATCTGGTTAGAGGAAGAATACCAAATGTATCTTATTTTATATAGTTATTTATTCTGCTAAAAGCCTAAGTTTATTAAACCTATAGTTTTGTAAGATTTTACCACATCACAGTCTATTTTTATTTTATTTTCTGTACTAATGAAGCCTACTACTTTTATAAAAGAAAACTATAATTTTAACCTACTAACCAAAAGACTGTTGAACCCCAAACAAATACTGTTTTTTTTATTTTATCTGAAATGCTTTGAAGCAACCAATTGAAAGGCCTTGTTCGGTGAAAAATAGTTGAAATAGCCGATTTCTTCTAAGTTCCCCTTGTGCTTACATCAGTGAGATTCTCCCCCTCTTTTTCTGAAACAGAACTCCAGTTCCATCCAATCTGTTTCAGAAACATCCAATTATAAAAGTTAGTTGTTTGTTGTTTTGTTTTTTGTTTCTTAAATCAGATGTGACTAGATTTGCAGACTGTTACAGAAAGTTTTTTTAGTTCAATAAACACCTATTTTGTAAATTAATCTCCATCTATATTTGTTATCAAATGTTTCCTGTCCCATTCATTTATCACATTGAATTTCAGGTAGTTAGGAATGTATAAACCAAATGCACTGCTAAGAAAAGATGGGTTACTACTTCATCAATCATTTTATATCACAGTAACTGATCTGGTGTTAGCATGGTGGCAGAAGCAACATCCGTTGTCCCACAAAAATGTAATCAAATGTGATTCCCCACTCTTTATCATCCAGTTCTAATTTGAAAGCTTTATAATAATTGGTACATGGGAAGGATCAGATGGACACATGTATGAAGGAGCAAAGTTGGGGTCTCTTTTACCTATAGCCGTGACATCCCCAGGTAATCCAGGTTTTTCTCAGACACCAGACTGATTGGATAGCTGTAACAGGCACTGATTGGTGAGAGAAATTAAGATGTCCATTCATTCCCAAAGCAATGTCCATTGTTCTCTTTTAGAATCCAACAAGATTCACACAGTTCAGCAGTTCAGTCCCCGATGGAATTCAACACATGTCAGCATAAGTGTGTCTCCTTTTCCTTTTGTCAGGCTTTCTCATGGGGAATGTGTCCAGATTGAGATCAAAGCTCCGATGCCCATTCAGTCAACATGTGGCCTGAGTGACTTTTTTTTTTCTTTCTCTCACATGGTCCCCCTCTGTGACCATATCTCTGCTTCCATTCTCGTGACCTTTCTGGGCTTCAATTCACCCTTCACACCACAGAGATGACCGGCTCCTCCCTTCGCAACCACCCCCTACTTCACTAAAACACGCATATGAACCGTCTGGTTCAAACCTTCCCTGTAATTGTAATTTAGGGTGGGTGTCGGTAGAGTTTAATATTGCCTATTAACAAGCAATATATGCCCAATTCATTTGTTTATATGTATTCCATCTGGTCTGGTTCAAGACCACTACTCACACTCAGACAAGCAATTAATGCATTTTTCAATGTTTAAACCTTAGGGTCCATGGGGCTATTGTGCAGGTCCCTTGTTAGGAGGGCCTGCACAACTCCTGTCTGTACAGAAGTTATGAAATCAAAGTACATTCTTAAAAGTAAGCTATGTAGTACTCTATCGACAAAACCAGCGGTTGGAATTTTCCTTAAAGCATCAACTTGATTGGTATTAACTATTTATTTACCCAATTTAGAGCCAATATTTGTGAAACATTGATTAAACTGATTTGCAACTTCGTCGGCTTTTTAGATCAAAGTTCTCTCATTTAATAGAAATTCAGTTGGAATGTCAGCCTTTTGACTTCCCTTTTTGATTAATTTGTTTAAAACACTCCACTATTTTTATGTTACTTTTGTTCATCTCCAAAAGAGCGCCATAATAGATAATTTTACTTGTTCTTAGAATACCAGTCAATCTGTTCTTATCTTATTTGTATGTACATCCTGCCTCTTTTGTCTTCTTTCACAAGAAGTCGTTGTACATTTCATTCATCCTCTTACATGCATTTTGGATACCCCTCTGTAAACCAGGGCTTTTCTGTAAATCTATGGTTCATAACTTTACTAACTAAAGGGCAGTGTTTTTTATACAAGGTAATGAAGATTTTGATAAATGCATCATACGCAGTATTATTTGGAGTTAGAGTCTATATTATGTTCAGGACAGGCAGGAGGTTTAAAAAGATATAAGAAAATTTGATTAACTAAAGATAACCTATGATTTAAGGTGGTCTATCAATTCTCTATTAAATCTGCTGCATTTTGAAGACTTCAATAAATTCTAGCTTTTGTTCAAAAGGGGCAGGCACATAAAGCTGTTTAGCATCTGGTTCAAAATCTAGACCCACTAAAATGTATAAGGCATTCCTTCATCATGTTTGACTTACTATGTTAGGTGCACATTTAATTTATCATAATTGTTATTTTAAGATTTAGGATTTATTTATGACTCTATGAACTATGTATTTATATAGGTAATATTTTTTTAATTTTCTCCTCCATAAGATCCTATAAACAACAGTGAGAGTTACAAAAAGTACTCCAGAAGGCATTCATCTAACTTTTAAATATTTACATTTAAAAAAATCTGCCTTCCTCATTTTTTTTTCAATCCTTCTCATTCATACCTTTATTTGAGACACTCAACAACTCAGTCCATCCCTAGACGATTCACACATGCACAAACACTTACTAATGAACAGTAGAATCACCACACAGACAGTATCTAATTCTAGATAGTGTCGGCTTCTTCTCATAATGTGCTCTGGAACTCGCTTTTTTTTACTCAGAGAGGTGGGGGCGCCGAACTCCAAAACCCCAGCGGGAACTGTTTCAAAATAAGACCCAGAACTGAGAGACAGAGAGTAAAAACAACACACAGAACAACAGATATCTGTTTCACAAAGCACGCACCTGCAGATGGGAGCCAGACAAGATCTGACTCGCTTTTCTACAAGAATGTACCATTTTTATTTCCAAAAGAACAAAGAACATATCACATGACTCCTCTCTCCTCCTTCTACATCTTGACAGGTCATTTATTTTCTCCAGGTCTCCTGACCGTACCATGAGTACCATGAACTGGGTTGTAACATGAACTAGAGTTATAGCTGATCCTCCCTGCTTTCAATTCATATCTTTACTCAAGAGTTTGTTTACTTAAAACCTTCAACCCTATAAAATACTGGTAACAGAGTCATGTTTTACTACCCTGAATAATATAAACAGGCCTATTACTTCTAAAGCTTAAAAAAGATATAATTAAAACATATGTACTGCATAATAAAGAATAGCCTCAAAAAAGTAGAATACAACAATATTTACAAACAAAACTCTGAATTCACCATAACTAATTCAATACACCTTATTTACAGTTCACTTCTAACCCAAATCCTAGTTTCTTCTTCAACACACATCTGACTTAAACAGTATCCATCACTTCCTACATATCCATATCTTTTCCACATTTTTCTCATCTTTTCGTCGCTCCCTTTTTCTGTGGTGGTCAAGGGTATTACTCTATTCATATATTCTATGAGTTGCTGTTCCAATGTCAGCCACTCTACGGCCTGGACCTCCCAAGCGTGGCCCCGACTTTAATATGTCTGCCATTATGTCAACTTCTAAACTCAATCAGGTATGTGGAGGGTTGTTTGGAGAAGATGAAGTAGTTCCTCTGTTTTGTTCTTACAATGCCAAACTTCTACTCTTTTGGATCAATCCTCGAGAGCGGGCATTGACTGGGTGTTTAAGATTCACAGAACAACCAAAGTTTTAGGTTCTCCAAAACTCCTCCGCTAAATGGAAGTTATATATTGCAGAGGTGCACAATAATCTACCTAGAGATTATTTCTCTGTCAATTCTTTTTTCTTTTTTTTTTAACGTGTCCTTTTTGGCATTGTGGAGCTCAGAATTGGTGTCTGAGTACCAAGTAGAAGCCCAACAGATTTACTTTCACAAGCGGAGCAGTACAGCTTTTGCTATAGTACTCCACTTGATATATGTGTGAAAAATCTTTATTATGAATTGTTGGGGTTTTTATTTCCTGATGTTATGGACACAGAGACGGGAAATTAAGGAGAAGAAAGAAGGAAGATGAAGAAGAGAGGTAGGAAACAAAAAGTCAAGAGAGAGGGTGAGTTGAAAATACAAGAGAGGAAAGGGAACAAAGAAAACACAGGAAGACATTGAAGTCTGCCTCCATACCCACAGGACGGCAGAGAGAGGGGGAAAAACAAAACAAAACACGAAAAAGGAACATCGACAAAACCAACCAAACATTGTGAACTAAGAATTACACAACCACATCACACAAAAATAGATATAAAAATACAACAACAATGTCACAGAAAAACTCATGGTACCGATTAATCAAGCTCTAGTAATGATAACCTCAGCCCAAGAATATATCCTTAAACACCAGAGACCCCACATCTATGTGTGTGTGTTAGCATGCTGGTGCATATAAGGTTTCTCCATAAGAGTGTTCGATAGCTGGTGTGAGCAGGCATCAATCCGTCTCCCAGGAATCGATGCAGACATGAAGGAGATCGGAGCAAAGATGTCCAAAGGACCCCCAGAGCCCCAGGCGGACCCGGGCGGGGCCGACCGCATCCCCCAAGAGTGGAGCAAAGGAGAACCCCAGGGGAACGTCCAGCGGCTACTATGCAGGGGCCCGGGGGGCAGAAGTGACGAGCCCACGGGCCCCGCCGGCAACCGGCCCCCGCCGGCAACCGGCCCCCGCCGGCAACCGGCCCCGCCGGGGCGGTTTCTCTGTCAATTCTTCCCACACACGCTCACACTCATTCCAGAACTGTCTGTTTTATTTCCTTTATTTTACCTGACTATTTCCTATAGTCCCTCATCCGCACTGACCTGTTTTCGGCTACATATATGGATCTCAACCAAGAGCGAGCTCTACTCAGACTGTCTCGAAGCCCTCCCCTCCGAGATTTCAGCAACACACGTCTGTTAATTGCCTAGGTGCGTCCAACTCCTGAGCAGGTCAGCGTCTTATTCCTTAACAATAATAATTAAACAATTAAAATTTATAATTCCAAATTTCAATCTGGAAGTAATCATCTTAATTTTTTTAGTGTGTTGTGCAAAACACCCTGATTTTAAATTTCAGCCAAAAATTTAAATTGTTCAACCTGCATTTAAATTAATAATTCCAAATTTCAATCTGAAAGTATTCAGCTTAATTTTTTTCTCGGTGTGCTGTGGAAAAGGACCCTGATTTAAATTCCAGCTATTAAATAAAATTGCTTACCCTGCATTTATTCCTCATTGCTTAGGCTGCATTTGAACTAATTATACAAGTTTAAAGGAAACTCATGCTCAATTAAACGCTTTTGCTCTTGGTACTTCTGAGAGAATTTGTTTTCTTTTTCAAGCATCTGATGTTTGTTTCCTTGTGTGTGTCCCTAATGTGTATTTTTGCCTGATTTTAACTACTGCTAACTCACTGCTAACCTTGATTAGAGAGAGTGAATCTGCGTTGCATTGCTAAGTTCCCTTAAATGAAATAAGGAGTTCATATTTAACACATAGCATTCTGAAATACTATAAAGTAGTATTGTGTAAGTCACAAGGATTTTGGCACCTTGTGCAATTATTTATTTTCCGCACATATACCTGTGGAATATGCAAAGAGACCAGTGCATATTTATCTGAGGTAGTGGCAAGTTGGTGCGTGTTTTGCTTTTGAGCAATTGTAAACTTGGCTTATTGGCTGCTTGAGATTTGGTCTCATTTTATTATCTCAATTTCTTTTTTTTTTTTTATCTTTTTATTTTATTCTCTTTCTGAGAGGCTACCATGCAGCTGATTCTGTGGGCCCAGAGGACGCTGGAGACGACCACCTGCAGCAGGTAGTTGGAAATCTTATTCGCCTGCCATCACAGGAAAGCAAGTTCCTACACGGTTATGATGTAGAAGCCTGTGAAATGAGAATACAGAATTTACTGGGATTTATGGAGAACCCAGATAAAGAAGTAAAGGTTTCTGATGTCCTCGGCCAGCTAACGTTGTTGCTTCAACGTAGATTGCAGTTGGAATGCTAGACAGTAGCACAGTTAAAGCAAGAAAGAGACACTGCTATTTTTGAGCTTCACGAGGTTAAGATAGAGTTACAGAAGAGTGCTGAGGAAGAACGTGTCCCACCTCATTTAGAGCAGATTCCACCCAGCCATCAAAGAGTTAAATCTCAGTGGCTGATTTCTGATCAAGCCGGTGTCACTCCACACAGTTCAGCGAATGACCCCTCCTTCCTTTCTGAAGCAGGGAGACCTCTGGGTGAAGCTGCGACCCCCCTCTCTCTGCCAGTGGTTCGAGCTGCAGCACGAGACCCAGGGCTGCACCCTGCAGGCAGAGCAGAAAGAGGGGGGGCTCCCAGGGTGGACCACTATGCATCTACCCCTCCACAGAGACCATGGGACAGGAGCATGTGGACTCCAGGTGGGCCAGATTTCCTGACACACCCTAGAGCGCGAGCCAGCGCACCTACAGAACCCTTCCTGGTGAACCCTGAAGTCATGCTGTCAGGCCAGACCATCCCTCAGGCCTGCCAGGCTGCTAGTGAGACTAGCATGCTGATACCACCAAGAACAGCAGGGGTGGCAAAAAGCTTAGCGGTGATGAAAGGCCAACAGCCATTGGGGAAGCAAGCGTTTTTCCAGCCACTCCCCTACTTCCTGGAACTGAACCTTGCTGTTTGCGGTACATCCATTCTTGAGTTGAACAATCGTTCAGCCTACCTGCTGGTTGAAAATCCAACCCAAGTTCCAGTCCCGGTGACAGCCGGAAAGCCTCTTGGCATGCTTATAGACTGCTCATTTCATGATTTCTAACTTTCAGTCCCCGTCATAGGGAATCTGCCTCTGTTCAGGAATAACAAACAGTCCTTTTCCGACATGTTGTTCACATTTCCTTCCAAAATGATCACGGTAAAGCGGCACGAAGCTTTACCTGAGGAGTCCATCTGCAGCGCCACCTTCAGGACCGAAGGTGACCTAATGGTGTACGCGCTGACGACTCATCCAGCTGAGCGCAGAATCCTGTGGGAGTTCCAGAAACTGTGGCTCCCGCTGTTACAAGTCCATCCGCCTGACGCACTCTTCTGGCTACAGATGGGAACGAAAAATGAACAGCTCAGGTACGAACCTAAACACTTTGATGTGGTGAAGAGCCAGGAACGTGATCCCCACTTTCACCTCATCCAGAAGCTGGTGATTAACCGTTCACCAGCAGACATGATGCTGCCACCACCAGGGGCAGCCCATAAGCTACAAGCTTTTTCTTGCAGCCTTCCTGATCTTAGGCTGAAGACAGGTCCGTTGGTCTACGCCCACAACGAGCGAGGTCCGCCTCCATGGGCTGACCTAACAGACCAAAGGGGGGTCATCTTAACCCACACCCATGACTTTACTCCATGTGACCAGAAGAGCCCCAAAGCCTTATGTGACATCTTCCAACAGGTGACATCCTGGCTTCCAAAGGCTCACATGACCGAGACCTGCACCCAAGGATGCTTATCCTGCTGCCAGCTCCAGGGATCCCAGCTGAGCAGAGATCCCTCTCAGCGAAGGGGGGTCAGATTCCCTTGGATGCACCTGAATCCAGCAGGAGACAACAAACACCTACTGACAGTCACATGCAGCTTCATCAGAAGTTATGAAGCCCCTCCTAAACTGAATGATACAGCAGTCATGACTGCTGCTCTTTTGTTTAACCAAAGTAAGTTTCACCTCAAGGTCTCCTCCCTGGAGGCGGAGCCTGTCTCCACACCAGTGGAAAAAGGAGACCAGTAAATAGCGTTAATGGAACATGTGCATGCTTCAAAACTCACCTCTAGCATGCACTAACAACTAATTACATCCATAATTTTTGTTTTGTTCTATAGAAATCTGCAGGCACATAGATTAAAACCTTTCAGGCTACAGTAGTAACCATAAATACATTCTAAGTGCAATAAAATAACCCTTTCAGGTTTTGCAGTTTCTCTCTTGGAAGTGGTTAAGTGATGAGTGACACATTGGTATCATTTAACACAAGACTTCATAAGAGAAGCTTATTTATCTGCACACTACCTCACTAAGTGATGGTACATTTATTCTAGTCGCGATTTAGAAATCCTACAGAAACTCAAGAGGAACTGTTAGGAGCACAATCTAAAACCCTTCAGGACACAAAGTGCCTGTCAATCTATATTCTACTCTAATTAACAACACCCTGCACGCCCTGCAAGCTCTCTCAGAGGCTGTAGAAAGATAAAATAATTGACTTTACGTACACACAAGTGGTAAGAGAATTAACGCAGGATCTTATTAGAGAAATTGGTTTATCTATGGAAAGTCCTGTGGAAGGACCAACTCTTACACATTTAGTTCCTCTAGAACTAAATGTCCCCATTTTTGTTAACCCAGATAATTTTGAACTTTTATTCATGCTGAACCTTCCGATCATTGAAAGATGAACGTATATAGGCTTAAATCTGTGCTAAATGTTGGTTTTTGCAAAGGTGACACCCACCTACATTTAAAAACCCCATCCATACTAGCCTACCATGAAAACGATCCCAAACTTTACCTCACTCCAAACCTAGACCTATGCACCAAAACTAAAGATCTCCACTGGGTGTGCCCAAGTAACCCGTTCATTAGAGATGTAACTGATTACCTCTGTGGTTTGAGGGATGACGTCCCTCAACAAAATTGTCAAGCTACAATGACATTAAAAGATGCAGGTATGGAAACCAAAGTTGACTGTGCAGGTAACCGATGGCTAGTGAGCACACCAGTAGCAGAAACTTTGATGTCATATGATCCACATGACACGGTCACCAAGGTAAAGTTGCTAAACCAAACTATGTTACTCAATATCCCACAAGGGACAGTAGTTCACATAGGAGAGACAATACTCCATCATCTCGACCTCGACAGACACGACACTGAGATCGAGATCATGGATGCATTTAACGGATATAATGTCACGATTGATGCCAAAATTGAGAAACAACTTTTGAAGGAGGGGACCAAATTGATTAAATTCAGCCTCACCTCTACGGCCTTGACTTTGACCCCCCTCCCTAGCTTTCCCAAGAAAGCTGATTGGACAGAAACACACACCTTGACATTCACAGTAATTGCACGTGTAATTGGGTGGGTTTTCACAGCGTTGATGGCGTACACCGCCTACAGGCAGGTCAAACAATTGCAAGCAAGAATCGACTCCATGACATTTCTCACACCGCGATTCATAGCTTCCCCCGGTCCCAAAGCACAAGCTGGTGCCAGTGCCTAGCGGTAGCTACACATTCGTGCCTTCACCCCGTCTCATACTTAAAGCAGTGATGTGAATCATGAAGTGTGACAATATCAAAAGGGGGTCGATTTGTTTTATTATCTTTTTTGTTTTCTCTTATTATTTTCTAAAAAAAAAAATTTCTTGGTGTGATTTTACTTTCTGTTGATTGTTTCTTACAATTATACATATTTTAGTAGAATAGGTTAGCCTCTACCCAGACTAGGTTAACCTCTACTCAGACCCAATTCGGATCAGTGGACCCAGTATAGCTGCAAAGACTGTAAACTGCATTTCCATCCTTTACAAGTAAGGGGGGAATGCTGGGACCAGATTCGGATTTAATGGACTGAACTGTTACACCTTCCTGCTGAAGGACAGCGACATTCTTGGACGTAACGGACTGAACTGTTACACCTTCCCGCTGAAGGACAGAGGCATTCCTGGACGTAATGAATAATGAACCTGGTTCTAGCTCCAAAGACTGAACAGTGCGCATTCTTTGGAACTAAAAGGGGGATGTTGAGGCTATGGCCTTTACTGAACGAACTGGATCTGCCAGCATCCTTCCACTGAACGAACTGCATCTCCCAGCATCCTTCCATTGAACGAACTGCATCTCCCAGCATCCTTCCACTGAACGAACTGCATCTCCCAGCACCCATTGCGCTGCCCTCAACCCATTCTCATTGGTCTGTGGCCTGTGATGACATCACAGAGTTGATAAAAGCAGCGCGAATATTGAAAGAAGCGTCTCTTTTGGTCCCAGAGCGGTGCCTGTGAGGAGACGCTTTAATCCACTGCTAGCATTTTCCCCTTTTTCCGTTCAAACCTGCTGGACCAGGAAGAACTTTCCTTTTAAACTTCGAAGTGAATCGGCTGAGCAAACAGACTTTCCTGGACCAGGGAGTCCGCTGGCCATCTGAGCTCTATTGAAAACAGGCCTGAGTCCCTCAGCGCCTAAAAGTCGGACGTCTGCTGTTCCGACCTCGGTTTTGCGCAAAACCGCTCCTTTAAACTGGACACTTTCTACGTTCTTCGTCGTGGACTGTGGAGAGCTGCCCCCACCAAGTAGGATTAAACTGATTTATAACTTTGGTCTGGGTAGAGGAGAATTAGGTCTTGACGATTAATATCCGTTCTCTGTTGGTTAAAATAAGTCTGTCAACTTGTTAACCACTGTTATTCTTGGTCGTCTGTCGCCGTACACCGACCCTGAATGTGCATGCTTTTTGTGTTTTATTATTTGACTTTGGTTGCAACCAGAAGCAGTATATTATATTGTATTATTTCCTTGTTTGTTTATTGTCTGCTGCGGTTGGCGCGTATCTGTTTAGACAGGTCACGTGGCCTCTGTTGATCCCCTTTCTCTGTCGCCCTCGTTTCCTTTGTCCAAGCCACCATTGCTAATGAAACTAGCCCTTGTTGAATCGCCACGCGGTCTTCCTTTGTCTTCCTTTGTGAACCGATCGCGCCAATTGATAAAACTTGAGTTATTAATCGCATTGAGTGAGCTAAACTGAACCCCCCCCTCATCCGCTCGCTGTCTCCCACACACACACACACACAGCCGCACACACACGCCCCCTTCCCTCGATGTTAATTTTGTTCTATATTTTTGCATGCGTTAGAATAGATGGAAATTATGAATGAAATGTAATCTGTAAGGTTGACCTATTTCATTAATAAATTCCCTTAAGTAACGAGAAGTTTCCTGTGCTATTTCAGTGTGTGCTGTGAAGTTTGTTTTAACCCTGCGGACAAACTCTACGCCTTTTCAGAGAGACTGACAGTCTGGTTTAATTAAAATTATCTCATTTATGAGATTGGTGCCCCGAAATCTTTAATAAACAGGTTAAACTCGAACATCATCAATAATTATATTAATATTAAATTATTGATTATAATTATTGATGCTCAGAAAACCAGACAACAAATATTTATTATTAGTAGTTACAACAGCCATCTAGAGGCTAATGTGATGCTAACGTGTAAGACTCGGTTCTGTAGATAAAGTTCCAAACTCCGGGCAAATATCATGAAAGTTGCGGAGTATGCCTTTAAAGTACGCAACTCTGCGTTAAACCAAGGAGTCAGCCTCCTATGGCTAGCCACTTTCTTTTTTAAGCGGGCTGCACGCAATGTCAAACGCAATGAGGAAGTAACGCTGTGAACCAGACCATCAATTTCTGAAGGGTTAGAGATGGAATTGCTGCCATCCACCAGTAAGAGTAGAACAGATTCTTTAAAAATTGTTAAAGAATTGTCTGACAAAGCTCTACTATAATGAAATTTTCTTTCAGATTTAAGATGGTCAGTTAAAGTAAATTCAAAAGTTATCAAGAAGTGGTCAGAAACGACTGTCTGACTGTGGGTGGACTGTTATTTCCTCACACTCAAGATCGTATGTCAGTACAAGGTCCAAAGTGTGTTTGCCCGAGTGGGTGGGAGCCTTTACTTATTGAGTAAAGCCAACTGAGTCTAAAATAGCATTAAAGGCTGCATTTAGGCTATCACATTCAGTGTCCACATGAATATTGAAGTCACCCACTAAAATGATAATGATAAAATCAGTTTTTAATACTATATCAGACAAAAGACTTGAGATCTGATCCAAGAATTGAGAGTAAGGGCCTGGTGGACGATACAAAACCACAAACAAAAATGGTCTTAATGTTTTGCAACTTGGATGAGGAAAATTAAGGGTTAGATGTGCAAAAGAGCTGTAGCTATAAATTGGTCTGGGATTAATTAGTAAATCAGAATAAAATATGGTTGCAACTCCTCCTCCTCACCCAGTACTTCTAGGAAAGTGAAAATGTAAATGGTTGGAAGGAGTTGACTCATTTATACTGACATAATCCTCTTGCTGCAACCAGGTTTCTGTGAGACAACGCAAATCAATTATCACAAATCAAGTCATTTACTAACAAAGTCTTTGAGGAGATAGATCTTATGTTTAATAAACCACATTTAATAGATTTATTTTTAATGAGATTTCCATGATTTGCTTTTGTTGGCTTAACTTTTAATCCATTTAATTTTGGCCGTAGGCAAGACACTGTTTCTATAGGGTAATGGGTGGGTAACAGTACAGAAGCAGCAGAGAGGTGGGTTAAACTACGACTCTACTTCCTAGTCTGTACCCTGGGTTGTCAGTGTTTGGGAGGACTAATAAATCCAGCCATATTCCTAGAAAGAAGAGCTGCTCCATCCAAAGTCGGATGGATGCCGTCTCTCCGGATCAGACCAGGCTTTCCCCAAAATGTTCGCCAGTTATCAATGTAGCCCACATCGTTTGCAGGACACCACCCAGACAACCATTGGTGGAATGACAGCATGCGGCTAAACATGTCGTCACTGGTCCGATCGGGCAAAGGAACAGAAAAGATTACAGAGTCTGACATTGTTTTGGCAAACTTACACACCAAAGCAACACAAATTTTTGTGACCTCCGATTGGCGTAACCGGGTGTCATTACTGCCAGCGTGAATAACAATCTTGTTGTATTTACCCTTATCTTTAGCCAGCAGTTTCAGGTAGGATTTGATGTCGCCCGTTCTGGACCCTGGCAAGCATTTGACTGTGGTCCATGGTGTCTCTAATGCCACGTTTCTGACTATGGAGCTGCCGATTATCAGGGTCAGCTTCTCATTGGGTGTGTCGCAGAGCGGGGAAAAACTGTTAGAAATGCGGACCGGTTGGTGGTGGCCCGTGGTCTGGGTCCTAGAACTATGCTTCCTACGTACCGTCACCCAGCCGGCCTGAGGTCCCAGCTGCGTGGGCTCTACCGGAGGACGGCTAGAGGGTTCTTTCCTTGTTGGCCGGGCCTCTATTTCTGATAACCTCGCCTCCAAAGCTACAACAATATTACATTTATTACAGTAACCATTATCACTAAAGCAGTCAGGGAAATAACTAAACATCTGACACAGAGAGCAAGAGAGGATTTAGATATAGGAGAGAAGAGTAGCCATAGCGGCAATAAAGCTAAGCTAACTAAGCTAGAAACTACTGATCAGGTTCGTAACCTAGGTGTAGTAATGGACTCAAACCTGAACCTCCAGGGTCACATAAAGGCAATAACAAGGTCAGCGTTCTATCACCTGAAGAACATCTCTAGGATTAAAGGACTGATTTTGCAACACGACCTAGAAAAACTCATCCATGCGTTTATCTTTAGTCGGATTGATTACTGCAACAGCATCTTCACAGGTCTGCCTAAAAAGTCAATCAGACAGCTGCAGCTGATCCAGAACGCTGCCGCTCGCGTCCTCACTAGAACCAGGAAAGTAGAGCACATCACCCCAGTTCTAAAGTCCTTACACTGGCTCCCTGTAGCTCAGAGAAAAGACTTTAAAATACTTTTACTAGTTTATAAATCATTACATGGCTTAGCACCAAAATATGTTGAAGATCTGTTGTCATGGTACCAACCACCAAGACCACTCAGGTCCTCCAACTCTAGCCTACTAAACATCCCTAGACTCAGAACTAAACATGGAGAAGCAGCTTTCAGTTTCTATGCTCCCCTTATCTGGAACAGACTTCCTGACGAGTGTAGAGCTGCTGAAACTCTGAACTGCTTTAAATCGAGACTAAAAACCCATCTGTTTAGAATTGCCTTTGAGTAAATGCTTGATGTCATATGTATGAAATGTGTTCATGCTCTATTGCTTTTTTTTTCTTTTTCTTTTTCTCTTGCTTTATTGTGTATCATGTGTAATGTGTGTTTCTTTTATGTGTTTCTTTTAAATCACCAAATCATGTAAAGCACCTTGAATTACCCTGCTGTTGAAAGTGTGCTATACAAATAAAATTGCCTTGCCTTGCCTTGCCTAAGCTAGCGAGACCTTACCACGCCAGGAAAAACTGTGTGAAACACAAGGAGTTCCCAAACCTTAAAGTACACCACCACAAAACGTGTGTTTTAGTGTGCTTGTGTGTTGAAATAACTTAGAAAGGCCTCAGCGACGTGGTGGAGACCTTCACTGACTGGAGCAAAAAAAAAAGAAAAAAAAGTCTTCTCCTGAACACCATCAGGGCTAAGGAATTGGTGTTGGACTTTAGATCTAAACCACCAAGACTGATAATAGACTGTTTAATAGAACCAGTTTAAGTAATTTAGTGGCTGATATGTTTTGTGGGGATTTGCTGTTGAAAATAAATTATTAGATTTGAATGATGTCTTTTGAGTGTTGTCTTGTTATCAAGTTCTTGTTACCCAATTGCATCTGGATTTCACAGTATTCTGGGGGACAGGGAAATGATGGGTAAAACAAGAGGATTTAGGACTAAGGCCTGTTCCGTCTCCATATCACTCAGACAGAACAAAGTTTGGAGGCTGAGGTGGGGGAAGAGCCCTCTGACTCTTAGTGTTGTGGCAGAATCGAAGTTGTTGGTGTGGCTTGGACTGTAACCCAATCTTGACAAAGTGGTTAATCTAATCTGTAAAGTCCAGTAGGGGCGTATCTGAGGAGTGTCAGGAGAAAGTGTGAAGGTGGGGGGGGAGGTTGTCTTCGGAGACTGCTTATCTTCCATTTGTCGTGATACTGTTTACATTTGTTTTGGCACAATAGGGTCCATCCTTATCAGCTGTTGTAAACTGTGTTTGGCTCATCTGCTCTTGACGTTCCCGTGTTTTCTCACCAGGGAGAAGCTGAGATTAAGCGGTGATTTTCTTCCGCTGGTTCATGTTGTTCTGTCTCCTGTTTTTTGGGGAAGAGTCTTTTCTGATTCACAGCGGAAAAATGTTTTGATGTAAATAACTGTGCCTGGTTTATTAGGACAGAATCCATCTTGTTTGAACAGATGATGCTGCCAGTACATTCTAAAGTTATTAATAAAGTTCACTGAGTTGGCAGCACATGCTTTTTTTAAGCCGATCATTAATTATTAGCAGTCTGCTGTATCTCTCATCTCCATGTAGAACTGTCCGTAAAGGTCCCCTGATATACACCTTGATTTTGATATTTCTGACTTTGTCCAGTAGATTGATGAAATCATCTTTCAAGATTGCTGACTACTACTTGGCAAAATCAAGAGCTCCGGTATGAATAACCAAACTTTTAACTCTTGGAAGGCCATTCAAGTGTCTGAATTCTCCCAAACGTATCAGCAACCTTATCACGTGGAAACCAAATTTCCTTGGTTCTGTTTTTATTAGAGAATTGTTGAATCCCATTGTTATCAACCTTTATTTAACCAGGTAGAGAAAAAAACACTGAGATCGAGGTCTGTTTTACAAGGGTGACCTGGCAAAGAGGTCGACAGCACAGTCATTATCTGTCTAACAAGGATGATACGTAAAACATTTTTAAAAAATAGTTATAAAGTAGAACAGTAACAAATTACAAACACTGTTCAAAAGATTCTTGCTGGGTTTTTTAAAGATAGGATAAAAAGCATGAATAGGAATAAAATTTGACTTCAATATGGATTCTAAAATGTTCCAGGCAGAAGAGGCAGCATAACTAAGCTTGTTTCACCGAATCTGACCTAACACGGGGAACAAACAAAAGATAAATGTCACAAGAACAAAGAGCATAACGACTACTTGTCCTTTGTAAGAGAGAGCTTTAATAAGTTGGTACAAGGCCAAGACAAGTCTTATAATGGGCCATTTACTGCCCCATCACCAATAATCAAAACATCTGGCTTCTGAATGACTGACTGATGTGACCTCATAGCTCTCATTGATCCTGGTTGAAGTGGGGCAAAGACATTTTTAAGAAGAATTCCTGTTTGATTGCTGATGTTGCTCGTCATGGCTTGAGTCTGCTGCTGTTTTCTGCCGGCGTCAAATAGACTTTTTCTGCAGTTCTGCCTAGGCTGTTTCATCAAAGTGCAAACTTTCTCCCATCAAGGGTTTCTAAGTCTGAAGGATTAATTTTTGGCTTTGCTCCAAGGGTGTTCTAGTGAACGCTGTTTATCAGAGTGCTGAACAGCTGTCTGCCAGTTCCTTCATTATTTTGAATCAGTGGTAGGGTTGTTTCATTTCTATATCTAGCATTAACCTCCATATTTACTTCAAGTCATTCAATCAATTCTCTGGAGAATCTTGTTGGAGTACATCGGCATCTTTGTGGTGGCTTAGCTTGTAAGTCTTAAAGTAAAAGAATAAATAAAAAAAATAGGTCAAAGTATAAAATGATTTATAAAGTCATGTCAATCGTGGTCTACCACACCGCAGCGGCAGGGTATGATTTAGAATTACAAACAATGAAATTTTGAAGCAAAAAAAAGTGCGCATTTGGTCATTTGGCCTAAATGACATTTTATTTGATATTCCCTTTAATATACATCAGGCTTGTCCCATCATGTTAAACATCTATGTACCATCAATATATTGTAGAAAGATAAAAACAAAGTGTGTGATGTGACTACACCAAATAACTCATTGAAGTTGTATGAATAAAAAACAAATCTCCTAAAGACGAAGAAAATGATTGAAGGCCCTGTACGTCTCACCTTCTGAGCCCGTTATGTTTTTCCCTTTAATCCCATGGGGTCACCAAAATGACAATAATTAAATGAGAACACTGGTGATGTTGCTCATCCCCCATTAAATAAACAACCAAATGATGACTGAAGTCCTTGACCAAAAGGTGAGGTCAACTTGTACTTTAGACAAGCAAACCATATTAATCTGTGCAGATCAGATGCTCGAGAATGTTGGCAAACAGCAAGAACTTAGGCTAAAGGAAGGAATTGGATAAAACTGAGCCTAAAAAAGTCTAAGAGGAAGTCATCAAGAGGGACACACATTAATATCACAATATAAAATGCAACAAATCAGAACAGAGAACATTTACATCAAGGGCTTCTCAGTGAATGAAAAGATGTGATTGTAAGACTCTCAGAATGGCCTCTAGAAACTCCATTTCAGTTTACATTCTCAAAGAAGAGGCTCCCCCTACTGGTCAGAGGTGGCGGCAGTCAAAGCAGACAAGAAAACAGGTTTTACTGGACTTTCCCTTTAGACAAGCAGTTACACTTCCTAGTAAATACACTTGGTGGCAAACCAGAGAGAGCTAAAATGATTTTTAATTCATGGATTGATGTGAGAAAACAATTAAAACAAAGCAAGCATGAGTCTTAGCTTAAATAGATGGCAGTCCTAGAAGGATACATAAGTAAAAAGCAGATACAGTGTGTGACATATTGGTCATTGTGCCTCAGTGTTCCATAACGATATGTGAATACATGGAAAGCTCCAAAAACAAAACTTTCACATCTTGCAGCGGCCCATAAAAGAATGACCAGCAGGCATCTCTGAAAGCACTCCTATTAAAACATACATATCTAAAAGAAATGAAACCAAAGCTCAGGTAATAAACATGCTACTGATATAAACGGCACACATTCTCACTACAAAATGATAGATCCCTCACTTGATTTCAGTTGGCTTTTCAACATGAACAATAATCTGTGAGTCCAACAGCAGTGACAACTTGTAAACAACACACTGAGGGTGACACTATAGCAAAAGGATGGCAGGGATTGGCTTTAGGATGTTATGGCCACATGGTGGGTGGGGTTTGGTCAGCTGACTGCTGGATGCCGTTTGTGGTCCAAGAGGGTCATCTCAACTGCAACACAGGTCAAGTGACTGTTAGAAAAAACACCTTTTCACATGATTAATCACTATGTCATTGTGCTTTGAGGTTGATCGTACTTGGTAGGAACGGTAGGCGAGCCAGAGCGATGGAAGTGGATGTTCTGCCACTTGCTATCTCGGCGATGCCAGATGCGGGTCTCCTCTGACTGCATGGTGCGTGGCATACCACTGCTGTCGATGTACTGCGTGAGGCGGATGTAGGCGATGCAGGCTGCCTCATCCCCAATCAGGTGGACGTGGGGGTTCAGCAGGATGGTGTGGATGGGCAGCTTCCCCTTAGATAGAGCTACGGAGAATAAAAGCAGTGTGTAATCAAACAGGGAAACCTGAAAGAACCTATAAGGGTTAAAAATAAAATAACAAGCTTTGTATCTTCAAACTCACGCTTCAATCACTCATGATCAGGCATTGGTTAGACTCTTTCATCAACAGCTGTAGTAAGCAATGTTTTCAGTCCAGATTTTAAGGAAGCAAGAGTTTCTGCACATATTAGCTTGTCATGGAGTTTGTTCCAGAGTTGAGGAGCATAGCAACCAAATAAAAAATGACCGTCCTTAGTTCTGGTCCTGGAAAAACTGAGTAAGAATGTCTATGATAAACAGAGGAGTCTATGTGAACTAAATTTGACAAGCAACTTCAGCCCCAAGACCATTTAGGGCTCTATGGACCAACAAAAACATTTGTAAATCTGTCCTTTGAAATACATTGAGCCAATGGTGGCATATAAGAATTGGTGTAGTAAGATCCAGTCTCCTGGTATCGGTCAGGACTCTGGAGGCAGGTTTGTGGATCAAGTGCAGCAGCCTGCTTTTTCCCCCAGCAAAGATTCATTTTTTTACCTACTGAAAATAAAAGCCTTGATAAGTTGTTTTACCTTTTTTCTGACAGGAAACCCATTATTCTAGCAATATTTTAAGATGATGACAAGCTGATTTACTTGCTGCCTTTTGTGTTTGTTACACCATATTTTTCTGCATGCTCTGTGGTCTTTAATCCCACTGAGTCCAGTTGTGCTGATCTCAATACTCAGGACTGAAACAAAACCAACTTTATTCTTACCCACATTGGGCTGGAGCAAATTCTGACCCATCCACTCACTTATATTATGGAAAAATGGACTCAGTGACTGCACTGGGCTGTGGCCATGCAGTAATACAGGGATATAAGGCTTTGAGTCATCAGCATACATATGGTAACAGATGTTGTAGTACTCTGAGCTAGGGTTACAGGATAGATATTTAAATAATGTATTAAAGTGTGTGAATACTTCTTCCACAAAATGCTATGTAAGCACATAGCCAGCTCAAAGGCTACAACAGCACAGCTTTGGAGTCCTCCTTAAGAACTAAACAGTCCTGAAAAATTATGTTTTCTACCGACTATCCCAGTCTGACCAGCTTTTCATCTTCTCACAGCTACATAAATTTATCTTCCCTTCTGCACTCTCACTTTCAGGAAACCTATCTACTGCAGGTAAAGTACCAAGTACAGTGGACCCCTGCCTATTTCAGTATTCGCGGATTAACCTATTGGTGTATTTATATGTGGAACGTAACTTCAAATTCTTCATGGAAATGTTTTCTATTTTTTAAGAGCAATGAGCTTGGGAAGCTGAAACACCTAGGAACAATGCTAAATGACATGCTATTGGGTGACGTTTGCAAAGCAGCCAATCCAGGAGTGCCATTTGTTTTGCTTGCCGTCGATGAGTGGAGATAAGTAAGATTGTAGATGTTAGTTTCTGCAGTAGTGCTAAGATGGTTTTCACTATGGTTAGTACTGCATATTAAGGTGTATTTGGTGTTTGAACTATTAGAATAGGCAGTAATAAGGTGTTTCTTTTCAAGGGAGAAGTATTTACAAAGTATAGCTCTTCATAGACAGTTGTAGTCCCTAATCCCTGTAAACACTAGGGGAACCCCTGTACTCACAACTACTTCTGAACCTTGATCTAAAAAAAAAATCCCTTTAAGAAACTAGAATGCATGGGGACGCTGTGGGTGCTAAGAGTGTGTTTGTTCCCCCACATCAACGGCACCCACACCCTGGGTGGGGTTGGCGAAAGGGCCTTTCTGTGTGGAGTTTGCATGTTCTCCCCGTGTTCCCTTGAGCAGATAGTGTGAACTACTCCCACAAAAACATGCACTAGTCCTGGGGCTATATACTGCCTCCTCCTGGCCGGCCGGGGCACCTGAGGGGTTGGGGAGGATCTGGCTGGAATAACGTGATTCTTTCACGCGCTACGTCCAGCCGGGGAAACCCCACCCCATCAGGTGAAAAGAAAGGCCTGCTCACTGCCCAAGCATGAAGGAGGCTTGGGTTTCTGTGCGGGGCCCTCCTGGGGCTGGCAGAGGGAGAGCGGAACCCCAGGACTGGAACTAGGTAGGAGCACTGAGGGATAAATAATGGGAAAAACCGTGGGATAAAAAAAAAAAGAAAAAAAAAGAAACTAGAATGCGAACTGTGAACTACTACTAAATAAGTATCAACAAAAAAGATGAGACTATATTACCAACCAAGGTGTGTTTTTTAATTGGCTTGGGATCAATCCAACAAGAAGCCTTGAACCTTCACCCCAGCATCTCCAGAGAATCTTTACCGTTTTCAAAGTAGAAGCGGTGGAACTCTGTTCCTTCGACCAGGTTTCCCAAAGCTTCAGGCTCAAATGATGTCAGGCCAGGATCACAAATATTCCTAAAAACAGAGCACCAAGCAGTAACATTAGAGTTGCACGAAGATGGGAAGCTACAGTAACACAAATAGACATACGAAGCTGGCTGAACTCACGTGTAGGCCTCAAAGTCTCCGTTGTTGATGGCCTCAATCAGCTGCTCTGTCACTTTAATGATCTCCTGCTTACGGGCTGAGATAGACAGACTCAAGAAAGTTATTGTGTGTTAGCTAAATTGAACAGAAACAAGTTGTGTTGGAATGAGAGCATCGATCCAACATCACAGCATGATCATGTTCAGGGAGTGAAGCCTACATTATTACACATGGTCACATGGAGAAGAATAAAGAAAAGGCTGGTTGAAGGTGAAGGTGACATAACGCAGTACAACATCAACATTACCTTTCATGCTAAGGAGGTAAGCTAGGAGACAATGAATGCAAACAGTAAGTGCTGTTGTAGAGTGTGGACACATAATCATCCATGCAAAAAACATTTTTACCTTGAACAGTTTCAGTGCTATTTCCAGCTAACTGAACACTGACAGTCTGCTGGCTTGCCCCATGTCCCAGAATGGAAACTAAGATCAGGAAACTACCTACTGACAGCTGAAACATGCTTCTGGTAAAAAGATCAAAATAAGCTGCTCCACTGTCGACCGAGGCAGGGGAAGCACAGAACGTACCCAGCGAAAGTCCAATACCACAACTCTGTCCTGATTGGCTGCATTTACTGAGAAAACACTGTCCGTCTTTTGATGGACTTTACTTTGCAAATAGACACGACAAATAAGTTCACTGATGCACATTCACCTAAAAAAGGATCATTATAAAACTCAAAGCCTATTAAACTGATGAAGACATTCTGTGAGCAGTTTGGAGAAAAGCTTTTCCTTACTGAATGTGGAACAATTAGGCAAGAAACTACAGTACTACAGTACAATATCTTTCCTTGGAGAAGGGGACAAATTGTTCATCAATTAAAAATAACCTCTTTCTCACAGATCTGTTTCATGTTTAATCTGTAAAATATGTTGAAAACTCTAACGTTGTCCTGTCTATACTACCCAACACATGAATCTAACTTCATTTTTTACCCCAAGAAAGAAGAAAGAAAATGAGAATGTTTTCGACAGGTCTTTCTCAAAGCAGCTTGCAGTAAAACTGGCAGCAGATTTAACGTGACGTGTTGTGAAAACTTTAGCTCGTTTTATTATTGTGCTGAGTCCTCGGAGTTTAAAAGGATATTCCACCTCTAAGTGAAATGTAGTCTGTTACCATCTTCCTCAGAGTTAGATGATTGAGAAAAAGCCTTCTGTAACCAGCCCAGTCATTCTCCTAATCTGGCAGCAGTCCCTTTGCTTTAGCTTAGCATAAACAATGGAAGTGAATGATAACAGCTAGCATTTTGTGTTCAACAGTCATAAAAATTATTCAAATAATGATCCTAATTATTCCTGGTGACCTCAATGATCATATCAATTCCGAATGAATAAAATAAGTAACACGAAGGAATTACAGGAGCTGATTTAGACTTGGGACTACATTGGGACAAGCAGAACACGGATGCAGAATTGTTTCTGGGATTAGTCCTTCACCTTAGTTTTGATGACGTTGGAAAACCATTTGTTCAGAGAAAAGTGCTACCATTAGCTCCATTCTGATCCAATCCACATGCGACATTCCTACCTGTCTAAGACACTGGGTTTCCACCCAATATTACTCAAAAATAAATGAGAACAAGCCATCCAGCAAAAGTAACTTCTTCCAGAAAACTAGGAACAGTTTAATTATTATTTGTGGATTTCTACCATGATTAAATACCATGAAATACGGTTAAAGGGATCATGAAATGGATTAAAGAATAGAACTTTAACATTTTGGACCTGTGGTCAAAAAACTACCCTGATCTTAACCCAACTGACAAAATGTAATTAGTTCTTAAGACAAGGCTGGTGGGGGAACAGAAGCCAACAAACTGTTTAGCTCCAAGAACTAAGAGGACAAACTGGATGAATTAAAGAAGTTATGAAGAAGTCAACAATAGGTCTACTGAGTCTTCTTATAAATTTGATGAATTTGCTCATTTTTAATGCATGAAATTCTCTGAAATAGAATAGCAACATTTAAAAGAGAAAGTCAAATGATGGAGGCACAAACATTTGTTTCACTACTTAAACTGTAGGTTATGGGGGTAGCTGGCATCAGTGCTTCTCCACAGTATCTGTGGAATGGAAACAACACATTGTGAGCTTCTATTAGCTGGAAGGCGTCTTTCCCTCTGAGGTAAAGTTTGGCATTTTTATCATTACTACAGGAGAAGATGACAACACAGAGGAAAGACACAAGTTGTGGTCTTAGTAAGAATGTAAGAGGAAATTATTAGATCATTGCAGTTAAAATATTCTGAGATAAAGCAAGCAGTGATTTTGTAATCAGCTGTGGTATTCATGTGTTTTTCAAGCACTGTTCTCTTGCAGCTGTAACTGTATATGAAATCTTGCAATAAATGCTCAAATCTGTGTTTTAATTGTTTCTACTTAATTATTACCTTCCATATTGAGTTTCTGAATAGGTTTTGGCTCCATTTAGCAATGTTATTAGAGGCTATCAGAAGTAGTTTTCAAAGAATGAACCTTTTTTCCCCAATAAAAGCATATGTTTTTACAACTAACAAGACTATGTATTAATCATATGTATTAACCCAGAATCTATCCTATGACCGTTAACAGTAACTTTATTATACCCCCCCCCCCCCAACTGGTGAAACCCTAAAGAAGACCTCAGCATATGAATTCTTAAGTATTCCTTATGTATTGCCTTAGGCTAGTAAATGTGTCATAGCAAACTCTAGCCAGTGAGTGGTGCTGTTGCACTCTATTTCCACACTAGTTTAGATCAGTGAAGTGTTGCTCAATTTCAATTTAACAAACTGAAACTATAAAAGTATTCAAATCCAATGTTAAATAATGCACTGCAGATAAACTGCAAGCTAATTACCTGAAGTATAATAATGATGATGGGAACGAGTAAGAAAAAATTTAAACACCAATAAAATAACGCACTAATATCACAGTTCAGTGTGAACATATATGTTTAAAAAACAGGATGTGTTATGAGGAATTGGAAAAAAGGCCCAATTATGTTTACCAGTTCACAATACAAAACAGAAAGCAAAATAAAAAGTTATTTTCATGAAAAAAGGATTCAAAGTTAATTTGCTAAATGAGACAATAAAAGCATTTTGGACAATTGATTCTTAATGTGTTAACCAGCCGTCACAGTGACTGATAGGAATGGAGTAATGGACTGGCAAGATGGCGGCGAAAAACGTGCATGGACTCACAAGACGGCTGACGAACAGGCGGCGTGGTGTAGTCACATCTGAAATTAGCCGCTCAGCTAAAGAAAAGAAAAAGCGTTTGTGGCACTTTTTAGCAACCCCTCCAAGTTCCAGGTGTTCCAGGATTTAGGAGCGATAGTTAATATCGCTCCTTAATCCTAATGTGTGTGTGTCGGTAGGTGTGTGAGCGCAGGGTGAGTGCTCCGGTCAATCAGGCACAAACAAAGAAAGCTAGGCTGTAAACACAGCAGAACTAATTGTAACTTTGGGGCGACTGTAGCTTGCTAGGTAGAGTAGTTGGCTTGTAATTGGTGGGTTGTAGGTTTGATTCCAGCTTCCGCCTGTCACATGTCAATATGCTCCTGGGCAAGGTACTTGGCCCCAAGTTGCCTCCCAGTCTTTGTATTTGTGTATGAATGTGTGTGGGGTTGTGACTGAGAATGAAAAGTATGACTAGAAACGCTATAGAAGTTCAGTCCAATTATCATTAGCAGGGCTTTAGCGTTAGTATCGAGGAGAAACAACTACCATTTTTCCATTTCTAATGACTACGCAGTCATATATTTATGGAGGTTAGTGAAAGGAGATGCAGGGAAACAGAAGAAATGTCACAAGCTTATGTTACCGGAGTAGAGTGACTATCAGCCATTAACATTCAGACACACAACCTGTAGCACTGAGAGCTTCAGGTAAGCAGTTTGGGGCCTGCTCCAGCCCAAACAATTTAAAGCACAGCAAAGCAAAACAATATAATAAACCATATTTAAAGTATTTTATCTTAATTATCTCTCCAGACACACAACCCCATATTGTGAACAGTGAAGCACGTCTGATGGGCCAGTGAGCTGCGTGGCATCTGCTCTCTCATCTGCTGTAAGAAAAAACCACTTCTCTGTGAGATTAAATTACAGATGTAGGTGGGCAATTGTCCAAGCATGGCCTTATAAATGAAAGTGTACCAATGTCCCAACCTCCTGGTGGACAAAGACGGCCGTCCCACAGAAGAATACAATTCACAATGATGGGACAAAGCTCTACAGTTAGTAATACTCAGAGAGGCATGCTAAACCATGTCAATCTTATAAAGACTTGATCCAGCCATGTTTGATCTTCAATGTTCTCAATGATGGAAGGAGGTTTTTGCCCGAAATCTCACGATACATTGCCCCGTTCAACCTTTCCTTAAAACAAATCAGTCGTCATATCCCCTTTGCAGAAAAGCAGCCCCACAGCATAATGTTTCCACCCTCATGCTTCAAAGTGGGTATGGTGTTCTTGGGAGGTAAATCAATATTCTTCCCCCTTCAAACATGACGAGTGACGTTTATACCAAAGAGTTCTAATTTGGTCTCATCTGACCTCATGACATTCTCCCAATCCTCCTCTGGATCATCCAGATGGTCTCTGGCAAACTTGAGACGGGCCTGGATATGTGCTGGCTTAAGCAGGGAGACCTTTCGAGTGCAGCAGGATTTTAATCCATGACGACGTTGTGCTTTACTAATACCAACCTTTGTTACTGTGGTCCCAGCTCTCTTCAGGTCATTGACCAGTTCCCCCATGTAGTTTTGGGCTGTTTCCTCACTGTTCTCTTGATCATGTGTTCCCCACCAGGTGAGATCTAGCATGGAGCCCCAGGTCGAGGGAGATTATCAGTGATCTTATATTTATTCCATTTTCTAATAATTGCTCCAACAGTTGATCTCTTCTCACCAAGCTGCTTGTCTATTGTAGATCGGCTCAGCCCAGTCTTTTGACAGTGGACAATCTTGGCCATGGTGTCCTTCGACAGCTCTCTGGTCTTGGCCATGGTGGATGTTGGAGTCTGACTGTTTGAAGGTGTGGACAGGTGTCTTTTATACAGATAACAAGTTCAAACAGGTGCCATTAATACATATAACAAGTGGACGATAGAGTTAGTTAAAGAAGCAGTAATAGTTCGGTAAATTATAGTTTAAAAGGAAGTCTTATTATTATCTTAGTTTGATTAAATTGTACAGTATAGAGATGTTGATATAAATAAAGAATTTAAAAAGAACACATGATTTATGATTTGCATAAGTGGATATCAATTCTAAAAAAGGATTTAATCTTAATATTATACTATTTAAGATCTAAGTAAAACATTCTCATAATTTGTTTTATATCTTGTGTTTTTTTTATTTTATATGTTGTGTCTCCCGGGATACATTGCCTTATTAAGGTAAATAAACAAGTCAAAATCGTAAACAAACGGACCTGCAAAAAACATCTAATCACTATAATTGATTTACAAAGAAAAAGGCACCTACAAATTAACAAGTTGCCTTTTTTTCATCTCTTTTCTATTTCTTTCTATATTTTCTTGTTGTGGAACAGTTGGAAGCAGTTACGTGGGCTTTTTCCAGTAACGATGCACAGACGAACACCACATTTAATGCACAAGATTGTTGTCTGTCCGTCTGGACAGAATCTGCACCTTCCCTTCTCAGTAAAGACTGGGAAGTGATCCACTTGATCATAACAGACATCAGCCACTAGTCTTGGGGTTGTTGGTCTCTGGATGCAATTGGTGGGACTGTGCATATCCACGTCTGCTCCCCTGGATGGCCTTCCCTTCTTCTTTCCACCATGGATAAGTGCATCCGCAACCTCCAGCTTGAATGTCTTGAGCTTTTTGTGCTTTTGCACAATGCTCTTGGCATCTCTGCGATATAGCAACCATCCATTGTTATAGACTTGGACTGCTGAAGGAGGAGCAGCCTCTCTTTGTCTCTCTCTCCCGATCCAACCTCACTTTATTTTATTTTCTGTTTGCTTTTCTTGTTTTCTTTTCTTAACTTTTTCTTAGTTACTTTATCTACCCAGCCCCTGGAGTTACTGTATTGGACCAGATCTCTTCTTGGATTACTTTTTTATGGACTCATCAACATGGCTTTTTCCTCAGCTGAGGATTTTGAAAAACTGCTCTGCAGAATTGAGGGCATTGAAACGAAGCTACGTCGTCTGGAAATTAATTTTGATCTCCACGCTGATTATGGAATGACACAACTTTACCGTTGAATACACACATGGAGGAACAGCCTCGCAGCCCGGTGTTACATCGGTCTAAATGTGTCACAGAGAAAATAAGGACAACGCTACTCCCTCAGCAAACAAACGCCTGACGGGCAGAACTCCGCACTCTAATAAACACTGGCCAGCTTTAAAACGCACGGCATCATCAACCCCAGCCTGTTCTCCGAGGAAGAAAAAACAAAACAAACTCCGGCACAGAGAAAGGTCTGAACCCAGACCTGGCGCTTCTGCTAAAAGTAAACAACAGAGGTTTCAGCCAAAAACAAGAGATATTTCTCCACCTGGAATCCCGCTGAAAAACAGATTCGCAGCCCTGAGTTCCCTGAAAGATGACGCAGCCCCTGGGACCAGTCAAAGCCACCAGGAGAGACCCAGCCGCATCAAACGGACAGATAACAAAGTAAGAGCATCCCCAGCAAAGATTGTTATCATACAAGACGGATCAATTAATGGAATTAAGGCTTTTTGTAGCAAGAACACCAGAGTTTATAGCTGCTACAAAAATGCAGTGAGAGAAATATCATAAAAAATCCAGAAAATCTTGGACCAACATCCTGCTTTGGAAAAGCTCGTCATTCACGCTGGATCAGCAGATATCGCGATTTGACAATCAGAGATTCTGAAGAGACACTTTTCTGATCTCCTACAGAGACTTGATGGACTTAACGTAAACATCCTCATCAGCGGACCAGTCCCTGAAGGGAATGATGAAAGATTTAGCAGACTTCGCATGCTCCATAAATGGTTAAAGAAACAATCAGCTGAGATGTCGTTCACATTTATAAATAATTTAAAAGTATTTGGAAGTAGTAACCATCTGTTCAAAACAGGCCAACGTTATCTTAACAAGGCCAGAGTAATGCTGTTAGTAGCAAACATTTTCTCTTATCAAAATCAGAAAGCAAAACACTTGCCCCCAAAAGCTGACCTTGAGGCGCCCATGGATTTCAGAGAACAAAAACACCAAGTCATGATGACACCACAGGACCGAACAGATAAAGAACCATCAGAGATTAAGTCTTCATCTTCCTGTGACTCAGCCACATCAAATGAGTCTCCATTTAGAAACTTTACAGACAGACTGAACGAGCAAATCAAATTTGGGACACTATTAACACCAAAACTTAGACTACACCAAACGCCTGGGACTAGTGTCAATAAGCCTGGGAGCTTCCCCCCACTGATTATTACAGATATTTTATATTTGAGGGAACCGGGCAGTAAATCTACCCCTACTGTCTCCCAGAACTCGCCCGGCACCCCTTAACTTAGCATACCAGCAATTATCAGCAGCAGGAAACATAAACCGTTAACCACACGCTCTCATATTAAACAAAATCTCAAATTGATAACCTGTCAGAAGGTTCAGCTGCCCATCATCACAATACTTAAGTTAGCTTTATTAAACATTAGATCTCTATCCGGGAAGTCTTTTCTTATCAATGACTTCATCACTGAGCATTATTTACACGCCCTTTTTTTATCAGATACTTGGCTAGATGAAAATAACGAAACAACTGCATTGATAGAATCTACTCCTCCAAATTACAATTTCTTAAGCGAGAGCAGAAAACACAGACGGGGTGGAGGTGTAGCCACCATTTTTCACAACTCAATGAACATTAAAAAGGTAACCCTGGGCGGGTTTGAATCTTTTGAATACCTAGCCACCCAGATAAAGGAGCCTAACAAAGCTTTTTTTCTAAGTTTAAATAAAGCACCAAAACTTAACTCTAACTTTTTTAATGATTTCAATGACCTTCTTTCTGTAATATGTATCGACTATGACCAACTAATCATTGTGGGGGATTTTAACATCCATACCGACAACCCCAAAGATAGACGAGCAAAAACATTAGATCAGGGGTGCTCAATAGGTCGATCGCAATCTACTAGTCGATTGTCTGTGTAGTGTGGGTAGATCACATGGCATTAAAAAAATATATGTAAGCCTATCATCACAATTGATATACAGCGCAGCCAATCAGGTATCATTTAAGGTGTCAAAGGCATGCGCAAACAAATGCTAAGTGCAACAAAACTAACAAGCTAACTTATCGCCAATTTTTAGATCTTGTTTTTTTTCTTATGTGTAGGAAAGCACATTAAAATGAGTGGGGGAGCTGGACCAAGTAAGAAGACAAAAACGTATCACTTTCATACTGAATGGGAGGAGGACTTTTTTTTCACAATGACATTTTCGAAGTGCATTTGCCTCATCTGCCAGTCTGCCATTGCAATACCGAAGAAGGCAAATGTTGAGAGGCAATTTCGGACAGTTCATAGTAAATATGACACTGACTTTCCGCCTAAAAGTGAGCTGAGAAAGAGAAAGGTGAAGGAACTGAAATGCCAGTTGTCTGGACAGCAATCATTTTTCTCACAGCCAACTTCTAAAGCAAAAGCTGCCACTGAAGCATTGTTCCGGGCGAGTCATCTCATAGTAAAGAAGAAGAAGTCGTTCCAAGACGGAGAGATGGTAAAAGAGGCATTCGTTGAAGCAGCTGACTCATTATTCCGAGACTTTAAAAACAAGGCAGAAATATTATCTTCAATCAAAGCTATCCAGCTGTCAAGAAGCTATGGCCCAGGCGCAGCGGAGCTATGGCCCAGGATTTGATCCAGCAACTTTCCAACACCACCGATGGAGCACCCGCAATGGTTGGCCACGTGAATTGCCAAGTGCAAGCAGGACGATGCTTTCCCAGACTTCCTGAATTACCACTTGTTGTGATTGCATTTCTCATAAGATGAACTGAACAGACTTTTGGATGTCTGGGAGCTATTTCAAAGATGGACTGAGCGGACCACATTTCCCAGCAATCCTAGCAGTGACCCCCAACACACTCCTATTGGTCCGTGACCACCCAAGGTGACATCAGCGATGACCTCACGGCCAAAGGGGGCTTTAAGAGTAGTCGCGCCCATTTTGAATTGTTCTCCAGCTAGAAGTTCTTGGATGGACTACTGCTGAACAGAGGACATCTCACCGGTGAAGATTCTCTTTTGTTCTGACCCGCTGGACCGGGGAAGAACTCATTTCAAAACTTCGAAGTGCGCACCCCGTCTGCGTAACCAGGGTGCATGACATAAGAACTGTTCCAAGACAGTTCATTAGACGTCGATCCTGCAGGCCATCCAGCCTGCCTTTGGGCCACACGGTCCTTAAAATCCTGTACAGGTTTTTTTAATAACTCTTCCTTTTCTTGCTCAACTACGACACAATTCGCTCTCCTCCTAGTGAACTGGACCTCCTTCTGTCTCACTGATTTCATTTCATGTTAATTGTGTTTAATGTTCACCTATTATTATTGTCTAAGATCTGTGGTAATTTTTGCATGCTTTAGAATAGATGGGATTTTCTATTTCCTAAATAAAGTCCCCTTATCTTAAAGAGAAGTTGTCTGGGATTACTTGGAGTGATGCATACAATTAATGTCCACAGCGTTAGAACTTATTCCTTCATCTATTGTTTAATTATCTGAGACTGAACAATTTGGCTATATATATATAAATGTTCCTGGAATCCAACCGGATGGTGCCCCTAAACTTGGTAATTTTTACATAAAATTATTAATCTTATTAATAATTGCCCTAAGCAATTATTCATAATTATTCATAGCCAAATCCTACCTATCTGCGGCACAACATAATTGGTGCAGCCTGTGGGAGGGCGTTGAGTGGACATAATTGTTCTGCATACATATAAGTAATGCAGATTTTGACATTTATAGAGTTATTATTCCAAACCTTGAAGCGGACAGGTGTTGGTAACTCTTAGAAATTTCCTCTGTTGCCTTTGAAGCTCAATTAAGCTACATAGATCATTTTCAGGTGATTTGGATGCTGCATTGTGTGGTTTTGGATGTTTAGATCAGCTTAAACAGTGGACTTTAATCAAAGTTTTCTGCATGCTGATGCTCAGAAGCTGCAACTTATCTCAGTGTGCTTTGTGCAAAACACAGGATCCCTGAGCCAACCTGCAGTTAATTTCAGTACTACATTTTAAACTCATTATTGAAATTGCATTTAAATTGACTATCCAAAATTCTTTTTCCAGAACCTGAAATTCTAAATTTAAACCTTTATTGTGCTTGTGTAAACACAGCAGTCTGTTCTAACTAGCAGTTAACTTCATGGTAACTTTCATTTATTAAATTGCATTTAAATGAATCACACAGATTTTCAATACCTGTGCTCATACAATTAAACTGATTTCAGTGTGCTCTGTGTTAACTGCAGATCACAGCCTAGGTTAGCTTGCAGCTAATCCCATATGCTGCTATCACAGTGGCCTAGCCTGCAGTTAATTCACCATTTCACTTGACATTTCCTGGAGAGATTTTGCAAATATATGGTGTTTGTCTTCCCTTGTGTGTAACCTTTTAAGCATGTATGTTGCCTGAGTTAACTTCCAGAGTTAATTTGATCCTGGCTAATTTACTGCTAATCTGACTAGAGAGAGTGATTTTTCCTATATGCATTGCTGAGATTTCCTTAAAGAGTAGGAAAAGCAATTTTAACACTTAAAGTGGGTGATAAGTCATAGACTGATCTGCCAGCCTATGCAGCAGTTCGACACAAATAGCAATTTTAACACTGATCAGTGTTGGGTAAGTCACAGCTTGATTTCATAGCTTGTGCACCTATTTAACCGCACATAACCGCACCCATATATGTATAGGAGAGAGTGCATATTTATAAGAGGTGTTTTGTGTCCATTGACGTGCGTGTTGTGTTACTTTTCAGCAACTCTTTTGACAGCTAAAGCTTTGCTGCTTTGCTGTTTGTTGTTGCTATTCAGCAACTCGTTTGACAGCTAAGACTTGTTTGCCTTGCTGTTTGTTGTTGCTTTTCAGCAACTCGTTTGACAGCTAAGGCTTGTTTGCTTTGCTGTTTGTTGTTGCTTTTCAGCAACTCTTTTGAAAGCTAAGGCTTGTTTGTTTTGCTGTTTGTCTCTGTGGCTGTTGCTATTCAGCAACTCTTTTGACAGCTAAAGCTTGGCTGCTTTGCTGTTTGTTTTCTTGTTGTCGTTTGCCTTCCCATACCTTTAACAGATATGGAGAAATCAGGTCCCCAGGTAGCTGCAGCTATGACTCCCCAAGAGTTCACAGACTTAAAAGTACAACAAATCATTGGTAATGCCATCAGTTTGTCTTCAGAGGAACGTGTTTGCTTAGATAGTTATGACATTGTGGAATGTGAAGAAAGAATACAGGCGATGGCAGAATTCATGAAAAAGCCAGCTAAGAAGGTTCCGATTTCAGATGTGTTTGGACAACTTGCCTTGCTCTACCAACGGAGAATGAAATTAGAGGCTGAAAGATGTGCCAGATAGACTCAGGAATGTGATGAAGCCCTGGACAGGGAGCAAGCAACTAGAATAGAGCTCTCCAAAGTAGAAGCAAGGGTTGAACTGGCTGAGAATAGACTGAAGGAGCTGGTTGACATTGAGAACACAGAAGAAGGGATGGAAGAGCAGACAGAGGAACTACCTGACGTGGGTCAGATTGGGACTCAGGTGGGCCAGACTATCCTGATTCAGATCAGGCAGGCTGACCCAGTGAGTACGGCATGCGAATAAGACAACTGGAATCGTTGGCACAGGACATAGAATGCTATGATCCAAGTGATTCTACCTCAAATGTTGACGATTATTTAAGAGAAGTAGAACATTGCCTCCTAGACCTGCCTCCCCCTTCAACACGGGATAAATTAAAACTTATTTGGAAAACAACCTCCAGGGTTGTACACAGTTTCATGGAAACCTTACCCCCTGAGATCAGAGACTGCTATTCTACCCTCTGTCAAGCCTTAAGGGTAGAATATGCTATATTTACAGATCAGGCCTCTGCAACATTAGCTGCTTTTTCTCTGAAACAGAAGAAACATGAACCGCCGAGAGAATTTTACCGTTGCTTAAGAGTTGCGTATTTCCAAGGACGCAGTGCTCCTGGTTTAGAGGAAGATCAGACTTTCAAATCTTTATTTCTTCAGAACCTGCATTAATCTATTCACTTCCAGGTGAATATGTACAGCAGGACGAAGAAACTAAGGATGCAGGAAATCCAAAAATACGCTCAGCTTGCCTGGGAAACACAGGCGCGCCCCAACCAAGCAGATGCTGAACCCAAAGTGCTGCACATTCAGGCAGCAGAGGAGCAGAGCCTCCCACTTGAAGGCAGAGAAGCTCCTCCCACTCCAACCATGGCTGGAGATGGACCTAGAAAACAACATAGGTTTTCATCACAGAGCCAAGGGGCATGACAACTGGCATAAATTGAAACCAAAGCAGCCAGATTATTATTGGTCGGATAGGAAAACGTCCCATAACTACCATGAAAGAGAAACATTTGATGGTAGAGTTCATAATGAAACTATAACGAAGGGAGATGTGGAGGATGCTTGTCGCAGGTATTTGTTTGAAGCAGTCCAGCGTTTGATGAGTCCATCCAGATCATCAGAGGCATCCAATCCTCCAGGTAATCCATACTTTGAACCTCCATCTGTGTGACTAGGCGTGGTTCCAGTTCTCATAGCTGCCAAGGGTGACCTGGTCAGCTGGAGAACTGCTTTTGAGAGACCCCAAACGCTCCTTGGGATCTTTCCAGTAAAAATACCACAAACACGTCTGAGATTTTTATGCAACTTACCTCACACAAAACTTGCATATCACCTACGCTGTAAAATCTTTATAGGAGGGTGTGTCAAATTTTATTCTCTCCTGGACACAGGATTAGAGATTAGCTTGATGTGCTCAACCTTGCCTGAGGAGGGAACCAGAGCCATGCTGTCTTCTGGGAAACCACTCCAGCTCAAAGTCTGGGACCCAGGTGCCACCAGCCACTGCCAAGAACGGGCCCTGGTGCTCTGCAGCCGGTCCAGACCAGGAGCTGACCACAGAATCCTGTGGGATTTCCAGAATCGATGGCTCCCTCTCTCACAAGTCCATCCCGTCGGCGCCCTCTCCTGGCAACAGATAGGAATGGAAAATGCACACCCCAGGTATGAACCTAAACATTTTGACGTGGTGAAGATGCAGGAACAGGATCCGAACTTTCACCTCATCCAGAGGCTGGTGATTTACTGTTCACCACCAGACATGATGCTGCCACCACCAGGTGCGACCCATGAGCTAGAAGCTTTTTCTTGCAGCCTTCCTGATCTTAGGCTGAAACAGGTCCATTGGTCTACGCCCACAATGAGCGAGGTCCGCCTTCATGGACTGACCTAACAGACCAAAGGGGGGTCATCTTAACCCCCACCCATAACTTCCTTGCATGTGACCAGAAGAGCCCCAAAGCCTCATGTGACATCTTCCAACAGGTGACATCCTGGCTTTCAAAGGCTCACATGACCGAGACCAGCACACAAGGATGCTTATCCTGCGGCCAGCTCCATGGGTTCCAGCTACTCGGCAGTAATCCCTCTCAGCGAAGGAGGGTCATATTCCCTTGGATGCACCTGAATCCAGCAGGAGACAACAAACACCTGCTGACAGTCACATGCAGCTTCATCAGATGTGATGAAGCCCCTCCTAAACTGAATGACACAGCAGTCATGACTGCTGCTCTTTTGCTTAACCAAATTAAGTTCCACCTCAAGCTCTCCTCCTTGGAGGCAGAGCCTGTCTCCACACCAGAAGGGGGAAGGGGACCAGTAAATAGTCCTAACAGAACGGGGTGCATGTTTCAAAACTCACCTCTAGCATGAACTAACAACTAATTGCATTCATAATTTTTGTTTTGTTTTAGAGTAATCTGCAGACATATGGATTAACATCTTTCAGGCTACAGTAGTAACTGTAAATACATTCTAAGTGCATTAAAATAACCCTTTCAGGTTTTGCAGTTTCTCTTTTGGGAGTGGTTAAGTTCAATTCAATTCAATTCAGTTTATTTATATAGCGCCAATTCACAACAGATGTCATCTCAAGGCACTTAACAAGAAGTCATTTCAATACAATTATACAAACATTCCAATCAGTTAAAAAGTTTCCTATTTAAGGAATCCCAGCAGATTGCGTCAGTCATTGGCGTGAGGTTGGGCAGATTTCCAACCACAGCAATCCTTCAGCAATCCCTCATACTGAGCAAGCATGTAGCGACAGTGGAGAGGAAAAACTCCCCTTTAACAGGAAGAAACCTCCAACAGAACCAGGCTCAGTAGGAGCGGCCATCTGCCACGACCGTCTGGGGGTTTGAGAAGACAGAGCAGAACACAGAAGGAACACAAGATCCGATATAAGAGAACTTTCTATGTTACAGAAAGTAAAAAGTTGATAACAGGACACAGTGGATGTTCAATTACTGAGAGGATCATCCCAGTCGATGACCCCCGTCCAACAGGGCATTGCAGCCAAGCAGGATACCAGACCAGGTGTATCTTCGATGGGGAGAAAAACACTGAGAGAAAACGAAGTTAACAGTCGAAATAACAGAATGTACTGTAATACAACTGGAGAGTCGTAGGAGAAAAGGAAGTAGCAGAGTGAAGAAAATTGGTAAGTCTGTCCTCCAGCAATCTAAGCCTATAGCAGCATAACTAAAGAGATAGCTCAGGATGACCTAAGCCACTCTAACTATAAGCTTTATCAAAAAGGAAAGTTTTAAGCCTGGCCTTAAAAGTAAACAGAGTGTCTGCCTCACGGACTAAAGCTGGGAGCTGGTTCCACAGGAGAGGAGCCTGATAACTAAAAGATTTGCCTCCCATTCTACTTTTAGAGATCCTAGGAACTACAAGTAAACCTGCAGTCTGAGAGCGAAGTGCTCTTTTAGGAACATATGGAACAATTAGATCTCTGATGTATGATGGAGCTTGATTATTAAGGGCTTTGTATGTAAGAAGAAGGATCTTAAATTCTATTCTGGATTTAACAGGGAGCCAATGAAGGGAAGCTAAAACAGGAGAAATGTGATCTCTCTTTTTAATATTCATCAGAACTCTTGCTGCCGCATTTTGGATCAACTGAAGGCTTTTAATGGCATTTTGTGGACTACCTGATAGTAAAGAATTACAGTAGTCCAGCCTTGAGGTAACAAATGCATGGACTAGTTTCTCAGCATCACTCCTGGACAGGATGTTTCTAATTTTAGCAATATTCCGGAGGTGAAAGAAAGAAATCCTAGAAACCTGTTTAATATGGGATTTAAATGTCAAGTCTTGGTCAAAAATAACGCCGAGGTTCTTTACGTTATTACTGGGGGACAATTTAATGCCATCCAGATGAAGTGATTGACTAATCAGTTTCTGTTTTAGAACTTCTGGTCCAAAGACAGCAACTTCTGTCTTGTCAGAATTTAAAAGCAAAAAGTTTAGGGTCATCCATGCTTTTATGTCTTCCAGACATGCCTGTAATCTACCTAACTGACTGGGTTCATCAGGATTTATGGATAAATATAGTTGTGTATCATCGGCATAGCTGTGGAAATTTATCCCATGCTGTCTAATGATTCTACCAATTGGAAGCATATATATGGTGAAAAGAATTGGTCCAAGGACAGAACCCTGTGGAACTCCACAAGTAACCCTTGAGAGTGAAGATGATTTATCATTTAGATGAACAAAGTGGAATCTATCAGACAAATATGATTTAAACCAGCCTAGTGCTGTTCCTTTGATCCCTGCAACATGTTCAAGCCTTTCTAAGAGAATATTATGATCGACTGTGTCAAAAGCAGCACTGAGATCTAACAAAACCAGAACAGACACCAGTCCATTATCTGAGGCCATGAGAATATCATTAGTAACCTTCACCAGTGCTGTTTCAGTGCTATGATGAGCTCTAAAACCTGACTGAAACTCTTCAAACAGCTCGTTACTGTTTAGATGTTCACAGACTTGATTAGCAACTATTTTCTCAAGGACTTTGGATAAGAAAGGAAGGTTAGATATAGGTCTGTAATTCACTAAGTCATCTTGATCAAGGGAAGGTTTCTTGAGTAAAGGTTTAATTACAGCTATTTTAAATTCCTGTGGTACGTATCCGTTTACTAAGGATAGATTCATCATATCCAAAATGGGGCCAGGAACCAAATGGAACACTTCTTTAAATAATTTGGTTGAGATTGGGTCCAAAATACAAGTTGAAGATTTAGATGAGGCTAATATTTTTGATAATTCTGAAAGCTCGACTGAATCAAAACAGCCTAAGCACAACTGAGGTTCTACAGTTCTTTCCGATACTGACTCATTTACTGAGGAAGAAGTAATCATGTTTGGGAGGCTGCCAATGATTTTATTTTTAATAAAATTTATTTTATTTATGAAGAATCTCATAAAATCATCACTGCTAAGAGCTGGGGGAATAGTTTGCTCAACAGAGCTATGACTCTGTGTAAGTTTGGCAACTGTACTAAAAAGAAACCTAGGATTGTTTTTATTCGCCTCTATTAATGATGAAAAATATGCTATTCTAGCTTGTCGAAGGGTCTTTTTATACAGCAGTAGACTGTTATTCCAGGTTAAATAGGAATCCTCTAGATGTGTAAAGCGCCATTTTCTCTCCAACTTCCTAGTATTCTGCTTTAAAGTACGCAACTCTGCGTTAAACCAAGGAGTCAGCCTCCTATGGCTAGCCACTTTCTTTTTTAATGGGGCTACACTATCTAATGCCAAACGCAATGAGGACGTAACGCTGTGAACCAGACCATCAATTTCTGAAGGGTTAGAGATAGAATTGCTGCCATCCACTGTGTTACTCTGAGACACTGAGGAAAGTAAGAATGGTACAGATTCTTTAAAAATTGTTACAGCATTGTCTGATAAAGTTCTACTATAATGAAATTTTCTTTCAGATTTAAGATGGTCAGTTAAAGTAAATTCAAAAGTTATCAAGAAGTGGTCAGACAGGACCGGGTTATGTGGGTGGACTGTTATTTCCTCACACTCAATACCGTATGTCAGTACAAGGTCCAAAGTGTGTTTACCTGAGTGGGTCGATCCCTGTACTTTTTGAGTAAAGCCAATTGAGTCTAAAATAGCATTAAAGGCTGCATTTAGGCTATCACTTTCAGTATCCACATGAATATTGAAGTCCCCCACTATAATAACCCTATGAGTATTTAATACTATATCAGATAAAAAATGTGAGATCTGATCCAAGAATTGAGAGTAAGGGCCTGGTGGACGATACAAAACCACAAACAAAAATGGTCTTAATCTTTTGCAACTTGGATGAGGAAAATTAAGGGTTAGATGCTCAAAAGAACTGTAGCTATCAATTGGTCTGGGACTAATTAGTAAATCAGAACGGAAAATGGCTGCAACTCCTCCTCCTCGCCCAGTATTTCTAGGAATGTGAAAATTTAAATGACTGGAAGGAGTTGACTCATTTATACTGACATTATCCTCCTGCTGCAACCAGGTTTCTGTGAGACAAAGGAAATCAATGTGATTATCACAAATCAAGTCATTTACTATCAAAGTCTTTGAGGAGAGAGATCGTATGTTTAATAAACCACATTTAATAGATTTATTTTTCTGTTCAGTCAAAGTTGTATTTATTTTTATGAGATTTCCATAATTTGCTTTTGTTGGCTTAACTTTTAATCCATTTAATTTTGGCCGTGGGCAAGACACTGTTTCTATAGGGTAATGGGTGGGTAACAGTACAGAAGCAGCAGAGAGGTGGGTTAAACTACGACTCTGCTTCCTGGTCTGGACCCTGGGTTGTCAGTGTTTTGGAGGATTAATAAATTCGGCCATATTCCTAGAAAGAAGAGCTGCTCCATCCAAAGTGGGATGGATGCCGTCTCTCCGGATCAGACCAGGTTTTCCCCAAAAAGTTCTCCAGTTATCAATGTAGCCCACATCGTTGGCAGGACACCACCTAGACAACCATTGATGGAATGACAGCATGCGGCTAAGCATGTCGTCACTGGTCCGATCAGGCAGGGGACCAGAAAAGATTACCGAGTCTGACATTGTTTTGGCAAACTTACACACCGAAGCAACACTAATTTTAGTGACCTCCGATTGGCGTAACCGGGTGTCATTACCGCCAGCGTGAATAACAATCTTACTGTATTTACGCTTATCTTTAGCCAGCAGTTTCAGGTAGGATTTGATGTCGCCCGTTCTGGCCCCTGGCAAGCATTTGACTATGGTCAATGGTGTCTCTAATGCCACGTTTCTGACTATGGAGCTGCCAATTACCAGGGCCGGCTTCTCAGCGGGTGTGTCGATGAGCGGGGAAAATCTGTTAGAAACGCGGACCGGTTGGTGGTGGCCCGGGGGCTGGGTCCTAGAACTATGCTTCCTACGTACAGTCACCCAGCCGCCTAGAGGTCCCGGCTGCGCGGGCTCTACCGGAGGACAGCTAGGGGGTTCTATCCTTGTTGGCTCCGCGCTGGCTAATGGGCTTTCTGCTGGTTTTTCAACAGCGCGGAGCCGTGCTTCTAATTCTGATACCCTCGCCTCCAAAGCTACAAAAATATTACATTTATTACAGTTACCATTATTACTAAAGGAGGCAGGGAAGTAACTAAACATCTGACAGAGAGAGCAAGAGAGAAGAGAAGAGTTAGAGACAGGAGAAAGAAGAGTAGCCATAGCCGCAATGAAGCTAAGCTAACTGAGCTAGCGAGACCGTCCACCCAAAGAAAAACTGTGTGAAACACGAGGAGTTCCCAAAACGTAAAGTACACCACCACAAAATGTGTGTTTTAGTGTGATTGTGTGTTAAAATAACTTAGAAAAGCCTCAGCACAGAGAAAATAAGATCAATTCAAGAGCGTTTGAACACCAAAACAGCTCCACGGACCACAGCAGTGACAACAGGAAATGACGCAATACGGCTTACCCCGTCACCACAACCACAATAATGGTACCTCCAAAGATTACCTACAAAGGTACCACTCAAGGTGCTTCTTTCCGCAAGTGACACATTGGTATCATTTAACACAAGACTTTGTTAGAGAAGCTGATTTATCTGCACACTACCTCACTAAAAGATGGATCCAGATTTATTCTAGACATGATTTAGAAATCCTGAAAACCACTAAAACTCTGCTACCCGCACAAACCCACCTGACATATAGCCTGAACACAGCTATTTCAAGGTTTGTTAATAATAAATAATTCAGTCGTTTATCCATTGAATTTAACTTGACTTTCTCAAAGTCCCTAAGAAAGCAGATTGTACAAAGTCACACTATGGCCTTCACAGTGGCTTTTCCTGTAGTTGAATGGTCGACACTGCAGTACTGTTGCACACCTCCTGCAGGCGATTCAGACAATTACAAGCTAGAGCTAACATTTTACAAATGTTATGTGATTGTTTGTAGCTCCTCCCATGCTAACGGCACAAGCCGAACCCCGTGCCGGATGGGGGCTAGCTAATCAACATTTTACCCCAAATTTCATACATTTTCCTTTCCTGTCCTTTCCCTTCTCCATCCTTGCAAGCATTGATGAGGAATCAAACCACGAGTATGATGTTGACAATGTGGGTAATTTTTTTTTGTTTGTTTTTATATATGCTTTACAATTTTAAACTTTTATTAGTGGTAGGTTAGTCTCTGCCCAGACTCAGGTAGCCCTGCCCAGACACACCTTGAATTAATGGACCCAGTGTAGCTCTAAAGACTGTAAAGACATTCCATCCTTCAGATCTAAAGGGGGAGAAGCTGGGACCAAAATATTTTTTCTGTTTTTCTTCGTCGTTCTTCGAATGGACAGAACTGTTAAACCTTCCCTGCCGCAGAAGGACAGCAACGTTTCCTGGTTCACATGGAAAATGAATCAACTTCTAGTTCCAAAGACTGAACATTGGTTCAATGCTTCAGAACTAAGGGGGGATGTTGTGATTGCATTTCTCATAAGATGAACTGAACAGACTTTTGGATGTCTGGGAGCTATTTCAAAGATGGACTGAGCAGACCACATTTCCCAGCAAACCTAGCAGTGACCCCCAACACACTCCTATTGGTCCGTGACCACCCAAGGTGACATCAGCGATGACCTCACGGCCAAAGGGGGCTATAAGAGTAGTCGCGCCCATTTTGAATTGTTCTCCAGCTAGAAGTTCTTGGATGAACTACTGCTGAACAGAGGACATCTCACCGGTGAAGATTCTCTTTTGTTCTGACCCGCTGGACCGGGGAAGAACTCATTTCAAAACTTCGAAGTGCGCACCCCGTCTGGGTAACCAGGGTGCATGACATAAGAACTGTTCCAAGACAGTTCATTAGACGTCGATCCTGCAGGCCATCCAGCCTGCCTTTGGGCCACACGGTCCTTAAAATCCTGTACAGGTTTTTTTTTATAACTCTTCCTTTTCTTGCTCAACTATGGACACAATTCGCTCTCCTCCTAGTGGACTGGACCTCCTTCAAGGCAAAGTAGGACTGAACCGGTTCAATTATACTAATAATGTGTCTGGGCATAGATAAACAGAGAAAATAGAGTTTTAACGAGTTAGATCTCGTTCATTGTTGGTTAAAGTGTTTTTAAGCGCTGTACCTGTTTGCTCATTTTTGCGTCGTCGCACGTATAAGTCTGAACTGTGAAATTGCCGTCTTTGAAACTGTCTGTTTTAACCTGAGCAGATCACGCCTTTCTTTTTTTCCTTCCTCTTGTTTTCCCTCTCTCTCCCTCCTTGATAACTCCATTGGCAGTCGGGCTCGGTCCGGCCTGCGTTAGCTGGTCTTAGCTGAAAAGTTTAACTCCATTGTCTTTAGTCTGTCGCTAAAGCAGAGGCCTACCACATGGACGCTTCCCCCATGTGCTCCTTTAGCCAAAGCTAGTTTTATGATTCTTTCTTAGACTCCATGTGCTCCCCTCCATCTTGGCACAGAGCTGAGATTTATGACTTTGTCTCCTAGGCTATCTGTGATTTGAGCCCCCTGGAGTGAGGGCCCCCCTCATTTTCTGACCCGAACCTCAGCTGTCTCACTGATTTCATTTCATGTTAATTGTGTTAAATGTTCACCTATTATTATTGTCTAAGATCTGTAGTATTTTTTGCATGCTTTAGAATAGATGGGATTTTCTATTTCCTAAATAAAGTCCCCTTATCTTAAAGAGAAGTTGTCTGGGATTACTTGGAGTGATGCATACAATTAATGTCCACAGCGTTAGAACTTATTCCTTCATCTATTGTTTAATTATCTGAGACTGAACAATTTGGCTATATATATATAAATGTTCCTGGAATCCAACAGGATGGTGCCCCTAAACTTGGTAATTTTTACATAAAATTATTAATCTTATTATTCATTGCCAAATCCTACCTATCTGCGGCACAACACACTTCATAATCCATCAACAAGAATTATGTGCTAAAATGCTCAACATGAAAGACATCATGGATGTGGCAACGAAGATCGCCTGTTCTATTAGCGCCAGATCTCTTCAAAGACGGCTTTTCCGCGCACATCTGGAGATGGCTGACTGCGATCACTCAGAGTTGTTGCTACACACTGACATCAGTTGGCATAGTCGGGGGAAATTCCTGCAAAGATTTCGAGAGCTCTGTCCTGAGATTAAGGAGTTTTTCTGTGAAGCTGGACATGCAGATTACAAGCAACTAAATGACGGTCAGTGGCTGTTAGACTTGGCATTTTTAACCGATCTGACGAACATGCTGAATGATCTTAATCTAGAGCTGCAAGGAAAAGACAAATCAGTGATCGATATGATCAGCTCGGTTAATGCTTTCAAACGAAAGCTGCAACATCTCTCCTCAAAGCTGCAGCGCCATGATTTGGCAAACTTCCAGAACCTTGCGTCAGAGCTGCAGATGCAAGAGAAAGCCTGTGTGCAACTTGACGGTGCACGCTACACAGAGCAGATTGATAACTGTCTGTCAGAGTTTGACAAATGCTTTCAAGACTTTTCTTTGCTCGAGCCAGTCACTACATTTATGTGCTATCCTTTAGCTCAAAGGAGTCGACAGCTTCTCTGGCACTCTGAAATTGCTGGCAGCTGCCATTGATTGGTGGTCAAATCTTTTCTTTGGGCTTACATTTTGGCTATTATGCATGACAGCATATCATTTTGTAGTAAATATTAACATATGTTCCAGTTTGAGAAGCAAATATTGAAGAATACACATTAGCTCATATCAGCATTTTCGAACCCTAATCTGGCAATGTATCTCGTGGGACACATACATTTCTAAGCTCTCTAAATAATTATAAAACATAATTAGAACTATTTTTTTCTCATGACAATGTTAAGACAATAGTCTTAATTTGTTTTGCAAGTTTAAATTCTTGTTTTAGTAGAAATAAGTATAATTATAAGTAATGACTTACACTGTGGGTGGCATGTCCTGCACCACTGGCGGCCATGATGGATTCTGTGAAGTCTGACTAAACGATGAAAGATGACCTCAACCACATCAAGTGACCCACACACTAATGCCAGGCAAAACTATTGATAAAAGATAACTTGATGGAAAAAAAGCATCTCTTAATTCCCCCCCACATGATGTCAAAGAGTGTGTATCCTCTGGTGCACGTTGCCTGTTTATACTTGCATGTTTCAAAAAAGTACTTGAAATGACTTGAAATTCAAAGGTTCAGACTTGAGACTTGAGGATAACAACTTGAGACTTAGTTGAGACTTGCAAATCAATGACTAGGTCCCACCTCTGACAACAACATAGCAGCGACAACACATGTAACACAATCAAACAATACAGTACTGATGAAATGCACTATGCTGCACCGCTGTTGTCATCCATTTCGTCACTCATTGTGCATACCCTGATAAACTCCCTCTGCTTCAATGTTGCCAACTGGAAAAATGCCAACATGAAAAGGGCACATGTTGCCACCCACCGTTGCAGAGTCAAACGCACTTTATTCAGTATTTTTTTTATTTTTTTCTGAGTGACATGTAAACTGAGATAACGGCTCCCATTCTGGTTAAGGTATTGGCACGATTACTGCCATAGCTCGATTTAAATGTGCATGTACACGCAATGACTGACTTCCCCAGACTGACAGAAAATAAACGTAATTGCTTTTGAATTGAATAAAAGACAATGTTATATATGTATATATATATATACTTTTTTTACGAACTGACTGAGAAGACATGTTTGTACAGGATTGGGGTATCATGGCTTGCTGTGCCTTGATTGGCCAAACAGATTTACGTTTTTTTCCTAATACAGTCTGAATACAGATCCAATTAAATGTTAGTACTAAGGAGTTGCAAACAGGTAATATTGGGTTTGAAAAAAATCCTAATCAAATCAAAAGTCTTCTATATATAAACAGAGTATGACTGAAGTGTTTCAGAACTGGACTAAGTATCCATTTTTTAGGAAGTCAAAATAGATCTGAACACCTTAAAAAGTATGCACATCAACGTTTCCACATGTTATTTTACCACAGATCTCAATGGATTTGATGTGATAGACCAACACAGAGTTGAGCATAGTTGTGAAGTAGAAATAAATAAATCTAATATTTTCAATTTACAAATACAAATCTGTATGAATTTGGATTCAGAGCCCTTTACTCCAATACTGTTACATAAAATCCAGTGCATTAGTTGCCTTCAGAAGAAACCTCTGTAAAAGTAGTCCCTTTGTGGATAAAGTTCTCTACTTTTAACAATGTGCAACCCAACACTTTGCTGCAGTCTCCTGAAGTTACAGGTTCATCCCACCTTGATTCTTTGGATAACAGATTTCTTGAAGGATAGGGTACAGCAGGTATATTTGAAAGGACTCAAGTCCAGTAAATTAGTGTTAAATACAGGGCTCCCCCAAGGGTTTGTCTTATCCCTGATTTTGTTCTCCGTCTAAACGGATGACATCACATGTAGCAGAGAGGGAACGAGTCTTCTCAAATATGCAGATGATATGGCCCCTAGTGGCCCACATTCAAAGTATGGAGGCTCTTACTTAGTACCAATTAGTCATGGAAGACCTGGTAAGAACTTTTAGCGATAAATCACTAGAATTAAATATTTTGAAAAATGAAGGAACTATGTTGTGTGGGAAGATATAGAGCAGGAACCATATCTCAACTTTCTAAACCGCTGCTTTTTTAGGGAGAGGAGGTCGAACAGGTGGAGAGCTTCAAATATTTAGGGACACAGGGGGACATTCGTCTTTAGATACACGCAGAAACAATTAACTGTAAGCCAGTTCAGTGACTCCACCTCTTTAAGAAACCTAGGTACTTAAATGTAAAATAAAATATTCTATTTATGGTCCATCGGTCACTGGTGGAATCTATTCTCACCTTTAACATCATACCTTGGTTACAATTTTCTCACTAGGAAACAGGGGAAAATAACTGGCTCATCACAAAACCCACTGCCTCACCTGTATGACCGCTCTGATCAGGAAAGCCATCCTGATGAATGAATGAATGAATGCTTCTTTTTTTTTTTACACAGAGGAACTCCCATCCTCTTCATCATTCTTTCATCTTCCTTCCATCTATTTAATCTTATCATATTTATCCACTGTTTATTTTTATATTTTAACCTCTTCTTTTAATCTTCCTTCCAGTGTTTCCTCTGTGGGAGCCCTCTGCCTCGGGAGCGGTGGTCGGCTGTAGCTGCCTGGTTACTCTCCAGGAGGAGCTTGGGTGGAGGTGGGGGTCTCGGCCTTGCATCTTCTGGGCACCCTGGGTAAGTGCCTTGGCTGCTGCAGTTGATGTGCTGCTGCCGGTGCAGATGGCTCCTTTGATGGCTTTTCCTGACCTGACTTATCTGTCCTCGGCCCAATGTCCTTTTTATTGCTGCTCATAAGTGTGTGCGTGCCTGAAGGTTGGATCGGAGGGAGCGAGGTATAACTGTGATCATGCTTTTAACTATGTGGGGGAAGGATGGGAGTGTGGTCTTTGTGGGTTCATTTTAATTCTGTAAAGCACTTTGAGCTGCAACTGTTGTATGAAAAGCACTGTATAAATAAAGTTTGATTGATTGATCAGGCAGGAGATAAAAAGTTCCACTGGCCAAGAAGCTAATTTACAAAAAATCATAAACGTCCGAAATGCTAACAGAATACCTTAATCTCTTTTTATCAGTTCTCTAAAGGTAGATGGTGCTTCAAGCAAATAGGGACAGAGGTTCCTTATTTTTATTTTGTTTAACCTGTTTTTATCCTACGGTTGTTTTTATTTTTGATGTGTTCCTGTGTGTAAGGATGAAGTTGACCCGTGTCAAAAACTAATTTTTGTAACACTTTGGTTTCAAACAAAATTAATTTCTATTCTATTGTATTAAATCAGTTCATTGTCTATGCCTGGTTACAAGCAGTTACTGGACTAACTGAGGTGTATGTTTTCTTAGTATGAATGCACTTGTTCTGTTTCTGGGCTTTGAGGTTTGTTAGAGAACATTAGAGAACAACCAACATCAAGAAGACCAAGGAACACAGCAGAAAGATCACGAAGAAAGTTTAAAGCAGGGTCAGGTTCAACAACAATATGCCAACATCTTCCAGAGCTCTGTTTAATCCATAATCTAAACATGGAGAGAGGATGGACCATCTGCAGACCTACCAAGGTATAAGGATCCAAACTGACAAGCTGGGCAAGGAGAGCTTCAATCAAAGACTTTAAAACTAAAGTTAACAAACATTCTCCCTCCAATCTGACTGAGCTAGAGATATTTCCTGAAGAACAAAGAGCAAAAGGTTTTAGCCCATAGACGTGCAAAGCTAGCAGAGACAAACCCTCAAAGACCTGTAGCTGGAACAGAACGCAAAGGTGGATGCATTAAGTACTGAATAAGAGAAGCCAAAAACAGACACACCCATGAATGGATTCAGATTTATATCTGTAAAAACTATAAAAACTGTCATTTTCCTTCCAAAAGCAGGGCTTAATTTGAGCTGGATCCTGCCGGAACAGGATCCCCCACCTGTTGATTCTGACCTACCCGCGTTTCTGGACCTATTTTGGCTGATCCGGCACAACTCTCATGTATAAAATATTATATATATATATATATATATATATATATATATATATATATATATAAAACTTTTAAATTTATTAAATTAAATAATAATATGCGTAGGCATTCATAGACCAAATCCCGAGATTGTTATGCTGTGGAATGTGTGTTTTATTTTTTGTAAGCTCATATTTATATATGTAATGTTTTATGCCAAGATTATGCATTAGTGTTGTTGCACTGTTCAGTGGGGTGGGGCACTGTTCTGCAGGCTGCGCGCAGGGGAGTGCACAGTTGAGTGCCGGGGAAGTGGTGTGTGTCTGTAAATGGAACAACTAAAGGTTGTTGGTGAAATTAAAGAGATGTAAATAAAGATATGTGAACTAATTAAACATGTTCTGAGTTCTAACTGTTGACTAGCGATGCTTATTTATCTGAACAAATCCGATTTTCATTGTTAAAGACATGGGAAAAGGTTTTTTTTATTCCTTCTCTTCTCTCTACATGGTGACACCCGTAAAAAAAGCATAGCAGTTTCCAAGCTTCACAAAACCTCTATCATAATTTAGGTTTTTGGTTATCCCAATGACTTAAAACCACAGAAGAACTATAGAGACTTCACCTGGAACCTGAACTCTTTATCTGTGAAACTTGAGTTCACTTTTTCAGAGAAAAGTAAATTGGAATTACGTTCTACAACTTTCAATGTAGAAATCTTGATCAGTAAAAACATTAGCCAGGTTAATATCAACATTTCTCAGCAGAATTATTCAAAGTTAAAAAAGTGAATAAGCTAAAGGGATTTAAGCTCAGTTTGCAGCTTCTTTCCAGCTATGTTAACATGACACTTACAGTGGGAGTCGGTGGGGCCTTGGTTGGCCTGGGGTGCTCTGTGCTGGGGGCCAGTGCCCTGCGTGGGGGTGTACTGGGGATCGCAGTGGCATGCAGTGAGGTGGTCAGAGAAAAATACCAGGAAGACAGATGTGATGAAAAGGAGCAGGTAGGCAGCCAACAGTGACCATAGGATGTACTTGCTGCACTCTTCTCCACTGGGCCAAATGCTTCGAGAATACCAGCAGGTGGAGGAGGAGGAGGAGGAGGATGAGGAGGAAGAATGTGAAAGCAAGAGGGGAGAGCCTGAGTACTTTAGGTGCTTCAGGTGGTAGATTTGGTGACTGGAGCAAGGATAATGTGCTGAGGATGACAGGGAATGAAATGGAGATGCAGCAGGGATGACAAAGAAAATGAGATGGAAATATGGTAAACATGAAGAAATACACTCAACAAAAATATAAACGCAACACCTTTGTTTCTGCTCCCATTTTTCATGAGATGGACTTAAAGATCTAAAATTCATTCCAGATACACAATATTAATTTCAATTCAATTCAGTTCAGTTTATTTATATAGCGCCAATTCACAATAGATGTCATCTCAAGGCACTTAACAAGAAGTCATTTCAATACATTTATACAAACATTCCAATCAGTTAAAAAGTTTCCTATTTAAGGAATCCCAGCAGATTGCGTCAGTCATTGGCGTGAGGTTGGGCCCCGTTGATGCAGACTTTATTACCATTTCTCTCAAACATTGTTCACAAATCAGTCTAAATGTGTGATAGTGAGCACTTCTGCTTTGCAGTTTTGTCTCACAGCAAAATGCCACAGATGCCACAAGCATTGAGGGAGCGTGCAATTGGCATGCTGACAGCAGGAATGTCAACCAGATCTCTTGCTCGTGCATTGAATGTTCATTTCTCCACCATAAGCCGTCTCCAAAGGCGTTTCAGAGAATATGGCAGTACATCCAACCGGCCTCACAACCGCAGACCACGTGTAACCACACCAGCCCAGGACCTCCAGATCCAGCAGGTTCACCTCCAAGATTGTCTGAGACCAGCCACTCAGACAGCTGCTGAAACAATTGGTTTGCATAACCAAACAATTTCTGCACAAACTGTCAGAAACCGTCTCAGGGAAGCTCAACTGCATGCTCGTCGTCCTCATCCGGGTCTTGACCTGACTCCAGCTCGTCGCCGTAACAGACTTGAGTGGGCAAATGCTCACATTCGATGGCGTCTGGCACGTTGGAGAGGTGTTCTCTTCACGGATGAATCTCGGTTTACATTGTTCAGGGCAGATGGCAGACAGCGTGTGTGGGGTCGTGTGGGTGAGCGCTTTGCTGATGTCAATGTTGTGGATCGAGTGGCCCATGGTGGTGGTGGGGTTATGGTATGGGCAGGCATCTGTTATGGACGAAGAACACAGGTGCATTTTATTGATGGCATTTTGAATGCACAGAGATACCGTGATGAGATCCTGAGACCCATTGTTGTGCCATACATCCATGAACATCACCTCATGTTTCAGCAAGATAATGCACGGCCCCATGTTGCAAGGATCTGTACACAATTCTTGGAAGCTGAAAATGTCCCAGTTCTTGCATGGCCAGCATACTCACCGGACATGTCACCCATTGAGCATGTTTGGGATGTGCTTGACCGGCGTATACGACAGCGTGTACCAGTTCCCACTAATATCCAACAACTTCGCTCAGCCATTGAAGAGGAGTGGACCAACATTCCACAGGCCACAATTGACAATCTGATAAACTCTATGCGAAGAAGATGTGTTGCACTGCATGAGGCAAATGGTGGTCACACCAGATACTGACCGGTTCTGAGTCCCCAGACCCCCAATAAAGCAAAAAACTGCACATTCCAGGGTGGCCTTTTATTGTGGGCAGTATAAGGTACACCTGTGCACTAATCATGATGTCAGATCAGCATCTTTATGTGGCACACCTGTGAGGTGGGATGGATTATCTCAGCAAAGCAGAAGTGCTCACTATCACACATTTAGACTGATTTGTGAACAATGTTTGAGAGAAATGGTAATATTGTGTATCTGGAATGAATTTTAGATCTTTAAGTCCATCTCATGAAAAATGGGAGCAGAAACAAAGGTGTTGCGTTTATATTTTTGTTGAGTGTACATGCAGTGTGAGCAGGAAATTACAAATTTGTTCAAAGCTACATTGCTTAACTAGCTAAGAACAAATAACACAGACAACATGAGAAAGAGGACAGTAATGGAAGACATTTGTTGTTATTCAGAAAACACCTCACTGTCTCCAAAGTGTTGAGCTGAGAAGCCTGAAGTATCATAGCACTGCGTCACACAAACACCTGAGGGATGCAGATCTGGCCCCCAGCACCAATGGTTGGTGCAAATAAACCCCTTCGATTTTTTTAGGCCAGTATTTTCTCTGACAACCCCCCCGTCTAAACCTCCTTAAAACGGAAAATGTTGAAGATCATGCTTTGTCCTTTCATCAAAATTTCATAGTAGGCAGGAAAGCAAGCATTCAGTGAGTAACTGTAAAGGCAATATTTCATGGACTGACTGTGATGTCTTTATTAGGGGCAGAGGTCAGGGATATTAGGATTACAGACTATACTTGTAAAAACATCTTATTTAGGAGACAGTAGACTGAGCCTGTAGAGGCTGCTGTTTAGCTATCTGGCTAGTTCAAACCAGTCCCCTGGGATGAGGAGCTCTGCTGGAGGACTATCATACACAGAGTATAAGAGGACTGTTCTGCTTCTGGTAGGTCAGGGTCAGCTTGCGACACAAAATTGCTTTTGTGTTCACTGAAACTCCTTGTTAACAAGCTGCAATAAATGATCAACCAACTGAAGAGATCATGCTCTCATTTAAATAATTCCATATAATAATATAATATAATAATTCCTTGTATGTTTGCACAAAGTACCGCAGCAATTTCCTAATGTTGTAAACCTACCCAACATTTGGCAATTAAACCCTTTCTGATTCTGATCTATTCAGCCAGCCAGTGTCTATACATGCTTATCAGTGCAGGGGTACGCCTGCACAGATGCACATGAAAAACATGCAAACTCCATACAGAAATATCCTGGCCAGGATTCAAACCCAGGACCCTTTAACAACTGCTCCACTTTGTAACACAAATCGCTTTCTAAACCAAAAAAAAGAGAATTAAAAAAAGAAGATAATATGCCTTTGCTTTGTCAGCACAAATCTACAGCTATTTACACACACCGTTTGTGGCCCATGAATTCTGTCAACTTGACAAATTTTGTCTGCATGGCAAGATTTAAGATCTTAGCTTTTTATTTGTATATATGCATTTTATGGACAACTTTAAACCAACTACACAAAGTCCCAACTAAGAACAAGGTCAGTCTGAAAGTGACACTTCACTAAACTAAACTGGCATTAACTATAACAATTAAATATTTTTGTCTTTTTAAACATGTTCATATAGTACAGTGGACTATGTAAATTCCTTGAATATGTGAATTTTTAAGAAAAATTTTGAATTACTTTCCACAGAAAAATCTGTGAATACTGAACCATGAATCGGCGGGAATCGGCGGGGGTCTGCTCTACTGCCAACCGTTGACCAATATAAGTTTTCACTGTTTTTTGTGAGTAAAACCATATTTATTTCCAGGAAAACAGGACACAACAGTCTGCTGAGCATATACTGTAAATTAATTGGCCTAATTCTCCAACATGGGAAGAAAGGTATTCAGTTTAGGTTTTAAATTTTGACTAAGATGAAATCTAAAAACATTCTCGAATCATTTGATTGGTAGACCATGTGCTAACGTCTGAAGCATGTTGTAAAACTGTTCATAAAGATGCCTGTACAGGGCCATCAGACTGTCTCGTCTACCTTTGTGCTCCATGTTTCCCATTTTTCAGACACTTTACTTCAATTTGCACAATATGTGTAATTCAGAAAGCTGCATTTGCTTCGTTGTCTCATTGTACAGACTGAATATATCAGGAACAATTCTAAAAAAAAGAGCTGTGTAACTTGACTGCTTGATGACAATGGAACTTTGATTGGTGTTAGTAAAAAGCAGTACAAATGTGAGCATCTGGGACATGATGAAATCTACAACTAGAAAAGCACTCAGAGACAGCAGATGACCTCTGCCAAGGCAGCTCAGGCTGGAGAAACAAAAGGCATTTTCAAGGATACACTGTGGTGGCATATTAGGGTAACATTGCTGGCACCATGGCGCATTCAAAAGGAAATAAAATACAGCTGAGACATAATTCAGATAAAGATAAAAAATTAACTTATACTGGGTCAAAATGGTAAATGGATTAAACTTATACAGTGCTTTTCTAGTCATACGACCACTCAAAGCGCTTTACACCGGAGTCACATTCAGTCGTTCACACTCACAAACATGCACACGTTCATACACGAGACAGAGATCGGTACGCAACTTGGGGTTAGGTACTGAAGAGATAAAAATTCTGTAAATGTTGTATGAGGGCGTACACTTATTTTGGGTGTAAAACTAAGTTTCTTGCCTAACAGGGGTAACGGAAAAAACATCTGCTTGAGGGGGCATGTGACCTTTAAAGGAGGGGTGGCACATTCTTCTTATGCAGAAAGAGCAATTCTGAGGTCCAGTACATCAATAATTTTACCTGAAATAGATCTGTAAGTTCAATGAATAATTTATACTACCTGTTTGAAATTTTGCACTCACACCATGTCTCTTTAACAGTCTCGGACATGCGCCTTCAACACGCTGCCGTCAACGTCATCACGACATTCTCCAGTCGCATGGGGACGAAGCATTACAGTACTGTAGCAGCGGTGCGCCGGACTTTTGGAAGACAGGCATATCTTTCGGTTTACTATGGCCACGCAGGACATGGTACAAGCATATGCATTTGATCCCGTCTCTGACCCTGAAAGTGGAATATTAGATGAACCCGAGCCTGTTCACGCGGCAGGGGATGCAATTCTCGGCAGGCATGCCGGCGAATCAAACTAACATCTTTCACATATCAAAAATGGCATTACAATTACCTATATGTCGCTGTCAAAATATATGTGAAGTTTCTTTTTAACCCTCTTCTTGTGTTCAGACGTTAATGTTATTATATGTTGGGGATTTCGCCCGCTAATTATCTTGGAAGTGTCGGTTGCATCTCTGCAGCTGCCACAGAACAACTCGTGCGGTTAGTCGAGTGTTCCTGATACATTTTACTTTACTAAAAAGTATATTCCTGAACATACACAGACCTGATTCTATTATGAAAGTTCATGCACACTTCTGAGATTGGGATGTAATCATTCTAAGAACAATAAACACGAGCTACAGTAAACAGATCTAGCTCTGAATTAGCCAAAGCTAGATTATTCTATCAAGCTGAATCAGAGCAGTTCACCTTACCGGTGGTGGCTCTGAAGAAGTATTCTTTAGAATGGGGACTGCATCATTCTTCAAAGACAACTTGATCACTAAACCACAGTCAAATGAACTTTTGTTCAGGAAGCAGTCGTCTGTGAAATGGCTGGCACAAACGAAGCAAATCTTCCTGGAAGGAGGTTTGTTCCCAAAAATAAAGTCCAACCATTTCTGACAAATAGCCTCATCTTTAGGAAGACTAAAAAAAGGGCAGTCGTCCTGGCATCCAACTATACATTTTTTTCCATGAAGGAATTGCACAATTAGGAGAAATAAATACCTGTATATAGACTTCTGCTTTCCACAGGTGCTACCTGATTGCTGCTCATAGATATGTATACTATACCGTATATATCTGTGATTGCTGCTGATGGCGCTCTGCTTTAGTGCTGTGGGAGCGGGGGAGAGAGGGCTGTGGAGAGACGTGGGCAGTAACCAAAATTTAGGGGCGTTGCTGGGAGTTTAGGGCGTTCCTAGGATGACCCTGGCGTTCAGTGATCAATATGGCGGCTGCAAGAGTTTATAGATATTACTCAAAAATACATAAATTAACTTAAGAAACCCTTTAGTTATGTTTTTAAGGAGGGAATGGCATGAGAAGGTGATGAAAAGCTTTAAAAAGTGGATTTTACATGCCACCCCTCCTTTAAAATTATGTTCCTGCTGAATATATGACTTGTCTGAGTGTACAAAGTTGTTTTATGGGGGTCTAATTCTGCAGTGCATGTGAAAACACTTAGCAACAGTGATCAATCAAGAAAAGTGTAGTAAATCACGCATTGCCTTATGTGAAGAAGCTTTGACCATTATTCTGTGAAAAAAGATGTATGAGGGGAGGGGTTTCATGCCATGGTTCAATAAAAGCTGTGTGCTGCTGTAGTTCACCACTCAATTGAAGGGAGAAATCTCTTGAAAGCTGAGCCCACCTGCAGACGTCTCACTGGTAAAATCTGTAACTGTTGTCTGTTGCTTCTTATTGCTCCTTTCTACAGAAATGAACGAGCACACTGGAAGGTGAAACAAGAGCCCGTGAGAACCTAGGAGTCAGAAAATTAAATTGGTGTCTGTCCCTTTAAGAGAGGTCTTAAATTAGATTGAGAAAATTCCTTCCAACAGTACCTTGCTGAGGGGCAAAGACATGTGACAGGAGGAAACTAGAATAGAACCTAAGACCCCCAATTGCACTTCAAAGACTCTACCTACTGAGCCACAGTCGCCTTACAAAAGTCATAAAGAAGACGTAGGTCTTAAGAGCAGATTTAAAATTGGCTAGTGAAGACAGAAGAGGCAACTTTTAAATAAATTTGTAAGATAACATATTTCTTATTCAAGAACATCTTGGAAAGGTGATGTCTTCTTGGCAGACTAATTAAAAGAAATTATAGTTTTGACACCTTTTATCTAAACACGTTTGAGGCCAATGTCTTAATGTCACAGTGTTGCAAAAATGTTCTCTGAACTGTGGTTTGCAACTACGGGTCAGGTTTCTCACTTTCTCCCAACAGCATCATAGTTTACGCATTGTGCAAAGTTTTTAAACTAGTGGTTGTGTGTATGGGATAAGATTTGTGCCAAAAAGATCAACCAATAAATAAAGTCTTACACAAAATCTACAAGAATAAAGCAACTGAATAGAACATTTCAGAAGCATAAATGTGAATTTCACAAACAAAAATCACTCTAAAACAAAATAAACTAATTCATAAGTAAATATTTATATTTCAAAACCAAAAATGTATTTTTACTTCCTAACTATTCTTATTATACTATTACTATATCCTATTTCTTTGATACAACTTTTTGGTCCTTCACTATTTAGGCTGTTATTCTGAAGAGCATGTTTTGGTTCTGTAGACGAGCCCTACTTCTGCTCCTCGGATTTTGCTTCTGCTTTAAGTTTTTGCTTTTGCTTTTGCGATTGAAAGTCTCAGTGGGAGGGGCTCATCAGCGCTCCGATCTCATTGGTTACGAGAGTTTGGAGTGAGTGGCTCGCTGTTTGCCAGACACCATTTAGAAGAAGAAGAAGAAGAAGCGGGTTATTTATACACACTCAGTTTTACTGTGACCAAGAAGGACGGGATTGAGAATTTGACCACATCACAGTCTATTTTTATTTATTTTCTAAGCTGAGGAAGCCTAATGCTTTTATTAAAGAAAAATATAATTTCAACCTAATAACCAACCAGATTGTTGAACCCCAAACAAATACAGTTTTTTTTATCCGAAATGCTTTGAAGCGACCAATTGAAAGGCTTTGTTCGGTGAAAAATAGTTTAAATATTTGTGCCTTACATCAGTGAGGATCTCCCTCTTTTTCTGAAACATAACTCCATTTACCAACCAATCTGTTTCAGAAACATCCAATTATAAAAGAAAATTTTTTTAAATCAGGTGCGACTAGATTTGCAGCCTGTTACGGAGAGATTTTTTAGTTCAATAAACACCTGTATTGTAGATTATTCTCCATCTATATTGGTTATCAAATATTTTATGTCCCATCAATTTATCACCTCGGATTTCAAGTAGTCAGGGATATATAGACCAAAGTCTTCTTTGTCATTAAACCCAAATCCTTTGTTTGGATGCAGTGCTAAGAACACATGGGGTACTGCTTCATCAATTATTTTATATCACAATAACTGATCAGAAACAAAGAACTCGTCTGCAGAATCAAAACATGCTCTTCAGAATAACAGCCAAAATAGTGAAAAACCAAAAAGTTGTGTCAAGTACCTATTCAAATACAATGAATAAAAAATTTAACGCAGCACTTGTTTTTGCTCCTATTTTTCATGAGGTGAACTCAAAAGATCTGAAACATTTTCTATATACACAAAAGACCCATTACTCTTAAACGTTGTTCACAAATCTGTCTTAATCTATGATAGTGAGCACTTCTCCTATGCAAAGATAATCCATCCCACCTTACATGTGTGGCATATCAAGGTGCTGATTGGACGGCATGAGTATTGCACAGGTGTGCCTTAGACTGGCCATAATAATAGGCCACTCTGAATTGTGCAGCTTGATCACAAAGCACAACGCCACAAATGTCACAACTTTTGAGAGAGCGTGCAATTGGAATGTTGACTGCAAGAATGTCCACCAGAGCTGTTGCTTGTGAAATGAATGTTAATTTCTCTACCATAAGCTGTCTCTAAAGGCAAGAATTTGGTAGTATATCCAACCAGCCTAAAAACCACACAAGCCCAGGACCGCCACATCCAGCATGTTCACCTCCATGATCGTCTGAGACCAGCCACCCAGACAGCTGCTGCAACAATTGGTTTGCTTAACTAAAGAATTTCTGTAAAAAATGTCAGAAATCGTCTCAGGGAGGCTCATCTGCAACTCTTGTCGTCCTCATCGGGGTCTGGACCTGACTGCAGTTTATTGTCGTAAGTAGGGATGGGCATAATTAATCGACGATCGATTAATTGATCATTAAGAATTTCGTCAATGACATTTTTTAACCAATTAATTAATGCATGTTCTGTTGCGTAGTGTGAGTTTTGAAGGAATGCAATTAATTTAGCTATGTGGCAGTAATTTAACACTTTACCACACGAGGGCGATGTCTAAAATAAAACCCACAGGCCGACTCAGTTTCTTGCAAGTTTCTGTGTATTTCAAAAGTAGCATTGTCATGAAGAGGTCACAGCAAAGTGTGGCGTGGGACCACTTTGACAAAAAAACAAACAAAAAAAAACAAACAAGTGTCGGTTCACTGCCAACACTGCGAAGCTGTGTATAATTACTTGAACGCACTTCCAACCCTGGTTAGAAGCAGAGCATCCTGCTCTTGGTCTCAACCTAGCATCAAGTTGGTGTTAGCACGGAGGAGCCGAGATGCACAACGAGCAGAGAAAGTTACTCACCGATTACTTTCTGAGGGAGGCTCCGCCAACCCTGGATTGCACCCCTACAGACTGGTGGAAAATGAATTAAACAAGATTCTAGAGGCTTGCCAAGTTAGCCCGGAGGTATGTGTATCACAGCGACGTCTGTCCCTCACAGCAGGTGATCTCAGCGCTGCAGGTCAGACGCGACAGCAGCCTGGTGATCGTCAGTCTGCTCACCAGGCTGCTTTCACTTCTGACCCCAGCGCATGTTAACATGCTCATCTTTCTCAACAAAAATCAGTAGACTGCTGCTAAAGTTGTATATAAGTTACGGTTTCTTTTGTTTTTGTCTTTTTTACTCTGTTAATGAGCCTAATTTATTGTTAGGTACGCAGATCTCTCTCATCCTCTTTCTCGACTGTCTTTTTTGCTAGGTTTTGCCAAATGTAACACAGAAATATCAGATCTTTAAGTATTATATTTTTTTTATTAAGTTATTGTTTAACATGACTTTTTTTATTTATTATTACTTTTTTGGAGAAGAAAAAAATGAGCGTCAGTTGTGTTAATGAGTACCGTCTTTTAGCTTTCGGCTCCGCTGCTTATAGCGCATATTTTCTTTGTGCAACTACCGTGAAATAATTCTGTTTAACTTCCATAAGAGGTGTCCCACTTGTAATGAAGATCTCAATGAGGAAACACGCTATTTTTCTATTCTCACTGCATTTTAATATAGCCTATGAACACTGAATTTTGATATAAAAATATCAATGATTAATCGAAAATCCTTAATTCGTTAATTCTCCTGATGATCGATTAAGACAATTTAATTGAATGCCTATCCCTAGTCGTAACCAACATGAGTAGGAAAATGCTCACATTCGATGGCGTCTGGCACATTGGAAAGGCGTTATGTTTATGGATGAATCCCGGTTTTCGCTGTTCAGGGCAGATGGCAGACAGCATGTGTGGCGGCGTGTGGGTGAGCCGTTTGTTGACATCAGTGTTGTGGATCGAGTGGCCCATGGTGGCAGTGGAGTTATGGTATGGGCAGGCGTATGTTATGGATAACGAACACAGGTGCATTTTATTGATGGCATTTTGAATGCACAGAGATAGAGTGATGAGATCCTGATGCCAATTGTTGTGTCTTTCATCCACAACAATCACCAAATGTTGCAGCATGATAATACACACCCCCATGATGTAAAAATCTATACACAATTCCTGGAAGCTGAAAACATCCCAGGTCTTGCATGGCCAGCATACTCAACAGACATGTCACCCGTTGAGCATGTTTGGGATGCCCGGGATCGGCGTATATGACAGCGTGTTCCAGTTCCAGTTCGAACAGCCATTAAAGAGGAGTGGACCAACATTCCACAGGCCACAGTCAACAACCTGATAAACTCTATGCAATGAAGATGTGTTGCACTGCGTGAGGCAAATGCCACAAATGCCCCCCCCCCCCCCAGTAAAGCGAAGCTACACATTTCAGAGTGGAATATAACTGTCACCAGTCTAAGGCACACTGGTGCAATACTGATGCTGTCCAATCAGCACCTTGATATGCCACACCTATAAGGTGGGATGGATTATATTGGCACAAGAGAAGTGCTCACTATCACAGAATTAGACAGATCTGTGAGCAATATTTGAGACTAGTGGGTCTTATGTGTATAGAAAATTTTTCAGATCTTTGAATTCAGCTCATTAAAACTGGGATCAACAAAAAGTGTTGTGTTTATATTTTTATTCAGTTAGATGATACAGATATTCTTTAAAAATTATACAATGTGATTTCCTGGAATTTCTTTCATTCTCTCTCTCACAGTTGAAGTGTACCTATGATTGAAATTGCAGACCTCTCTCATCTTTTTAAGTTGGACAATTTGTACAATCAGTGGCTGCCAAATAGTTTTCATCATTCAAAAGAGTAAAAAAAAGTATTTAGAAACAATCCATGCACACCAAAAGACCTCAGTCTCCTCAGCAGGTCTGACTCTTCCTGTAGAGAGAATCAGTGTTGTGACGCCAGTCCAGTTTATTGTTAGGTTAACATCCAGGTACTTAGAAGAGTACACTATCTTAATGTTGTCTCCATTCTGTCCATTCTGGATGTTTATCAATGTTTCAATTAAAGCAAATAGTTTTCCATATTTTCAAGTGTTGTTAATTGCAGCCTAACCCATAGGCCTACAGGAAGCCTGCAGTAAACATTAAATCGGTTTTATCTGTTTGGGTTTTAAAGTGAGAGATAGATAAAGAGGGAGATTATGGTTTTAATAATAGTACTTGCGAGAATTTGGAAGTACTTTCATCCCTTAGTACTAATGACCATTTTCACCCAATATAAACCAAACAGGAACTGTGCAGTCCCGCTAGAGGATCAAACGTTCCATGTTTCTGTACTGTCTCAGCTAAGACAAACAAACTGAACAAAAAGAAACAAAGAAAGATAACATTTGAGAATACAGAATGATGAAGCACACAACAGGTAAAAGAGTTCAGAGGAAAATTAAACCAAGCTCTAAGCAGGAGGGGGACCACAGCCTCTTACCTCTTACATCCTCATCCTCGATGGTAGTGTTGGCACTCTCACTGGACTCCTGTAAAAAACACAAATGAGAACATGTGAGTGAACTCTGGCCAAAAGTTTTCTACTTGAGCACTAAACAGACAGAAGGTGTAAGAAAATGGGAACGGCTTTATAGAGATTATAGATCAACTTCAGTTGATGAACGAATCGGTTAGGTTTAATATTTCAGATGGTCATCTAAATTCTCCTAATTGCATCAGGTTTGAGGAATATCATGTTCTTTTAACACTAAAGATGACAAGGTTGTTAAAATTGAACCCAAATTTGACATTTCCCATTTTTGCCCATCTCAGTGTGAAGCCAAAACCGATACAAAAAAGTCTGCCTTTGGCTGAGTTTGCATGATGTGGTTAAACTAAAGCTGTCCCAATCCAGTCCAAAATATCGCTATTAGAAACTCTGATGAAACCTGACGCCTGATAACCGTTGGTGGTCTACTGCCAAAAAGCCAGAACTATATTTTAGGCCAATGCTTATAATGTTGTGGTTCTACTGAATTTGTTTTTTTAGCCCTTGATAGTAACATTTGAAGTGAAAGAGCAATTGTATGGAACCTTTCATCATCCTCTCTGTCTGTATCATGTGATTTGCTCTGCAGGGTACAAAAAGCTGATGAACTGCACCAAAAGCAGCTGAAACAATATTTCTTAAATATCATCACTTTTAAAGAAGGACAACTAGTTTTTTTTTTGTTTTTTTTTGTCTGTTCACGATTCAATGAAACAAATATTTATCAAACTATAGAGGAAATAGCCTAATGCAAGCTTAGCACCTCAGCAAACTGATCAGGCTAGAAATATCAACAAGAGCAAAGCCTGTTAATTTATGACTGTACTGTGCATTAAAGCTAACAAGTTCATGCTAATACATGGGATTGATTTCATGACCTGAACCATGAACTAGGACTGCCTGCCCAATGACTGAAGAAATTCCAGATCAGCACATAAACAGTTTTAGTACTGATTTATTTTCTCGTGTCAAACATTAACGTGTATAAATAAACGAATGAGGATCAAACAGAAGTTAATGGATATTTCTAACTCATTTTCTTGATGCAAAGGTCTACTGAAGAGTTCATATTAGTTGAATGTTTTTGCTAAAATACAAGTTATTTTAAAACTAAGTGAAAAGAAAATTTTGGTACCATCTCTTCAAGTGTGTTTATTAAGTAGTTTTAATAAAGTGAAAAAAATAAGATGATTTTAATAGTCAAATGACATATGTGATAATATGTTCAACAAGGAGCCATTTTATTGGGTATATCTACACAACACTCTCACTATGGACAACAACAGTTATGACCTACAACACCATCAGATAGCACAGACTAGCACAAAGCATGAAAACAAGCATGAGTGTGTTCCCACAATGTCAGTTCATGAATTATATGCTATAACATTGATCCAAATGTCTTCACAAGATCACCAACACATGGTGGATGCACTTGCTCTGGTCTGAAAAGGATTTGACCTGGAATGGTTTGGTATTCATGCCATTGTATGGTTCCTATATTGTTCAATGCATGCATAATCCTTTTGTCCCAATGCTGTAAGAGTGATACAACGATGAAGCTTTACATAGTTTAAACACTGAAATGGAAGTATGAACCATTATGTGAGCCATTTAGACATAAAAATGAAAAGAAATGAATTAACATGGTGGCCAGTGGCAATACAAAACATTTTGTAATCAGAAAAAAACACATGCAACAGTTTGCGTGCGGACGTCATTACTTTTCCACAACATGATACGTTTTCAGAACCAATGGAACACAAACATGTTCAGAAGCAACAATAAAGCTTGGCACTAAACAGCATGGCAGCAGGAAACTACAGCTTCAGAACAGCTTCTGATCCGCTGGATACCTTGTTTCCATCAGCTGGGTTGTGGATAACAGTGGTTTGAGGCTCCTAATTTGAAAGGACCCACAACAGAAGAAAAGGATGGTGCAAAATGACAGCGTTAGGAGGCAATTTTAACAGAAAGATGTGAAGACGGGTAAAGGGATAGAAATGGAAAAGAAAGAACTGAGAATAAAAAGCAGAATCATAACAACACAGCAGCAGAATAACTGACCAATGGAATGATAAAAGAGTAGAAACTGGAGATTATACTACTAAACCAGGATGATTTGAAACAAAGAAATCACAGTAGAATATCTGTTAACAGAGATTAAATGGGACATTCCTACCAATCCGCTGCAAACTAACGACCCACTAAGCTCAACTTTACAAACATATCAGTTCAAGCTTAAAGTTATAGAGATAAAGGAGAACCAGTTGGCCCTACAGCCCATGTGATTGCAGAACTACTTGCTACTTGCTACCACACTGGAGAAAACACATACAGACCCTAAAGCTGGATGCTCAGCAGGAGAACTCATTTTCATGATGTTTTCTTGAATTTTGTTGGCCTAGTTCAGGGGTGCCCAACCCTGGTTCTCGAGACCTACCATCCAGCAACTTTTAGGTTCATCCCTTGATTTTTCTTAGCAGATTATTGCTGCACTAATTGTCAGGGAATCGGTTGTCATGAGGTAAGCTGCTGACGCAAGGCAAGGCAATTTTATTTGTATAGCACAATTTCAACAACAAGATAATTCAAGGTGCTCTACATGATTGGGGGATTAAATAAAAATAGCAGTAAAACACAGACAAAGCATATAAAGTAAAAACAGCAATAAAACAAGAAGTACACACAAAACATATGATACATGAAAACATTACTCAACGGCAGCTCTAAAAAGATACATTTTTAGCCGTGATTTTAAAGAACTCAGTGTTTCAGCAGCTTTGCAGTTGTCTGGAAGTTTTTTCCAGATTAGAGGATCATAGAAACTGAAAGCTGCTTCTCCATGTTTGGTTCTGATTCTAGAGATGTTGAGTAGACTGGAATTAGAGGACCTGAGTGGTCTGGGGGGGAGGTTCGTATAGAAACAGTAGATCTTCAACATACTTTGGTGCTAAGCCATTCAATGATTTATAAACTAGTAGACGTATTTAGAAGTCTATTCTCTGAGCTACAGGGAGCCAGTGTAAGGACTTTAGAACTGGGGTGATGTGCTCTACTTTCCTGGTTCTAGTGAGGAACACGAGCAGCAGCGTTCTGGATCAGCTGCAGCTGTCTGGTTGACTTTTTAGGCAGACCTGTGAAGACACTGTTGCAGTAATCAATCTGACTAAAGATAAACGTATGGATGAGTTTTTCTAGGTCCTGTTGCAATATCAGTCCTTTAATCCTAGAAATGTTCTTCAGGTGATAGAAGGCTGACCTTCTTATTGCCTTTATGTGACCCTGGAGGTTCAGGCAAACATATAAAAGATGTAAAAAAAAAAAATTCCAACTCTGAGTTAACTCTGGGTGGATTCAGAGATGGACAAATAACAGGTTCAGACGGAGTCACCATATTTTATTATTCTATGCAACAGTTTTAATTTTGAAGGCACAACGTAGATGAATGCATCCATTTTCAGCAGCATCTTGGACAGCATGTAATCCAAACATGTGTAAAGTGTTTTGCCCCCAGTCTGACTGACCGAAGACATTTTTCTGATTCTGACGAAGCACGAGTGAGTCTGTGATTGTCATGCACAAAAATGACCACCCAAGAACCTGTTTCCAGATAAAAATGGTGTTCTTTGAGCTGTTTTTAGTAGTTCCTGACCACTGCAGAATGATACCATCAGACAGAACCTTCAGCAGTACAAATGTCGGACTCTGGTCCAGCTACAATAAGCACCTGCTGGAACTAGTCTCCAAGACGTTTTCTGATAGGATGACATGGAGAAGGAGGTCAAACTCACTCTGTCTGTGTCACAACTCTGAGCCACCAAGCAAGGTAGTCACAGCCTGATACTGGCCAACCTATGTAAGGGTTAGTGGCCTTCTCAGTTCGAGGGTGTGATGTAGTGATGACTGGATAACCACTTAGCCAAAGTTTTTTTTCCCATGAGAGCTGCCATAGTGCATCACATCATTTCTTGCTATCAACACACTGGACAGGTTGCTGTAAAGTTTAGCTATGGGTAGTATCATCAGCTCTTGATAAGCAGTGATATATGACACCAATGTGTTTTAGCCTTTAGAGTGGTACATGACCAGCTGGGTATTTGTCACAGCTCCCTTCTGCAGGGCATGGACAGCTTGACTGGGCATTTAAGAATGGCCAAAGGGACCTTAGATAAGGATGCATCTTTGCAGCTTTAAGGCAGACATGTTCTGTCGAAGACCCTTGTCAAAAATGTCCAAATTGATGGTCGACCTTTCTTTTGCTTGAGCATCAGCTGAAGTACAGAATACTCCTTTTGTTCCAAAAGTCTCCCATAAATTCCTAAGTGACAACACTTAGAGATATTCGAGATGTTTCACTTCAGATATTGGTGGTCACAGCAATCCGGCTGGCTGCTGTAACAATGGCACATCAGAGACCAGCGATAAGCGAAACCATCTCAGTAAGGTTAGAGTCTCATTCTCCACAGAGGGCAGAGTAATGTGCATTTTCTACCTTTAGACAATAACACATGACCACTAGGGCTGCAAACAGGGCCAGACCATGGCATAGGCAGTATAGGCAAATGCTAAGGGCGCCGTATACCCTGGGGGCGCCAGAGGCGCGTTAGTGACTTTATGTTTTATTGTACTTCATTGACACTGCGACGAGAGGAGCATTAATGGGATTTACATGGCATTGACATTCTCTCATAAGTTGTTACTATACTGCGACCAGTGGAGACTTATAGAGATCACACATACTTTTAGCTCACGGTGCAGAACACAACATTAGGTGCCGCAAAGCAGGATGGGAAACCACCTTCTACCAGTCAGACTTCTTTTACCCGGCCGCCATTCGGTTTTCGTTCAAAAAAAGTTAATATGTCAAAGCGTCCCAAATTATCTGGTGCCCAGGGGAGGAAAAAAAGAGGAGGAGGAAAAACGCACCAAAGACAAAGGTACTGTTACAGTAAAGATGATGTTAACGATATTATTTTGATGTTACAGAACAATGATCAATAATGCCATTAGCCATTAGCATGTATGGTTAGCTAACAGTGGCGGCTGGCCGATAGAGGGCAATAGGGCGCCCCCCCCCAGTGTCTACAAAGTGTTTTTTTTTTTTTTTTAATTAACAATAATCACATATTCTGAGTTAATTGTGTGTTTAAATTTGTATCAAAGTATCATATATAAAAATATATATCATTTTCGGAGAAAAGGTTCCCGCTGCATTGCTTGGGGCGACAGAAAGATCGCCCAAGCAGTGCAGCAGCCGCCAATCACTGACAAGAAATTCGCACATAGCAATAGGAATTTATCCAATCAGCGTCGTTGATTCGGCTGCATGAGGGGCGATAGAGAAATCGCCCCAAGGCTGTGAGGGTGGGCAAGATATCTGGTGGTGACATTGGCAGTGTAATTTCTCTGCCACAAGGGGGCGCTGCTGTAAGCTTTGTGCGTACATTTTTGTGTAAACCTAATAAGTTATTTGTTTCCAGTTTGGTTCTAAACTTGTTTGTGCAATTTTGTATTTATGTTTGGAATAAGAATGCCTCAAGTTGTTAATATTGACATTAAAATAATCCGTATTTCACATAGTACTGGTATCCAGCCGTTTATGTTCAATTGTTTTGGAATGATATTTGAAAATGACTTGACTTGATAAGCTATATGCACAGCTCCACTACTTCCTGAACTAAGTACAGCCCTTTTATTTCCTGTCTGTATCGGACAAACTGATCAATCCAGGTGTGTCTGACCTCAGTAGTCACAACAACAATGGTCAGACACACCTGGATTAATCAGTTTGTCCAATGATGTAAGACAGGAAATAAAAGAGCTGTACTTAGTTCAGGAAATACTGGAATTGTGCAAATAGCTCAGAAAGCACAAGTTTGATTAAAAAAAAAAAAAAAAAAGCACAGCCCCACCAAGAATATTTTTCACCAGCCGCCACTGTTAGCTAATCTATAAATAGGCAGCGCTATCTGCTAGTTCTAACCAAAATATTAAGAGTCAATGGTTCTAACAGATAAGCCTAGCGCTATTATTATGAAAAAATAGTAATATGAGTACCTTCCTCGGACAAATGTGTAAATATTAGATCTAATCAGCAGGTGTATTAATGTTAATTTCATTGGCATCATTATCTCACGGTTTCCCAGCTTGTAATAATCAATCAAAATACCATTAATAATCATAATAATAATTCCATAGTTGTAACGCCAGCTGTTAACTGAGTTACAGCTCATATTGTCTATAAAGTGTGTTTATCATGTTAAACCGTACACCCGTGTTAAAGTGCACATCATTAATGTTAGAGCATAACTGCAGTTTACTGATTCTTTTGCTTTCTGTTAATTAGAATTTCATTGTAATGACAATAACGTTTAAATTATTACTAATATGAATTACTAATATAATTTGTATCTGAAAAAATACATTGTATTTTATAAACTATGGTCTACATATTTTATTTATGTCTAGGTTTCTCATTGATATTAATTCATTTTATTGTATTTTTTTAATCATGTGTTTATTATTAGACTGGTGTCACATACTCCTCTTCTGTCTTCAGATGTGCTGCTGAGGTTTCTCAGTCCCACCCTTGCCAATCCCTCTGTTGCCTCCACCTCAGCAGCACAAACCAGCAGTGATGCACCAGCATCAAGCGCTCCTCCTGTCGCCTCCACCTCAGCACAACCTAGCAGGTATGCAGCAGCATCAAGTGGACCTTCTGTTGCTCCAATAGACCCAGCTGACTGGCTTTGAATGTGCAATTGTTTTATTTCAATAAAAGAATGTCTAAAACAAAGCTATTACGTTTCTTGTGAGTATATGTACACTAGCAGTGCAAGTACTGTACTGCGATGCACGGGGGCGCCACTTAAAATCTTGCCTAGAGCACCAAATTGGTTAGGGCCGGGCCTGGCTGCAAATGTACTAGTATTGCGATATTCCTGAATGGAATATGCCTATCATTCAGAACAGCCTAGACTGCAATAAGTCTCAGATAATTATTTAAGTACCATGCATTCAGTCTTTCTATTCTTTTAATATATTTGTTGACATTAGTTGTTTAGTGCAGCATGAAACACTTTAGAAGATAAAGTGGAAAAACTGAATGGTCGTAGGGAGACCAGTGTTTCCCACACATTAAACTCTGACCGCCACAGATTCAACACCGACCCAAAAAAATAAAAATTCAACAACCACAGTCACATATTGCATTTCTTTTTTACTCTATTTAAAACACGCAGCGTATTCGTTGAGCTGCATTTCCTTTCCCTGCTCTCTCTTCGTCTCTCTGTCACTCACGCGTCTCTCTCTCGCTCTCTCTCTCTCTCTCTCTCTCTCTCTCACACACACACACACACACACACACACACACACACACACACACACACACACACACACACACACACACACACACACACACACACACACACACACACACACACACACACACACACACACACACACACACACACACACACACACACACACACACACACACACACGCACACGCACACACACACATACCCCTCCGTGCACACCACGTCTGTCTGGATCACCTGTGGAGGCGTGGCCTATTTGGTCCAGAGAAGTCTGGCGAAAGGTCGGTATCTCATGAACACTTCTTTAGAAAGTTAACTATAGTTGCAAGTTTGCGGAAAAATGTAGGCTAGCCCAGTTGGGTTGTCGAGGTCAAAACACTATATGTAGCAGCTGTGAATCAAATAAACGTATTATAAATAATGTTATGTTGTTTCTTTACTCTTAAACTGAATTTTTACTGCTTCAATCCAGATGACTAGTTAAGTCAATAATAAAAGTTAATAATAATTATTTTTTATTATTAACCTTAATTAATCAGGAGTTAGGTAATCCCTTTCGGAATCCCTTCCCCCCCCCCCCTAACTATTATTTATTAATTATCATTTATCACAAGTCATACCATTAGTTATGTTTAACTAATATTTTGCAGCCCTAATAACTACTTCAGGTAACTGGAGTCTAACAGTGAGACCCAGCCAAGACTAAAGACCTGTGGTAACAACAGCCACAGCTGGCTTATAATAGCCCATTTGCCATTACAACAAGCATCAACAAGGGACAACGGAGCCCATATACAACTGTAATAAAGCTGCTAAAATGAAGAGACAGACATCAATGAACACCGTGGAAGTGATAAACAAGTAACCACATCACTGATGGTATGGTGGGCTGCAACAATTGACACCCATGCTATCACACTAAGGCAGAAAGGCAGGCAGTGTACCAGAACAGGAGCAGGTACAGGCTCTTTGGTGCTGGTGACTACATTGGCCTTGTTGTTGATCTGGAGGACAGTGGACAGAGAGACAGACGGGACAAGGCAGAAGTGACAAGGCTTAGTGTCCAAACATTGACGTAGAATCCAGAAGAACCCTGCAAAATGCAGCAGGTGCTTGTGTTAAAGTAACACTGTACAGAAAGACGGAAGTAACTCGGTCAATCAGTAAAGAACTGCGTAAAACTCGATGACATGGTCAAATCATTACAGGACTTTGTTCAGTGATGTGATGCATCCTTCCTACAGAATAACATCTTTAAAACCAAAGATATGCTTATTGGGTTTAGGAAAATCCCCCCAGCACAAGAACTCACAACAATAAAAGGCCAGAAAGTGGACACATACAAATATCTTGGCACAGTGATCGACAGTAAAATTTTATTTAAGGAGAACTGTGAGAGTAAAAAAAAGGGGAACCAGCGTCTTTTTTGCCTGAGAAAATTGTCGTCTTTTAAGGTAGATAAAACACTGTTAACCCCGTTTTATCGAGCTTTTATTTAATTTGTTTTTTTTCCTTTCCTTCTGCTTGGTCTTATTTTTTTAGTGTGTCTTTTAAAAATAAGAGCTGTCTGATCCAAATAGCGAAGTGGTTCAGTAGGATTACAGATTAATATATTAATTGATCAAAACAACCTGTATATAAGGAGACACAGCATTTTGTATGAAGTTATTGACTTGCCGCATTCACTCCTCCTGAATGATATGTAGTGACAATGAAAATTAGATGTCCCTTTTAACTTTGAACAGAACCAGAACAAGGTTTCTTGTGAGCAGCCAAATGCCGCAACCAACAAGGTTTTAGTCAACCGTCAAGTTTTACAGTTTTCATGATATTTATTTTTTTCAGAAATTTCTCCCAGAATATAAGAAACCCAACCATTCCTCTTGGACTCTTATTATCTTTATTGAAAAATGTAATTTTGTATGAAATGTAAAATGTAGCAAAGTGGCAGTTCCGTCAGATAAAGCCCAGTTTCTCATGACTTTCAATGGTGTTTAAATTGCATTAAGCCTGTGCTGTAAAGATTTAAGATGATCCAAGAGCCAGGCCTGGAGATGGGGCACGATGGCGAGCGCCTGGTGGCCGGGTCTCTACCCATAGGATTGAGCCGGGCTCCGCCCAATGAGGAAACATTGGCCCCCCTCCCATGGGTCACCCAAAGGGGGCCCATGGAAAGGGGGAAGATTGTGCATGCATGGTGGAGGGGGGTATAACTGTGATCACGCTTTTAAATATGTGGGAGAGTGATGGGAATCTGGTGTTTGTGGGGTCATTTTAATCCTGCAAAGCACTTTGAGCTGCAACTGTTGCATGAAAAGTGCTTTATAAATAAAGTTTGAATGATTGATTGAATGGGGCCAAAGGGGTTGGTGCAGTGCGAGATGGGCGGTGGCCAAAGGCGGGGATCTTGGTAGTCTGATCCTGGGCTACAGAAGCTGGCTCTTGGGATGTGGAATGTCACCTTTCTGGTAGTGAAAGAGCCTGACCTGGCATGCGAGGTTGAGAGGTTCCAACTGGACATAGTCGAATTGGAACCAGTTTCCTCGGGAGGGGTTTTACATTTTTCCAATCTGGTGTGTTGTGGTGGTGTGGTTGGGAGGAATAGACCCCCGATCTAAAACCGAGGGGTGTTTGGTACTGGACTTCTGTGCTCGTCATGAATTGTCTATAATGAACACCATGTACATTAATAAGGGTGTCAATACGTTTTCTTGGCACCAGGACACCTTAGGCCACAGTTCAATGATGGACTTCATTGTCGTTTCATCTGATCTGCTACTGCATGCTGTTTTGGACACTGGGGTGATAAGCAGCCTGGAGCTGTCCACTGACCACTACCTGGTGGTGAGTTGGCTTTGATAATGGGGGGAGGATGCCAGTCAGACCTGGCAGACCCAAAAGTGTCATGAGGGCCTGCTGGGAACGTCTGGCGGAGTCTCCGGTCACGAGCTTTGGGTAGTAACCGAAAGCAAGAGATCTTGGATACAAGCGGCTGAATTGAGTTTCCTCCTCAGGTTGTCTGGGCTCTCCCTTAGAGATAGGGGGAGAAGATAGATCATCCAAGAGGGGCTAAGAGTAGAGCAGCTGCTCCTCCACATTGAGAGGAGCCAGTTGAGGTGGCTTAGGCATCTGGTTAGGGTGCCTCTTGGACACCTCCCTGGTGAGGTGTTCCAGGAATGTCCCACCAAGAGCAGACCTAGAGGAAGACTTAGGACAAGCTGGAGGGACTATGTTTCTCGACTGCCCTGGGAATGCCTTGGGATTCCCCCAGAGGATCTGGCCCAAGTGGCAGGGGAGAGGGAAGTGTGGGTCACTTTGCTTAAGTTGTTGCCCCCAAGACCCGGGGTCATGGGAAACATACAATGTATAGATGAATGGGTCAAACATTTGGCATGCATCATGTAGTAAAAACATCTAAGGAGTTGCAGAAACTACTGAAATTAGGTTAAGAACTGTCCAAGGCAGTATTAAAAACCGGAAGGAAATTGGGAAACCATATCCTAAAAGATGGTGAAGGACAACCTCTTTAACATTCTGTGAAATCAAATCACTCATAAACAACAGCAGAACTCAGGACTATGTTTAATAGTGAAAGTAAGAGCATTTTCAGAGATAATGTGTAGGGAACTCAAGGGATTGGGACTGAACTGCTGTGTAGCAATAAGAAAGCTTCACTAATCAGTGAAGCCAACCAAAGACAAATACTTCAGTCTGCAAGGAAGCATAAAGATTGGCCTCTGGAGCAATGGAAGAAGGTCATGTTGTCTCATGAGTCTAGATTTACCCTCTTCCAGAGTGATGTGCACATCAGGGTAAGAGAAGAGGCAGATTAAGTGATTCACCAATCATGCCTAATGAATGAGCAGATTATTCCATCAATGGATTTTTGTTCTCTGATGTCAATTGTGAAAGCATGGCTCAGGGAGCATGAGCATCGTTTTCACACATGGAAAGGACCCCATGTTTACACCACAACCCCACTGAGAATCTTTGGGATGTGCTGAAGAAGACTGGGCAGTGGTCTGACTTTCTCATCAATAAAACAAGACCTTGGTGAAATATTAACGCAACACTGGATGAGAATAAATCTTGTAATATTGCAGAAGCTTATAAAAACAACACCACAGCAAATGCCATAATCAAAGCTAAAGGCGTCCCACAGAATAGCAGAATAGTGTGTGTGAACTTTTTGGCCAGACAGTGTGTATTTGCACACAAATAAACTGTTATGATAGTCTCTCAATATAATAACCTTGTTTAAACAGCTACACAACCAGCTTGTACTTTGCCTAAACAACAAGAGCTAAGGTTAGCACTGGTTTAGGTTCCACAATATGAGTGTCTGTTTTCTGTAAACGGAAATGCTTGAATCTGTATTCAGAGCAAGGAAAAGGTGTAGCAAGTTTTTTTCTCAGCTTAATTGTAGTAACAGCTGGGGGGGGTATGCTTACTGTATTACTGTCTTACTGTATGCTCCAAAGAGCTGGAGAAAAACAACAGACCATAAGGCACTTTTTCTGGCAGCTTATTTAAAACACTTAGGAACAGAGAAAAAAGCAGCTTTGAGTTTTAAAACACACTTGTCTTGCTAGTAGTAGTGAGGACCTTTATTGAATTCCATTCATTTTAGTGACTGCATTATTAACCCAGACACTTTTCCTAACCCTAACCTTAAAAGGTAAAACTTAATTCAAGCTATACCTGTAAAACCAACCTGTAGAGCTCAGTAACATTGTCAGAAGGTGAGAACCAGGGAAAATGTCCTGAATCTGATTTAAAGCTGCAGTTCGGAGAATATATTTATGTATCAAATTTTTATAAATCTTTAAAATGATGGTGGGGTTCAATACTATGATAAAAGGCTAGTGCTCCACAACACTTGTTATTAATCCCACCTTCCTCCTGTAGACTCCTATGCATTTCACACTGAGCACCGAATTGTTTGGCCAAAAGAATTCGAGTTTCCACATTGTCGGCTGTCAATCAACTTGCATGCGGATCGTGAAAACATGTGAACATGGGGCACATAACACACAGACGGCTCCGTGTCTTCCCGTTTACGGTCGCCATATTGTGAGAGAGCATCAGTCATGCAGAAGTTGCTCACCTCCGAAAAGTCCATAGCAACAATACAATCGGGTGGTGCTCAATAGCGCTTGCTGCTTACTTCTTTGACTCGCTGTGTCGCCACAGGTGATGCACGTGCACAACTGCTGCGGTAGGGCTGGAGGGAGGGAAGGGGGGAGTGTTTTGGGAGGGGCCTTGGTACGTCGGATTCAAAAAATCTCTCTCCCTAAAATACTCCGGACTGCAGCTTTAAATAGTCCTCACTTTAAAGGTAAAAAACCTGAAATGGGGAAAAATTGTCCTCAGTAAGATTTCTAATCAAGAGCGCACGCACACGCACACACACACTTTCAGCTTGAGCGAAAGGTTTTCCTCTTGCTTCAGGACAGCAGAGAAAACGGTGACAAATAAAGCAGATCCTCCTCCCCGGATTCACGTTAATCATGCGTTCTTCATTTCCAGCCGTTTCCTCAGCACTACTCCTTTGCTCAGACCCAGCGACCATGTGGAGGCCGATGTTTACTGGGAAAATCTTTCACAGCCACTCAGATGGATTTAACTCAGGAAATCCAAACCTCTGTTCCAATCCATTTCATCAACACCATCATAACAATATTTGAAGAACAATAGTGGCCTGACGTGTTTAAACGAAAACTCCAGAGCCAAACAATAGGTAATGAGTACAAAGGGCCTAGTGTGAGAAGATAGAAGAAGTGAGAAGACAGAGAGGGAGGACACTTACTTTGACACCATCTGGTTTTTTGTTCAGCAGGCTCTTGGCTGCTGTGAAGACAAAAATAATGTGAGCAAATCAGCAACCAGCTGGAATTAACAAGTGCACACTAGCATTAATAGAGACAGGCACAAGGTCTGTTCAAGGCTGGCCAATTACTGACTGCCTCAGGGTGGGCACCCTACTACAGTTGGAAGCAGAGGAGAAAAATGCATATTGAGTTCAAATCAAACTTATAGAATCATCAGTCTGGAACATGCAAGGATTCATCTGATAAGACTGTTAAAGACACAGCGTCAGCATCAGCATCTGCTGTATTTAGCTACTCTGTTTCTACCCAGCTTTCCTTCATGCACTGGCATTTCATCTCAGTCAAATTAGAAAAGGAACATGGATTTATTATGGTGCTGGAATCTTGAAAGCTGATTGTTTTATTTGGTTTCTGTAACAGATGAATAACCACCTACTCTTTAGTTAACATGCATGGACAGATGTAGACATAGATCAGATGATTAGAAGTGACAGTCAGGGCCCCACAGGGGCAAAGGGCATCTGTGCATCCTTTACACGTGAAAGCGGGGTTTACATGCAAAGGAGTTATCAAACCATAGACATGTCCATCTTAAGAACTGATAGAAGCTTCAGAGTGGCATCAGATCTCCTCTGGAGGGGGGGCATACAGTTTGTTAGAGTACAATTGTTTTAAGTATTATAGCTGGTACAACAGCCAGTAGGCACTATTTGGTGTACATGCAAACCTGTGGTTAGACCGCAGCAGACATGTGTCAAACAGGTACCAGAGGTTGTAAATGGCATCATGAGAGAAGTGAGGTGTTAAAACAGTGAGAGCCTCAGACACAGACAGCACAATGAAGGTTAACCTCACAGTCTGTCCTGTTGTCTGCTATACAGCAAAGCACTGACATTAATTTCCTTATCTGAACCTTCCCACTACAGTCTGCCAGGACTCTTCAGACGCCTCCATGTAACCCAGTTTTATGGGGCCACAATGACTGCACAGCAAAGCCAATATAACTCCCGTAAAAAGGGGGTTTCCAAATACACAAATAAAATTATATAAGCATGGACAGAAGAAGATGTACTTAAAGTACCATGAGATAAAAAGTGCTCTGATATCCTGGCGAGAAATCACATTTTCATCATTTTTTATTATTTTCCCTGGAATAGCAGTTTTAAAAAACTGCATATTATTGTCAGCTATAAGAACGTTTCCTCTGCAGGTACCAGGGAGGTTTTCTGGGGAAATTATTACTACACCTCCATTTCCTCTGGATTTACCAGGGTAAAAACAGCTTAGCAGGGTAGAGATTTACCCCAGGAAGAGCTGAAAGAAGGGAAGTAGTTTTTCTCACATTTTCCAGGAACTTTTGGATAGTGTTTTGAGACAAGAAACTTCTAAGCATTTCAAATTGTTTACCTTTTTTCACCACATTGGTTTAAAATAATCTACATTGTACTGTCAACATTCAAAAAATATAATACATTCTAAATGGGTGATGGTTGTGTACAGCCATCTGTGGTGAAATAGAAAGTACATCCTTATTTAAAATTATATTCTGAGGTTTTAAACATGTTCTGAGACTACAGTCTGATTTAGGTTGCAAAGACGTCTCAACTGATCAGAAGAGAAGAGGAGGAAAAGAACTGAAGAGATTGTAGATAGTATTTTCTCACCATAATGTTAATGCGGTTAGTGTCATTATTAAACCATCCCCAAGAATTGCTGTTTTTCTTCTTCTTCTTCTTGTAATTTGACTTGAACTTTTCTCTGTCTGCTATGTAGTTGGCGCCACCCTTGGATGAAAGTTGTACTGTTGCCGTCACAGTGCATGGTTGCAAAACTTTGGAGAGGTCGCAGATCTGAGTGAAATTGGGCTCTCCCTCTTTCATTTCTAATAAAATTGGTATCAAATATTTGCGTTACATTTGTGCAATAAACATTTTTACTTGTTATGCTATCATAAAAAATAATAATGAAAATTTCCGGTGGTGGACAAAGATCAGCTACATTACCTAAAACCAGTGCTAGAGCTCTCATTTTCAATACTTTGAACTAAAAAAAAACAGATTTTTACTGAATTAACTTGAAGTGAGCGCAGCTCATCATGACATAATTTAGTGGTGATTTTTTAAGGGGTGAACAACATTTTTGTGCTGCTTTTTCAGGGCAAAACTTTGGATACTTCAGGCAAACAGCCACAGCCAAATCCTTCAAGCAAACTGTTGAGTGACTGCTGGATGTCTGTTGAGTGTTTGTACAGACATGGCACATCGGGGCTGATTTCTATAGGCTTAGACTGCTGGAGGACAGACTTACCAATTTTCTTCACTCTGCTACTTCCTTTTCTCCTACGACTCTCCAGTTGTATTACAGTACATTCTGTTATTTCGACTGTTAACTTTGTTTTCTCTCAGTGTTTTTCTCCCCATAGAAGATATACCTGGTCTGGTATCCTGCTTGGCTGCAATGCCCTGTTGGACGGGGGGCATCGAGTGGGATGATCCTTTCAGTAACTGAACATCCACTGTGTCCTGTTATCAACTTTTTACTTTCTGTAACATAGAAATTACTCTTATACCAGTTCTTCTGTTCCTTCTGTGTTCTGCTCTGTCTTCTCAAACCCCCAGACGGTCGTAGCAGATGGCCGCTCCTACTGACCCTGGTTCTGTTGGAGGTTTCTTCCTGTTAAAGGGGAGTTTTTCCTCTCCACTGTCGCTACATGCTTGCTCAGTATGAGGGATTGCTGAAGGATTGCTGTGGTTGAAATCTGCCCAACCTCACGCCAATGACTGACGCAATCTGCTGGGATTCCTTAAATAGGAAACTTTTTAACTGATTGGAATGTTTGTATAATTGTATTGAAATAACTTCTTGTTAAGTGCCTTGAGATGACATCTGTTGTGAATTGGCGCTATATAAATAAACTGAATTGAATTGAATTGAATTGAATTTCTGACATCACTGTGAACGCCCATACTAGTAATGCAAGGCAAGGCAATTTTATTTGTATAGCACACTTTCAACAACAAGGTAATTCAAGGTGCTTTACACGATGAGGGGATAAAGTAAAAACAGCAATAAAGCATAAAACACACAGAGAGCATATGACTTGTAAAAACATTACTCAAAGGCAGCTCTGTTAGTCGTGATTTAAAAGAACTCAGTGTTTCAGTAGCTTTGCAGTTTTCTGGAAGATTGTTCCAGATTAGAGGATCATAGAAACTGAAAGCTGCTTCTCCATGTTTGGTTCTGATTCTAGGGACGTTGAGTAGACTGGAATTAGAGGACCTGAGTGGTCTGGGGGGGGGGGGGTTGGTATAGTAACAGTAGATCTTCAACATACTTTGGTGCCAAGCCATTCAATAATTTATAAACTAGTAAAAGTATTTTGAAGTCTATTCTCTGAGCTACAGGGAGCCAGTGTAAGGACTTTAGAACTGGGGTGATGGGCTCTACTTTCCTGGTTCTAGTGAGGAACACAAGCAGCAGCGTTCTGGATCAGCTGCAGCTGTCTGATGACTTTTTAGGTAGACCTGTGAGGATACTGTTGCAGCAATCAATCCGACTAAAGATAAACGCATGGATGAGTTTTTCGAGGTCCTGTTGCGACATCAGTCCTTTAATCCTAGAAATGTTCATCAGGTGATAGAAGGCTGACCTTGTTATTGCCTTTATGTTCTACCACAGTCTGTATTTATGCGGATGTCATTGAAAACTTTGACGAGGACAGTCTCTGTGCTGTGGTGAGCACAGAAACCAGACTGAAAAAAAATCAAAGCGGTTGGTCATTGTTATGAAGTTATTTAACTGCTGAAACAGCTTTTTCAATAATCTTACTGATGAATGGAAGATTAGAGATCGGCCTGTAGTTCTGCATTAACATGTTTTCCAGATTATTGTTCTTTAGCAATGGTTTAATAACTGCTGTTTGTAATGCCTGGGGGAAGACACTTGACAGGAGGGATGAGTTAACTATTTGAATCGGATCAGATCCAATGACTGGGAAATGTTTGTTTTTTGTTATCTCACTGTGGCTAGATAGTTTAGCAGGGATGGTACTTTCAAAGAAAATACAGAAATTGTCAGATAATGCAACATCAACTATCGACATGTTGAATATATTTAAACCTTTGCTGATAATTAAGTTCAGAGTGTGTCCTCGATTGTGTATTGGGTGTTTGACATGCTGGATCTGGCCGATGTTATGAAGAGTGTCACCTAATGTTTTTGCTAGTCTGTCCCGGGGGTTGTCAATATGGATTTTGAAATCCCCCACAATGATTAATTGGTCAGAGTCGATACATATTACCAAAAGAAGGTCGCTAAAGTCAGTAAAGAAGTTAAAGTAAAGTTTCGGGGGGTTTGTATAAAACTCAGAAATAGAGCTTTGTTAGGCCCATTGATCCGGGTAGCTAGGTATTCAAAAGAGTCAAATGTGCTCAGGAATACCTTTTTAAAGTTCATCGAGTTTAAAATTTTGGCAATGCCTCCACCTCGTCTGTGTTTCCGGCTCTCGCTTAAAAAAATTGTAACTTGGAGGAGTAGATTCTATCAATACAAGTGTTTCATTATTTACATCTAGCCAGGTTTCTGATAAAAAAGGGCATGTATTTTATGTTCAGTGATGAATTTATTGATTAGGAATTACTTTCCTGATAAAAACCTAATGTTTAATAAAGCTCATTTATTTATTACCAGTTGGGGCATGGGCAGAATACATCCAGTGTTAGTGTTAGGCTTGATGTAGTCCAAGTTTTGGTGTTGGTTATGACCCAATTCTAATTTGTGCTTTCAGTCTATCTAAGAAATGTTTAAAACTGGGAGTCATTAGGTGTGGAGGAGTCTGATGACATCAGGATACTTGAAGAACGCTTTGTTGAGCGATGCACGTCTTGCTGCTGGTGATGTAGGAAGTGTTTGTTCTTTGTCAGCCTCTGAGGGTCGAGCAGCTGTCTGTGATGGTGATGTAATCTTCACTTGAAATGCTTGTTCTCTGATAGTATCCACGGGTCGTGCTTCGAGGTCATGCCCCTGAAGACTAAGATTACATAGAGCAACCTGATTTTTTTTTGCTGTGGAATTATTAAATTAGTGCAGTGGGTGAGTCCTACAGGTGATTTGTCCAAGACAACATCAACCGTCAGTATCTGACAGTTATTCAATAATACATTCATACACCTATTTGTTAATAATGTTATGGCCTTTTTGTATATTCTTTTAACATTTTTAAGAGTAAATATGATAAAGGAATAAGAAATATGTGCTGACTCATGAAAATGAATAAAAAGTGCTGCAATTCCTAGTGAGGATAAATTGGGAAAACACTGCTTAAAACAAACAGTGACAGGTCTTGTGTGTTTGATACTAGGGGGTTGCTATCAAACTCAGACCTCTTTAGAAGGAAATAAATGAAATAGGGTTGTAAAATATAGACTACACATCTAATGAGCATTTCCAAGCCAAAAAAGTATTGACATTAATCATCAAGACTTCAATTTACAACTTCAGATCAGTTTAAGTTGATTAAATTCCAGGTAATGGTCCTGATTTTGAGTTCTAATTGACTAATAGCAGTGGCAATAGCAATACCCTAATTCTAACCCCTACCCATTATAACAACTTGAGGAGATAATCATAACAAGATTTGTTTTATTTTGTTAAATGTAATTTCTACGGAGCCCCTAGAGGGAAATGGGCAAAAAAAGTTGGTTTCTCGTGCTCACCAGATACTTTCTCGTGCACGCAAGATACTTTCTTAAACAAGGGTGTCGATTTGTTTTTAGAATAACCATAAACTTGAATATAGTTTAAAGAATGCAGCGGACGATTATTATTACTTATTCATATATAAGTGCTGTATTTATCCATTTGACGTTTCACCTTTATTATATCAATAAAAGTTAAAAATTCAGACTGTTTTGTCTAGTTTTTCAAACAGCACTGAAAGTCAGCAGGCTGTTGGCTAAGAAGAATCATTAAATCCACATTGTAGCACAAAAAACAATGCTGACTATTTTAATAGTATTAGTCTCACAATCTCCGACCCGAAGCTCAGATGAGACCGGATTGCTCACACTGTAGGCTGTGTGCATTCGCCACAGATCATAGTCTTGAATTTGGAACTACCAAGACAAAGAAAATCCCTGAAGTGAGCAATGCGCAACAAAAACAAACGTGTTTCCTTGGCAACCCTGGCTGTTCTGTGCAGAGAAACTCCAGCTTCACTACAGTTAAGGGCATATATACTTTTACTGCAGTTGTTTTGTATTTACAACATACGTGAGAGAGATGAATAAACCAATGCAAGGAGCCTAATGCTGACTTTCAGTGCCCTTTGAAAAACTAGACAAAACATTCTGCCTTTCAACATTTATTGATTGAATAAAGATGTCACGTGACTCTCAGAGCGAAGGCGCCATGGTGGCAGGCATGAACATCATCAAAATGAACATCGACAGCTGTGATTTTACCATGTCAGAGTTTACTTCCCATTTTAAAACAGAAGATATAATTGTATATATCCTGGGAAATTAAAAAGATTAAACATATCTGACCCTTACCATGCCCCTGGGATATTTTTTAAAACTTCAGAAGCTGTCAGGGCGGACCTTTTACCGGACCTGAGATACTCTCACAACGCCGTTCATTAAGATCCACATCATAGCACAAAGAACAATGTTGGCTATATATAGGCCTACTCGCCCCAGAAGACTATGTGCAACAATAAAACGCATATTCTCTTTGCAACCCTTGCAGTTCTGTGTGGAGAAACTTCAACTTTAACTTACAGTTCAGAGTCCTGCAACAGGGCGGGTACCCGCTGGTGACTCGCATAAGGTTTTTACATCATAAAGTTGTCGAGGTTTTAAAAGACTTGTAGTCTGCTGCAAACACGTTCAGAACAGAGTCCTGCATGTTGCGGGTATCCGTTTAAAGATGAAAAAATACATAAATTAAATTTCACGGGTCCGGGAGGAAGTTTCTTTAATGCGGGCGGGCTTCGAGTGACAAATAATTGTTTTTAATATTTTGTTTAAGATTCCCAAAGAGGATTGTGTTGATATATTGTGATATGTGGAAAGAGCATGCCAGAATATTCCTCCAACTTTGCGCTGACAGCGGAATATTCTCGCTATCTGCATCCAGCGCTGCCAGACAGACTTTACTGCAGCGGGATTTGCGATTCATGAACTGAGAACACAGTTAAAACCAGGAACTGTGGTCAATTTTTCATTTCTCCATATTGATCTCTGCATCAATTACATCCTAGTTTTCATAAATTTCAGAAAAATCTCTCTCTGGCAGCGCAGGATGCCTATACGAGAACATTCCGCTGTCAGTTTTGCTGAATATTCTGGCATGCTCTCTCCACAAACACAATATATCAACACGATTCTCTTTTAGAGTCTTACACAAAAAAAAATATTACATAAATATTTTTTCACCCGCAGTAGCCTAAAGAAACTTCTGCCAGACCCTTTAAATTTAATTTATGTATTTTTTAGTCTTTAAACGGATACCCGCAACATGCAGGACTCTGTTCTGAACGTGTTTGCAGCAGACTACAAGTCTTTTAAAACCTCGACATATCCACTGCTAAGAATGCTGCAACATCTTCACAGAAAGAAAATATGAATGTATAAGAAAGTGGAATGGAATGATTTAAATAACAGTCCGTTCAGAAACACTGATTATGAGGAAATTGTGGTGGGAGCACAAGTGGATGTTAGAGTATAAGAAATTCAGCATCAGGGTTTTAAAAGTGGTGGGGGAAAACGTCAATCATAAATGTTGCTGGGGACATGTCCCCTGCTAAAATGACACCTATGCCCTGACATATACAATTTTCCAATCCATTTTCCCTCGTCCTACTCCGGAGGATCGCTTAAAGTATATAAAAGTCTGGAGGGATATAAATGGACACAATCGGGGTTTGTTATTGCGATCCAGATCTGGAATCTTCCTGCACAGGATTGCAATGTCATCAGGAGGGAGACCTGTCCTGATTTTAGTTACCATGAGCAACAGGCAGTAGCTAGGTTATGTCTGTGTGGAACATCTTGAGTGTTCATTAATCTCAGGAAATAATTAAAGTATTTTTATTTCTAAAGGCACCATTGTAAAACAGAGAGTTGTCAATTTGCATCACTTAATGATACAAGAGCAGTCATCAAACAAATGGTAAAAAATCTGAATTACAGGTGAATAAATGCATTGAAATGACTTCTTGTTAAGTGCCTTGAGATGACATCTGTTGTGAATTGGCGCTATATAAATAAACTGAATTGAATTGAATCACTCCCAAAGACTAAATGAAACGGCTTCATTTTTCCCTGATGCTAGTGCGTTTCATGGCAATGATCCATCGTTTTCTGCATTCTGGATCTTTGGTAATCCTATAGAACGTTTCTCCATTATCTAATCCGCGTATTTTATGGCATCCTGGGACGCAACAGGTATTCACCATATTTACAGTTTCTAAGTTTGGATTAGCTGCAAATAACAACTGCAGGAGACTGCCTGCCACAATGGCGCCCAGTCGATTTGAACTGTTCCATGCTGGGAGAATTGACATCAACTCCCGGGGCTCTATAGCCTACAATTCAATTCAATTCAGCGCCAATTCACAACAGATGTCATCTCAAGGCACTTAACAAGAAGTCATTTCAATACATTTATACAAACAATCCAATCAGTTAAAAAGTTTCCTATTTAAGGAATCCCAGCAGATTGCGTCAGTCATTGGCGTGAGGATGGGCCCCGTTGATGCAGACTTTCCAACCACAGCAATCCTTCAGCAATCCCTCATACTGAGCAAGCCTGTAGCGACGGTGGAGAGGAAAAACTCCCCTTTAACAGGAAGAAACCTCCAACAGAACCAGGCTCAGTAGGAGCGGCCATCTGCCACGACCGTCTGGGGGTTTGAGAAGACAGAGCAGAAACACAGAAGGAACAGAAGATCTGATATAAGAGAACTTTCTATGTTACAGAAAGTAAAAAGTTGATAACAGGACACAGTGGATGTTCAGTTACTGGGAGGATCATCCCAGTCGATGCCCCCCGTCCAACAGGGCATTGCAGCCAAGCAGGATACCAGACCAGGTATATCTTCTATGGAGAATAAAACACTGAGAGTAAACAAAGTTAACAGTCGAAATAACAGAATGTACTGTAATACAACTGGAGAGTCGTAGGAGAAAAGGAAGTAGTAGAGTGAAGAAAACTGGTAAGTCTGTCCTCCAGCAGTCTAAGCCTATAGCAGCATAACTACAGGATAGCTCAGGATGACCTTGGCCACTCTAACTATAAGCTTTATCAAAAAGGAAAGTTTTAAGCCTGGCCTTAAAAGTAAACTGAGTGTCTGCCTCACGGACTAAAGCTGGGAGCTGGTTCCACAGGAGAGGAGCCTGATAACTAAAAGATCTGCCTCCCATTCTACTTTTAGAAATCCTAGGAACTACAAGTAAACCTGCAGTCTGAGATCAAAGTGCTCTGTTAGGAACATATGGAACAATTAGATCTCTGATGTATGATGGAGCTTGATTATTAAGGGCTTTGTATGTAAGAAGAAGGATCTTAAATTCTATTCTGGATTTAACAGGGAGCCAATGAAGGGAAGCTAAAACAGGAGAAATGTGATCTCTCTTTTTAATATTCATCAGAACTCTTGCTGCCGCATTTTGGATCAACTGAAGGCTTTTAACGGCATTTTGTGGACTACCTGATAGTAAAGAATTACAGTAGTCCAGCCTTGAGGTAACAAATGCATGGACTAGTTTCTCAGCATCACTCCTGGACAGGATGTTTCTAATGTTAGCAATATTCCGAGGGTGAAAGAAAAAAATCCTAGAAACCTGTTTAATATGGGATTTAAATGTCAAGTCTTGGTCAAAAATAACACCATGGTTCTTTACGTTATTACTGGGGGCCAATTTAATACCATCCAGATGAAGTGATTGACTTAGCAGTTTATTTTTAGAGGTTCTGGTCCAAAGACGGAAACTTCTGTCTCGTCAGAATTTAAGAGCAAAAAGTTTAGCGTCCTCCATGTTTTTATGTCTTCCAGACATGCCTGTAATCTACCTAACTGACTGGGTTCATCAGGATTTATGGATAAATATAGTTGTGTATCATCTGCATAGCTGTGGAAATGTATCCCATGCTGTCTAATGATTCTACCAATTGGGAGCATATATATGGTGAACAGAATTGGTCCTAGCACAGAACCCTGTGGAACTCCACAAGTAACCCTTGAGAGTGAAGAAGATTTATCATTTAGATGAACAAACTGGAATCCATCAGACAAATATGATTTAAACCAGCCTAGTGCTGTTCCTTTGATCCCTGCAACATGTTCAAGCCTTTCTAAGAGAATATTATGATCGACTGTGTCAAAAGCAGCACTGAGATCTAACAAAACCAGAACAGACACAAGTCCATTATCTGAGGCCATGAGAATATCATTAGTAACCTTCACAAGTGCTGTTTCAATGCTATGATGAGCTTTAAAACCTGACTGAAACTCTTCAAACAACTCGTTATTGTTTAAATGCTCACAGACTTGATTAGCAACAATTTTCTCAAGGACTCAATGAATACACTGCATTGTATTTTATAGTGAAACTTTAAAAGGATGAATACAGCATTTATATATGAATAAGTAATAATAATTGTCCTCAGATTTCTTCAAACCACACTCGAGTTTATGGTTATTGTCCTTAGTAATTTCAAAAACAAATTGATGCCCTTGTTTATGCACGAGAAAGTATCTGGTGAGTACGAGAAAGTATCTGGTGAGTATGAGAAAGTAAATGGTGTGCATGAGAAACCATCTTTTAATTTAATTTAATTTAATTTTTTGCCCATGTCCCTTTAGGGGCTCCATAAATTTCTTAAAATTCTCTTGAAACCTAACCACCACTAAATCCATATATCATGATCAACATTCAAAACTTTAAATAATCATTTCTAACTGATTTACTAAAACTTTGTCTTTTGACACAGAATTAGAAGAACATCAAAGGATGAGAATTTAGGCCAAGGACAAGACCATCTGTCTGGAGTCCTCTGCACCTGGCAACCTCTAAAATATCTTAATTGACAATAATTACAGCTCTTGATGGCATACAATGATTGGTTGAACAAGGTTTTGACCAAATAAATTGACCAATTAGAGCTTATTTAGCAAGTGTAAGGCTATCAGCTTATTAGTTTAGCAACTGTGCATTTAATGAACATAATGGTTACTCTACCAACTTGCATTTCTCACTTTTAAGAGTATGTTGGCTTGTTGACCTTTGATGACCTCTGGACACTTATTAATATTCTAAAAATGAGAGCTGGACAAACAAACGTTTGTGGCACAAAATCCGCCTAAACCTGCAGCGTAAATTACTGCAGTAGAGTCACATGACCTTTGAATCTGAACATGCACATATTTCTAGGTGGTGTTTCTGGGTGTTGTTTTTCTGGGTGTTCTTTTTACCAGTGAGTGTAGATAATAAATGATGTACTAATGTGGATATATAAACTGAAAAGACTGCAAAATAAATATACATAATGTAAAAGGTATTCAAATGAGTTGATTGTAAAAACTGTTATAAACAAATTATTCCATAGATATTTTTGATTATTTTGTTTTCATGGCAAACTGGATGTTTTGTTATAGAAAAGTTTAAAGAAATGTTTTTATTGGAATGTTTATGTAAAAATTAAATATTACTACAATCACTCTTCATTTTTATCAAATACAACCTGAGTCATTTAGGTTTACTGGTAGTTTAGACCGTTTTTTCTCTGATATTGCAGCTAACAGGATGACTGAGCCACATGAAAGCCCTATGCAGTTGCTTTGATAGACTGGACATGCCTCAGAACCAAACCTGGCTGAGGAGGTTAGTCCTGCGGAGAAGTGCCAGAAGGACTCTTACCTTCCAGAGATATGTTACCAGACAAGAGAAGAAGGGAAGAAGCACAAAAGTTACAACTAAGAACATTCAAAACATATTTATCTTTGTTAATATCACAATTATAATATGTTATTCACTGATTACAAGGAGCATTCTTTGTCATGGTACACAGAGTATGTCTTGCTGGTTTGCCCTTTGAAAGTGTCGATTAGGCTTTAATGATCGGTTGCCTTAGTGTTTGTAGCAGATGGAGCTAAATAGGCCCATGAGACCAGCCCTTTTGGCATTTCATACACTGACAAGCGGCAGGGGAATTAATATTACAGGTGGAACTGGGAAGAAGACTGTTTTTACTGAGAATTTAATCAGAACTCTTTCTCCTACCTGAGAAGTTGCGAGTGGCGAGCATAGTCGTCAGGATAGCACCCTTCAGAAAAAAAAGGTTAGAAATAACTTAGTTGGACAAAATAAGGAAAAGGTCTGAACATCTATTTCAGGGGGAAAAACACTTGTGATTTCAAGCAGTAAAGTGAATAGCACCTGCTCAGAAGTCTAAACTAGACTCTGCTTACCTTCAGTTTCCGTCTGGCATTGAATTTTTTGAGGCACTCCACTGTCTCCTGTCTGTGCACCATGGAAGCCACGGTGGAGCGTTGCTGTGAATAGAGAAGGCACAGCATCAAAAATGGCTTCTAGGAAATCTAATAAAAACCTCAGAGGACCCAGAAAGTGGTGTGTGAGATGCATACGCAGATCCAGGGGTGTTTGAGAGCATCTGCAGCAGTGACTCTCTTAGCTGGGTTAATGGTCAGCATCTTGTTGATTAGGTCTTTGGCCTCAGCAGTCACTGTGTCCCATTCTGGAGAAGGGAACTGTTTGGGAGATGACAAATAGGTCAGTTTAACCGATTTTATCCCTTTTGTTTAGCTTGTTTTTATATTCTTTAACAACTAAGTCTTTATCCTGGAGAGCTCAGTATCACAGTGCTGCAGAGCTGTGAATATGAATTAGGTCCAGTTTAGTTTCAGACTTGATGAGCTTGGGATTCCTCCAGTTTAGACTGGAGAAGTTCAGGATGGAGTGCTTTTCTGCTGCTACAAAATAGGAATGGAGAGATCTTTAAATAAATGGTCTGGTGTACAAGATAGTTTCTCATGAGAATAATGTGAAATTGGAAGTCAGATATGATTTACCTTCTCTTCCTTGAGTTTTTTGATTACCTTATCAGATCTATTTATTCTTTGCAGGAAGTTGAATTATATGTATTCTTTGCAGCTATTTACTGTAGTAGTTAGAGTTTATGGACAATGCTTGGTCTAGTGCGCATGAGAAACCAACTTTTATTTTTTCACCTATGTCCCCTTAGGGCAGTGTTTCCCAACTCTGGTCCTCAAGGCATACTGCCCTGCATATTTTAGATACTTCCTTGCTTTAACTGGCTTGTTAATGAAAATCAGGTGTGCTCTAATACAGTCAATTCAATTCAGTTTATTTGTATATCTCGGATTTACAACAGATGTCATTTCAAGGCATTTTACAAGAAAAGTCATTTTAATATAAATTAGTTTAAAGGTTTTCTATGTAAGGAATCTAAGCAGATTGCATCGAGTCATTGACTTGAGGTTGCGTCACGTTGATGCAGACTCCAACCACAGCAATCCCTCATACGGAGCAAGCATGTAGCGACAGTGGAGAGGAAAAACTCCCATTTAACAGGAAGAAACCTCCAGCAGAATCAGAACCAGAACGTGACTCAGTACGAGCGACCATCTGCCACGACCGTCTGGGGGTTCAAGAAGACAGAGCAGAGACACAGAAAGAACAGAAGAACTGATATAAGAGTACTTTCTATGTTACAGAAAGTAAAAAGTTGATAACAGGACATGGAGGATGTTCAGTTACTGGGAGCATCATCCCAGTCGATGCCCCCCGTCCAACAGGGCATTGCAGCTAAGCAGGATACCAGACCAGGTATATCTTCTATGGAGAGAAAAACAGCAAAGATGCAACTGCAGAATAAAAGAGAAAATTAGCAGAGTGAAGAAAGTGGTCAGTCTGTCCTCCAGCAGTCTGAACCTATAGCAGCATAACTACAGAGATAGCTCAGGATGACTTAAGCCACTCAAACTATAAGCTTTATCAAAAAAAGGAAAGTTTTAAACCTGGCCTTAAAAGTAGAGTGTCTGCCTCACGGACTAAAAGTGGGAGCTGGTTCCACAGGAGAGGAGCCTGATAACTAAAATATCTGCCTCCCATTCTACTTTTAGAAATCCTAGGAACCAGCAGTAAACCTGCAGTCTGAGAGCAAAGTGCTCTGTTAGGAACATATGGAACAATCAGATCTCTGATGGATGATGGAGCTGATTATTAAGGGCTTTACATGGAGGAAGGACGGTCTTAGATTCTATTCTGGATTTATCAGACAGCCAAAGAAGGGAAGCTAAAACAGGAGAAATGTCATCTCTCTTTTTAATATTCAACAGAACTTTGGCTGCAGCATTCTGGATCAACTGAAAGCTTTTAATTACATTTTTTGTGGACTTCCTATTATTGGAACAACTAGAGAGCTGGGTCGGACTCTCTGGTACAGTACTTGCCTGGTTCGAGAGATACCTAAAGAACAGGGACTTCTTTGTTTCAATAGGAAACTTTTCATCAGAACGAACAGAAATTACATGTGGGGTGCCCCAGGGCTCCATCCTGAGGGCCATCTTATTTAATATCTACAAGCTCCCACTAGCCCAAATTAAAACAACCAGTAAGATTAACTACCATAACTATGCAGATGATACTCAGCTCTACATTTTGATGTCACCAGGTGACTTTGAACCCATCCAATCCTTAAGTAAATGCATAGAGCAAATCCATGTGCCATAACTTTCTCCAGCTGAACAGAAACAAAATAGAAGTAATTACATTTGGACCTAAAGAGGAACGATCAATAGTCAGCACACAGCTTCAGTTAATCCAGCTAGAAACTACTGATCAGGCCTTAAATCTAGGTGTAGTAATGGACTCAGACCTGAACCTCCAGGGTCACATAAAGGCAATAACAAGGTCAGCCTTCTATCACCTGAAGAACATTTCTAGGATTAAAGGACTGATGTTGCAACAGGACTTAGAAAAACTCATCCGTGCGATTATCTTTAGTCGGTTTGATTACTGCAACAGTGTCTTCTCAGGTCTGCCTAAAAAGTCAATCAGACAGCTGCCGCTGATCCAGAACGCTGCTGCTCGTGTTCCTCACTAGAACCAGGAAAGTAGAGCACATCACCCCAGTTCTAAGGTCCTTACACTGGCTCCCTGTAGCTCAGAGAATAGACTTCAAAATACTTTTACTAGCTTATAAATTATTGAATGGCTTAGCACCAAAGTATGTTGAAGATCTACTGTTTCTATACCAAACCCCCCCCCCCCCCCCCCCAGACCACTCAAGTCCACTAATTCTAGTCTACTCAACATCCCTAGAAATAGAACCAAACATCGAGAAGCAGTTTTCAGATTCTATGATCCTCTAATCTGGAACAAACTTCCAGACAACTGCAAAGCTGCTGAAACACTGAGTTTTTTTAAAGCACAGCTAAAAAGGTATCTGTTTAGAGCTGCCGTTGAGTAATGTTTTCATGTATCATATGTCTGCTTCTTGTTTTATTGCTGTTTTTACTTTATATGCTTTGTCTGTGTTATACTACTATTTTTATTTTATCCCCTAATCATGTAAAGCACCTTGAATTACCTTGTTAACACTCAACTCACACGTGACTGGAAGGTCAGTCAGTCAGTCTTGCTTCTGGAGTGCGCATGCGTCGGCGTCCATTTCAAACGAAAAAACCTGCCAACCCCGGCTTCCTAATTAACACGGTTTTAACTGGTTTATAATCCTTTTCTTTTCTTTATCTTATTTTTTATGACTAGTTTTAACCGTTTTTATCATCACTAAGTTTTAGCGACTTGTTTCTTTTTATCGGGGCGTTTTTAATCAGAGCACGGACTCTATCATGGCTCCACTCACCTGTAGCTCCGGGTGTGAATGCTGCATCAATTTAAAAAAAATCATGGAATTGGAGCAGAGGATCTCTACTCTCCACCAAATCCAGGACCACGAGCGCGACGTGGACATCCTGTTCGGACGGACTTTCGCCGCCGCCACCAGTGCCCAACTGGCCGACACAATTCCCTGCCAGCCCGGTGAAGCTGTGGAGGGGGAATCCATCGCTGGGTCTCCAGGCGGACTTGGACTGACGAACACCGGCAGCAGTATAACATCTACGGCAGAGGAGGAGCGCTGGTTCCAGCTGGGGGCTAAACCAAAAGCCCCCATTTACACCACTCCGGTGCCCCAGGGTGCATGGTCGACGGTCGTGCATGGTCGACGGCCGGGCCGTCACCCCGAATCCACGGGACTAACCCTCGGCGCCCACTAAACATCGCTGCAGTCCTGGGGAAGCCAAGCTGCCCATCATCCAGCAGGTCCTGGACAGCGAGGGATCCTCTGCTCACCATCAGCCTTCAGACCAGTCACCCACGACGCTCATTATTGGAGACTCAATAATCCAGCACATTAGGATGAGAGGAGCCGTTACTCTTTGTTTTCCGGGGGCTACGGTAAATGACATTTCTGAACAGATGCTGGACTCCATCCGAAGCCACCCAACCGTGAGCAAAGTTATAATTCATGCTGGCACCAACGACATCCGTAAACAGCAGTCTGAGCTCCTAAAGCGGGATTTTATTCATTTGTTTAATCTTTTAAAAGACAAACACCTATCTGTTTTTACCTCTGGCCCCACTCCCACCATCGGCAGAGGAATAGGCCGTTTCAGCAGGCTGCTTTCTTTGAACACCTGGCATTCCACTGCCACCGTGATGCATAACATTGGTTTTATAGACAATTTTAACATTTTCTTGGGCAGGAGTTAACTGTTTGGAGCGGACGGACTACATCTGAACAGACAAGGCACACGTATGCTGGCATTAAGCCTGGCATACCCTCGTCCACCCCTGTCCACCACACTGGCTCCAGCTGCTCCAGCTGCTCCTGCCCTCTCTTCCCCCTCAACCACATCCTGATCTCCAACTTGTCCCTGCTCCTATGAACTCAGTCCTGATTTTAACAGTAACTCACATATCGAACTTGGACCTTGCCCCACTTCTTTCATTCCTGTAATTATCAGCAGAGAGCGAACAAATAACCATAAATTGAACAAATGCAACCCAAATAATCTTAAACAGTTGCGAAAAATCCCACCCCCAGTAAATCATACAGTCACTCCATCTCCAACTACTATTAATATGGAACTTTTAAATGTTCGCTCTCTGCTGAATAAAACTTTTATAATAAATGATTTGATTTTAGACCATAAACTTCAAGGTTTATTTTTAACGGAAACATGGCTGAGTGCAGATGCTCCTGCTGTTCTTACAGAGGCCTTCCCACCTAATTTCATTTTTCTTATTCAACCAGGAGTAGCCAGAGGGGAGGTGGAACTGCTTTTATAAGTTCGTTAACCCTTTCCGCCAAACCTGTTTTAGTTGATAATTTTACCAATTTTGAATATACTGCCTGTTTTAAGCACTCCTCAGATTTTATGTGTGACAGTTTATAGGCCACCGAAAAAGATACTTTTTATTCAAGAATTTTCAGAGTTTTTATCAATTTTGCACAACTCTTATGAACGAATAATTTTAGCTGGTGATTTTAATCCACATATAGATAACCTTTTAGATCCTTTATCAACAGAATTTTTAAATATTTTGAGTTATATGGATTTTAGTCAGCATGTCATGCAGCCAACTCACAACAGAGGACACACCCTAGACTTCGTCATCACAAATGGCCTGTCCACTAGTGTGTCTTCTGTTGTTGACTCTGCTGTCTCTGACCACTACTGTGTTTTTTTTAAATCACCTGTTTTACCCAAATAGAAAGTTCTGTGAGAACTGTCAGGAAACTACATCTAACCCCTGAAGTGGCTGCAGGTTTTCTTGAAGATTTTAATAAGTTTCCTCCTGTAGCTTTATCTGCCCCCTGTGATTTTATCGTGAATGATTTTAACAGGCTTCAATCTGCTCTCGACCTGCTGGCTCCACTAAAAGTTGTAAAAACTCCTTCAAAAACATACTATACCATGGAGAAATGAAAACTTTAAGAAAGTCGGGGCGCCCCACTGATAGCCGCAGGGGACAGACAGCATCCCCAGGCCGGGCTCAGCCAGCATCTGGACACCAAGTTGTACCAGCTCCCGGGTCCTGATCCTCCGCAACGCAGAAGGTTGAGACCAGCCATCCAATGAGGGCCAGGGCCGGTCCAACCCGCCAATGAACCGACCACGCACGGTGCGCACAGAACAGGTGATCGAACGAGCAGAGACGCCGGATCCGCATCCCGCCGAGCCACCGAGCAGGCACCACCCAACAATCCCAAACCTGGCTCCCCAAAAAGAGATGCCCCAACCAACCAAAGGAAAATATCGGCCCAGCGCATCGGCCGATCGACACACCGGCCCCCCCCAGGCCCGGCCAGGCACGCACCAGGTGCGAACAGGATTGACCACCGATGCACCGGCAGGCAGGGGCCCCTGTCACCGGTGGGGAGTGACGGAGGGGAAATAGGCCCCCCATTAAATGTAAGGGCTGAGGTGCGCCAGGTGAGGGGGCAGACCAAGATCCAACCTGACAGGTAGACAAAGACATACAGACACAGTCATACGTTCCCTCCCTCTTAAACACATACATTCTCACTGACTCACCAAGACACCCAAAAAAATGACGCTGTACCCTCAATCACACACCCCATACACACTTTATGCTCCCAGGTCCAGGTACCGATGCACCAGTAGAGCCACCAGCCCTGGGACCCAGGAGATGGACCCCCTACCTTCTAGGACGGAGACAAGCAGACCGCCAAGGGCCCCACAGTGGCAAAGCAGCCCGACAGCCCAGGACCCCGACCAGACCGCCTGTTCCTCCTCCGGACCCCAACCCCTGATGGCCCGTAGTGAACAGGGGTGTGAAAAGACCCCTAGCCTCCATCCTCCCGCTCGAGTATGGTGTTGATGCGTGTTGTTATAATGTGCATTTAAAACAGAGGGGTGGGATGTGGGGAAGGCAGCCACACATCCCCCACCCCGAGCCCTCAGTGTCTATATGTGGTTTAACAGTGGGCACCGGCACCAGAGGTGAGGCTGACTGAACCGCTCCCCCTCTGGGTGTTGAAAAGTGTGCCCACCCCAAAGTCCCTACATATGTGTCGCGTGAGAATGTTATAAGTGGGAGTGTCTAAGTTGCATATTAAATTTGAGACCCAGGACGCCACGGGATATCGAGGAGGGAAGCCCCTCCTCGCACCCCAGTGATGTGCCCATGCCCCAAGACCCTATATGAGTGGTAAAGTGATGGAGCGGGTGGACAGAGGTGTCCAGGGATGGGGAGGGAAGGACTGGGAGACAAAATGTCTTCCCAGGGAGCCAGCTCCCCCACTGACCCCAATAGGCACCGCTGTTCACCGGGATCCACCAGGGGAGGGAGGCCATGGCACTTTTGACCTGGAGCCCACGGCCACAGCACCACAAAGCCCCACGGACCCCAAGGCAGTCCCCCCAGCCCCATCCCGAACCCACCCTGACATTCGCTTTACTCTCAAAACACAAAAGACACCAGACACCCAGGTTGAGTTCGCACCGGTCGCTACCCAGCAACAGCCTCCCCGCCAGCGAAGGAGGCCCCCAGCGCCTCCCGCACACCGGAGGCCCCCGTAGCCCGAACCACGGCGACGTACCTGCCCAGACCAGGAGCAAACCGATGAGCCGGGCGGCCGACCCACCAGGCCGACATCCACCTGCCCCGACCTGCCGGCCCCGACAGGCAACAGAGACCCCACACCAGCCGACCCCCAGCCAGGACTACAGCAAGGGCGCGCGGCGCCCCAGGGCCCCGAATCCCCAGGTCCCCCCAAGACCCTACCCAGGCGCAGCACGGCCACCAGGCCAGTAACCCATGTCCGCCAGTGCAACCCCCCTAAGGCACCGCATGCAGCCATCGGGAGTTACCACCCAAAGCCCAACCCCAGGCCTTGACTTTCGGATAATTTAGGTAGTGTTCAATTTCATGATCTGATGGATTTCTGATGGTTAAACAATAACTTAATAAATATATATATAATACTTATAGGTCTGATAGTTTTGTGTTACATTTGGCAAAAAGAGTTGAGAAAGAGGATGAGAGAGATCAGCGTACTTAACATGAATTAGGCTCATTACCAGAGTAAAAAAGACAAAAACAAAAGAAACTGTAACTTATATACAACTTTAGCACCAGTCTACTGATTTTTATTGAGAAAGATGAGCATGTTAACATGCGATGGGGTCAGAAGCGAAAGCAGCCTGGTGACCAGACTGACGGTCACCAGGCTGCTGTCGCGTCTGACCACGCCACACTTTACTGCGACCTCTTCATGATAATGCTACTTTTGAAAAACACTGAGTCGGCCTGTGGGTTTTATTTTCAGTCATCGCCCTTGTGTGGTAAAGTGTTTAATTACTTCCAAATAGCAAAATTAATTGCATTCCTTCAAAACTCACACTACGCAACAGAACATGCGTTAATTGATCGGTTAAAAAAATGTCATCGTTGAAATTCTTAATAATCAATTAATCGATCATCGATTAATTATGCCTATCCCTAGTTGTGAGGACCTTCATTGACTTCCATTCATTTTAGTGACTGTATTATGCCCAACCCAGACACTTTTCCTAACCCTAACCATTACAGATTTAGTTTTATACATTAACCTTAATTCACACCATACCTCTAAAACCAGGGTTAAACTCACATCATAAGCTCCAGCTTTAATCTGCTGGTAGAGTCTGTGCTGGTCTTCATCCCAGAACGGGGGGTATCCTACCAGCAGAATATAGAGGATCACACCTTAAAACACAAAAACAAACAAGTTGGTTAAAATAGAGCTTTATGATGACAAGCTGAACATGAAAATATGCACTTAAAGTACATGCAGGGGGAAAGAAAACTGTTAAGAAGACCTTTTTCTATCCAGAGTCCTTCTCTTACAAGTTTATCAACCTAAACAGCTAAATTTACAATTCATCCTTTCCATTGTTGCTGAGGATCAGACAGGGAGGTTGTGATCACAATTCATGTTCAAACATTTGTTCTTGCTGTTTTGCAGAATTGTTCATATTTGCTGCCTTTAATTTAACCTCTAGATTCAGACACACGTTTGCACACAGAATGCTTATTATTGGGTAGCCACAAAGAAAAGAAGCCAACACCAGACAGCTATACAATGTATAATCAAAGGACAACCGCATTTAGCGCTTGTGTTTGCTGGTGTTACCAGGAGGGGTGTTTCTGATTGGCCGGCTGGATGCCAGGAAAAGATGAAAGGCTATTGATACTGTGGATTCAGTTGGTCAGGACAAGTGTGTTAAAAGTGTGTCCTTGTGTGTGTGTGTGTATGTGTGTGCGTGTGTTTGTCACATTTCAGGTCCAGGTGGCCTGGCTCATCAGCCATTAATTGAAGAGGTTGGAGAGAACTGTGCTTACACACACTCATGCAAATCTACAGAGTAGAAAGAAACTGTGGACATGAGCAACAACATTTTAAATTTGATGCTCACTCAATCTGATTTAGGAACAAATGTATTGTTATATCTGCATTCAGGTATACAACACACTCAATGAGGGGCTTATCTTGTCATATGGTGCTTAGATGTTTGATTGCAATAAATCAACAGCTGTGGTACATCTTATACGCTGTAAACCAAGGAAACTATTACAACTGCAGAAACAACCTCTCAGTTACAGCTACTTTAACAGATAGAGACCATTGTATTTGATTTTTATTGTAAAAAATTTGTATTTAGATTCTAGATGTAAATGATTACACAAACTATGTCAACAATTGATCACTGAACCCGTTTTGTCAGATTATGCTTTCTATATTCAGTTTTCAATTCAATTCAGTTCATTTATATAACTCCGATTTACAACAGATGTCATCTCAAGGCACTTTACAAGACAAGTCATTTCAATACAATCATACAAACATACCAATTAGTTTAAAGGTTTTGCTAGTTTTCTATCTAAGGAATCCCAGCAGATTGGATCGAGTCATTGACTTGAGGTTGTGTCCCGTTGATGCAGACTCCAACCTCAGCAATCCCTCATACTGAGCAAGCATGTAGCAACAGTGGAGAGGAAAAACTCCCCTTTAACAGGAAGAAACTTCCAGCAGAACCAGAACCAGGCTCAGTAGGAGCGGCCATCTGCCACAACCGTCTGGGGGTTTGAGAAGACAGAGCAGAGACACAGAAAAAACTGAAGATCTGATATAAGAGTACTTTCTATATATATATAGAATATATATATATATATATATATATATATATATATATATATATAAAGAAAGTGAAAAGTTGATAACAGGACACGGAGAATGTTCAGTTACTGGGAGCATCATCCCAGTCGACGCCCCCTGTCCAACAGGGCATTGTAGCTAAGCAGGATACCAGACCAGGTGTTCAAGCCTTTCTAAGAGAATATTATGATCGACTGTGTCAAAAGCAGCACTGAGATCTAACAAAACCAGAACAGACACCAGTCCATTATCTGAGGCCATGAGAATATCATTAGTAACCTTCACCAGTTCTGTTTCAGTGCTATGATGAGCTCTAAAACCTGACTGAAACTCTTCAAACAGCTCGTTACTGTTTAGATGTTCACAGACTTGATTAGCAACAATTTTCTCAAGGATTTTGGATAAGAAAGGAAGGTTAGATATAGGTCTGTAATTCACTAAGTCATCTGGATCAAGGGAAGCTTTCTTGAGTAAAGGTTTAATTATAGCTGCCTTAAATTCCTGTGGTACGTATCCATTTACTAAGGATAGATTTCTATATGGCATCTATGATACTGAAACTATTCATCACAGACATCTGCTGGAATCTGCGAACAGCTATAGGACAGCTCTCTGAAAGTTTACACCATACATAACATACTTTATTCTCCTGGAAAGCATGTTGGAAGAGAAATGATCAAAGAGCTTTATCAAAACAGAGGAAGCAAGCTAGCATTATATGAATAAGTAATAATAATTGTCCTCAGCATTCTTCAAACCAAACTCAAGTTTATAGTTATTGTCCTTAGCAATTTCAAAAACAAACTGATGCCCTTGTTTATGCTCAAGAATGAATCTGGTGCGCATGAGTTAGAAAGTGGTGCGCACAAGAAAGTAACTTTTTTTTTGCCCATGTCCCCTTAGTGGCTCTGTAAATTGCTGCAGTAATCAATCCAACTAAAGATTAAAAGCATGGATGAGTTTCTCAAGATCTTGCAGTGACATCAGTTCCTTAATCCTGGAAATGTTCTTCATGTGATAGAAGTCTGTCTTTGCAACTGACTGTGTGACCCTGGAGGTTCAGGCCTGATCAGTAGTTTCTAGATAGATTAACTGAAGCTGTGTGCTGACTCTTGATCGTTCCTCGTTAGGTCCAAAAATAATTACTTCTGTTTTGTTTCTGTTCAGCTGAAGAAAGTTATGGCAGGTGCATGGATTGATTTTGGACTATAAGCCGCTACTTTCTTTACATGCTTTGGACCCTGCGTCCTATACAACGATTCGGCTAATTGCTAGATTGTTTTAACCTGCCAACGGTCTCCAAGGGGCACTATAGCAGGAAGCGTAAAAGTGAGACAGACGTGGGGAAAGATTATGTACCAAATAAGACACTGCCAGTAGTTTCATGCACACACCCTCATCATGGAAAACACAAGAAGAAATGCAGCTTTTAAGTTAAAGGCTCTTCCAGGCGAGATTCGGGGCCAACGCTGGTCGGTTTGTAGATATGCGCTTCATGTTGGCTCAACCCCAAAATTTAATCTGTGGTTTCTGGTCCCATTGGGGACATTTCCTGAAAATGTCATCGTTATCCTCCCATAACTTTTTAAGTTATGTTCCTAACAGACAGACAGGCACAAAACATCAGGCTACCTCCTGAAGATTACATAAAATTATTTTTAGGTAACTAAAAATAATCTTCTGTGTATCGTCTTTCTGTGTAAATATCTCATGTTACAACATGAACACGTGAGGCTTGTATTTAGGTGCAGCCTATATATGTGCAAAATTTATATTCTTTTAAAATGTAGCTGGTGCAGTTTATATTCTAGTGCGCTCAATAGTCCGAAAACTACGGCAGTCTGGATTCCAGCTTTTTATTACTTCTCTTTATTTACCACTGCAATGTAATGTCATGTTTTTAATCATGTAAAGCTCTACTTGAAGCGGTTTTTACTATGCATAATAATGCATATTAGGAATCTGAACTAAAATAGCGTTTTTAGAGATGGGTCTCAAAAATTTGTGTTCCCTAACCCCCACAAATACAGATGGTCCGTTATATATTAAGGCCTTGCTCACACGTAACCGGGAATCTCACAAAACCAAGATATTTTTTTATGATTTGTCCTGTCCACATGATTGTGACATCAAAAACCATTCTTTCAAAAGACTCAGACCAAAGTGAAGATTTGTGAATTCTCCATTTCAAGCGTTTGCTTGTGGACATAATTAAACGAGAATTTAGATTTTGCAACGTCACTGCGAACGACAAAAATGCTCCAACATCACTTGTGTGAGCTGTGTTTACACTTGGAAACAGCTTCTATGCACTCAGAACTGTGTTGGCATCATCCAATTATCCAAGCGCTTACTGGGTTTGTTTTCACAAGCTAAATTACTGCTGTATGTATGTAGAAGTTATAAAGTAGAAAGTTATTCTGAGTGGGTAGGATAGGGGGAACTACTGCCCCCTACTGGTTTGACATGTCTATGAATGTGCTTAACAGTGCACTTATGTGTGGATGGGTTTTTTATTTTTAAAACGAGTTGGTGAGGATATTTTTTTTTTTTTTATCCCTGGCTACGTGTGTACACGGCCTAATTGTTTGGAACAATTTGATGATTGTATTTGGATTTATCCAGAGAGACAATGTTGTTAGACATTTTTCTGAAACAGTTCAATTCAATTCAGAATTCTCCATCATTGGAAAGGCTCAGCATCCTAAAAAGTCTATAGTTAAAAACATTGATATTTATTTCTAAATATGGTGAAATGTGCAGAAAACCTTACCACAGGCCCACATGTCCACAGGCTTGCCATATTGATCTTTCCTCAGGACCTCTGGAGACAAATACCCAGGTGTACCAGCAAAACCTGAAACAAATAAACACACACACACATTAAACCGGTCCATCTGCTGTGTGTGGAAGTCCATTAAAAACTTCTTAGGATGAAGTAGTTCACAGGAACCAGCGATTAATGGCCACATAAAGACAGGTTTATGAGAGGAGGTCAACAAGCTGGAAGAAAGCAAAACACCCAGCATCATTTAGGGCGCCTGGCTCAGCATCAGTAACATGCAGCCTACTTTTAAATCAGATTCAGTGTTTCGCCACATCCTGAGGCAAAAAGAACGAATACAGCTTAAAGTGAAGTCAGAAAAAAACATGAACTGGTTCCAGTTAGAAACTGGTGCTCAGGGATTGGACTAATTATTTCTCTGGTCTACAGGGAATGGTGAGAGAGAAATAGTTCTGAAGTGAAGACAAAACACCTAATCCCTTCCGAAAGTTACATAAACTAATACAGTGGTATGGGAACAGGCCATAAACTGGCACAGGTTAATGTATTATACCCTAAACATGTGACTGAGGAAAACCAGCTCCTTTTCAGATCTGTGGTCTTAATGTTCACTTCCATTTCCATGTGCACAAGCTGCTTCTACATCTACCATTCTGACACCCTGCTTGTATGTGATCCATTGCATACTGTGCACACAGGTGTCGCATTAACCAAATATTTTCCATATTCGTCCGGTTTTTTAGAACGGTGACGGAAAATCTGAAGGCCACTTATCATTTAATCAGATTATAATTCACAGCCCTGACTATTTGGTGCAGATGTGAAGACATTCTTAGTTTGGAGTTCAAGCGTGGAGTACAAGTAACTGAATCAATAAATGAATAATAAAAAGATTGGCATGAACCCATCTGAGCATCATCGGTGTTACACCACTTTCCGTGACAATCAGATTCTGTGACTCTGAGTGGCGCTGTTTCATTAATTCCTCCATAGGTCCCCAATTGTGACAGAAGATGCTCATATTATGTGACCCCTCCATCACTTATGAAAGACAGATTCTGAGAGGGTTGAAACTATTTTAGGTGACAGTGTGCATAGCTAAGTAATAAAATTCACTGTTTTTGAGTGTAAAGATGACAGAAGGACAGTGGCTCAGCGGTCACCAATTCTAACAGCTCACAGGTCCTATCATATAATGGGACCCTTCCATACTCTTTGCAAAACAAAGTTCACATCATATCAGATTGTAATAATGGCATTAAGGATTTTTACAAAGTGGCACTACGTTCGTTCATGAGGAATCAGCAAAACAGCGCCCCTTAGAGTCATATAATCAGATGGTCACAGAAAATGGTGTAACACTGGTGCGGCTGGTTAAAACCGCACTTCAAAGAACCCGGTGTCGTGCCAATCACCCATGCAGAAGGAATGCATGCTACAGTATCTTCTGCTACTGAAGCGATATGAAGCTGGGTCTTTCTTACTTCTGGTCACTTCAATCAGAGAAATGTTCTCTGATTTCAAAACTTTGGCTGAAGTGGAGCTTTTGTTTCCAGTATCCAGTGTGGCAGGCAGCAGAGGGATTCAGCCTCTAGAACAGTGGTTCCCAACCTGAGGTCCGTGTGCTCCTAAGGGGGTCATTAGAGATTGCAGGGGACTGGACAATGTTGTCTGTGCTGAGGTTGGAAGACTTTTGATGACACCATTTTATTTTACCAAACGTGTGTATGTATATATATATATATATATATATATATATATATATATATATACACACACACGTTTGGTATTTTATGTACCTTGTGCTTTTTATTTTTTACTTGAGTAATATTTTCTGAAGTATTGCTATTCTTACATGAGAAATGTTTTGGGATACTCTTCTCACTGAGTAACTTCACTGGATGTTAAACATATTTTAACCTAAAATGCATAAGACAGGCACAAACATACAGTTTATGCAGAGGTGTCAAAAGTATTCACTATTTAAAAGCAAGTTTTGCATTGTAAGCAAGTAGTAGCAAGTAAATGTAACTAGTTAACCCACCTCTGGATAGGAGACAAGGGAAGCAAGAGACAAATGGACAGGGAGCAGTTTACACGGGTGACCCCCAGGTCTGCTGCCTGTCTGCTGCAGCCCTTGCGGTGCAGGTGATACTAGTTTACCACTGAGGTGTGACGACAATACTTGTGCTCATAACTGAGCTTGTGTTTGAAGGTGCACTGCTCTGTGTAGCACTGAAGAAGCAATATGGAGCTCCTACACCCATGCGTGAATTGCAGAATACACTGCTGGTAACAATTTTATTGCCGTAACACTAACCTACGTCCCATTGATGGTTTTTCTGCACACTTTACAGAAAGCTTCCCAAACATTCTCCACAATCAGCTTGAGTCAATCTTTAAATGGCAGGTCAATGAGCCAAAGTTGTGAGGCAGAAAGTCGCTTGCTAATGTGAATATACTGTCCCAACACCATGCTCAGTATGTGGGATTGCTGAAGGATTGCTGTGGTTGGAAAGTCTGCATCAACGGGGCCCAACCTCACATCAATGACTGACGCAATCTGCTGGGATTTCTTAAATAGGAAACTTTTTAACTGATTGAAATGTTTGTATAAATGTATTGAAATTACTTCTTGTTAAGTGCCTTGAGGTCAAACCACTTCTGAGCCTGAGCCAACGTAGGAAGCGTCCTAGCTGGGCCAAGGAGAAGAAGGACTGGACTGTTTGCCGGTGGTCCAAGGTCCTCTTTTCTGATGAAAGTAAAATGTGCCTTTCATTCAGGAATCAAGGTCCAAGGCTTTGGAGGAAGACTGGTGAGGAACAGAACCCAAGCTGCTTGAGGTCCAGTGTGAAATATCCAGTCAGTCATGATTTGGGATGCAATGTCCGGTCCAGGTGTTGGTAAACTCTGCTTCCTTAAATCCAAGATCACCGCATCAGTCTACCTGAATGTTTTAGAGCAGTGGTCCCCAACCTTTTTTTGCCATGGACCGGTTTAATATCAATATTTTCACGGACTGGTGGATAAATGATAACGGACGGTATAAAAACGGGGTATTTTTAAAATGATAACAATAGATGTAAATCCAATGTGTATTCTCAGCTTTATTAACAACGTCCTCCTAACATCGAGCAGACAACATAACACGAGTTAACACTCAGCCCCCTAACGCTCTATGGTCGCCATGGTAACATTGAAACATACCTTTAATAATTCAAGATTTACCACAAAAACAAATACAAAGTGTACAAAAAATCTAACTCACCACAACGCTGAATCAGTGAGAGCCTTGGGCTTTTTCCCCTTTCCAAAGAAACGATCGAGAGACATTTGTTTTTTATCCATCTTAATTGATCAACGTCACTTTTTTGGATTCCTGTTTTTGTGCGTTTTATGAGCTGGAAGCCCAAATTATGTACAAATAAACAACTAAATACTTAAAATTGTTTAAGTTGTGGGCCCTGAATCTATAATCTATGGAAGTTTGTTTTGAATGGAATTATGGAAATAAATATACTTTCCATTATATTATGAATTTGTTTGTAAAAGGTCTGTACGTCTCTATATGGCATGCCTGAAATGCTGCGATTGGACATGTGAAAAAACAAACAAAAACAGTGCTAATGACAGCAGATGAGGTATGATCTAAGATTTCAGAAGTAACAAAGACTGATAGATGGATTGGTGCAACGTCTGCAGTAATGGGGAGAATGTACGAGTCAGTCATGGTGAAGAGAAAGCTGAGCCGAAAGGTGAAGTTCTCAATTTACCTAACATCATCTATTGGCACGAGCTCTGGGTGGTGACCGAAAGAACAAGATCACAGATACAAGCAGCTGAAATGAGTTTCCTCCTCAGGGTGTCTGGGCTCTTCCTTACAGATAGGGTGAGAAGATCAGTCATCCAGACGGAGCTCAGAGTAGAGCCGTTGCTCCGCTGCTTTACTCTGAGCCCATTCAAACCCTAAATAAATGTATCAACCAAATAAATGAATGGATGTGCCATAACTTTCTCCAGCTGAACAGAAACAAAACTGAAGTAATTATTTTTGGACCTAAAGAGGAACGATCAAAAGTCAGCACACAGCTTCAATTAATAGAGCTAGGAACTACATATCAGGCCCAAAATCTAGGTGTAAGGGTGGTAGTGAGGCCCCTGCTGAAGAAGGGCAATTTAGATTTTAATGATTTTAACAATTACCGACCGATATCTAACTTAACATTTTTAAGCAAAGTTTTAGAAAAGCTTGTTTTAATTCAATTTAATGATTTTATTCATGCTCATAATGTCCTAGAGAAATTTCAGTCTGGTTTTAGGGTGAACCACAGCACAGAGACGGCCCTTCTGAAGATTATAAATGATTTTAGATTAAACTATGATGCCCAGAAGGTGACAGTGTTGGTTCTACTGGATCTAAGCGCTGCCTTTGATACAGTAGACCACACTATGCTTTTACCCGTTTAAAACAGATTGGCCTCTCTGATGCTGTTCATAAATGGTTCACATCCTATCTCACAGACAGGACTTTAATGATAGGTTTAGATAGCTGCTCCTCTGAGGTCCACAGGATCACATGTGGTGTGCCCCAGGGTTCAATTTTAGGCCCAGTGCTTTTTAACCTTTACATGCTCCCTCTTGGCAGCGTCATCAGGAGACATGGAGTTAACTTTCACAGTTATGCTGATGATACACAGTTGTACATTTCCATGTCTCCTGATGACACACAGCCAATGGATGCACTTTTTAACTGCATTTTAGACATCAAATCCTGGATGGTAGAAAACTTTCTCCAGTTCAACCAAGACAAAATTGAAGTTTTAGTCATCGGTCCTGAGGCTCAGAGAGAAAAACTTTTACCAAAACTACAATCACTGTCTTTTAATCCTTCTCTACAAGTGAAGAACATGGGCGTGATTTTTTACTCCGAGGTGACTTTTATCCCTCACATTAAAAATATTACTAAAACTCAATTGGCTTTACTCAAAAAGTACAGGGACAGAGAAGACGGATGAGCTGCTGCTGAGATCTCGCGAGAGCTGTGCGTAAGTAATATGACGGTAAACTGGTAAAACAAACCAACTCGGGTAAAAACAAACCATAACATTTGAGCCAAATATAGCAAATGTTTAATAATAATAATAACCATTATTTTGTATTTCTCCATAAACAAACTGGACGAGGAAACCTTGCACAGCCTCCACCATCTCTCCAGAGAAAAGCTACAGCGATGTCCTGGACTCAATAGATAAGAAGCTAACAAGCGTAGACGCCCGTCTGGGCCTGGTTGAGGTTCTCCATAAAGAATTTCAAGCTCTAAGGGAATCACTGGAGTTCAGCCAACAACAGGTAGCATCGCTTGCTGCAGAAAACCAAACGCTTAGGGAGAGTGTAAAGAAACTCACCGAGGGGATGATGCAGCTTTCCGGGGAAAGTAAGAGGATGAAAGAAACTATCTTGGATATACAGGCCAGGGGAATGCGGGACAATCTTGTTTTTTCCGGGATCCCAGAACAGGCTGAGGACGACGCTGAATTCACCGTCCGAGATTTTCTCCAACATCAGTTAAAGCTCCCAAGCAACACGGTAAAAAACATCACTTTTCACCGCGTCCACCGGCTCGGAGGTAAGAAGCCCAACAACAGCCGGCCGCGACCAATTGTTGCTAAATTCGAGCATTACAAGCAAAAAGAGCAGGTCAGAGGCCGGGGCAGAGAGTTGCGGGGAACGAATTACAGCATTAACGATCAATATCCGAAGGAGATCCTGGATAGAAGGCGCGTTTTGTTCCCAATCAGGGAGAAATATATCAGTGAATGCACCATAGCTACAGTAGCGGTAGATAAACTGTATGTTAATGGGCATCTGTTCAGGGACCCCCAGCTTACTCCTTGGCTTTATTAGTCATGTAACACTGGTCAGATAAGAGTTGTTTTATCAGTCAACTATAATCTAATGTTAGCACAGCTCTGTAAAGTTGTTTACATTACTCAATGTGGGCGGGGCCAGGGCTAAGCACTGGGATACTGGCTCTTTTTTCTTTTCTCATCTTCACATGTCTATCACCAAATGTCTTTGTCACTCATTTTTCCTTCTTTTATCACTCACACACACACAGAATTTTTTCATAACATAACTATTTCTTTCTCTCTCACCCTTCACACCTTCACAACTTTCTTATATTTCTCTCTTTCTTATATCTCGGCTTTTGGATTTTCAATCAGGCAACCCCAGGCACAAACTAATAATACACCTGTGTTTATCAGTTTCTATGGTGATATGGACTTTTATCTCAAAACTATGACTACTCTAAGGTTTGTCACATGGAATATTCATGGAGCTGGCACCAGAGAGAAAAGAGTTAAGATTCTTAACCAGCTTAAAAGATTGAAGGCAGATGTCGTCTTATTACAAGAAACCTATAAATCTACCTCAGCTGCAGATGATCTTAAATCCCCTGAGTTTCCTAATGTGTTTTCTGCATGCTATAACTCTAGACAAAGGGGAGTAGCAATATTAATAAATAAAAATGTAAATTTTACAGTAACAGATAGTTACAGATCCAGATGGTAGATTTATTATAGTAAAACTATCTTTACATAACCAAAAGTTATGTATTGTCAGTATATATGGTCCAAATATTGATGACCCCTCATTCTTTCATTCCTTCTTCTCGGTGCTCCTTGAAGGCAAGGCAAGGCAAGGCAAGGCAATTTTATTTGTATGGCACACTTTCAACAGCAGGGTAATTCAAGGTGCTTTACATGATTTGGTGATTTAAAAAAAACACATAAAAGAAACACACATTACACATGATACACAATAAAGCAAGAGAAACATTTAAAAAAAGCAAGAGAGCATGAACACATTTCATACATATGACATCAAACATTTACTCAAAGGCAATTCTAAACAGATGGTTTTAGTCTCGATTTAAAGCAGTTCAGAGTTTCACCAGCTCTACACTCGTCAGGAAGTTTGTTCCAGATAAGGGGAGCATAAAAACTGAAAGCTGCTTCTCCATGTTTAGTTTTCAGTCTAGGGATGTTTAGTAGGCTAGAGTTGGAGGACCTGAGTGGTCTTGGTGGTTGGTACCATGACAACAGGTCTTCAACATATTTTGGTGCTAAGCCATGTAATGATTTATAAACTAGTAAAAGTATTTTAAAGTCTATTCTCTGAGCTACAGGGAGCCAGTGTAAGGACTTTAGAACTGGGGTGATATGCTCTACTTTCCTGGTTCTAGTGAGGACACGAGCGGCAGCGTTCTCGATCAGCTGCAGCTGTCTGATTGACTTTTTAGGCAGACCTGTGAAGATGCTGTTGCAGTAATCAATCCGACTAAAGATAAACGCATGGATGAGTTTTTCTAGGTCGTGTTGCAAAATCAGTCCTTTAATCCTAGAGATGTTCTTCAGGTGATAGAACGCTGACCTTGTTATTGCCTTTATGTGACCCTGGAGGTTCAGGTCTGAGTCCATTACTACACCTAGGTTACGAACCTGATCAGTAGTTTCTAGCTGTATTAATTGAAGCTGTGTGCTGACTCTTGATCGTTCCCCCTTGGGTCCAAAAATAATCACTTCAGTTTTGTTTCTATTCAGCTGGAGAAGGTTATGGCACATCCATCCATTTATTTGGTCAATGCATTGATTGAGGGTTTGAATGGGTTCAGAGTCACCTGGTGACATTGTAATGTAAAGTTGAGTGTCATCTGCGTAGTTATGATAGCTAATGTTATTGGTTGCTATAATCTTGCCTAGTGGGAGCATGTAGATATTAAATAAGAGGGGCCCCAGGATGGAGCCCTGGGGCACCCCACATGTGATTTCTGTTCGTTCTGATGAAAAGTTTCCTATTGAAACATAGAAGTCCCTGTTCTTTAGGTAAGACTCGAACCAGCCAAGTACTGTACCAGAGAGTCCGACCCAGCTCTCCAGTCGTTCCAATAAAATATCATGATCAACAGTGTCAAATGCTGCACTGAGGTCCAACAGAACCAGCACTGTGGTTCTTCCACAGTCTGTATTTATGCGGATGTCATTAAGTACTTTGACGAGGACAGTCTCGGTGCTGTGGTGAGCGCAGAAACCAGACTGAAAAACATCAAAATGGTTTGTCATTGTTATGAAGCCATTTAACTGCTGAAACACAGCTTTTTCAATAATCTTACTGATGAATGGAAGATTAGAGATTGGCCTGTAGTTCTGCATTAACGTGTTGTCCAGATTTTTCTTCTTTAGCAGTGGTTTAATAACTGCTGTTTTTAAAGCATGAGGGAAGACACCTGATAGCAGTGATGAGTTCACTATTTGAACAAGATCAGAACCAATAACAGGAAGAACTTTCTTTAGAAAAGCTGTGGGTAGGATATCAAGATAGCAGGAGGAGGAGCTTAATTGGATAATGATTTTTTCAAGGCTGTTCTGGTTTAATTCGTGGAATTCAGACATTTTCTCTACATTGTTGTTGATTGGGGATGACACTGGTTGTGGGTTCGATATTGAGGTACAGATTGACCATCTAATTGTTAGAATCTTTCCAGTGAAAAAGATGGCAAATTCATTGCAGGCCCTGGTAGAATTTAGTTCAGGAGCTACTGTCACTAAAGGATTAGTTAGTCTTTCCACTGTTGCAAATAGAGTCCGTGCATTATTAATGTTTCTGTTGATGATTTCAGAAAAGAACAATTCCCTAGCATCTTTTATAGTTAGCTGATATCTATTCAGTCTCTCTTTGTAGATCTCACAGTGAACCTGGAGTCGAGTTTTCCGCCATTTTCTCTCGGCCCGTCGACACTCTCTTTTTTTCACTACGTACCAGTGGATTTCTTGTCCACGGAGACTTTTTTCTACCTTAGACTACTTTCACTTTAGTTGGAGCAATGGAATCCATGATGTCTGAGATTTTCGCAAGGAAATTATCTACCAACTTATTTACTGAGTTTGGGTTGGGAGATGAGGGGGATGTGGTGGAAGGATAAATACGTTTAAAGGTTTCTACTGAACTGTCCCCTAGAAAACGCTTTTTTATAGTGGTCTTACTGTGGCTGGATAATTTAGCAGAGATGGTACTTTCAAAGAAAATACAGAAATGGTCAGATGATGCAATATTAATTACAGAGATGTCGGAAATATTTAAACCTTTGCTGATAATTAAGTCCAGAGTGTGTCCTTTATTGTGTGTTGGTTGTTTGACATGCTGGATCAGTCCGAAGTTGTGGAGAGTATCATCTAATGTTTTTGCTTGTCTATCTTGGGGGTTGTCGGTATGGATGTTAAAGTCCCCCACGATGATTAGTTGGTCATAGTCGATACATATTACAGAAAGAAGGTAATTGAAATCATTAAAGAAGTTAGAGTTAAGTTTTGGTGGTTTATATAAACTTAGAAATAACGCTTTGTTAGGCTCATTTATCTGGGTGGCTAGGTATTCAAAAGAATCAAACGTGCCCAGAGTTACCTTTTTAAAGTTCATTGAGTTGTGAAAGATGGTGGCTACACCTCCACCTCGTCTGTGTTTTCTGTTCTCGCTTAAGAAATTGTAATTTGGAGGACTAGATTCTATTAATGAAGTTGTTTCGTTATTTTCATCTAGCCAAGTTTCTGATAAAAAAAGGGCGTGTAAATTATGCTCAGTGATGAAGTCATTGATAAGAAAAGACTTCCCGGATAGAGATCTAATGTTTAATAAAGCTAACTTAAGTATTGTGATGATGGGCAGCTGAACCTTCTGACAGGTTATCAATTTGAGATTTTGTTTCATATGAGAGCGTGTGGTTAACGGTTTATGTTTCCTGCTGCTGATAATCACTGATATAGCCTCAGGGGTGCCGGGTGAATTCTGGGAAACGGTAGAGGTGGATTTATTGCCCGGTTCCCTCAAATATCAAATATCTGTAATAATCAGTGGGGGGAAGCTCCCAGGCTTATTGACACTAGTCCCAGGCGTGTGGTGTAGTCTAAGTTTAGGTGTTAATTTTGTCCCAAATTTGATTTGCTCGTTCAGTCTGTCTGTAAAGTTTCTAAATGGAGACTCATTTGATGTGGCTGAGTCACAGGAAGATGAAGACTTAATCTCTGATGGTTGTTTATCTGTTCGGTCCTGTGGTGTCATCATGACTTGCTGTTTTTGTTCTCTGATATCCATGGGCGCCTCAAGGTCAGCTTTTGGGAGCAAGTGTTTTGCTTTCTGATTTTAATAAGAACACAAGGATTGCTCACTTCTTCTTGGGGGCGACCTCAACTTTGGTTTAAATGAAGAAATAGACAGGCTCAGCACAGCAGGGACTCAGCGCAGCTGGAAGTCTATAGATATGGTCAAACAGTACATGAGCGATTATGGACTTTGTGATGCATGGCGATCTATTCACCCCAATGACAAAAAATATACTTTCTTCTCAAATGTCCACCATTCATATTCTCGACTGGATTATTTGTTAGTCAGCAGCTCACTGTTGACTGACATTTCAGACACTGAGATACACCCTATAGCTGTTAGCGATCATGCTCCTGTTTCTCTAACTTTAGTAAATAAAACAGAAACACCTCAAAGCAAAAATTGGAGATTTAATATATCCTTACTTAAGGATAAAGAATTTCTTAAATATTTCGAAAAAGAGTGGTCCTCATATTTGGAATATAACGACCTCCCTGGTACGTCGCCATCCATTCTTTGGGAGGCAGGAAAAGCTGTGATTAGAGGTAAAATAATCTCATTCTCATCAAATAAAAAGAAAATGGAAATAAAACGTATTCAGGAATTAGAAGAAACTATTAATTCATTAGAAGCTTCTCTAGATGAGGAGAGACTAGGCAAAATCCGTAAAGCAAAGCTAGAATTAAATCAAATTATTAATAAACAGACCCAGTTCTTAATTCAAAGACTTAGGATAGAAAACTTTGAACAAGGTAATAAATCAGGTAGATTTCTGGCTAACCAGCTTAAAATTAATAAAGAAAAAACAACTATATCTGCTATTAAAGATCAGACCGCGAATACAGTATATGATCCTGGAAGAATAAACAACACATTTAAAGAATTTTACAAGGCTTTATACTCACCCGAGATAAATCCATCAGATCATGAAACTGAAAATTTTTTGGATAACATAACACTACCTTAATTGTCTGAAAGTCAAGCGATGGCACTGGATTCACCAGTAACAGCGGCTGAACTCCAGGAGGCCCTCCAAGGCATGCCCAATAAAAAGGCTCCAGGCCCAGATGGATTTCCAGCAGAGTTCTATAAAGAATTCTGGAATATTCTGGCACCTACATTCCACAGAATGCTGCAGGAAACCAAGGAAAATGGCCGACTCCCACCAAATATGAATTCTGCCTACATTAGTCTTCTACTAAAATCAGGTAAAGACACTTTGTTTCCCACCAGCTATCGTCCCATATCCCTTATTAATGTTGATCTTAAAATAATCTGCAAAGCCCTCGCAAAAAGGATAGAGAAAGTAACCCCTCTTATAATACATCCTGATCAAACTGGTTTTATTAAAGGGAGACATTCATCCACAAATTCACGTAGATTAATAGATTTAATAGATTTTTCTTACTGTAAAAACATTAAAACTAATATATTATCTTTAGATGCAGAAAAAGCATTTGCTAGAGTTAACTGGAAATTTTTATTTGTAACCTTACATAAATTTGGCTTTGGAAATTCTTTTATAAACTGGTTGAAAATATTATACAGTTCACCAACAGCATGTATCAGGACAAATAACCAAACATCATCTAGGTTTTATCTTCAGAGAGGTACCAGGCAGGGATGTCCTCTCTCTCCCTCCCTGTTCGCTATTTTTATTGAACCACTAGCTGCAGCAATCAGGCAAATTCACAATATTAAAGGCATAAAATGCAATAACATAGAAAATAAAATCAGTCTTTATGCAGATGATGTATTACTTTTTCTCCAGCATTCACAAACCTCTTTCTCTCAGGTAATCGGGTTGATAAACTCTTACTCAAATGTTTCAGATTATTCTATAAATTGGTTAAAATCTACAGTTCTTCCAATCAATTGTTCTATCCAGAATCCAACTAATACACAACTGCAGTCAGGGTATATTACCTATTTAGGTATCAATGTCTCACCAAGACTGGCAGATTTAATAAAGCTAAACTACATCCCACTTTTTCAAAAAGTGAAAGATGATCGTGATAGATGGAAATCCCTATCCATATCACTTATGGGAAGGGTTGCTTCAATAAAAATGATGGTTTTGCCCAGAATCAACTACTTATTCTCAATGATCCCAAGTAAACCATCACTAGACTGGTTTAGATCTCTGGACTCCTCTATCTCTAAATTTCTTTGGAAAGATAAACCCCCACGTATCAGCTTAAAAACACTGCAGAAGACCAAAGAAAAAGGAGGTCTAGATCTACCAAACTTCCATCATTATTTCTTAGCCAACAGGGTCCAATACATCTCAAGATGGTTAAAACATAGCTACCTAGACAATTCCTGGATAGACGTAGAACAGACACTATGTAATAAGATAAAACTTTCAGACCTACCATTTATTAGGTCAAATATAAAACAATATGAATGCTTTAAAAGCATAAATATAAGCTCCTCTCTGACAGCATGGTGGGAGTTTCTAAAAATGAGTCCACCATAATCCGATGCAGACGTACACCCATCTGGAATAACCCCGACATCTTGCAAAAAAAATGTATGATACGTTTTCCAGTCTGGAGGTGCAATGGAATTGAATACCTGGAACATATATTTGAAGGAACAGACTTCATCCCATTTAATACATTAATTACACAATATGGAATTGATAAAAACAAATTCTTAGAATATCAACAAAGTAAATCTATTATTAAAGGTAAATTTAGGCTCAATACAGCTGAATTACAAATTCCAGTAGGAGTTTTAGATTTTCTTAATCTCAACCCCCCAAAATTGCTGTCTAAAATATACAAAACTTTATCTACATTAGATGAATCAATAGCCATCCCTATTTCAAAATGGGAGGTGGATTTATCAGCCAGCTTTGACCAAAACGTCTGGTCTCAGATATGTTTAAGAACCTTTAAAATAACAAAAAATCCTCATTTGCAATTAATACAATACAAAATCCTTCATAGAGTACACTATACAGGTTAACGAATGTTTAGGATGGGTTTTACATCGTCTAATACCTGCTTACAATGCACAAGCAATATACCAATTCAATTCAATTCAGTTTATTTATATAGCACCAATTCACAACAGATGTCATCTCAAGGCACTTAACAAGAAGTCATTTCAATACAATTATACAAACATTCCAATCAGTTAAAAAGTTTCCTATTTAAGGAATCCCAGCAGATTGCGTCAGTCATTGGCGTGAGGTTGGGCAGATTTCCAACCACAGCAATCCTTCAGCAATCCCTCATACTGAGCAAGCATGTAGCGACAGTGGAGAGGAAAAACTCCCCTTTAACAGGAAGAAACCTCCAACAGAACCAGGCTCAGTAGGAGCGGCCATCTGCCACAACCGTCTGGGGGTTTGAGAAGACAGAGCAGAACACAGAAGGAACAGAAGATCCAATATAAGAGAACTTTCTATTTTACAGAAAGTAAAAAGTTGATAACAGGACACAGTGGATGTTCAGTTACTGAGAGGATCATCCCAGTCGATGCCCCCCGTCCAACAGGGCATTGCAGCCAAGCAGGATACCAGACCAGGTATATCTTCGATGGGGAGAAAAACACTGAGAGAAAACAAAGTTAACAGTCGAAATAACAGAATGTACTGTAATACAACTGGAGAGTCGTAGGAGAAAAGGAAGTAGCAGAGTGAAGAAAATTGGTAAGTCTGTCCTCCAGCAGTCTAAGCCTATAGCAGCATAACTACAGAGATAGCTCAGGATGACCTAAGCCACTCTAACTATAAGCTTTATCAAAAAGGAAAGTTTTAAGCCTGGCCATAAAAGTAAACAGAGTGTCTGCCTCACGGACTAAAGCTGGGAGCTGGTTCCACAGGAGAGGAGCATGATAACTAAAAGATCTGCCTCCCATTCTACTTTTAGAAATCCTAGGAACTACAAGTAAACCTGCAGTCTGAGAGCGAAGTGCTCTTTTAGGAACATATGGAACAATTAGATCTCTGATGTATGATGGAGCTTGATTATTAAGGGCTTTGTCTGTAAGAAGAAGGATCTTAAATTCTATTCTGGATTTAACAGGGAGCCAATGAAGGGAAGCTAAAACAGGAGAAATGTGATCTCTCTTTTTAATATTCATCAGAACTCTTGCTGCCGCATTTTGGATCAACTGAAGGCTTTTAATGGCATTTTGTGGACTTCCTGATAGTAAAGAATTACAGTAGTCCAGCCTTGAGGTAACAAATGCATGGACTAGTTTCTCAGCATCACTCCTGGACAGGATGTTTCTAATTTTAGCAATATTCCGGAGGTGAAAGAAAGAAATCCTAGAAACCTGTTTAATATGGGATTTAAATGTCAAGTCTTGGTCAAAAATAACGCCGAGGTTCTTTACGTTATTACTGGGGGCCAATTTAATGCCATCCAGATGAAGTGATTGACTAATCAGTTTCTGTTTAAGAACTTCTGGTCCAAAGACAGTAACTTCTGTCTTGTCAGAATTTAAAAGCAAAAAGTTTAGGGTCATCCATGCTTTTATGTCTTCCAGACATGCCTGTAATCTACCTAACTGACTGGGTTCATCAGGATTTATGGATAAATATAGTTGTGTATCATCGGCATAGCTGTGGAAATTTATCCCATGCTGTTTAATGATTCTACCAATTGGAAGCATATATATGGTGAAAAGAATTGGTCCAAGGACAGAACCCTGTGGAACTCCACAAGTAACCCTTGAGAGTGAAGATGATTTATCATTTAGATGAACAAACTGGAATCTATCAGACAAATATGATTTAAACCAGCCTAATGCTGTTCCTTTGATCCCTGCAACATGTTCAAGCCTTTCTAAGAGAATATTATGATCAACTGTGTCAAAAGCAGCACTGAGATCTAACAAAACCAGATCAGACACCAGTCCATTATCTGAGGCCATGAGAATATCATTAGTAACCTTCACCAGTGCTGTTTTAGTGCTATGATGAGCTCTAAAACCTGACTGAAACTCTTCAAACAGCTCGTTACTGTTTAGATGTTCACAGACTTGATTAGCAACTATTTTCTCAAGGACTTTGGATAAGAAAGGAAGGTTAGATATAGGTCTGTAATTCACTAAGTCATCTTGATCAAGGGAAGGTTTCTTGAGTAAAGGTTTAATTACAGCTATTTTAAATTCCTGTGGTACGTATCCGTTTACTAAGGATAGATTCATCATATCCAAAATGGGGCCAGGAACCAAATGGAACACTTCTTTAAATAATTTGGTTGAGATTGGGTCCAAAATACAAGTTGAAGGTTTAGATGAGGCTAATATTTTTGATAATTCTGAAAGCTCGACTGAATCAAAACAGCCTAAGCAATACTGAGGTTCTACAGTTCTTTCCGATACTGACTCATTTACTGAGGAAGAAGTAATCATGTTTGGGAGGGTGCCAATGATTTTATTTTTAATAAAATTTATTTTATTTATGAAGAATCTCATAAAATCATCACTGCTAAGAGCTGGGGGAATAGTTTGCTCAACAGAGCTATGACTCTGTGTAAGTTTGGCAACTGTACTAAAAAGAAACCTAGGATTGTTTTTATTCGCCTCTATTAATGATGAAAAATATGCTGTTCTAGCTTGTCGAAGGGTCTTTTTATACAGCAGTAGACTGTTATTCCAGGTTAAATAGGAATCCTCTAGATGTGTAAAGCGCCATTTTCTCTCCAACTTCCTAGTATTCTGCTTTAAAGTACGCAACTCTGCGTTAAACCAAGGAGTCAGCCTCCTGTGGCTAGCCACTTTCTTTTTTAATGGGGCTACACTATCTAATGCCAAACGCAATGAGGACGTAACGCTGTGAACCAGACCATCAATTTCTGAAGGGTTAGAGATAGAATTGCTGCCATCCACTGTGTTACTCTGAGACACTGAGGAAAGTAAGAATGGTACAGATTCTTTAAAAATTGTTACAGCATTGTCTGATAAAGTTCTACTATAATGAAATTTTCTTTCAGATTTAAGATGGTCAGTTAAAGTAAATTCAAAAGTTATCAAGAAGTGGTCAGACAGGACCGGGTTATGTGGGTGGACTGTTATTTCGTCACACTCAATACCGTATGTCAGTACAAGGTCCAAAGTGTGTTTACCTGAGTGGGTCGATCCCTGTACTTTTTGAGTAAAGCCAATTGAGTCTAAAATAGCATTAAAGGCTGCATTTAGGCTATCACTTTCAGTATCCACATGAATATTGAAGTCCCCCACTATAATAACCCTATCAGTATTTAATACTATATCAGATAAAAAATGTGAGATATGATCCAAGAATTGAGAGTAAGGGCCTGGTGGACGATACAAAACCACAAACAAAAATGGTCTTAATGTTTTGCAACTTGGATGAGGAAAATTAAGGGTTAGATGCTCAAAAGAACTGTAGCTATCAATTGGTCTGGGACTAATTAGTAAATCAGAACGGAAAATGGCTGCAACTCCTCCTCCTCGCCCAGTATTTCTAGGAATGTGAAAATTTAAATGACTGGAAGGAGTTGACTCATTTATACTGACATAATCCTCCTGCTGCAACCAGGTTTCTGTGAGACAAAGGAAATCAATGTGATTATCACAAATCAAGTCATTTACTAACAAAGTCTTTGAGGAGAGAGATCTTATGTTTAATAAACCACATTTAATAGATTTATTTTCAGTCAAAGTTGTATTTATTTTTATGAGATTTCCATAATTTGCTTTTGTTGGGTTAACTTTTAATCCATTTAATTTTGGCCGTGGGCAAGACACTGTTTCTATAGGGTAATGGGTGGGTAACAGTACAGAAGCAGCAGAGAGGTGGGTTAAACTACGACTCTGCTTCCTGGTCTGGACCCTGGGTTGTCAGTGTTTTGGAGGATTAATAAATTCGGCCATATTCCTAGAAAGAAGAGCTGCTCCATCCAAAGTGGGATGGATGCCGTCTCTCCGGATCAGACCAGGTTTTCCCCAAAAAGTTCTCCAGTTATCAATGTAGCCCACATCGTTTGCAGGACACCACCTAGACAACCATTGATGGAATGACAGCATGCGGCTAAACATGTCGTCACTGGTCCGATCAGGCAGGGGACCAGAAAAGATTACCGAGTCTGACATTGTTTTGGCAAACTTACACACCGAAGCAACACTAATTTTAGTGACCTCCGATTGGCGTAACCGGGTGTCATTACCGCCAGCGTGAATAACAATCTTACTGTATTTACGCTTATCTTTAGCCAGCAGTTTCAGGTTGGATTTGATGTCGCACGTTCTGGCCCCTGGCAAGCATTTGACTATGGTCAATGGTGTCTCTAATGCCACGTTTCTGACTATGGAGCTGCCAATTACCAGGGCCGGCTTCTCAGCGGGTGTGTCGCTGAGCGGGGAAAATCTGTTAGAAACGCGGACCGGTTGGTGGTGGCCCGGGGGCTGGGTCCTAGAACTATGCTTCCTACGTACAGTCACCCAGCCGCCTAGAGGTCCCGGCTGCGCGGGCTCTACCGGAGGACAGCTAGGGGGTTCTATCCTTGTTGGCTCCGCTATCTGCTGGTTTTTCAACAGCGCGGAGCCGTGCTTCTAATTCTGATACCCTCGCCTCCAAAGCTACAAAAATATTACATTTATTACAGTTACCATTATCACTGAAGGAGGCAGGGAAGTAACTAAACATCTGACAGAGAGAGCAAGAGAGAAGAGAAGAGTTAGAGACAGGAGAAAGAAGAGTAGCCATAGCCGCAATGAAGCTAAGCTAACTGAGCTAGCGAGACCTTCCACCCAAAGAAAAACTGTGTGAAACACGAGGAGTTCCCAAAACGTAAAGTACACCACCACAAAATGTGTGTTTTAGTGTGATTGTGTGTTAAAATAACTTAGAAAAGCCTCAGCACAGAGAAAATAAGATCAATTCAAGAGCGTTTGAACACCAAAACAGCTCCACGGAGCACAGCAGTGACAACAGGAAATGACGCAATACGGCTTACCCCGTCACCACAACGTCCAGATACTACCAGATACTTATGTTCATGCGCTTTGGTTCTGTCCACCTGTTAAGAAAATTTGTTGCCAGATATGTGAGGACTTATCAAAGTGTCTGAAATGTAACACTCTACCATCTCCTTCAATTTGCCTGTTAGGAAATTTAAATGATGTCACCATGGACACAAAGTCAGTTCTAATGGTTCACATTGCCTTATGCATCGCTAAGAAAACTATCCTCCTGAACTGGAAAAATAAAAAAGCTCTTAATATTAATCAGTATAGAAATCTCTTGTTGGACCATATTGGTCTTGAGACGGCCTCTGGCTCCATATCTGATCAATCTCTCTGGGCTCCTTTGATCAGCTCCATCACCTAGTGGGGGTGGGGGGCACTTGGTTTTGTCGTTTGGGATACTGTTGCTGATGTGGGGGTTTTGGGGTTGGAGGCGTCTGGGGGGGACCCCAGGGGATGGGATCACTGGGCGGATGGGGCGCTGGACATCGTGGCCGGCCTGGGGTTGGGCTTTGGGTGGTAACTCCTGATGGCTGCATGCGGTGCCTTAGGGGGGTTGCACTGGCGGACATGGGTTACTGGCCTGGTGGCCGTGCTGCGCCTGGGTAGGGTCTGGGGTGGGCCTGGGGATTCGGGGCTCTGGGGCGCCACGCCCCCTAGCTGTGGTCCTGGCTGGGGGTCGGCCGACGTGGGGTCTCTGTTGCCTGTGGGGGTCGGGGCTGGCCAGCGGCCGGCATGTCCAGCCGCCTTTCTCTTTTTCTCTGGGCCGATTGTCATCGCCAGTCCCTGTATGGCGTCTCGCCTTGTTTGCTGGTTGGGGTGCCTGGCTGCGGGTCGCGGCGGCTGGGTGGCATTTCTGGGCCGGATCAGTCCTTTTTCGCACTGGACTTGGCTCCTGGGTCTTGGTCTTTGTGCGCCCCGCACAAAGACCAAGGGGGGGGGGGGAACTCAACCTGGGTGTCTAGTGTGTTTTGTGTTTCGAGAGTAGAGCGAATGTCAGGGTGGGTTTAGTTCCCCTTCTGGGATTGGGCTGGGGGGACTGCCTTGGGGTCCGTGGGGCTTTGTGGTGCTGTGGCCGTTGGCCCCGGGTCGAACGTGCCATGGCCTCACTCCCCTGGTGGATCCCGGTGAACAGCGGTCCCTATTGGGGTCAGTTGGGGAGCTGGCTCCCTGGGAAGACGTTATGTCTCCAAGTCCTTCCCTCCCCATCCCTGGACACCTCTGTCCACCCGCTCCATCACTTTACCACTCATATAGGGTCTTGGGGCATGGGCACATCACTGGGGTGCGAGGAGGGGCTTCCCTCCTCGCTATCCCGTGGCGTCCTGGGTCCCAATTTTAATATACAACTTAGACACTCCCACTTATAACATTCTCACGCGACACATATGTAGGGACTTTGGGGTGGGCACACTTTTCGGCATCCATAGGGGGAGCGGTTCAATCAGCCTCACCTCTGGTGCCGGTGCCCACTGTTAAACCACATATAGACACTGAGGGCTCAGGGTGGGGGTTGGGGGATGTGTGGCTGCCTTCCCCACATCCCACCCCTCTGTTTTAAATGCACATTATAACAACACGCATCAACACCATACTCGAGCGGGAGGATGGAGGCTAGGGGTCTTTTCACACCCCTGTTCGCTACGGGCCATCAGGGGTGGGGGTCCGGAGGAGGAACAGGTGGTTTGGTCGGGGTCCTGGGCTGTCGGGCTGCTTTGCCACTGTGGGGCCTTGGCGGTCTGCTTGTCTCCGTCCTAGAAGGTAGGGGTCCATCTCCCGGGTCCGGGGGCTGGTGGCTGTACTGGGGCATCGGTACCTGGACCTGGGTGCATAAAGTGTGTATGGGGTGTGTGAGTGAGGGTACAGCGTCATTTTTTTCGGTGTCTTGGTGAGTCAGTGAGAATGTATGGGTTTAAGAGGGAGGGAACGTGTGACTGTGTCTGTATGTCTTTGTCTACCTGTCAGGTTGGACCTTGGTCTGCCCCCTCGCCTGGCGCATCTCAGGCCTTACACTTAATGGGGGGCCTATTTCCTCTCCGTCACTCCCCGCCGGTGACGGGGGCACCTGCCTGCCGGTGCATCGGTGGTCAATCCGGTTCGGACCTGGTGCGTGTATATGCACCAGCATGCTAACACACACACATAGATGTGGGGTCTCTGGTGTTTAAGGATATATTCTTGGGCTGAGGTTATCATTACTAGAGCTTGATTAATCGGTACCATGAGTTTTTCTGTGACATTGTTGTTGTATTTTTATATCTATTTTTGTGTGATGTGGTTGTGTAATTCTTAGTTCACAATGTTTTTGTTTTGTCGATGTTCCTTTTTCGTGTTTTTTTTATTTTCCCCCTCTCTCTGCCGTCCTGTGGGTATGGAGGTAGACTTCGATGTTTTCCTGTGTTTTCTTTGTTCCCCTTCCTCTCTTGTACTTTCAACTCACCCTCTCTCTTGAATTTTTGTTTCATACCCCGATTCTTCATCTTCTTTCTTTCTCCCCCCCTAATTTTCCGTCTCCGTGTCCATAACATCAGGAAATAAAACCCACAGCAATTCATAATAAAGATTTCTTACACATATATATCAAGTGGAGTACTATAGCAAAAGCTGTAGTGCTCCGCTTGTGAAAGTAAATCTGTTGGGCTTCTACTTGGTACTCAGACACCAATTCTGAGTTCCACACTGCCAGACATGACACGTTTTAAAAGAAGAAAAAAAGGAGAGGATGAATGGGGCCATGTATTGTGAGATTTTGAGCAACAACCTCCTTCCCTCAGTCAGAGCATTTAAGATGAGTCATGGCTGGGTCTTCCAACATGACAATGACCCAAAGCACACAGCCAGGATAACAAGTAGTGGCTCTGTTAGAAGCATTTTAAAGTTTTGGAGTGGCCTAGCCAGTCTCCAGACTTAAATCAAAAAGAAAATCTTTGGAGGGAGCTGAAACTCAGTGACAGCCCCGAAACCTGACAGATCTAGAGAAGATCTGTGTGGAGGAGTGGGCCAAAATCCCTTTTGCAGTGTGTGTAAACCTGGTCAAGAACTACAAGAAACCTTTGACCTCTGTAATTGAAAACAAAGGCTTCTGTACCAAATATTAAAAGAGATTTTCTCAGGTGTTCAAAAACGTATGTGTGCAGCAATAAAATACAAATAAATTCTTTTAAAAATCAGACAATGTGATTTCCTGAATGTTTTTTAAATGCTGTCTCTCATGGTGGATATGCACCTACAATGTAAATTTCAGACCACTCCATTATTTCTAAGTAGGAGAACTTGCAAAATAGCAGAGTCTTCAAATACTTATGTTCCTCACTGTAACTCAGGCAAAGCATCATGGTTAATAGGAATCAGAAGGATCATTTTAAGGTATGTTAGAACAGTGTTTTACAGAGAAATCTAACGTTTTCTCTCCTTTTTGTTCTTGTTGTCCCTCAGGAACTAATTTTGGACATGTTAACAGTTTTTCAACTCAAAGTAGATTTCATCCAAACAAGCTTCTTTTTGGTTTTCTTGGACTGGGAGGTATGATGAATTCAATCAAATAGATATGTTGGAAAAGTAGGAAAAAAATGACCACAGACCTACTTCAGACAACTTAAAAAAAATAAAAAAAATAAAAACTTGTACTTACCAAACCATGCCTGCTGGTCTCCCTGCACTTCTATGGCGAGGCCAAAATCAGCCAGTTTAACTGCTGCCCCCTTCAGTTTGCTGGCTAGGAGTAAGTTCTCTGGCTTGGATTGGAGAAACAGAAAAATGCTTTAGAATCTCTCTGGAAATACAGTCATGTAAATATAAGCTGGAAACAAATGTAAAGACCGGAAAATAGACAGAGTTGTGAAACTATGAGAGAAAGTTTCTTTTGCATGATGACACAAAGGACTAAAGTTAGCGCTCAGCTGAGCTAGTCCAAGCTGCTAGATAACTAACTCATGCCTCAGACTTAAGAGCTGACTTCAGTAAGGGGGCCTGAGCTTCTGGTCTCCAATCAGCAGGTAGGGAAAGGTTGATGGATTCTGCTTAAACAGACTGAAACAAATACTGAGGAGAATGTGACTCATACTGAGAAGGAAAAGACTTTAGAGAGGGTGAATCACACACACTTTTTGGCATTTACAAAGCACTTTGTCTGATGGAGTAAAGTATGAAATTAGTCAAAATATAATGGACAAACTCTAATGTAACAACAAAGCAGAAACTGATCAAAGGAAACTGCTTTTATTTAGAAAATATAAAGCAGTGTGGACCCCAGCTATAGGAAGAGCTCTGCATGCCAGGATTGCTCTGATTTTACTCAGATATCCTGAATCTATAGATGTGAACACATTCATGAAAAATTATATTGGGTATAACTACACATAAATCTACACATTTGTTCTTATTTCTTCTTCTCATCTCCTCCAAGGTTGATATATAACTTTCTATACAAATTTATTTTATGTCTGCATGCTGTGAGCGTGTGACACCCAAGTAAAATTCCTTGTTTGTGCACACAATCTTTGCCAATAAAGCTGGTTCTGATACCATCATAGAATAGAATAGAAACTTTATTGTCTTTTATACACAGTACACAGAAATTCATCTTTGACACATATGGAAGAGGATTGTGGCCACTGACAAAAAATAAAAATTTGACTTTTAACTCAGATTTCTGACCTTACTCTGACCTCTGACCTGATAGGCATGTGGGTTCATTTTTTTGGGTTCAGGGGTCCTAATCCTCCTCCATACCATCAGACTGCTGATACATTGAAAAACACTTTTAGTTTCAGTCAAATTTTGTCATGTTGTGTTTAGCCTGAGTGTGACCCAGGCAGAGCTTCTTAGTTGCTTCTCCATGTAATAAATACAGTGTGTAGGGAGGGGGTGGGTCTGATATTTGCTTTACCTCGTAGCACAATTTAAAGCCAGAACCTAAAACAGTCTAGTTAAACTAAAATCTAAAGCCGTGAAGACAAGTTTATGTATGTATCTATTTTTTTCCAAGGCCAAAAAGTGCTAATCTCAATCAGTATAGTTTAAACGCAGGAACTGGAAGTTGGATATGTCTTTTCCCCCACATTTGCAGAGATTTGAATATGACTGACTGGCCACTGTGCTGCATTGGTTGCCACCTTTAACTGGAAATTCTGCTTCAAAGGTAAAATTTCCAAGATGAGTATTCTGATCTATAATAGACAGGCATTGCTAAATAAGTGAATTAAGCTCTATGCACTAAACTTGTCATGTAAAAGAAAATACCAAACATTTAGAGGGTTAAAAAGATTAAAAATGAAACAGTATAGGCTTAACAATCCCAATAATCAGCTGCTCTTGAATTTAAATATCTGTATAGAAAAACCTGTTTCAGTCGACCTCAAAGAACAACCCAGTGCTAAACCAGGACAGTTTGGATGAAAACGTATTCATCTGTTAAAACGGCCTATACAAAGTCCAGACCTAAATCCAGCAGATAATCTGTGGCAAGACTTAATAGCTCATGTTTACAGATGTTCTCCATCCAAACTGATTGAGCTTGTACTGTTTTACAAGAAAAAGGAGAAATAGGGAAAACTTTCAAGCTGTTGATGTTCAAAGCTGGTAGAGTAGAGCCCTAAAATACCTGTAGCTGGATCTGCAGCCAAAGGTGGTTCTACTGGACCTATATCTAATCTTCCTTTCTTATCCAAAATCCTTGAGAAAATTGTTGCTAATCAAGTCTGTGAGCAACTAAACAGTAACAAGCTGTTTGAAGAGTTTCAGTCAGGTTTTAGAGCTCATCATAGCACTGAAACAGCACTGGTGAAGGTTACTAATGATATTCTCATGGCCTCAGATAATGGACTGGTGTCTGTTCTGGTTTTGTTAGATCTCAGTGCTGCTTTTGACACAGTCGATCATAATATTCTCTTTGAAAGGCTTGAACATGTAGGGATCAAAGGAAAAGCACTAGGCTGGTTTAAATCATATTTGTCTGATAGATTCCAGTTTGTTCATCTAAATGATAAATCTTATTCACTCTCAAGGGTTACTTGTGGAGTTCCACAGGGTTCTGTGCTTGGACCAATTCTTTTCACCATATATATGCATCCAATTGGTAGAATCATTAGACAGCATGGGATAAATTTCCACAGCTATGCCGATGATACACAACTATATTTATCCATAAATCCTGATGAACCCAGTCAGTTAGGTAGATTACAGGCATGTCTGGAAGACATAAAAACATGGATGACTCTAAAAGTTTTGCTTTTAAATTCTGACAAGACAGAAGCTGCTGTCATTGGACCAGAAGTTCTAAAAAAGAAACTGATTAGTCAATCACTTCATCTGGATGGCATTAAATTGGCCCCCAGTAATAACGTAAAGAACCCCGGCGTTATTTTTGACCAAGACTTGACATTTAAATCCCATATTAAACAGGTTTCTAGGATTACTTTCTTTCACCTCCGGAATATTGCTAAAATTAGAAACATCCTGTCCAGGAGTGATGCTGAGAAACTAGTCCATGCATTTGTTACCTCAAGGCTGGACTGCTGTAATTCTTTACTATCAGGTAGTCCACAAAATGCCATTAAAAGCCTTCAGTTGATCCAAAATGCGGCAGCAAGAGTTCTGATGAATATTAAAAAGAGAGATCACATTTCTCCTGTTTTAGCTTCCCTTCATTGGCTCCCTGTTAAATTCAGAAGAGAGTTTAAGATCCACCTTCTTACATGCAAAGCCCTTAATAATCAAGCTCCATCATACATCAGAGATCTGATTGTTTAATATGTTCCCAACAGAGCACTTTGCTCTCAGACTGCAGGTTTACTGGTAGTTCTTAGGATTTCTAAAAGTAGAATTGGAGGCAGATCTTTTAGTTATCAGGCTCCTCTCCTGTGGAACCAGCTCCCAGCTTTAGTCCGTGAGGCAGACACTCTGTTTACTTTTAAGGCCAGGCTTAAAACTTTCCTTTTTGATAAAGCTTATAGTTAGAGTGGCTAAGGTCATCCTGAGCTATCTCTGTAGTTATGCTGCTATAGGCTTAGACTGCTGGAGGACAGACTTACCAATTTTCTTCACTCTGCTACTTCCTTTTCTACTACTACTCTCCAGTTGTATTACAGTACATTCTGTTATTTCGACTGTTAACTTTGTTTTCTCTCAGTGTTTTTCTCTCCATAGAAGATATACCTGGTCTGGTATCCTGCTTGGCTGCAATGCCCTGTTGGACGGGGGGCATTGACTGGGATGATCCTCCCAGTAACTGAACATCCACTGTGTCCTGTTATCAACTTTTTACTTTCTGTAACATAGAAAGTTCTCTTATATCAGATCTTCTGTTCCTTCTGTGTTTCTGCTCTGTCTTCTCAAACCCCCAGACGGTCGTGGCAGATGGCCGCTCCTACTGAGCCTGGTTCTGTTGGAGGTTTCTTCCTGTTAAAGGGGAGTTTTTCCTCTCCACCGTTGCGACATGCTTGCTCAGTATGAGGGATTGCTGAAGGATTGCTGTGGTTGGAAAGTCTGCCCAACCTCACACCAATGACTGACACAATCTGCTGGGATTCCTTAAATAGGAAATTTTTTAACTGATTGGAATGTTTGTATAAATGTATTGAAATAACTTCTTGTTAAGTGCCTTGAGATGACATCTGTTGTGAATTGGCGCTATATAAATAAACTGAATTGAATTGAAAACTGTGTGTTCGCTCAGAGGGGAGGAATAACAATGCACACCACACAGTTCAGATATTGATTTGTAACAATATTTGCAAGCCAAGTATTATTTTCCCTCCATTTCAAAATGATCCACTACTTTGCCTTGGTTTGTCTCATTAAAGCTAAATAAAAAAAGCATTCCTTAAGTTCCTTTTGCTACTTTTGCTACAATTCAGCTTGTAAGATATTTTGAATACAAAACCTTCCAAATCTCATAGGCTTGTATATGATACCCATGACATTAATATTTTTAGAAGGAATCATAAAAATTTGTTTTCATGCATGTTTGGTTTTTACTGCTGACTAAAACTGAAACCAGAAGCAGCCCAGTACAACATGCACTCTTACTGTCATGACTGAACATGAAGTAAAATCACAGCACTATGGAAGAACATTTTACATTCCTTCCAATGCAATGAACATTTCCTACTGACCTCGTCTGCTCTACATTCCAGAATTTCACGCTGCATTTGCACAAACACCCACTAACATACCGTACATATATACTCTCAACCCTTTATTCAGCAAATGTCCAGAATTAACATTTCTGCATATGTAAGTACAGAGAGGGGAAAACGGGCTGTTATGGAAGAGGAATCTGATGAGAGGAAGTGATGGATGTTGATAACATGGCTTGGCTTTCATCTACAGCAGCAACCACTGTTAAACCAACAGGATGGTGCTGATCATCCTCAGCTCATATCACTCTTCCTACTTGCTTGCTCTAATTAAATTATGTCCAATACTAAAAAAGCCATACAGGCTCATGGTACATACATTTACCTTTCAATTCTTCACCTTAAGACCATTTCCATTTTTTCCTGATGAGATATAAAGCAACATCCAAATAGTGGCACACAGAGTGTGTTTATCAAGATTCAGGTTGTGGTTCAGAGGAGCTGAATGCCCAGCACAATCTTTGTTTTGCCTGATCTGCACTTCAAGTTTGAAGGATTTTGGAGTTAGATGAAGGTGAAATTAGCTCATCTAAAAACAAGATTATTCTCTGTGGAAGGGTACGGTCCATACCCTTCCTCATTTAATGGTGTTATTATCAGACTTCTACTTTTCTTTCTACAAATGTATTCATGAGCAGTGCTGACAAGAACTGCTATGTTCAATCAGCCTCACTGGGAAAACCCATGTGGACCAGAGGGAGGGCAGATGGCTTGAATTGTATTTGGGTTAAGGTTATTTGTATTTTCTAGAGATTTAATTTAGTTAATATTGTGTGTTTATTCAGAAAATGAGAATTTTGGTTCCCCCCCTTTGATTAGCTGTGGTTTAAGCTAAAGGACTATAAAAGTTGGCTGGTCTGAACCCACTGGATTCTGCTGGTTCAGGGAGGGGGATCCCATTTCACTCACCTATCAAGGTGTAAAGTTAATCTTTAGAAGAATATCTAAACAATTCTTCAACTTGGTTCCAGAGTGATTTTTTTGGTGTATATTTTTGCTGCCTCAACCATTCTGAAGAGAAAAGGTTTTGACATCACCCTAAAAACCTTACACCTGTTTTTTTTCTTTCTTTGTTCTGGTACATTTTATAATATATTTGCTGTTTTTTGGATCACAGTCATGTTATTTGACAGATGACATTCAATTTGGCTTTAGTACATTTTGGTATGCAGAGGTTATGGCAGACTCCCTAACTTATTGGGGCTTTAAAACAAGCCCACATCATCAGTCCTACACCTCAGTGCTTCTTAGCTAGTACTGATATGGTTTGTTTGGGTTTTTGTCAAATACAGCAGATTCACAACATCTGGAGGTCTGTACTGGGTTCCTAAATACACAATGAGAGACAAGTGCTTTTTAATTAAACAAATGGGAGAGACTGTTGGGACTTAACAGTATGGATAGTTAAGATTTTAGAGTTTAAGTGTCTGAGTTGGAGCTCTTTCTTTAGAAGTGTAATTAAATCTCTGTTATCGATTACTGAGAACAATTTAATACGTAATAAGCAAAACTCAGTGTCAGCTCAATGTCACAGTCACTCTCGGCAGGGTTTATGGTCTCTAAGTCCTGAGCTATCTCTGTAGTTATGCTGCTATAGGCTTAGACTGCTGGAGGACAGACTTACCAATTTTCTTCACTCTGCTACTTCCTTTTCTACTACTACTCTCCAGTTGTATTACAGTACATTCTGTTATTTCGACTGTTAACTTTGTTTTCTCTCAGTGTTTTTCTCCCCATCGAAGATATACCTGGTCTGGTATCCTGCTTGGCTGCAATGCCCTGTTGGACGGGGGGCATTGACTGGGATGATCCTCCCAGTAACTGAACATCCACTGTGTCCTGTTATCAACTTTTTACTTTCTGTAACATAGAAAGTTCTCTTATATCAGATCTTCTGTTCCTTCTGTTTCTCTGCTCTGTCTTCTCAAACCCCCAGACGGTCATGGCAGATGGCCGCTCCTACTGAGCCTGGTTCTGTTGGAGGTTTCTTCCTGTTAAAGGGGAGTTTTTCCTCTCCACTGTCGCTACATGCTTGCTCAGTATGAGGGATTGCTGAAGGATTGCTGTGGTTGGAAATCTGCCCAACCTCATGCCAATGACTGACGCGATCGGATGGGATTCCTTAAATAGGAAACTTTTTAACTGATTGGAATGTTTGTATAAATGTATTGAAATGACTTCTTGTTAAGTGCCTTGAGATGACATCTGTTGTGAATTGGCGCTATATAAATAAACTGAATTGAAAATTGAATTAAGTCACACAGAGGGAGGCAGATGTTTACACAAAGCAGTTCTAATCTCTAATAGAACATTTTGAATGCCTTACAGTGAGGAAAAAAGTACTTAGTAGCCACGAATTGTCCCACTTAAAAAGATGAAAGGTCTGCAATTACCATTATAGGTACAATTCAACTGTGAGAGACATAATGTAAATAAAATCCAGAAAATCACATTGTATGATTTTTTTTTTCACTCGATGTAAAAATACAACAGTGTCACTGAAAAGCTCATTGTACCGATTAAACAAGATCTAGTAATGATAACCTCAGCCCAAGAACATATCTGTAAACAGCAGAGACCCCACACCTATATGTGTGTGTGTGAGCATGCTGGTGCATATAAGATTTCTCCATAAGAGTGTTCGATAGCTGGTGTGAGTGTGGAAGTCTAAAAATAGGAACTTAAACATTGTTTGGACGAAAAGTTTAGTCTAGTTTTCAGTTGCTTCCTGGATGTTAACGAGTCCGGGTTAGTCAAACTGTTTGTTTTTTGGGCAAAACCACTTCCTGTTTCAAACATGAGCTTTCCAAATTAAAATATGGTAATGCTTAACTTCATGAATCATGCTTTTATTTTGCCAAGAAGGGGAACTTCTGCTGTACCGGCAGCAAAGTGAAAGATAGTAGAAGCATTTAGATCATAGACTGTACATACATTTAGATTCACACAAAGGAGGTAGAAATCATAAAACAAAGTTAGGATTAGAACATTAAATGATAAAGAATAAACCTTTAGCCAGACCTCGACCAAAAAGAACTTTTACTTAATGATAGTAATGTTAAAATAAAAATGTAAATAATAATGACACATTTGGGATACACTAGGCTACCTGTTTCAGCTGCATATGTGAGGGTTGTGTATTTGGTGCAATCTTTAAGCCAACAGGTGTGACCTACACACACAGTGGGGTTTAAAATTTCTTGGTTTCTATTTTTAAAATTTAGTTTACTTCATTAAGACAAATGATGATAAAAATAGATTCAGAATTTCGTTCACTGTTCTAAAGACGGGACAAATGTGGAAAATATTCAGTTAACACCTGTGCACATTATATGCTATAGATCGCATAAAAACAGGGTGTCAGAATAATAAGTGTGAGACCTACTATCAAACCGCAGTAAATTCTATTCAGTTGCAACACTTTTTGATGTTTGAGGGTTTTTTTGTGTGTTCCTTTTAATAAAAGACTAAATGAAACAGGAGTAACGAGGCTAATTTTAAATTATAAGCTGTCTAAAATACTGAGTAGAGGTAAAAAGTGGGCAAATAGATAATTACTCCGGAAAAGTATAAAATATGGCTCAAGTCCTACACAGAAACTGCAATGAAGAAAAGTTTCTTTCTTAAGCAAGAGTATCAGGTACAGGTAAAAAGGTTACTTGACATCGTTGTTATTAAAATGGAGTGGCATACTCAAATCTGAATGTGCAACTAAGTTAGATAAATTGAAATAGAGATGTTTTACAGTTGTACAGGTTTTAAAATTGTGCATTTAGAATAAATGTATTATTTTTTTTCAAGGAGTTAATAAACTGTAAGAAACAGATGAGCAAATAACAGCAGCAGAGATATTAATTAGGTAAATAAACTGTGTCCTGAGTAAAACAATTTTAACTAAGGTGGTTGCAAAGATAATCCTTATTGTAACATCAATTAGATTCTGGAAAAGCAGGGTCTGAAGAAGCTGTCTTATTCAATTCAAAATACTTTATTGATCCCAGAGGGAAATTACGTATTGTTGTAGCTAATGCAAGTAGGACTAAAATTCTTAAATACATTAGGTAACTATGTGGGTAACTTATTAGTTTGTTTTGTTTTTGCAAGGCAAGGCAATTTTATTTGTATAGCACACTTTCAACAACAAGGTAATTCAAATATAAGAACCTAATTGCAAACCTAAATGATTGGGATATAGTCATCTGGGGGTTGAAGCTGCCTCGGCAGTGGCAGCAGCAGGATACACAGGTTCTGAGGTTATGCCTTATGCATGACCTTTAAACCTACTATGTTTCCTTTCTTGACACTGGGGAATTGGATTTGATAGCGACTACGATGCAGGGGCCCGGGGGGCCCCAGTGACAAGCCCACGGGCCCCGCCGGCAACCGGCTGCCCCAGGGAGGGCCGGTCCATCGTATGATTTTTAAAGAATTTATATATTGCAGCAGAGAATAAGTAAAAACAGGCAATAAGTCTGGGCCTCACAGACCTGTTACTTCTTTAAGAAGCCCTTCTATCCAACACTCGTTACTTCTAGTAATGACACCTGTTTGAACCTTTTATCTGTGTAAAAGACATCTGTCCACACCTTCAAACAGCCAGACTCCAACCTCCACCATGGCCAAGACCAGAGAGCTGTCCAAGGATACCAGGGACAAGACTGCACACCTGCACAAGACTGGGATGAGCCAATTTACAATATGCAAGCAACTTGGTGAGAAGAGCTCAATTGTTGGAGCATAATGAATACAAGATCACTGATTATCCCCATTGACCTGGGGCTCCATGCAAGATCTCACCTGGTGGGGTACACATGACCTTGGGAGTAATGAGGAAACAACCCAGAACTACATGGGGGAACTGGTCAATGACCTGAAGAGAGCTGGGACCACAGTAACAAAGGTTACTATTAGTAAAGCACAACATCGTCATGGATTAAAATCCTGCTGCACTCGAAAGGTCTCCCTGCTTAAGCCAGCACATGTCCAGACCCATCTAAAGTTTCCCAGAGACCATCTGGATGATCCAGAGGAGGATCGGGAGAAAGTCATGTGGTCAGAAGAGACCAAAATAGAACTTTTTGGTATAAATGCCACTCGCTGTGTTTGAAGGGGGAAGAATACTGAGTTGCATCCCAGGAGCACCATACCCACTGTGAAGCATGAGGGTGGAAACATTATGCTTTGGGGCTGCTTCTCTGCAAAGAGGACAGAACGACGTATTCATAATAAGGAAAGGATGAATGGGGCCATGTATCGTGAGATTTGGGGTAAAAACCTCCTTCCATCAGTGAGAGCATTGAAGATGAAAAATGGCTGGATCTTCCAGCATGACAATGATCCCAAACATGTCACCTTGTCAACAAAAGAGTGGCTACGTAAAAAGCATTTTATGGTTCTGGAGTGTTCTAGCCAGTCTCCAGACCTCAATCCATTAGAGAATCTGTGGAGGGAGTTGAAAGTCCGTGTTGCCCAGCGACAGCCCCAAAACATCACTGCTCTATAGAAGATCTGCTTGGAGGAATGGGCCAACATATCAGCTACAGTGTGTGCAAACCTGGTGAAGACCTACAGGAAACATTTGACTTCTGTCATTGACAACCAAGATTACAGTACAAAGTATTAAGGGTAAATTTTGTTACTAACCAAATATTTTCTGGACCATTATGAATATACATTCTTTAAACTTCATACAATGTGATTTTGAGGATTTCTTTATTTTATTTTTTTTACATTCTGTCTCTCAGTTGAAGCGTACCTATGATAAAAATTAGAGACCTCATCTTGGAAGTGGGACAACTTGCATAATCTGTGGCTGCCAAATAAGTTTTTGCTTCACTGTATATAAATAATCCAAAACTGACGGGGTGGCTTTTTGCTGATTTGTGAGTCTGTTGTGCTGAAGCTCTAAATAAACTGTAATGCACCAATGCAGAGGAAAGGTCAAAGTGCAGCTTGTCTGAGTTGCCTGTGCGGAAAAGACAAAACCACAATCATAGCACTTTAGAAGGAGGCATATTTAACCACTAGCCCCTTGTTTAGGATTAGGGGTGGTTTAGAGGTTTATGGTTTATGGTGTGAATTAGGTTTTGGTTAAGGTTAAGGTTAGGATTATACTGGTAATGATTAGGCATAAATGTAGTTACTAATATGAATGGAAATCAATACAAGGTCCTAATATTAGCAGAAATATGAACTTGTGTGTGTGTGTGTGTGTGTGTGTGTGTGTGTGTTTTCCCAATCCATTCGTTGAAGAGCCTATTTGTTTGCCAGTATTTGTTTATCTTTGATTTTCGACAACAACCTCTGGCAGTTGCCTGGCAACAGCCAATCGGATCACAGAGGCAGCAGTCATCCAATGCAAAATGCAAGGTTATTATTGCTGAAAGTAAACAGAACCTCGTACACACACCTGCTGCATTTGGTTGCCAAATGAGATCTTTCTTAACAAACCACACAGAGAAAATTTGCTTTAGAAATGTAAACAGCAATCATACTGAATGTAACAAGGCTAGCATTTGAACCCATATTGTTCTCAAAGGATGTATTTTACTTATACATAGTCTTAATTTTAAAATCTGTTTGATGATTATGTCAGAAAAAGGATGGTTTGTAGGTAGGGGGAAGTATTATCAGTCAAAGAGAAAAAAGACAGAGTGAGGTCAGAGGACAGTGATTTCAGCAGCCTTTATCATGTGTGTACTTACCTTCAGGTCACGGTGAACCACACCCATCTGGTGGCAGTGGAGCACAGCTTCTAGGATCTGCTGAATGCAATGACTGCATGCAAACACCAGGGGGCCTTGGGTTAGTGACAAGCTCTTACATACTATTTGTGGCTGTGCTAGCTTTGACACTTGGGCAGCTGCTGGTTGTGTTAGTGGTGAGATCTTGCAGGAAGGTGAACTCTGATTGGCCACAATCAGGAGATATTGGTTTACATGAGCTACATACTAAACAGCATGCTGTATGTTCTACCCTGACTCTGTGGCTGTGACATCTACACTCACACACCAACATGGCCAATATGCTGCTCAGGTGTCAAACAAAAGTGGGGTTCTGTGGTTCTTCCTCCTGACTAACCAAAAGAAGGACCACAGTAGACAGGAGGGAGGCAGTAGCTGAAGGAAGCAGTTTTTCAACATCTTCTACTCATCTGTACGCTGCCATATGAAATTTTAAGTCCCTCTCTCCCTATACAGATGCTAAGCAGACCACCTGGAATTTATTAACACTGAGAATTCTTTCCACTGATGTTAATGGTGACAAAAGTATCACTTTAGATAAACTAAAAACAGGTTACTTTAGGGCTCAAATATGAGAAGAGGAATATAAATTTGCTTAATATGCCAATTTCATGCCTCTATCTCTACTATAGAATGATCTATATGTAGATAAACGCAGGGCTATATGATGCTTTAACCAAAAGGTTCTCGTAACAGCTCAGATTTACAGTGGAACCTGACGCTATGGCACGGTTTAGGTAATGACAAATGTGTTTAGAAAGCTTAATAGCTTCAGTTTTGGTGTTAAATTTTACATAGTTTTAAGATAATGATTCAATGTAATCAGATGCTTCAATTTAAATGCAAAAAAGAATCACCTTTAAATGTTCACTTTTCAACAAAACCAGTTTTCACTAGTCCTGACAATGAAACATACCATCAGTACTGGTGCAATAGAGTCCAGATGAAAACACTAGCGTCATAATCAGCAGACTGGTTGCTATACAAGAGGGTCAGGTGTGAAGAAAATCATTTTCTTCTTCTGTTAGACGAATTGTGTTGTATTTTTGAGAACTTCAAAGTTTGAGGTTGAGTAACGGCAAAGATCATTTCAGGAAATTCACGTGTTCACCAAAGTGAACAAGTGGAGTGTGCTACATAGCAATGCATCTATTGCAGAGAACAGGCACCAGGTCAGTTTCAGTGCATCTGCATACAGCCAGTCAAAGACTTTTGGACAAGAGGGTTGTGACAAGAGTCCAAGAACAAAAGGAACCGATTACAACTCAGCAGGACGAACATGAATGGACTACAGGAGACTGCTGCACGGTTACTTTGTCAGAATTACTAATTGTCTTTTTCATCATTTTAGGCATCTGACAAATCCTTATGCTGAGAAGAAAAGACGAAAGCTTCAATGTGTCCTGTGTGGTGGCAACATTGAAGCATCCTGATACAATCCAAGTGAGGATTTCTTCTCATCAAAGGTTAATGGGATTCCTCACAGTTCTGCCCAAGAACATCCTATGACTGACGAGTGGAAATAAAATATCCCACATGAGACAAAGTGAAAAGGATTCGAACATCGACTTCCCAGATCTTAACCACATTGGGAAACGGTGGGGAGAGCTAGGGTAGAGGAATGCTTTCTTCAACAGAAGAATACCTGTTCTTCATCAGTGCACACGTAAATCCCTGCCTACCATTTACAGTCAGTTCTGTAACATTTCTACCAGTTTTAACCATACTAAAATGCTCTGCCAAGAACATTGTTTCAGGTGTTATTATAGCTATGGTACATGGAAAAAAAATCTTATCTTGCTTCTAATGATTTAATATGCTCTAATGGAGTGCAGCAACCAGCTGGGAGCGTGGAGGGGCATGGAACTCTGGGACGCTTGGACTAGGCTCAGGTCAAAGTTCAAATCTGTTGAAATTTAACAGATACTCAAGCATTTCAAGTTCAGCCAGTTTCATTATATTTATGAAATTGCTGCAGACAGAGCAGAAAGCAGCCAGTCAGATCTTTTCTTTCTCTCCGTCTCACTATGCTAGCTTTAGTTGTAATGTTGGTTTTAGCAAGAAAATGCACATTAATTTGAAGTTATTTAGTCATAACTGTCCCAAGTGTCCACCTGCCGCTTTTGCCAAACTAATATCAAAGTTTTGTGGATCCAAGTAGTCAAGATGAAGATTTTGCCTCTGCTGTTAAAGTCAGAACTTCTTGTTTGCTGTGTTTTCCAAATAGAGGCCAGATGAACACATGATTGTTACACTCGGCCTAATAGATAACCACTACCATCAGCTTTAACTGAAGCTGTTTATGAGCGGTAGGTCCAAACAGGAACACTCCACAGAGGTGATTCTACTGCCACTTATTGCCTGCTGTGGAAACCTCTCTGTAACAGTGTGTGCTGTTCTGATTCAACTGATCCAGCCCATGGTATAGATGAACCATGCTTAACTTGGAGCTTCTTATCAGAGATATAGGATAACAGCAACTTTTTACTCTCTACAACTATGTCATACTAGCCCCTCATTAGGGTTCCTTTGTACTGTCATGATGTTCAAACCACAAGCAGTCCTTCCTCCTATGTCCCATCATCTGTCAGCTCCCTGCCTGACTCAAAGCATGGCTTTAACAGTGGACTACTTCCATTTTGTGCTTTGTATAAAGGAAAGGCAACCAATGATGACATCTACAAGGCCTAGTGCTACTCCATCTGTCGCCTCGTTCCCAGCCAACCCACCCACAGCTTTCCACCACAGGTGGGCGGTGAAACTATTCTGTTAGTGGCAGATGTGCAAGCAGAGGCAGGTTGTGGCTTTGCCAGTGGCGACCCTCAGAGGAAGGTGTAATTGGTTGACTGATCAGGCATTTTAGTAATGAGACAAGGTGCCATAGCTGGGGAGAATGTAGTCACTCACTGACCTTCAGGTCCCTGTCTACTATGAGATTTATTTTGCAATGATTTATTTTGCAATGATTTATTGTGCGTTCACACCGCCCAAAATGTCAGCGTCAGTTGCGGCAAGATTACATGTAAAGTCTACGGTTGAGTCCGTCAGAGGTCCGTCAGACTCTCTGCGGTGCGTTGTGTGAGTTGGCTCCGTCAACTTTTCAAGCGTTACCTGTGTTTCAAGTGGCAACGTAGCAAATGCAGGCAACGCCGAAGTTCAGCTAGCTGAACTTTTGATGGACTTGACGCAGTTGACGCAGTGCGCCAACCAATCAGAGCGTCTTACTGTAGCAACGTCACCACACGTTTCTTCTTCGCGCTCTTTTTTGCTCAACGTACATGCGGAAAACTAGATGCGTTGAGAGCCTTGCCTGACGCAGACAAAGTGTGCGGTGTGAATGCACCATTACACTTTCTAGAATCTGCTGTATGCAGTGACTGTGGAGGAGACAAAGACATCAGCGCAGAAGCAAAAGGGAGAGTTTAGGTAACATCAGGCTGACAGGATATAAAAGCACAGAAACAAATCACTGACAGAATAGTTCAGCTTTTAGTGGAGCAGGATAAGTTCACCTTCTTTTTAGTTTGTCTATTATGGGGCTAAAATTGCAGAATAAAAAAGTTAACTGTATTCAAACAAAGTGGAGCCCTTAAGTAGATTTCATTTAAAAGGGTAAATACTACATGTTACAGGTAGACAAATAAATTATTATTTTGAAAAGCAGATAAGTAATTTTAAACACAACTAACCGAGCCACATCTCCCTGAAACACTAAGTCACTACCATCTACAGGTGAAAGTCGAAACATTTGGAAATCGTGCAACAGTTAATTTATTTCAGTAATAAAAAGTGAAACTAATATATGAGATAGACTCATTACATGCAAAGTGAGATATGTCAAGCCTTTATTTCTAATAAGTTTGATTATTTAATTTCAAAATCTCAAAAAGTTTAAATATTTTGAAAAGTTTCAATATTTTAGGCTCAAAGTGTCGCACTCAATCAGCTAATTAATCTAAAACACCTCCAAAGGGTTCCTGAGCCTTTAAATGGTCTCTCAGTCTGGTTCAGTAGGAATCACAATCATAGGGAAGACTGGTGACCTAACTGTTGTGGAGAAAACAATCATTGACCTCCTCCATAAGGAGGGAAAGCCTCAAAAGGTCACTGCAAAAGAAGTTGGATGTTCCCAAAGTGCTGCAACGAACCACATTAATACAAAGTTATGTGGAAGGAAAAAGTGTGTTACTGGACATGTGCCTCAAATGTCCTTTTCCTTTTGTCAAGCAGCTCCTGAACAACAAACGTCAGAAGAGTCTAACCTGGGGTAAAGAAAAAAATGAACAAATGTTGCATCTCATTTGGAAACCAAAGGTCCCAGATTCTGGAGGAATAATGGAGAGGTACACAATCCAAGATGGTGGAAGTCCAGTGTGAAGTTTCACAGTCTGTGTTGATTTGAGGAGCCATGTCATCTGCTGGTGTTGGTCCACTGAGCTTTATTAAGTTCAGAGTCAACACAGCCATCTACCAGGACATTTTGGAGCACTTCATGCTTCCTTCTGCAGACAAGCTTTATGGAGATGCTGACTTCATTTTCTAGCAGGACTTGGTACCTGCCCACACTGCCAAAAGTACCAGAACCTGGTTCAATGACCGTGGGATTAATGTGATTGATTGGAGAGAAAACTGGCCTGACCTTTGACTCCCAAAGAGAATCTATGGAGCATTACCAAGAGAAAGATGAGACATGAGACGGAACAATGCAGAAGAGCTGAAGGCCGCTATTGAAGCATCCTGGTCTTTCATAACACCTCAGCAGTGTCACAAGCTGATAACATCCATGCCACACCACATTGAAGCAGTCATTGATGCAAAATGCGCCCAAACCTGAGTACATATGTATGATTATACTCTTCAGAGGTCCCACAATTCTCTATTGGAAATCTTTGTTTTATTGATTTCATGTATTACTCTAATTTTCAGAGATTTAAAATTGGGGTTTTCAGAAACTGTAAGCCATAATAATCAAAATTATAACAAATAAAGGTTTGAAAGATTTTGCTTTGCATGTTATGAGTCTATCTCATGTATTAATTTCCCCTTTTAAGTTGAATTATTGAAATAAATTAACTTTTGCATGATATTCAAATTTTTCAACTGTATGGATGATAACACATCATCTAAAACTGCACAGTGCAAGGGTCTGTGATTTTAGGAAAAAAACAAAATGCTTTCTTGATACATAAAAAATTGCATGGATGGATGTGTGGGCATTTATTGTAGAAGCATAAAAAGATCTGATTGTGAACTCTTACTTTCACGGAAGGTCGTTTGCACAGGAGATATGATTGAGTTCTGTCAAAGTAAATTGGTGAAGAGCATGGGTTTTGTTTTCATGGATTAAAGACAGTCACTTTATTTGACACACTTTTTGTCCCACTGTTACAAAATAATCAGACTTGGCTTCAAGGTAAGCAACTACCATACAAAGAGATGAGAACACAAGGTGCTAGTAACAAGATCAATAAAAGGGGTTGTTTGTGAGCATAACGTTTTTATGGTAAGACTTCCTGAGTCTGCAGATTGTCATATCAAATGAACAGTTCCCCTCTATGTTACCAACAAGAGTGAATCAGAGAGCTTTTGTCTTCAGCTTATTGCCTATATCAGTATTATACGTTCCCTTCTAACCACCACATATGTAAAGGGCCCTATGAAATCCATTTTATCTTTATCCCTAATTCTACATTTTAATTATTTTTTTCTTATTTCACTTTTTTTATTGTGTTTTTTTCGGAGTTTCTCTTTTTTCCTTCTATTTATTTAATAAACAAATCAACAGCTAGAGAGTTTCAAATTAGTTTAGCTTTCACAAATGTGTCAAAGTGCTTTGGTTCAGCAGAACATCAATGGCTTTCACAAGTTATTTAAGAATATTTAGCTGTCATTTTTCTAAAGAACAGAAACATTTGATTTGTGTGTTGCCCTGCGATGGACTGATGACCTGTCTAGGAGTCCCCCCACCCCCCTCATCAACCAATGACTGCTGGAGATAGGTGCCAGCCCCCCCACCATCTTTGAAATGATAGACAGCATGGATGGATGGGTGTGCAAAACAAAGGATCTCACATATTTCATCTTTAAAAAAAGAAAGTCTGGCTTTGCTTTAGCACCAACACCAAAGTATGTACCAAAGAAACATAAAACATGCAAATAGTAAAACCTTATGCACACTTGCTTAATGAATATTGCATATCTCTTCCATGTGTAGTAAAATATCACCATTACAATAGATTATTGTCAGACTTTTTTGTGTTAAGCTGAACTCCGCCTAACCAGCGATTGGCAGCCAAAATGCATCAGGAACTCCGTTCTGTCGGTCCGTCCGTCGGACAAACATCTTTCCCTACTCGATGATATGAGCGCAATCGGTGAGATCCTGTGTTTTGTAGAGGATTTTAATTGTAGTCCATATTTTCTGCATCATGGAAATAATAGGGCCCCATGTGGAGTATTAGTTCAAAGTGACTGCTTTTAGGGCAAATTAGTTGAAGAAAATTAAGAGTGGAAGAAACTGTGAAGTCTGAGCGTTGTGAAATGACGTTACTGTAGTGTAGGTAAAACCTCACAGGAAAAACAAACTGCTATGGAAAAGGCTGTGTCCATTTACAGCTGCTACGTTTTACACAACCACTGCTTCAATTGTCACAGCAATCTTTGAAGCACCTCAGGAAGAGTGCCAGTATGTCTACCAGACGTTTCTACTTTTGTCTTGCATAGCCATCAAGTTGGAGTTCGGCATTTCATGTGAACTTCCGATTGCTGGAGAAGTGAATATAACTATTGTGAGTTACACGCCTGAACATGGTTGATAAGGACGTACAAAAGATTGTATATTGTATAAATTAAGACAATGCTCAGATGGAACCACAAGAAAATCAGGACAGAAATGCTTCATTGTCATGAACATTTTGGTGAATTTGTAGATGTAGCGGTTTTCTGCAGCCAATCCTAAGACTCAGCAACCCCCTGCCTGCTCTACAGGTAAAAGCTGAAATATTCCTTTAAGTCATTCCCAAACATAAAAAAAACATTTACTACACATGCATGTTGTCCTTATACAAAAATAAACTGTAAGCTCTGATTTTTTAAACCTTTTTAATCAACTGAATCCACAGCAAAACAGAATCTTATCAGATAACAGAGTGAAAGAGGTGGGACCATAATAAATAAAGTGATTACCTTTGGTATCAAAGGCATATAAAACATGGAAGAATATAAACACTTACTAGGTGTACAGCTTTTAATGATTCATATTGATAAGTTGAAGATTTTAGAAATCTAGAGTTTGTGCTTTCATATGCCTTTAAAGTCCAAAGTAGAAAGTGCCTCACCACATTCACATTTGATCCAAACACCATATGATTAGACTCAACACTGACCTGGCATCAGCTTCGCTGTAGTACTCCCTGGCAACAATGTCCTCAAATAGTTCTCCACCAGTAACTCTAGGAATAAGAGCAAACAGGACACAGGTAAAGTGGAAATCTACCAAAGAGTAAAATCAGAATGTTATTCCCATGACTGCAGAAGAAAAAAACACAGATTTCCTCATATGCTACATTAATACTGGTTCATATGCTGATATTCCATGTTTTTATTCTGACTAGCTATTCCATGGAACACAGATGGGAATATGCATAATACAGCAGAGAAAATTAAGCATTATTTAGTATCCCATGCAGTGATTAAGCCTGTAGTGTTCATGAAATGTAGATAGTAATCCTACTAAAATCCTACTAAAATGGAGTTCCGAAGCCAAAAGAGAATAAGAGCACACCTATTTATTTTCCAGCAGTTATTTGGTGAAGCTGATTTAACTAGGCCAGGTTAAAAATCAAAGGAATGATGTGCAGCTTCTGAAAACTGATGTATTACTGGGGAGTATCACAAAGCCTGACAAAATAGTACTCCGTTAGGGCTGGACAGTAACACTGTTAACACAATTAAACCAGGATAAGAAATATGGAATACACTACGCAATGAAATCACTGTAGGTTAAAAGCCTGTCTGGAAAGATGAAGAGTTGAAAAATTATTTAATGTGTTCATGTTCAAAATTAGAAAGAGGAAATTTCTCCTTCCTCTGAAATAGAAACCCTTTGAAAAATAACAATACAAGACTCTTTCGAGTAATTGGAATGCACTTTGAGTCAATTAACGAGGATTCATTGGAAGCCAAGTTATGCTAATGCACACAAACAACATAGAATTCACTAAAGGTGAAGGGGATTAATGCTTAGTAATAGGATGCCAGGATCCTGACCTCCACCCAAGCACCACCTGGAGAGCATCCAGGCAGCCACAGCTGACCACTGCTCCCGAGGTAGAGTGCTCCCATAGAGGAAACACTGGAACGACTTCTTGTTAAGTGCCTTGAGATGACATCTGTTGTGAATTGGCGCTATATAAATAAACTGAACTGAATTGAACGATGTGTCTATGTTTTTATTATCCGTGTAAAACAACAGGCTAACATGTTAAAATACACAAATAAATAGATAGATAGATAGATAGATAGATAGATAGATAGATAGATAGATAGATAGATAGATAGATAGATAGATAGATAGATAGATAGATAGATAGATAGATAGATAGATAGATAGATAGATAGATAGATAGATAGATAGATAGATAGATAGATAGATAGATAGATAGATAGATAGATAGATAGATAGATAGATAGATAGATAGGTAAATTAATAAATAAATTAAATAAAATTAACGAGATAAATACAAGACCTAGTAGTAAAACACTGATCAATAAAAGCAAGTAAAACATGAAAAGCAAATAGACAGGCAGTAAATAGTAATCAATTAATTAAAAGCTCGGCTAAAAAGGTGAGTCTTCAGCCTTGCGTATGTAGCTTTAAATGGAAAACATTCTGTAGAACTGTACTAATGTGGTTTTCAAATTTGAAGCAGCCATCCATGATCACTCCCAGGTTTCTTGCCTGAGAAAAACAAAACAAATCCAGTGAACCAAATACACTACACACCCCATTAAATAATGCAGGGCTTCCAAAAACATCAATTTCTCTCTTAGATTCTATATATTGGTTTGCAGCCAGACTTTGAAGTGACTTGAATGTCGACACAGTGCTCAAGGCAAAACAGAAGAATCTGGTTATCGACGATAACAAAAGCTGCAGTTAGGTCGTGAAGCACTAGTACAGCTGATTTACCAGAATCAACAGTTAAAAGAATATCATTAAAACTTTTACAAGCGCCGTCTTGGTACTATGACAACACTTGAAACCCAACTGAAATTTCCTTAGAATCCCATCAAGGTCCAAGTGATCTTGAAGTTGCATATAAAGTATTTTCTCCAAAACTTTGGAGAGAAAAGGAAGCTTCAAAATGGGCCTATAGTTAGAAAGCACTGAAGGGTCAAGCTTTGGTTACTTTAAAAGTGCCTGAACAACAGCCCTTTTAAAAGCTGCTAGAACACAACCAGTTGATAGACTGGTATTTATGAAAATTACAGGCCCAATAGTGCCAAAGACACTCTTTATCAGTGCCGGGTTAATACTGTCGAGCATACCACACCAGAGCTTCAATTGATTTATCACCTTTGTAAGATCAGAAAAAGACAGCAACTCAAACTGGTCAAAAACAGCCGAGGACAATTATGAAGAGGATGGAACTGATACAAGAGATGAAGTTGCGATCCTAATAGCTTCAATCTTGTCAATAAAAAAAATCAGCAGAATGGAAGGGGAAATCATGAGGACACACAAGGATTAATGAGACATTTCAAAACATTAAACAACATCCGGGGCTGTTGGGAATTATTTGTAATAAGTGTAAAATATTGCGGTTTTGCATTTTTAAGAACACATTGATAGTCAGAAAGAGCATTTCTCAAGGAGAGTGCAAATGGAGTCATTCACCCATGATTCCAGGGCTGGCTTGCAACACCTTGTTGTATAGGGTAGCAATGGTATCCAGAATGTTGATGTAAATAATGTTTAAATGTTCCATAGGCATGTCAGCTGAGACAGTGCAACAGTCCGTAAAATTAGAGAGAACATAGTTATTAAAAGCAACAACAAACTGAGAGGCAGTTTGAGAATTTAAAAGACAGCGGCGACAACACTGCAGGCTGTATTGGCACAGAAATGTCAAGAGATACATTAAATAATACAGGCAAATGGTCAGAAATGAAAGTATCACAAATTTCAGTCACTTCCACACTTAAACCAAAGGACAGCCCCAAGTGCAGAGTGTGACCTTTTTTCCTGGGTACGACCAGATACAGCTTGACTAAAGTTTGTAGTTAGTAAAAGTAAAGATTTGTTGCTCAAAGGATTTGATTCACAACAAACATGAATATTAAAATCACTAATAATTAAAACAGGCTCAGTCTGATGTAGAGGATGCTCAGGACGGCTCAGTGCCAACACTCCTCATGTGAAAAGGATCATCGAGGCCGTCAGAAAGATCACCTTCAGAACTTCCTGTTGAGGATGAGCTGCTGCTGAGATCTCGCGAGAGCTGTGCGTAAGTAATATGGCGGTAAACTGGTAAAACAAACAAACTCGGGTAAAAACAAACCATAATATTTGAGCCAAATATAGCAAACGTTTAATAATAATAACCATTATTTTGTATTTCTCCATAAACAAACTGGACGAGGAAACCTTGCACAGCCTGGAAAGCTACTTGGACGAGTGCTTTGACAACATTGTTATGGGCAAGCCACAGAAATCCACCTCTGCTGTGCCGACAAGCACACCATCACAAAAACGCACTCGTTCTGAGGCCAGCACCTCCACAATCTCTCCAAAGAAAAGCTACAGCGATGTCCTGGACTCAATAGATAAGAAGCTAACCAGCCTAGACGCCCGTCTGGGCCTGGTTGAGGTTCTCCATAAAGAATTTCAAGCTCTAAGGGAATCTCTAGAGTTCAGCCAACAACAGGTAGCATCGCTCGCTGCAGAAAACCAAACGCTTAGGGAGAGTGTAAAGAAACTCACAGAGGGGATGACGCAGCTGTCCGGGGAAAGGAAGAGGATGAAAGAAACTATCTTGGATATACAGGCCAGGGGAATGCGGGACAATCTTGTTTTTTCCGGGATCCCAGAACAGGCTGAGGACGACGCTGAATCCACCGTCCGAGATTTTCTCCAACATCAGTTAAAGCTCCCAAGCGACACGGTAAAAAACATCACTTTTCACCGCGTCCACCGGCTCGGAGGTAAGAAGCCCAACAACAGCCGGCCGCGACCTATTGTTGCTAAATTCGAGCATTACAAGCAAAAAGAGCAGGTCAGAGGCCAGGGCAGAGAGCTGCGGGGAACGAATTACAGCATTAACGATCAATATCCGAAGGAGATCCTGGATAGAAGGCGCGTTTTGTTCCCAATCAGGAAAAAATATATCAGTGAAGGCACCAGAGCTACAGTAGCAGTAGATAAACTGTATGTTAATGGGCAGCTGTTCAGGGACCCCCAGCTTACTCCTTGGCTTTATTAGTCATGTAACACTGGTCAGATAAGAGTTGTTTTATCAGTCAACTATAATCTAATGTTAGCACAGCTCTGTAAAGTTGTTTACATCACTCAATGTGGGCGGGGCCAGGGCTAAGCACTGGGTTACTGGCTCTTTTTTCTTTTCTCATCTTCACATGTCTATCACCAAATGTCTTTGTCACTCATTTTTCCTTCTTTTATCACTCACACACACACAGAATTTTTTCATAACATAACTATTTCTTTCTCTCTCACCCTCACCCTTCACACCTTCACAACTTTCTTCTATTTCTCTCTTTCTTATATCTCGGCTTTTGGATTTTCAATCAGGCAACCCCAAGCACAAACTAATAATACACCTGTGTTTATCAGTTTCTATGGTGATATGGACTTTACAACTTTTATCTCAAAACTATGACTACTCTAAGGTTTGTCACGTGGAATGTTCATGGAGCTGGCACCAGAGAGAAAAGAGTTAAGATTCTTAACCAGCTTAAAAGATTGAAGGCAGATCTCGTCTTATTACAAGAAACCCATAAATCTACCTCAGCTGCAGATGATCTTAAATCCCCTGAGTTTCCTAAAGTGTTTTCTGCATGCTATAACTCCAGACAAAGGGGAGTAGCAATATTAATAAATAAAAATGTAAATTTTACAGTAATAGATACAGTTACAGATCCAGAGGGTAGATTTATTATAGTAAAACTATCTATACATAACCAAAAGTTATGTATTGTCAGTATATATGGTCCAAATGTTGATGACCCCTCATTCTTTCATTCCTTCTTCTCTGTGCTCCTTGAACACATGGATTGCTCAGTGCAGCTGGAAATCTATAGGTATAGTCAAACAGTACATGAGCGATTATGGACTTTGTGATGCACCCCAATGACAAAAAATATACTTTCTTCTCAAATGTCCACCATTCATATTCTCGACTGGATTATTTGTTAGTCAGCAGCTCACTGTTGACTGACATTTCAGACACTGAGATACACCCTATAGCTGTTAGCGATCATGCTCCTGTTTCTCTAACTTTAGTAAATAAAACAGAAACACCTCAAAGCAAAAATTGGAGATTTAATATATCCTTACTTAAGGATAAAGAATTTCTTAAATATTTCGAAAAAGAGTGGTCCTCATATTTGGAATATAACGACCTCCCTGGTACGTCGCCATCCATTCTTTGGGAGGCAGGAAAAGCTGTGATTAGAGGTAAAATAATCTCATTCTCATCAAATAAAAAGAAAATGGAAATAAAACGTATTCAGGAATTAGAAGAAACTATTAATTCATTAGAAGCTTCTCTAGATGAGGAGAGACTAGGCAAAATCCGTAAAGCAAAGCTAGAATTAAATCAAATTATTAATAAACAGACCCAGTTCTTAATTCAAAGACTTAGGATAGAAAACTTTGAACAAGGTAATAAATCAGGTAGATTTTTGCTAACCAGCTTAAAATTAATAAAGAAAAAACAACTATATCTGCTATTAAAGACCAGACCGGGAATACAGTATATGATCCTGGAAGAATAAACAACACATTTAAAGAATTTTACAAGGCTTTATACTCACCAGAGATAAATCCATCGGATCATGAAATTGAACAATATTTTGATAACATAACACTACCTAAATTATCTGAAAGTCAAGCGATGGCCCAGGATTCACCACTAACAGCGGCTGAACTCCAGGAGGCCCTCCAAGGCATGCCCAATAACAAGGCTCCAGGCCCAGATGGATTTCCAGCAGAGTTCTATAAAGAATTCTGGAATATTCTGGCACCAACATTCCACAGAATGCTGCAGGAAACCAAGGAAAATGGCAGACTCCCACCAAATCTGAATTCTGCCTACATTAGTCTTCTACTAAAATCAGGTAAAGACCCTTTGTTTCCTACCAGCTATCGTCCCATATCCCTCATTAATGTTGATCTTAAAATAATCTGCAAAGCCCTCGCAAAAAGGATAGAGAAAGTAACCCCTCTTATAATACATCCTGATCAAACTGGTTTTATTAAAGGGAGACATTCATCCACAAATTCACGTAGATTAATAGATTTAATAGATTTTTCTTACTGTAATAATATATTATCTTTAGATGCAGAAAAAGCATTTGATAGAGTTAACTGGAAATTCTTATTTGTAACCTTACATAAATTTGGCTTTGGAAATTCTTTTATAAACTGGTTGAAAATATTATACAGTTCACCAACAGCATGTATCAGGACAAATAACCAAACATCATCTAGGTTTTATCTTCAGAGAGGTACCAGGCAGGGATGTCCTCTCTCTCCCTCCCTGTTCGCTATTTTTATCGAACCACTAGCTGCAGCAATTAGGCAAACTCACAATATTAAAGGCATAAAATGCAATAACATAGAACATAAAATCAGTCTTTATGCAGATGATGTATTACTATTTCTCCAGCATTCACAAACCTCTTTCTCTCAGGTAATCGGGTTGATAAACTGTTACTCAAATGTTTCAGATTATTCTATAAATTGGTTAAAATCTACAGTTCTTCCAATCAATTGTTCTGTCCAGAATCCAACTAATACACAACTGCAGTCAGGGAATATTACCTATTTAGGTATCAATGTCTCACCAAGACTGGCAGATTTAATAACGCTAAACTACATCCCACTTTTAAAAAAAGTGGAACATGATCTTGCTAGATGGAAATCTCTACCCATATCACTTATGGGAAAGGTTGCTTCAATAAAAATGATGGTTTTGCACAGAATCAACTACTTATTCTCAATTATCCGAAGTAAACCATCACTGGATTGGTTTAGATCTCTGGACTCCTCTGTCTCTAAATTTCTTTGGAAAGATAAACCCCCACGTATCAGCTTAAAAACACTGCAGAAGACCAAAGAAAAAGGAGGTCTAGATCTACCAAACTTCCATCATTATTTCTTAGCCAACAGGGTCCAATACATATCAAGATGGTTAAAACATAGCTACCTAGACGAGTCCTGGATAGACGTTTTTTTTTTTTTTTTCATTTATTTTATTGAAACTTTTTCACAAACAATTATGGCGCAAATCGTCAACAAAGTCATCCAACAGTATTGAAAAACACATGTTCAACAATTAAAAACAAAAGACATATACAGACATAACAGAAAATGAAACCAAATAAACAATAAGGGGTCAATCTAAAAGTTTAAAAGAAACCAATAATTCAGATAAAGTATGGGCAAAATTATTTTCCATAAAGGTAAGGGACTTGGAGTATAACAGAAAATAATTCAAAAAGTGATTCATGTGGGGTCTCACCTTAAGGAATTTACAATTATGTATGAAGTGTTTTGAAATCAAAATTAAAACGTTCACCAAAAGTTAAAATTTCTTGTCTACTACCTGTAGTCGAGTTTTGATGGAATTCCAATTTAAAGGGGGTATGACTATATTCTTTGAAGTTAACCAGTTTTGAAAGGAAGACCAAAAGGATTTCACATGTACACATTCAAAGAAAAGATGTTCTATAGTTTCCACATCAGTTCCACAAAAACCACAAAAACTATTTTCCCAGCCAAAAAGCACATGCAAAAAGTTGTTACTAGGATAAATTTCGTTCAATATCTTAAACATTACTTCTTTTGCTTTGTGTGGGACAGGGTATGATAAATACAACTTCCGAATCTTTTTAGTTTCTGTGGAGTTGTAGTTTTGTAAAATATATTTCCTTTTAATTGGGGAAGGGAAGAATAATTGGTTTAAAATCTCTCAAAAAAATGTGTTGGTTAATTTCTTATCACCCAAATAAAAACCTTCCACACAAAGTTTCCTCATTTTGGATGGGTGATTTTGTAACATTATTTGCTGAGGCATATTTTTTGTAGGGGTTGGAATAGATTTAATAACTTTATTATATTCTCTAAGAGAACAAACCAGATCAAATTTAAAGCAAAAGGTTTCATGATTAAGATAATTACCCTGTTGGTCCATCAGATGAGAAATTGCCCAAACTCCCTTTTTCAACCAGTTTTTCATAAATAAAGATTTTCGATTGAAAATAATATATTTGTTATTCCATAAAGGTGAGTTATGCGGGGAAAAATTATGTTTGAAAATTAAATTCCAATAAAGGAGAACTTGTCGATGATAATCAGATAATTTCACAGGCAGTTTACCAACATCATAGTCACAGCATAAAATAAAATCAATCCCACCCAGCTTTTGAAAAACAGCTCTCGGGATGGTAAACCAGTCCGAGGTTTTGTTTAAAAAAAAGGTATTCAACCATCTAAGTTTAAGAATCCCATTCATAACTGAAAAGTCTATGGCATTTAAACCTCCCTCATCTATTTTTTTAACCAAGTCAGCTCTTCTAATATAGTGACATTTATTTTTCCAGATAAAGCTAAAATTAAGAGTGTTAATAAGTTTGATCATTTTATCCGAGATCTCTAAAGAAAAGGCCGGGTATACGAATCTAGACAAACTTTCAGATTTGGATAGGAAAACTCTTCCAAAGATAGTTATATCCCTCTGCAGCCAAGAATTCAAAAGGGTTTTACATTTGTTTATATTTTTACTAATATTTTCTCTTTCCCTAATTATTTTATCTTTGGACATAACAATACCCAGATATTTCACATGCGTTTTCACAGCAATGTTACAAATAGATTGTGCCTTTTGGTCGTGGAGGGCAAACAGTTCACATTTATCAAAATTTAATTTCAAACCAGACGCTTTGGAGAATTGATCTATTGAGTCTAACACTTTTGGGATTTGATCTTCACTTTTCAAAAATAACGTGTCATCCGCGAATTGACTTATTACTAGATGTTTTTCTAAAATATGTATGCCTTTTGTGCCATTGTTTTTAATCATGATTGATAATAGCTCAGCGATCAGAATAAAGAGTAAGGGTGAGCTATTGCACCCCTGTCTGATGCCTCTGTTCACATTAAACCTTGGGCAAGTACCATGTTCTAAAACTACACTACTGTTAATATCTGTATAATGTACTTATCAGGTTAATTAGTTTAGGGCCAAATCCAAAAAATTTTAATGCTTGTAAAATGAACGGGTGTTCAACTGAGTCGAAGGCCTTATAAAAATCAAGAAAAAGAATAAAACCATTAACCGATAATTCCTGACTGTAATCCACAACCGTATATTATTATGAACCGATCTACCCCGTAAAAACCCTGATTGAGTTTCATCAATAATTCTAGATAGACCAATTTTCAATCTAGTTGCTATACATCCTGAAAGTATTTTATAATCTGTGTTAAGGAGTGTAATGGGTCTCAAATTATCCAAGAGCCTTTTATCTTTCTTTTGCATAGGAATTAAGGTTATGAGGCCTTGTTTCATGGTGGGTGTAAGTTGCTGATTTTGTAAACATTCCAGTAGTGCTTTAAATAATATATTTCGAATATTCCCCCAGAAGAACTTATAAAAGTTCCCTGTCAGACCGTCAGTTCCAGGAGCTTTATTTATTGAAAGCCTCTTAACAACGGCATCGAGTTCCTCAATTTTTAAATCCGAATCACATATTTCTTTAAACGAATTATCTATTCTGGGAATAAAATTTGAAATTTGGTTCAAAAAAATGTTAGACTCACTTGGAGAGTAAGCTGACATGTAAAGCTTGCAATAGAATTTATAAACTTCATTTTCAATTACTTTGTCATTCTTACACTCTTGTCCTTGAATTAACAAACTTGTAATTGCTTTATCTTCTTGTCTATTTTTCTCCAATCTACAAAAGTAATTTGTATTTTTCTCTCCTTCCTCCAGCCATTTTGCTCTCGACCTTATGAAGGCTCCTTTGGCTTTTTTTATAAAGATATTATCTAGTTTGGCTTGTAAGACCAAAAGTTTTTCTTTGTCTTCAGACGTCATGTTGGATTTACTGCAACATTGACTAATTTCATAAAACAAATTATTTTCTTCTTTTTTTCTTTCTTTGTTTAAGTTTTTACTTGTTTTAATTGAATATTCTCTAATTTTAAATTTGATATATTCCCATTTATTACAATAGCTTTTTATCTTCTCATCTTTTTCAATATTTGAAATTATATTACGTATTGAAGAACAATAGCTTTCATTATTGAGTAAATTAGCATTGAATTTCCAATATCCTTTATTTTTCCTTAACCTGCAACTTGAATTTACCATTATTTCAATAATACAGTGATCAGTCAGCGGGGCTTTAGAAATTGAAGTTTTAGAAATGAAACTGTCTAACCCATCTGAAGCAAGCCAATAATCAATCCTGGATTTAGCTGCGTAATTGGGTTTATACCATGAGTATTCTCTTTTTTCTGGGTTTTGCCTACGTCAAATATCAACAAGACTGTTATCTCTAATAAATTCTTCCATAATAGGCTTGTAGTGGTGATTATCATACTTTGAAGGTTGTCTATCTTCCCATTCATCGGGTGCAATATTCCAATCCCCTCCCATTAAAATTAAGTTTGTAGGATGAAGCACTTTTAACTCCTCAACCTCTTCCCCTATGTTTCGTAGCATTACTCTATTTTGTGATCCCAATTTGTGGCCATATACGTTGACTAAAATTAAGAAAAGATCATCAATTTTCAGGACAGCTATAAGCCAATGACCGTTTTCATCCTGCCTGTGAGTGATAATTTCTCCAGGAAATTTATGAAAACAAATGGCAACTCCAGCCGACCTGTTGCTTCCATGACTAAAAAGTATTTTGTCCCCCCACATGTTCAACCAAACTTTTTTATCACCATCACAAGAATGTGTTTCTTGTAGCAACAAACATTGAGAATTCCTTCCCTTTGCAAACAAAAATAAAGCTTTTCTCTTAGTTAAGTCTTTAAGACCCCTCACATTTAACGAAGAAAAGGAAACAGTGCGATTGAACATAGAAAAATTGTATATAAAAAGCTGAACCCTTAAACAAACACTAAAGTGAAACTTTTACCTTTATTTTCAGGTACTGGATAAAGTCCCTGAAAATTTTTTTACTCCTCAAAAGCAGCAAACGTAATGTGATTATCAGTCATTAGCCGATCATTTTGCCCTCGATGAAAGCGTGCGGTCCTCTGTAATACGCTCGTTTCCCTTGTCGTCGCGCTTTCTCCACCTGGGGCCACAGCTTCTTCCTCGCTTCTCGATCTTCCAGGGGCATCATCTCGGAGAAGCGGACGCCTCTCCCTCTGCACACCACCGAGTCCTTGCTTCTGCGCCACAGCTCCTCTTTGACCAATCTGCGGGCGAACACCACCACCACCGCTCTGCTCCGGTTATCTTCTTTCTTCCCGACTCTGTGTACGACATCCACCGCATCATCGAGCCGCCGCGGATCCATGTCGGTCAGGATCTGTTTGAAGAGCTGGATGGTCTCCTCTCTGATATTCTCATCCTTCTTCTCCGGAAAACCTGTGAATTTTAAGCACCACCGCATCTTGTATGTGTCTTGTTCCTTCAGCCTGTCTTTTATTTCCACATTCTCTTTTTGGAGAAGGTTACATCGTTTCTCCAGGTCCTTGATTTTCTCCTTACATTCCTTCACTTCTTCCGTATTAAATTGGACCGCTTTGCTTAATGCAGCGAGCATTGAGCTACTTTGAGCAGCTTTTTCCTTAAGCTCCTCCACATCCTTTGCCATGTTTTGAATGGCTCTCAAAATAGTCAGGTTGGAACATCCTCTTCACTCTCATCCTTATTTTTTGATTTTTTACCGGCTGGTGGCTTATTTGGAGTCGTCGGGGCAGACCCGCTGTCTTTCCGCTTCGCCACGTTAGCTTCTTTAGCATATTCATGCTCGCTAACTGAAATTAGCATCTAAAAGTTGTTCATTTACCCCTTTTCGACATATTTCAGAGGGCTTTTTCATAATAGGCGGCTTTGAAAGGTGTTGGTGGCTCATGTCGACGTTTGGAGTAATCCTTAAATTAGTGTTATCGTCTCGTTTGGGACAAAGTCGGACCGAGCTCTATCACGCGCAGCCGCTCAGCACGCCATCTTGCTGACCACTCCTCCTGGATAGACGTAGAACAGACACTATGTAATAAGATAAAACGTTCAGACCTACCATTTATTAGCTCAAATATAAAACAATATGAATGCTTTAAAAGCATAAATATCAGCTCCTCTCTGACAGCATGGTGGGAGTTTCTAAAAATGACATAGTCAACAATAACCCCATGCAGACGCACACCCATCTGGAATAACCCCGACATTTTGCAAAAAAAATGTATGATGAGTTTCCCAGTTTGGAGGTGCAATGGAATTGAATACCTGGAACATATATTTGAAGGAACAGACTTTATCCCATTTAATACATTAATTACACAATATGGAATTGATAAAAACAAATTCTTAGAATATCAACAAATTAAATCTATTATTAAAGGTAAATTTAGGCTCAATACAGCTGAATTACAAATTCCAGCAAGAGTTTTAGATTTTCTTAATCTCAACCCCCCAAAATTGCTGTCTAAAATATACAAAACTTTATCTACATTAGATGAATCAATAGCCATCCCTATTTCAAAATGGGAGGTGGATTTATCAGCCAGCTTTGACCAAAACGTCTGGTCTCAGATATGTTTAAGAACCTTTAAAATAACAAAAAAATCCTCATTTGCAATTAATACAATACAAAATCCTTCATAGAGTACACTATACAGGTCAACGAATGTTTAGGATGGGTTTTACATCGTCTAATACCTGCTTACAATGCACAAGCAATATACCAGATACTTATGTTCATGCGCTTTGGTTCTGTCCACCTGTTAAGAAATTTTGGTGCCAGATATGTGAGGACTTATCAAAGTGTCTGAATTGTAACATCCCACCATCTCCCTCAATTTGGCTGTTAGGAAATTTAAATGATGTCACCATGGACACAAAGTCAGTTCTAATGGTTCACATTGCCTTATGCATCGCTAAGAAAACTATCCTCCTGAACTGGAAAAATAAAAAAGCTCTTAATATTAATCAGTATAGAAATCTCTTGTTGGACCATATTGGTCTTGAGACGGCCTCTGGCTCCATATCTGATCAATCCCTCTGGGCTCCTTTGATCGGCTCCATCACCTAGTGGGGGTGGGGGGCACTTGGTTTTGTCGTTTGGGACACTGTTGCTGATGTGGGGGTTTTGGGGTTGGAGGCGTCTGGGGGGGATCCCTGGGGGTGGGATCACTGGGCGGATGGGGCGCTGGACGTCGTGGCCGGCCTGGGGTTGGGCTTTGGGTGGTGACTCCTGATGGCTGCATGCGGTGCCTTGGGGGGGTTGCACTGGCGGACATGGGTTACTGGCCTGGTAGCCGTGCTGTGCCTGGGTAGGGTCTGGGGTGGGCCTGGGGATTCGGGGCTCGGGGGCGCCGCGCCCCCAAGCTGTGGTCCTGGCTGGGGGTCGGCCGGCGTGGGGTCTCTGTTGGCTGTGGGGGTCGTGGCCGGCCGGCGGCCGGCATGTGCAGCCGCCTCTCTTTTTTTCTCTGGGCCGATTGTCATCGCCAGTCCCTGTATGGCGTCTCGCCTTGTTTGCTGGTTGGGGTGCCTGGCTGCTGGTCGCGGCGGCTGGGTGGCATTTCTGGGCCGGATCAGTCCTTTTTTGCACTGGACTTGGCTCCTGGGTCTTGGTCTTTGTGTGGGGCGCTGGGGTTGGGCATGGTGGGTGGGGCGCTGGGTTTGGTCTCTTGCCAGGCCGTTGAGCAACAGTGGTCGCTCCACAAAGAATGAGGCTGATGGATGTCGGCCTGGTGGGTCGGCCGCCCGGCTCATCGGTGTAGCGACAGGTGCTCTCCCCCTACGAGGGCACTTGGACGGGAGGGGGGGGGGGGCGAACTCAACCTGGATGTCTAGTGTCTTTTGTGTTTTGAGAGTAGAGCGAATGTCAGGGTGGGTTTAGTTCCCCTTCTGGGATGGGGCTGGGGGGACTGCCTTGGGGTCCGTGGGGCTTTGTGGTGCTGTGGCCGTGGGCCCCGGGTCGAACGTGCCATGGCCTCCCTCCCCTGGTGGATCCCGGTGAACAGCGGTGCCTATTGGGGTCAGTGGGGGAGCTGGCTCCCTGGGAAGACATTTTGTCTCCCAGTCCTTCCCTCCCCATCCCCGAACACCTCTGTCCACCCGCTCCATCACTTTACCACTCATATAGGGTCTTGGGGCATGGGCACATCACTGGGGTGCGAGGAGGGGCTTCCCTCCTCGCTATCCCGTGGTGTCCTGGGTCCCAATTTTGATATACAACTTAGACACTCCCACTTATAAGATTCTCACACGACACATATAGTGACTTTGGGGTGGGCACACGTTTCGGCATCCAGTGGGGGAGCGGTACAATCAGCTTCACCTCTGGTGCCGGTGCCCACTGTTAAACCACATATAGACACTGAGGGCTCGGGGTGGGGGTTGGGGGATGTGTGGCTGCCTTCCCCACATCCCACCCCTCTGTTTTAAAAGCACATTAAAACAACACGCATCAACACCATACTCGAGCGGGAGGATGGAGGCTAGGGGTCTTTTCACACCCCTGTTCGCTACGGGCCATCAGGCGTTGGGGTCTGGAGGAGGACAGGCAGTCTGGTCGGGGTCCTGGGCTGTCGGGCTGCTTTGCCACTGTGGGGCCCTTGGCGGTCTGCTAGTCTCCGTCCTAGAAGGTAGGGGGTCCACCTCCCGGCTCCGGGGGGTGGTGGCTGTACTGGGGCATCGGTACCTGGACCTGGGAGCATAAAGTGTGCATGGGGTGTGTGAGTGAGGATACAGCGTCATTTTTTGGGGTGTCTTGGTGAGTCAGTAAGAATGTATGGGTTTAAGAGGGAGGGAACGTATGACTGTGTCTGTATGTCTTTGTCTACCTGTCAGGTTGGATCTTGGTCTGCCCCCTCGCCTGGCGCACCTCAGGCCTTACACTTAATGGGGGGCCTATTTCCCCTCCGTCACCCCCCGCCGGTGACGGGGGCCCCTGCCTACCGGTGCATCGGTGGTCAATCCGGTTCGGACCTGGTGCGTGCCTGGCCGGGCCTGGGGGGGCCGGTGTGTTGGTCGGCCGATGCGCTGGGCCGATATCTTCCTTTGGTTTGTTGGGGCACCTCTTTTAGAGGTGCCAGGTTTGGGATTGTTGGGTGGTGCCTGCTCGGTGGCTCGGCGGGATGCGGATCTGGCGTCTCTGCTCGTTTGATCACCTGTTCTGTGCGCACCGTGCGTGGCCGGTTCATTGGCGGGTTGGACCGGCCCTGGCCCTCATTGGATGCCTGGTCTCGGCGCCCTGCGTTGCGCGGGATCAGGACTCGGGAGCTGGTACAACTTGCCGTCCAGATGCTGGCTGAGCCCGGCCTGGGGATGCTGTCCGTCCCCTGCTGCTATCGGTGGGTCGCTGGGATGTTGGCGGTGGGTATTGGCCTAGGGTGGAGGTGGCGCGTGGCGGCCGGCGGCCGGCCGCGGCCCCTGCAGTGCCGGGGGCCCCTCGTCGGCCGGGCCCTTGTCGGGTCCCTGCTGGGAGGTGGGGTGCCCCTGGGCTCCGGCTCCCCCCCGGTCCGTTGACCAGTCCGTTGACCGGTCCGCCGTTGCCGGCGGGGCCCGTGGGCTCGTCACTGCTGCCCCCCAGGCCCCTGCATAGTGGCCGCTGGATGTTCCCCTGGGGTTCTCATTTGCTCCTCTCTTGGGGGATGCGGTCGGCCCCGGCTGGGTCCGCCTGGGGCTCTGGCGGTCCTTTGGACGTCTTTGCTCCGATCGCCTTCATGTCTGCATCGATTCCTGGGAGACGGATTGATGTCTGCTCACACCAACTATCGAACACTCTTATGGAGAAACCTTATATGCACCAGCATGCTAACACACACACATAAATGTGGGGTTTCTGGTGTTTAAGGATATATTCTTGGGCTGAGGTTATCATTACTAGAGCTTGATTAATCGGTACCATGAGTTTTTCTGTGACATTGTTGTTGTATTTTTATAGTTATTTTTGTGTGATGTGGTTGTGTAATTCTTAGTTCACAATGTTTGGTTGGTTTTGTCGATGTTCCTTTTTCGTGTTTTGTTTTGTTTTTCCCCCTCTCTCTGCCGTCCTGTGGGTATGGAGGCAGACTTCAATGTCTTCCTGTGTTTTGTTTGTTCCCCTTCCTCTCTTGTATTTTCAACTCACCCTCTCTCTTGACTTTTTGTTTCCTACCTCTCTTCTTCATCTTCCTTCTTTCTTCTCCCTAATTTTCCGTCTCCGTGTCCATAACATCAGGAAATAAAAACCCCAACAATTCATAATAAAGATTTTTCACACATATATCAAGTGGAGGACTATAGCAAAAGCTGTACTGCTCCGCTTGTGAAAGTAAATCTGTTGGGCTTCTACTTGGTACTCAGACACCAATTCTGTGCTCCACACTGCCAAACAGGACACGTTTAAAAAAAAAAAAAAAAAAAGGCTCAGCCTTAAGAACGAGAATTGTGAGAAAGCAAAAAATATCCTCATTTGACCAATGTAGTCGATAAACTATTGCACATAAAATCAGGACATCAAGATGGATTTCAATAAGCTGAGACTAAAAACTCAGATACATCTTGGAAGGAGTACTTCAGCAACGAAACCGAGATCTCCAAATAGAGGCCAGACCTCCCCCTTTCCCATACAGCCAAGGAGAGCTGAGGAAGGCACAGTCAGATGGGAGAGGTTCCAAAAATGCAACAGACTCAACATCATGAAGCCAGGTTTCCATAAGAAACAAAGTCAAATGATCGTGACTCAAAAAAGTATTTGAGTAAAAAAGTCTTATTTGAGAGGGACCTGGATTTCAGTGTCACGATGGCACCAGCATGTTCGGCTCTGCTGTCACTCCCTGTAATTTTGACCCCTCTACTTCTTCTGTGCGCTATTGCTGAAGTTCTTTCAGCTTTTCTGGTCTATGATAGACTCTCCCCCCTGGAACTCCGTTCTTCACCAAGGTGCTCCAGAGATCATCTTTGTCAGAAGGAGAATCTGAGATCTCTTTTTTCTGATGTCCCGATTTCGCTTTGGTCTCCTTTCCGGTGCTGGCCGGGGAAACGGCGCCGCGGATGTGGCAAGTGTGCAGGCCGCCTGGTCTGCTTTTAAGCTGCCTTTATCATCTGTGAATGGCCCCCCCGACGTTGTTAAGCATCGGGGTTCCGATGCTGCTCTCTAGCCTGCCTGTCTGGTGGTTGGAACTGCCTGCCTGGGCTCTGTGAGAGATGTCATCGTGGAGCTATTCTCTTCAACCTGAGGCCTCTGGGCCACGCTCCACCTGTCCCTGGATCTGAGGATGGTGCTACGCTATCTCTAAGGTGTGCTTTGCTTAAAGCCCGGTCGCTCATCAATAAAACCTTCATCCGGAAAGATTATTTTACTGATCGTCATCTGGATATTTTCTGTTTAACCGAGTCCTGGACCGTCCCTGGTTAGTTGGCTCCTATTATTGAACTGCTTCCTGCGGATTGCTCATATTTTAATGTCCCCAGGCCTTCAGGTCGTGGCGGAGGGCTTTTAACTGTTTTTAAGTCTTCCATTCCTTGCAAGGTCTGTGCGGTGGTGATGGATGTTACTAGGTTTGAACTATTGACTTTTGAGCTGGGCCTCTCTCCATGTATTCTTTGTGCATTAATTTACCGTCCCCCCCAAGCCGAGTCCTGATTTTATTCCCCAGCTTACGGAACTCCTATCTCTTCTCTGGGGTTAGGGTCTGAGGAATTGCCTGCTTTCCGGCAACTAATTAGTATGATACCATGTCCAAGTGGCACACAGCAGATGGGAAGAAAACCTTTTTCCGAGTACTTGGATAAGGAGTATTTAAAAATGGAAACTGAGCTTTAAACAGCACTGGAGGACATGTAAACACTGAAATTTTCACCTGAGCCACCACTGATGTAGCCAAATAAATATATACTCCACCTACCCACAGTATGCAACAAAAACAGTAATAGCCTTGTGCCACAATTTATTTTTGCCAAATAAAGTTTTAGTCTTGTCCAATCAATTGCATATTTGCTCAAATTTTGACGTTTAAATGATTTTAGAACTCATGCCAATAACTCAAAAATCATATGGTGGTGAAGAGATCTCCAAATCCAGGCCTCCGGGGCCAGTATCCTGCAGGTTTTAGTTCTTTCCCTGGTTCAACACACCAGAATCAAACGATGGCTCGCTGGCAGGCCTCTGCAAAACCTTGCCATACTGAGGAGGAAGTTGGACAGTTTGAATCAGCTGTGTTGGAGTAGAGACACATCTAAAACTGGTAGGGCACCGGCCCTTGAGGACTGGATTTGGAGACCCCTAATGTACAGCTTTCATAAAACATACATAAGGGGAATCTTTCATTTATTCTAATTAGTGCTGTCGTGAGATTAAAAAAACTTTGAGATTAATTAATTATGATCTGTAATTAATTAATCTAATTAATCTCTTTTTTAATCTCACTTAATAATTGATGAGAAAAGCTCTCATCTTGAGGTATTTTCTTTTAAATTCATTGCATTATTGTGGTAGAACAAAAGTTTGATACATGTAATTAAAAAAACTGGGTTTATGAAGTCATTTATTGTATTCAATCAGATTGAACAGATCCAGTCCCAGCCATTTACATTCTGCTGTTTTTGTGACTAGTCCCAAGTGGCGCCTCCAACCTTCTGCTTGGAGCATGCGTGATTCATTAGCGTTCTGGACACAGTGAGGTAAATATCTTCTCTGAGTCCAGCTGTATTACGGGTTAAAACAACACGTAATATGCACATAATTTTTTTATACCGATGGGCGTGCATTGTGCGGTGCAGACTGGTGTGAGCTCTGAGACGGGAGAGCGCCCAGCTGCTCGGTGAGAAGAGTAACAGCATTGCATGTTTCACCCAAAGGTTTAGGGTAAACATTTGCTAGATTTGCAGCTAGTTTTTTTTTTTTTTTTTGAGAAAGAATCGCTAGAGGGGTCTAAAAACTCGCCAAATATAATGTTGCCAACTCACCGTTCCTCCTCACCTCGCCCTCTCCACTACGATGGAAGCTAGTCATCTTCTGATGAGTTTACAGCCAACCGATGTCCACTTCAGGGTGTGGTTAACCCCGAACAATTAAAGATAAAAAATTAGATTAACGCGATTAAAAACCATAGCGCGCTAAATATGGCTGTAATTAATTAATCGCAATTAACGCGAAAATTTTACACCCCTAATTCTAATGTCTGTGTCACTGTGTGTATGTTTTACAGGCTATCCAAACTTGTTTTGCAGCCGTCTTGGAAAACAATGACAATACTTGCAGCTTTTACGCTTCCGATGTTCAAATTGTGATGGTTTAAAGACCAGGGGAAGAAAGAGATGGTCAAGGCAATGCTGATAAGAGTGCCACAAGCTCCTCCCTGGACCTGGGCCTGTGCAGCAAGCAGCCAAGATGCCCATGACCCCAACAACACCAGACTCGAGCTCCTTCAATGTGCAGGACTTTTTCTGCTTCGAGGATGAGGATGATGCCTTCAGCACTGTTGAAACGTATATACTTGTATTGTCGTACTTGAGAACAGCCGAAACAGGGATGGAGATTCTCAAACAATTTCCCACAATAAAGGAAATTTCTCTTAAGAAAAATACTGCTACTCCTTTCAGTGCACCAGTCGAGAGACTTCTTAGCTTGGGAAGATTTGAGAAGCTTCTTCTCATGCGATACAACCACTGTTTTTTTGCTTTTTCAAATAAATAAGCATACAATTGTTATCTGTAACAAAAACATTGGGTACTTAAGCAGTCACATTGACACAGTTCTGTTACATATAGGAACACTAATTTTATATAGAATATATCGTTTTGTATTGCTAGGAATAAGGCTGTAATAATTTTTGAACATATTTTATGATCATATACAAAATCAGTTGGTGCATGTGTAAAGCGCTGAAACCAGTTTAATTTTTGCACTTGAAATAATACATACAGCTTACTTTAAACAAGTTGCTGGCATGTAACACATCATTTCATTATGCTTTTCCACTGTTTAATATTTGTTCAGTTGGGAAGTTAATTTTTCCTAAGTGGCTGCAATTCTGTCAGTGTTCCACCTCAATTTCCTTTCAGGTATTAGGACAATTCTGACCTTCCAAGAGACATGAAGAGTTATGAGTTATGATATTTCCCTTTGTTTACCTATATTGTTTACATTTATTGTAAGTCGCTTCATTCTGTTTTGTATGAGACCTGTATGTTTCCCCGAGTACTTTTCAGAAATGGCACATATGGCACACAACCTGATGCTTGCATTTGAGTGATATATGTGCTTTTCAAAATATTTAGAATGAGTTTAACTTTCAAAGCACTTATGTCCTATTGTTTCTTTACAATGTCTGCATGTACAGTAAAAACAAAAACAAAAAAACATCTGTGTAACAAAAATATGGGTTAGTTAAGTAGTCACAGTGACATTTTTGTTACACTTTGCACTTTAGGTAAAAAGCAATGTTTAACTTGAATGCCAGTAAATTAAAGTAGGCCGGGTATTGCTCATCCAGCATACTTTAAGTTACTGGTATGCAAGTGGAACATTGCTCATAGATTTCATTTTTGAGCAGCTGTTATATTTTATATCATATTTATGTTTTTCAAATCATTCACTGACTTGATTAAATTTGTGTTGACAAATTACATTGTGTTTGAGTTTTAATTATATTTCGTACAGCATTTTTAAGAATATTCTTTTAAAAAAGTAACTAAAAAGATTATTTTAACAGTAACTAATTACTTTTTGATTGTAGTAACTAGTTACTTTTTTTGAGTAACTAGCACAACACTGCCAGCGATCGTATAGGAGCTGAGCAGGAACATTTTGGCAGAAAAACAAGAGAAAGAAATAGGACTAGTATTCCAAAATGTCAGTCTGCTCTTTCTGAATTTCTCCTCAGCCTTCAACACCATCATCCCACAGACGCTGGTGCAGAAGCTCTCCTCCCTTGGACTGAGTCCCACGCTGGCGAACTGGGTCCTGCACTTCCTGACCAATAGACCTCAGACTGTTAAGATCCACAACACCATCTCCTCCTCCATCACCTTCAGGACAGGCTCACCACAGGGCTACGTGTTGAGCCCCCTCCTGTTCACTCTGCTGACGTATGACTGCTCAGCGAGACACCCCAGCTTTCATATAGTTAAGTTTGCGGATGACACAGCAGTAGTGGGACGCATCACTAACAACGATGAGTCCAAATACAGAGAGGAGGTGGAAAACTTGGTGCAGTGGTGCAGAGAAAACAACCTCTGCATCAATGTGAAGAAGACCAAGGAGATGGTGGTGGATTTCAGAAGGGACAAGCGTCCTCTCCTTCCCCTGTACATCGGAGGAGCAGCTGTGGAAGTGGTCTCCAGCTTCAGGTACCTGGGTGTGCACATATTCAGTGACCTCACCTGGAATGCCAACACTTCACGTCTGGTCAAGAAGGCCCACCAGCGTCTCTACTTCCTGAGGAAGCTGCGGAGAGCTGGACTTGGAAGCTCCGTCCTGAGGAGTTTCTATCACTTTGCAGTGGAGAGCGTCATCTGCACCTGCATCACCGTGTGGCACGGCAGCTGTACTGCTGCTGAGAGGAACTGAGAGTCCTCAGTTGCCATGGAGCTGTGAGAAACGGCTGCCTCTCCAGTAGCTCTCTAGTTTTTTTTTTAGCTATTTTTATTTCTTTTAGCTTCTTTAACTACATTAACGACGATATTCCTTTTTTTAAATATTGTGTTTGTTCAACTTTAATTTAATATGCCCCCAAAAGGCAGTTTCCTCACTTATTCACGAGAAGAGCTGCTGGCTTTGCACAAAAACACAAGCCGCAATACGACACCCTATACCGGTGGAGTTGAGGAGGAGACCCAGGGGGTGCAAAGCCGGGGCCAAACTTAAGGCTGAGCGGGCGGAGAAACGGAGTAGCTAAAAACCATCGATTCCCTCCGTCATCATGGGAAATGTGAACTCGCTCCCAAACAAGATTGACGAATTGTCCGCACTGAACAACCAGCGGATCTACCGTGAGAGCAGCTTGTTCATCTTTACGGAGACATGGTTAAACCACCTCGTACCGGATGCTAACGTGGACCTGCTGGGATTAACAGCTGTGAGAGCCGACAGAGACATGAAAGCGAGCGGAAAAAGTAAAGGTGGGGGACTCATCATGTATGTCAACAACCGTTGGTGTAACCCAGGACATATCGCCGTAAAGACAGTTCTATGTTGTCAGGACCTCGAACTGACAGCCGTTAGTCTCCGGCCATATTATTAGGGAGTTCAGTCACCTGATCACCATCTGTGTTTACATCCCTCCGAGAGCTGACGGAGCCGCTGCCTATGAGAAAATCCACTCTGTCACAGCAAGGCTGCAGACACAGCACCCTGAGGCCCTGATGATCATCTCTGGGGACTTTAACCACGTCACTTTGGACTCCACTTTGGCTGTTTTCAAACAGGTTGTCGACTGTCCGACCAGAAACAACAGGACAATAGATCTACTGTATGTAAATGTACAGGATGCATACAGAGCGACTCCCCTCCCCCCACTGGGGAAGTCTGATCACAACCTGGTGCACCTACAGCCGCTGTACACTCCACTGGTCCAAAAGAAGATGGTGACAACCCGGTGCACCTACAGCCGCTGTACACTCCACTGGTCCAAAAGAAGATGGTGACAACCCGATCCATAAGGAGGTGGTCCCCTGAGATGGAAAGTGCCCTCAGAGACCGTTTTAACACCACGGTCTGGGATGTGCTGATGGACCCACATGGTGAGGACATTGAGGGGATGACACACTGTCTGACGGATTACCTGAACTTTTGCAAAGACGTGGTCTCCCCTGCCAAGACAGTCCGCTGTTATCCTAATAACAAGCAGTGGGTAACGCAGGAAGTCAAAGCTGTCCTCAACAGGAAGAAGGCTGCTTTCAGGAGCAGAGACAGGGAGGCCATGAAGGCAGCACAGCTGGAAGTGAAGCACTGTGTGAGGGAAGCTAAGGACAGCTACAGGAGAAAGGTGGAGCAGAAGCTGAGGGACAACAACATGAGGGAGGTCTGGGAAGGTGTGAGGACCATCACAGGTTACAACACAAAGACCAGAGCTACAGAGGGGACAGTGGAGAGGACGAATGAGATGAATGACTTCTTCAACCGGACCCTGTCCCCTCAACCCTCACCACCTCCCTCAGCACAGCCATCTTTCCTTCTTCCCTCCACACATCTTCCCCCAAACACCACAACACCCCCCTTTCCCTCCTCCCTCACCTCAACACAGTCTCCACCACACTTCACCACAGACCAGGTCAGAGGACAGGTAAGGAAGATCCGGCCCAGGAAAGCAGCAGGTCCGGACAAAGTGTGTCCAAGACTTCTGAAGACCTGTGCTGCAGAACTGGGAGAACCACTTCAGTGGATCTTCAACCTTAGCCTGCAGCTGGGGAGAGTGCCCACCCTCTGGAAGACATCCTGCATCGTTCCAGTCCCAAAAAAGAACCGGCCCAGTGAACTGAATGACTTCCGACCGGTGGCACTTACATCACATCTTATGCAGACGCTGGAGCAGCTCTTCCTCAGCCTCCTCAGACCCCAGGTTCAGCACGCCCAGGACAACTTGCAGTTTGCTTACCAGCCAGGTGTTGGTGTGGAGGATGCCATCCTCTACCTGCTACACCGAGCCCACTCCCATCTGGATAAGGGAAGTGGCACAGTGAGGATTCTCTTCTTGGATTTCTCTAGTGCCTTCAACACCATCCAGCCCCCTCTGCTCTGGGACAAACTGAGCAGGATGGGAGTGGACCCCCACCTGGTGGACTGAATCTCCGACTACCTCTCTGACAGGTCACAGTACGTCAGGCTGAAGGACAGCACGTCTGACACTGTGGTCAGCAGCACTGGAGCACCCCAGGGAACAGTGCTTGCCCCTCTCCTCTTCACCCTGTAGACCTCGGACTTCTGTTACAACTCGGAGCTGTGTCACCTACAGAAGTATGCGGATGACACAGCCATTGTTGGGTGCATCAGGGACGACAGAGAGGAGGAGTATCGGAGACTGGTGGGGGACTTTGCTGCATGGTGCCACACCAACCACCTACAGCTCAACACCTCTAAGACAAAGGAGATGGTCATTGACTTTGGGAGGTCCAGACCAAAACCGCGACCAGTCCTGCTAGAGGGAGCTGAGGTGGAGGCTGTGGATTCATATAAATACCTGGGGCTGTGGCTGGATAAAAAACTGGACTGGACATCACACACCAGCCACCTGTATGGGAAGACACAGAGCAGGCTGTACTTCCTGAGGAGACTGCAGTCTTTTAACATCTGCAGCAAACTGCTAGAGATGTTTTACCAGTCTGTGGTTGCCAGTGTCCTCTTTTACACTGTGGTGTGCTGGGAGGGCAGTATATCCAAGAAGGACAGATCCAGACTGGATAAACTGATCAGGCGAGCCGGCTCTGTGGTCGGCCCCCTTGAACTTTTCCACATTTTGTCACATTACAGCCACAAACATGAATCAGTTTTATTGTAATTCCAGGTGAAAGACCAAAACAAAGTGGTGTACACGTGAGAAGTGGAACGAAAATCATACATGATTCCAAACATTTTTTACAAATAAATAACTGAAAAGGGGGGTGTGCGTAATTATTCAGCCCCCTGAGTCAATACTTTGTAGAACCACCTTTTGCTGCAATTCCAGCTGCCAGTCTTTTAGGGAATGTCTCTACCAGCTTTGCACATCTAGAGACTGAAATTCTTGCCCATTCTTCTTTGCAAAACAGCTCCAGATCAGTCAGATTAGATGGACAGCATTTGTGAACAGCAGCTTTCAGATCTTGCCACATATTCTCGATTGGATTTAGATCTGGACTTTGACTGGGCCATTCTAACACATGGATATGTTTTGTTTTAAACCATTCCATTGTTGCCCTGGCTTTATGTTTAGGGTCGTTGTCCTGCTGGAAGGTGAACCTCCGCCCCAGTCTCAAGTCTTTTGCAGACTCCAAGAGGTTTTCTTCCAAGATTGCCCTGTATTTGGCTCCATCCATCTTCCCATCAACTCTGACCAGCTTCCCTGTCCCTGCTGAAGAGAAGCACCCCCAGAGCATGATGCTGCCACCACCATTTTTGACAGTGGGGATGGTGTGTTCAGAGTGATGTCCAGTGTTAGTTTTGCATTTTGGTCTCATCTGACCAGAGCACCTTCTTCCACATGTTTGCTGTGTCCCCCACATGGCTTGTGGCAAACTGCAAACGGGACTTCTTATGGTTTTCTTTTAACAATGGCTTTCTTCTTGCCACTCTTCCATAAAGGCCAACTTTGTGCAGTGCACGACTATTAGTTGTCCTATGGACAGATTCCCCCACCTGAGCTGTAGATCTCTGCAGCTCCTCCAGAGTCACCATGGGCTTCTTGGCTGCATTTCTGATCAGCGCTCTCCTTGTTCGGCCTGTGAGTTTAGGTGGACGGCCTTGTTTTGGTAGGTTTACAGTTGTGTCATACTCCTTCCATTTCTGAATGATGGCTTGAACAGCGCTCCGTGGGATGTTCAAGGCTTGGGGAATCTTTTTGTAGCCTAAGCCTGCTTTAAATTTCTCAATAACTTTATCCCTGACCTGTCTGGTGTGTTCTTAGGACTTCATGGTGGTGTTGCTCCCAACATTCTCTTAGACAACCTCTGAGGGCGTCACAGGGCAGCTGTATTATTGCTGACATTGGATTACACACAGGTGCACTCTATTTAGTCATTAGCACTCATCAGGCAATGTCTATGGGCAACTGACTGCACTCAGACCAAAGGGGGCTGAATAATTACGCACACCCCACTTTTCAGTTTTTTATTTGTAAAACATGTTTGGAATCATGTATGATTTTCGTTCCACTTCTCACGTGTACACCACTTTGTATTGGTCTTTCACGTGGAATTCCAATAAAACTGATTCATGTTTGTGGCTGTAATGTGACAAAATGTGGAAAAGTTCAAGGGGGCCGAATACTTTTGAAAGCCACTTTATATGTATATATAATTATTTTATTTAATCAAACTGTATATGTTTATTTATTTATTTTACTCTATCCTTTTATTTGCTGCTGGAAATGTTATTTCCCTGAGGGAGTCATCCCAAAGGGATAAAAAAAGTTATGTCTAAGTCTAAGGAAGGCTCTGCAGCGGGTGGTGAAAGCTGCACAAAGGACTGTAGGGAGCAGGCTTCCCAGCACCTCGGATCTCTACACGTCCCGATGCAGGGGACGGGCCCTCCGCATCCTGAAGGACTCCACCCATCCGGCTCATAGCCTGTTTCAGCCCCTGCCCTCAGGCAGGCGGCTGAGGAGCATACAGAGCAAGACCACCAGGCTCAATAACAGCTTCTTCCCTGCAGCTGTTAGACTGCTGAACTCCAGCTGTGTCCTGTAGAGCACATTTATTTTTATTTATTTATTACATTTATTAAAATAATTTTTTCACTAATTTAATTTAAATGGCTTATAATTCCGGACCTGAGTCCTAATTTCATACCATCACATGTAACATGAGATGGTATGACAATAAAAGTTCCTTGAATCCTTGAATCCAAAAGGCCTGAACAGATGGCAAGCCACGCACATTGCTGGCACCATCTTGCCATGAAAGATCCTCTAAAAATTTGGTAAATAAATCAATGGATCAGCTTGTTTCCAGTAGGGGTAACAACGTCATGATGGAATTCAAGAGAGTCTAATGACATGTAATAACTATGGATGGTTTCGCTAATCTCAATATAAGGAGTAGCTATGGTTGCACTTTTTAGAAAACCAAAAATACCAATGGGCAAACAACTGGCTGAGAAACCTAAGTAGGCAAGAACATATACCTCTTTCCCTCCCCTTCATAAAGCAGGAGAGGACAGGGGTGTAATTGCTCCATCATGCATGGGTTTAGGAGGAAGCCCTGAACCTATCCTCCTTTAATATTCACAGGGAGAAGAAGCGTTTCAAAACAAAACATGGACCTGGAGACCCTAACCCTTTTACCAGTTGAAATGTTAATGATGAAACAGTAATAATTAGAATGAAAAATGAGTACTTTAATGAGAAGCTCTACTCAGTACTGTAGCTGTCAGAAGGCTTAACACTTATTCACAGCAGAACTTAAACTCACTGATGGAAGAGATGAGGAAGAGGCAGACTAAAATTAGGTTGACAGGTATAGCTAAAGGTAAATGACAAGGTAAATAATGAAATAATGAAGTGATTAAATTAATTTGACTAGGGTGACTTAACCCAATAAAAGCTTTAAACCTACCAAATTAACTACCAGAATCAGAGGCCTTGAGGACTGTGTTTCTGAGATAAGAGCCATCTGGCCCGCGGGCCGCAGCCTGGGTTAAGTTTTTTTTTTCTTATAGATTCCATTCAGCAACAAACTAGCTGAACGGAGGAGGACTGGGTTTTGCAAATACATTTTGCTGACTAATAAAATATGCCCTGAAGATATGTACAAGGGTTGATCTGAACTAATATAGAGGTAATTAGATTAGATCAGGATAAAGCTACGGAATTGTCTCATGAACAAAAAGCAGGTTCTGAAAAATCAAGTTTTAAAAAGCAAATTCTAAATAAACCGGGGATTTTATTAAACAATATTAAGCAGGTTCTAAATAGAGGTTCTGGAAGAGTTATAGTATTTGAATGACATCGCAGGGGTTCAAGCAGCAGAACTATATCTCAAATTGATTAATGTGACCTTTTCAAGTTGTGTTCATAACCTTGGTCTTTGGTCAATTTGTTTTCCACCAAGTAGAGGAGAAGCATATACTTGTGATTTATTTTATTCTCCAAGGGTGTTAACTTTTATCTCTACAGCTCTGCTCAAACACCGATCTATTTGGGAAGTTTGCACTCGGGGTGATAGCAATCTTGAGACAGGGGATCAATATTTCATAGAAAAAGAGGTGGTAAAAATTGGTGGTAATTGAGTTCTCTAATTGAATTTGTGGGTTAATTGAGTTTTTGGTTATATTTGGATATAATTTTAATTCCATCAGAAGAGGTCAGAATATAATGGCTTTATACTAGAAGGAGAGGAGAATATGGGTTTCAGTTTCATTCAGATAAGGGTTTAAATTCAATTCAGTTCAGCACAGTCCAATCAGGTTAAAGCGTTCTATCTACGGATAGGAGGCTCTTTGGCCATTGCATCAACACCTCAGACCTTCTTCAATGATGATTATTTAAACATGGATTTGATTTCCTCTTGATTGATTTCTTCTTGGCAAAATCCACAACTTCTAGTCTAAGCTCTCAGTCAATGAAGCGTAAGTTGTGGAGTTCGTTAATGAGTGCTTGATGAAGCAGCTGCGTCAAGGTAATCTGAACCAAACTCCTACATCTGCTAAATCTATCTAACCTAATCTCTAACCTAATCACTTACTTATAATCAACTAACTAATCCTTTGAATTAGCTCACATTTGTTTGAACTAGCATGCTCTAATACTTAATAACGCAACCAGAGAATCATATCAGGGTCTCCAGAAATGTGGACATCCTGATTGATGATCCCTCCCCTTCCGAAGGGAATCATCTGTAAAGGCGGCCATTGGCCACAGAGGCTGAGGAGGACCAGAGGTGGATTATGGAGTTCACGACAAAGAGCGACAACCAACATCAAAGGAAGCGTGCACAGTTCAAGACAGAGTCCAGATTTAATATCTCATTGAGATGTGCTAAAAGAGGCAACATAACATATCTAACGGTTTGGTCTTTTCTCTAGTGTTCTGACAGATGACAAGACAAGTGTGGCTGTCCTTGGGGGCAGGAGGTCATCAGATATTTTTCCCACCACTATGAATGAAGTTGTGAACAAAGGAAACGCCACATATGGCATATACATATCCCCGGAGGGTTTTGCGGTTCTGACAATAAGTGATGTAATCTGGATGGACGATTCCTGGTTACTTTGAGCTATTTCCATTGCCAGCATTATTCCTGCCTAGTTATCAATTGATAATTTGATCATTGTCTTTTTTTTTTGTCGGCTCTCTCCGCACTCATTAGAAAAGTTGTATCAACATCCTAAAATATTCTTTAATGTTTTGGTTATTATTGTAGAAAAAACGAGGGAAAATGTGATAAAAATATTTCAAGGTAATATGAAATATATATTTGGTTAACCTTGTTATGAAGCATAACATTTCTGAAGTTTTATTCAGGTCAGGCAGGCATGAGACAAAGGTAGAGGAGTCAGAGCATTGCCCCGATGAGCTGCTCTATAAGACTGGCCAAGCTTCTTCATAAAATACAAGAAACCACCAATCAGGACTTCAGGCTCATTTTTGTTTAGAAAGAAGACACTAATAACATCTAGGACCCTCCAGAGGCTGGGAGAGAAACTGCAATCATATACTGACAAACACCAGTTCCCTTATGATGTGAGATGAAGGATACGTTTATTAAACACTAGCGACCTGTCCAGGGTGTACCCCCCTCTCGCCCAATGACAGCTGGAGATAGGCACCAGCATGAACTAGCCATGAACTTACAACGGCTACAAACACTGGATTCTTAGAAGGCTGGCATAAGAAAGCCACAAGAAACGCTCAAAAAATCGTTCATGAGGTGTTGGTACAGGTCGTTGTGACCGAGCCCTGAGGTGCAAAATTCGCAGAGGTTGTCTTTTCACATGTTATATTAGTTAGTTATCAAAAGTGAACCAGTGGGACACCACCACAGACAAACTTTGCAAAGGTAATTTAAATGCAAACTTTTTTGTACACATTTGGAAATTTCTGGCAGTTCAACTACTTTATAATGGCATGTTGTTCTCACTGAATACGTTTTGTTGAGCTCAAGGACAGTTAGCTGTGCATCAGATTCATATAGCCACCAGTGCACAGCTTGCAGTTTGTAGGTGGTACACAGCAAATATATGAGTGTTAAAATGTTAGGGACGGTGTTGAATACAGAGTGTTGGTGTTATTTTAACACCACACAGTTCTGAAATAGCACTGCTGTGTTGCCTGTGACTTATTTGTATTCTCAAATTGGAGTGTTAAGCTTTTGGTGTTCTAAGCCACGCCCTCACGTAACAGTTTTCCAGGACTTGATGAAGACGAAAAAAACTTTTTCCTGCGCCATTTTCTTTCACAAGGGCAAGACGCACGACTGAAGAAGGTAAGTGCTTAATTTGACTTTCTGGGGGTATTCAATTTATATTTGCTTCACAACTTGTGCTTATTTAAGTTGTAATTGTCTGTTTTGTATTGTAATAGCTAGGTTATAGCAAAGATTTTAGTATGACTCAATACTTTCAGGTTAGACTATAACGTTAACGTCAGTGAACAGCTTTCTCTCTGTTAATAAACCTACTGTGTGAACGGGAATATGTCGTTGGACTTGTTAAAAAGCAAAGTTATTAGGTTGTACTAGTTGTGTCAGAGTCAAATGTTGTAATGTGCAGTGTTCGGCGGGAGTAATTTAGCAAGCAAAGTTGTTGCTAATTAGCAAGCTCACAAATGTTAAGAACTTTAACGTAGTTACTGAGAGATGGTGACATATGATATGACCTTCTAACTATGTCCATCCGTCTACAAAAATACATTCCAACATGGAAAAGCATTACGGGTAGAAAGACGTTGCGAACGTAGCATTTAAAAACACTTCCCATCAACGTTAGCGGTTTCGCGCTATTTTGGAACCTACTTAGGGCCCGTGGAAGAAGCGAAATATAGCGGAATGTTCTTCCAACATAAAAGATAAATGATGAATGTGATGGCATTATGAGATTGTAGAGAGAGAATGAATGGTAGTATGTATTTTAGTAGTATGTAGTTGAGGGATTGGCTCCAATAGGCTGTACAAAATGTAGCTGTGATGGGGGGAAATGGGGGAAATGAATGTTAGCCTCCCATTTTCTCCAATACAAAATGTTGCTACCGACAGCTGGACTTGCATGCATGGTTATTTTCACCAAATACAATCAAAAATACAAAACGACAATTTGCCCACTGCCCATCAGTCAGATATTTCAAATAAATATAAATATATTTGATTAGACTCTGCTGGGTTTCGTGGATATGAAAATGGTCAGTTTTAGTAGTTGTAATAGGCAGTATGGAGTCAGATAGGCTCAGGTCACCATGGATTTGAATTTGCCCAATTTTGCAAGACACGATATTCATGGGTTTCATCAGGTCTCTTTCCACAGTTGTATAAAATAAAGCACCTTGGTTATCAATGCAGACTGCATGGTGCTTGATTAATACACCTGTGGAAAGGGAGCTGATGAAACCCATGAATACAGCCTAATTGCAAATATGACATGTCAGGATCATACATGCAGGGACAGATTGACTTTGTGCATTGGTATATTTAACTGTTGGCCTGAGATTTGTGTTTTATTTTTTAATAAAGAAATGCTGGTTCAAGTGGAGTGCAAGGGTGTCCTGAAATGGGTTCGAATTCCAAGGAAGGATGACCGCTATGATTACTTTCAGTTCATTCATGAAGGTAAGTAAAATGGTAACTCACAGAGTTTTCACATCACACGTTATACTGCATTCCAGTATGAGTCAGTTCTTGATTATTAACAGCAAAGTGTATAAACCTCATGATTGTTTTACATATCTAAAACAGAACTGTACCGACAGTTTATCGGAAGTTATTTCATCATGTCATAGGTTAAAGCGGAACTTGCGCTAAAAAGAAAGGTGTTGAACAACTCAAGTTAGCTGTGTTCGGTTCCGCTCGCATCCATCTTGTCAGTCAAGGCGTGTCAATCTCCGAATGCAAATGAATGGACTTATATGAGGCTCTTTTTTACAACTAGTAGGTCGATATTGCTTTTTAACTTTCGACAAACCAACGAATTAGCCATGCATTTATATAGAAATAGGCTTTAGGAGCTATCCATCTTTACTCTCCTCACTATTACGCCACATTCAGAGATCTACACGTCTTGACTGACAAGATGGATGCGAGCGGAGCCGAAACAGCTAATCTGAGTGTTTCAAAAACTCTCTTTTTAGTAAACTGTGTACACAAACAATGTTCTCAATGCTCGAGTTTCACGTTGTCGAGCCTTCTTAGTGTTTTAAAAGCATCGATTTTGATGCGCTCAATGTATTGCCCCTAGCATTCACCAGCCATTTTAACAGAAAACTAAATTACGAAAAATGTTAAAAGTGGCTCTTCCGTCGTAATTATGCTTTATGTAATTATGAAAGTTTGACTCGTTTACCACCACAAAAACACCCCAGGTTGCATTTCGGCGAAAGTGGTTGTTGCCAAACAGCTTTTAAGTGCCTTACCGCCACCTTCTTGCGGTAGTGCATTGGTAGCCCAATGAGATAAAAAAGCATTTACGTGTGTAGACCGCACCGCACCCAAGTTTTAGTTGCAGGGATGCAGGAATTTTACAAAATTACTGTATCAACTGTGGTTAATATTTGGGAAATTACAGTAAGTGTTTTGGATCTCAGTTTCAGCTAAATTCAACCTGCCAAATGAATCTGATGTGGACCTGAAGGACTCCTCAAGAGTTGATGTAGATGCTGACATTTTTGATGAGTTAGTGAGATCTGCTGCAGTATCTTTCAAGGTGATTCTGGTAAGACACATAAACGCCCCTCCCATTGCATCTACATTTAGGGCTTTTAGCAGATGCTTTTGTCCAGAGTGAATTAGTATATCTGTCAATAGGAACAGAAACAACAATATCGCTATTGTTATAACTGCAGATGTCAGAGAGCAAATAGGCTAGATCAGGCCACTGTGTTGATGTTGCCTTATGCAAAATATATTTTCCAACTACCGGTAATGTAAAATTTTATAAAACTGCCCCCACCCCACCCCTTTTTCTTTTCTTCCCTTAGCTGAGAAAGAGGTCTCTGACGCGTCCTTCTGCTCAGATGAGGAGTCATTCTCACCCATTGAGTCTGTGAGTTCAGGCTCCACTGTGATTACAGACTGCACCAAAGCACGGAGAAGGCAACTGGTAGAAGGACCACCTGACAGTAAGGCAGCAAAAGATGTAAGTTGTTCTTAGGATGTTGATAGGATGCAAACCATTTTCAAAACGGATTGCAAGTTTACATGCAACCTCTATATTACAGATAGTCTATGTAGCTCTACATCAAAAAACCGGGGGTGAAGACATATTCAAAGAGTACAACGCGACCAAAGGCCTTTCTGATCAAACAAGAAGGAAACTTGTCAACATCCTGGTGGCAGATATGGTCGAGTCATGGGTAAGTGACCAATAAAAAACAACCCCAATTCCAGAAAAATTAAGACGCTGTGTACAATGGTTATAAAAAAAAGAATGCTACGATTTCCAAGTTTTGAAAAGTCTTTAATTAATTGTGAATAAGGCAAAGACATATCAACTGTTGACAGAGAAAAAAGTTTATTGTTTTTTGGAAAATATTTCATTTTACATTTTATTCCAACAGCATGTCTCAAAAATGTTAAGACAGGGGCATCTGTTTTCAAAGATTTTTTTGGATTTGCTCAATATTTTCATGATATTATGTACTGTAGATGATGAAATCCCCATTTTCCACCCGCAATTTCATGTTAAGAAACATTATTATATTGTTTCATTATTTGGACAAAAGGTTAACCTTTACCTTCACTTCTGATAGACTCAGATGCTTTTTTAAATACCCAATCATGATGCCAGTTAACCTAATTAGTTGTGAAATGTTCCTTCTTTTGTTGTCTATTACACAACTTTTGTGGCGTTTTGTTGCCCCCGTCCCAACTTTTTTTTAGATGTGTTGCAGGCATAAAATTCAAAGTGTGCTTATATTTCTTATTATATTAACTGACCCTATCTTGCTGTGGTGTAGGAGGGTCCCACCAATCAATGTCCGCATGACCTATGCCCTTGGAATAGTCACCCTTTTCCCCAATTTGAAAGATAAGGCTTCACCAACTGGTTATGTGAGTATTATGCAACAGGAACCTCTTATTTAGTGTAATTTGGTCATGTATAGAGAAAAGCCTTATTTTGAGGTCCTGATACAGACATCAGCTTTGATGGATTTTAATATTGACAGTGTCTCTTGCCTGTGTTATTGTCTGACAGGAACATTACTACGATCCTCACAGTGGCCAAGGTTACCTGGCCTACAGATTGAAAACGGTTCAGCGCACTACTACAAGTAACTTAAAGAGGAGCCCCAAGCCTGCTGATCAACATGGCCCTAAGACCCGTTGTGAGACATCATCTGAGGAGCTGTCAGGTGATGAATGCAGAGAAGTGATGTCCCTGATGAAGCATTCAGCGGATCAACCAATTGTTAAGGATAAAATTAAGGCAACCTTCAAGCACCGTCAGAGTATGCTACATGATCCAGATTAGTCTTTAGCAATCCTAGATCACTTCCCCCGATTCTTGGATACACCAGGCTTGGCAAAAAAATAGAGACTAGCTTGATGTATCAGTTATTAAATGCGTTGTATACCATGGTTTCTGTCTGTGTTAGATTAACCAAGACTTCCCAATGCTATTTGGAGAAGATGTCTCAGGCAAGTTTATTGCTAAATGGCCAACGTTCTACAAACCCAGGATTATCACTGTCTGCAAAGGCTTTCGACCTGCTCCTCATGTGGATGACCTTCTGTCTGCTTAAGAGGAATCGAATGATTATGGTAAGTGTCCACGGATTGTGTTTGCCAGTGTTCTCCATTGTGCGCCTATGAACTATGATTGTGTATTCTCATGGGATGTGGTTGTTGTCATACTAATCCACTAGGATGGGACAGTGACTTGGCAGCTATCCTCCTGCTCGTTCATCTTCTGCCTCCAACCGCAAAAGGAAAAAGACATGGGAAAATCAGTGCTACTGAAGCTACTGACCATGTGGTCAAGTTCATTAAGGTACGTTCAGGACAGATAGTGACTGAATGTTGCTTCGGCTCTTTTAACACTTAATTTACCTATGATTTTTTTACTTGGTCAGCTGTGTGTATTTCTCACAGCAGTTAAAGGGACACACCAACATTTAGGGAAATTATTTATCGTCTCCCTTTTGTGTCTGTGCGTGCAGTAACTCAGTCTGACATACCCACTACCTACCTAGTTTAGCATAGCTCATTGAGGTGGGCAGAAGCAACAAGCAGAGATAGAACATCAGACTAAGTTACAGCACGCACAGTGAAGAGAAGTGTATTTATCATCTTATCCAACTCTGGGGATAATATTTTAAATTGGCATATTCCTTTAAAAGAAAACGCCCTTTTCGTGAAGGATGGCTAAAAATATATTTCATCTTGTTTAATCCATCATTGAATATTCATTGTATATATTTTAGGGTTGCAGTCTGATGACCAAATGGGTGAAGTATATTGTTTACATAAAATAATGCTCTTAGAATTATTTGGTGATATTTTATTCACTGCTGTGGTGATACTGTAATCAAGGAGGACAAGATAATGAGAGATAATTAATTATTATTTAATTATTTATTATTTATGTACGTTGCTCTTGGTTGAAGACTTAGGAGATCCAAATAAAACTCTGCTTTTAATGTGCCATGCCATTTAAAGGTGTTTAGACGCCTGTCCAGCTTTAAGAAGGTGGAAAATATTTTTTTCTGCCTCTTCGGTGTGTAAACAAACTACTGTTCCTAATTTCTCCTCCAACACTCTTAGGTGGGGACGAGCATGGTGACATTCCTGGACAGATTTGGATCAGCACAGCCCTTCCTCCTCTGTGTTGGAAAAGAGTAGTATCCAAAAGTTTTACGCCATCCTCGATCAGAAGGCCATTCCCTGCGTGTCGCAGACAGCTGTGGCAGCCTTCGATCAACTGTTTATGGCCCACTTCGTCTTTGCTGTATCCTATGATGAGGCCTTGTGCAACTTCTACACCTTCATTCACATTACTGTATATGGGATTGACGTCAGCACTACAAAAGAAAGTCCACGGGTCAAGGAAATCTGGGTAAAAGTTGATCATATTGAGGTTTGAAAATGTTCACCTGTTACATTTGCAAGGTACAGCACAGAAGTTGCTCTGCTTTTTTTAACATTTGAAGTTTGGTCACGCTTTGTACCCTGGACGTACATTGCGTTTGAGAATGGGTGTTCTTCTGTTTTTTACACATATTATGGATTCAAGAAACATTTATTGAGAGTACATGGAGACTGTGTAGCTTCAAGTTCTATTGATCTGTTGGACAATGTTGACAATGTTTGTGCTCCTGATCCACTGCCAAGTGCAGTTTCTCTCGTCAGTTACTCAGCTCCTCTTGAAAAAACACAGTTACTGGATATGTGTAGCTCTATTGTCGCTCAAGTACAAGCATCTGGAGTCTCTGAAAGTACTGTGCAGTCTTTAGTTGGTTTAATGGCGGAATTTGTAAATGACGTCCATGTCCAAGCACAGGACACTGTTCTTAAATGTCTTTCATCTGAGGTAACTGAACAAACTTTAAATAAAGTTAAAGACTGTTTTGAGCAGCTGGAAAATCCATTTTCATCCCTCAATACTGAAACTAAGAGGCAAAGAGATTTTGAGAAAAAATGGAAAATCATGGAACCAGTAGAGCATGTTCTTGGTGTGCGTTATGATCTACGCAAGGATAGAACCTCTGCTGTATACAGTCAAATTCCTGTTAATGACCAATCTGTTTATGTGCCTATTCTGGGAACTCTTGAGTCAATGTTTACTAATTGGTAACTCTGCAACTGTTTCCAGCAAGTGAAGCTTCATGAAGATGGCATTTTCAAAGACATTAATGATGGTTCATATTTCAGAAATCATCCATAATTTTCACAGCAAGAACATGCCCTTTAAATTCAGCTTTATTATGACGATTTTGAAACGTCCAATCCACTAGGATCTAAAAAGGGAATTCACAAGCTTGGCTGTGTTTACTTTATTTTAAGGAATTTTCCAATGAAGCTGAATTCAGTTCTGATGAACATTCATCTTGTGGCGCTTTTTCATTCAGAGGACTTAAAAAAATATGGTTTTGATCCAATCCTTCAGCCTCTTGTTCATGACTTAAAAGTTTTGGAGATGCAGGGAATCCAGGTGCCCTTTTCAGATACACCATTAAAGGGGTCTGTTATTCAGGTTACTGGGGATAATTTAGCTATACATGGACTTTTTGGTATGGTTGAATCGTTCAGTGCAACTTACTGTTGTCGATTTTGTTTAACTGACAAGACACATTTGCAGTCAGTCTTTAGCGAAGACGACCCAGACTTAATTCTTCGCACAAAGGAGCTCTACTCAGAACACTGCAATGCCAGGGTACAAAATCCCACTCTAGTTCACTCATTTGGTGTTAAGAGAACTTGTCCCCTAAATGCACTGCAATTTTTTTCATTCCTCAGACAATTCTGGAGTGGATATTATGCACGACCTACTAGAAGGTGTTGTACAGTATGATTTAAAGCTTCTTTTTCAATATTTGGTGAAGGACTACATTTCTTTAAATGGCCTCTCTCAAAGGATTCAGAGCTTTAACTATGGATACAGTGAGAGAAAGTACAGACCCAGTGGAGTCAAAGTTAATGATGATACCAATGACCTTGGGCTCAATGCCATCCAGTCTTGGTGCCTCCTGTGAAATACTCCCTTGATTTTTGGAGACCTAGTTGACCAGAACAACAGTTATTGGAATGTGATTATGCTTTTGATTCAGATTCTCAACATTGTATTCTCACCAATTATAAAAGATGGCATGACTTATTATTTGAAGCACCTAATTTCTGACCATCACAAACTTTTCAAGTTAGTGTTTACAGATAAGAGGCTCATCCCAAAGGACCATCTGATGATACACTATCCTAGATGTATTAGGAAAATAGGTCCACTTATACACATGTGGTGTATGCGATTTGAAGGCAAGCACAACTTCTTCAAGATGTCAGTGAAGAGTCTTAAAAACTAAACCAAAACATTAGTCAAGAAACATCAGCATCAATTGGCTTTTCATTGGGAGAATTTTTATTTCAAAAGATTACAGTTCGGTCCTGTTAAACATGTCTCAACTAGCAATCTGTATGGCACTGTGATCTTGAGGTCTTGTCAAACTTTGAATGTGTCTAGTGTCTCCACTACTTCCTGGGTTAAAGTCCATGGAACAGAGTACCAGATTGGAATGTTTGTCTGTACAAGTGTTACAAATGAAATGCCTACTTTTAATAAGATTATCAATATCATTATCAAAGATGACGAAGTGTTTCTGTGGCAACTAAAGTTAATACCATTTTGATAATCACCTGAATGCATTCAGCATTGAGGAGGTGGATAATGTGTTCAGTGTAATTTGTGTGGCTGATCTGGCCTATTATAGACCTTATGACAGGCAGTTTTCACCTGAAAATGATGAAAGAATGCATATTTTGCCCTACTGAAGTTTAGTCTGAAATATACATTGAATTGTCAAAAATGGATTTAATACAAAGGTAATTTTCTCTACAATTTCAGCCATTTGTCTTTTATTTCAGGTAGTGGGGTATTGGGAAATTTGACACCCAATAGTGTTATTGGTATTTACACCTAGTAGTGTTAACTATTAGTCATTTTCAACACCGAGTTTTGTTGTCTTTACACTACACTGGTGTTGGTGTTGAAGAAAGCAGTGTTCTTTTTTAACATTTAATTTTTAACACCAACACCAGTGTAGGGTGAATACAACACCATAAAGTGTTGTATAGTGTAGGTGTAGTGTTGATTATTAACAATATAGAGTGTGAAATCAACTAAAATTGGGTGTTAATTTTCTAACACTTTCAAAAGTGTTAATTTAACACTAGAGAGAGTGGATGCATATAGACACTTTGCTGGTGTTGAAATTAACACTGTGGGTGTTGATTTGACACTTAGAATTTTGCAGTGTAGTGCATCTCCGTGGAAACACTTTTGGACAACCGAAATTCTGGCAGCAAAGATCCCCTTTTGACCAAGAAAACCATCTAGAACTGACTAAAATTCTGTAGGAATAACGAGGATGAACTAATTTTACCATCTTAATGAGACATTAATATGACGTAAAAATGAAGACGCACTTACAGATCAAAGACCAGATAGTGGAATCCTTCCTCTGATATGCTGTCATGGAGCCGTACTGTGAAGGAAGACAAAGAGAGAAATATGTGAAAGGTATTCCACAGTGAGAAGCCAACTAAAACACGCTTTCATACAACACTGAACTTCCCTGAAGTAGGCTTCAACTGGCACTAACTATGCCTTGTGGCTGCTGGGGTGATTTGTGAGCCATTATGTCAAACAATACTAACAGGCTCAATAAACTGGCTGCTATGAACAACACAATAAAGATATGAAGGAAGAGAAGAGCTTCTATTGCATCCATGGAATTATATTACACTTTTGTAAGACCTCTTACATACATAACTGATGAAAAAAGAAAAAGCAGCAAAAAAATCATTCATAATTAATCCTGGGGAATAACAATGTCCATCCTTAGTTTAATATAGTCATCTCAGCATAGTTAAAACATGAGAAATGCAATAAGAAGGAAATTAATTTATTCCATTTTTGTGAAGGCTCTGTGGCCTCCATGTTTTAGAACTCTTCCAACTGGAACAGGTCTGATTTTATTACATGTCTCATTACCTCAGCAGGCTCCAGAAGAATCTGCCTGCAGGCTGGGTAGATAACCATTTAAACCTGTGTTTTGGAGCAGGAGGCAGGGTTCTGGCCTACCCTCAGTAGTTTCAATAATGTACGCTTATGATACAAAAAGTAGCGCTGATTCCTTCAGACAGTTCAGTGTTTTAGTGGTTTTGAGCAGCTCAGAGCATCAACGTGATTTTAAGATCATGAAGCCTTCTCATTCCAAATTGATATCTTCCTGCAGCAAAACTGAGTCTCAACAGGATGAGTCTGGTTGGAACTGATAAAATGAAAAAGAAAAAAAATCAGGTGATACTAGGCATATCTTTTCAACATAACCTTTCTTTTAAATATATGGTTGTTTCCTAAGGCACCCACTGAATTCCACACCATCATGTGTCCTTGCCATTTTAGTCTGGCTAAAGATCTGTTCATAGTGCCACCTACAAACATCCCCCTGTAAGCTGAAGCAGCCCTGTCTGCACTGCCCATACAGACAACATTGCATCGAGCTAATCCTATACATACCATAATGATTGTTTTTATTCATCTAAAAATGCAACTAAAATGATTTTTCATTCTTTATTTCTGGGTCTCCCTTCTGTGAATACCCTAAAAGCCGTGAACATTCACCGCAGAGACCATCAGCTCAGAGAGAACATAAAAAGGTGACCCGATTCCAGTGTCTTACAAACTGAAGTCAGCTTTATTATTACTTACTATTGAAGATGAATTAACCTCTTTCAATGACTATTTATTTCTCAAGCAAGAATAAACAGTAGCACATTTTGCTAGCATAACTGTTTTTAAATGAACTCACTCCATTTTTAATCCATTGTTGTAATCCTGTTGAAAAGGGAACGTTAGTAAAAATGAAGTTCAATGCAGCTCTGCTTTATAATGGTGTAAGAAAGTGCCTATTTTTTAAAAAGCATTAATATTTTGCAAATGAATCAGGTCATAAATGCCTTTAAACCTCCACAATAAAAGCTCTTAGCATATATGCTGCTTTTTGAGTTTCAAGGAACATATTTTAAAGCGTATAAATCACCTTAGAGGATTCTCTTTACAAACAGCAGTCTGAATGGTGGATAGGTTGTGTGTTTGGGCAGTAGACTGTACTTGACACCATTTTATTAGGTGACAGCTGACAAAATTTTAACCTTTTAATTTGGATCTTACTCGATATATATTATATATACACACACACCAACACACATGCATATATCCATACATATATATATACAGTACTGTGCAAAAGTTGTAGGTGGGTGTGGAAAAAATGTTGCAAACAAAGAATACTTTCAGAAACATAAATAATGATAGCTTATTTTCATCATCTTACAAAATGCAAAGTGAGTAAACAAAAGAAAAATCTATACATAGCTCAAATCAATATTTGGTGTTACATTTTGCCTTCAAACCAGTATCAATTCTTGTAGGTACACTTGCACAAAGTTAGGGATTTTGGAGGATGATAGTCACCTCCACATGCTGCAAGTATAATGTGATCATGGGGCCAACATGCCTCTGTCTTGGAGTTAGCTGCCAGATGTCGCGCTCTGCTAAAAATAGAGCAATAGGAGTGATGCACTGGGTGTTCTGTGGGAGCATGAATGTCAGGTTGTCTCTTTCACTTGGTTGAATAAGATGATGAAGGAACGAACTCTCTGTCATGTTTAAATTTAAAGGACCCAAAGGCAGCAACAAAGAAACATAAAAATGATTAAATTATTAACAAAAACAAGGAGCAAAACCTTACAGAAACAGGAAGAAAACAGGAACTGGGCAGGAAACAGGAACCAGACAGGGAAGGAATGACGACGGACCAGCGAGTAGTGACTGAATGAGAGAAGAATTTATACTGGGGAGGAAATGAGGAAGTGAGAGGAGACCAATGACCAATTAGGGGAATCAGATGCAGGTGAGAGGGAAAGAGCAGGTGGAAACAATTAACAGCTGGGAAGAGAGGTAGAATTGTAGGGAGAAAGAAAACTCTAAAGAAACTAGAAACTAAAGATAATATGTCTGGAAGGGAATCTAAAGGAAACACTGGAAAACAGAAGGAAGAAATAAATAGTAAACTATCTAGAGGGAATAAACTAAGGAAACAAACGAGGACACAAACAAAAGGTGAAAACATCTAAGAGCAAGAATAAGAAACAGAAACAAGGAAGTGCCAGAATAAACTAATAAAGACAAGGAATAATCTAACATGAAAAATACTAGATAAGGAAAAGAACTAAGTTTAAACACAAACAGGAGGGCCAAAACAAGCTAAGTAGCATCATGAAATGGTTGCTGTGGTTAGAGCGGGTGCCCGATGTGCAGCGGCTTCAGTCCTCAACGCGGTCGTCCCCGGTTTGAGTCCCGTCCCAGGCGACCTTTGCCGCATGTCTTCCCCCACCTCTCTCCCCCTTCAAAAACTCTGTCCACTGTCAATAAAGGCAACTCAGGCCCAAAAAACATTTAAAAAATGTTTAAATGTTTACAGAATTAAAATGAACCCACAAAAACCGTAATCCCATCCCTCCCCCACAGATTAAAAAGCATGATCATAGTTCTACCCCCAACTCAACCCAACCCTCATGCACACACACACACTTAAAAGAAACAGTAAAAAGGACAATGGACCGAGTACAGGTGAGCCAGGTAAGGAAGCGCCATCAAAGGAGCCATCTGCACCGGCAGCAGCACATCAACAGCAGCAGCCAAGACACTGACACAGTGCGCCCAGAGGAGGGAAGGCCAAGACCCGCACCTCCACCCAAGCTCCACCTGGAGAGCATCCATGCAGCCACCGCCGACCACTGCTTTCTGCAGCCCTGCGGCAGCCCGTTCCAGAGGTTGCAGAGAGCTTTTCTAAAATTTTGTTTAAAAATGTTAAGTTAGATATCAGTCTAAAATTGTTAAAATCTTTAATATCTAAATTGCTCTTCTTCAACAGAGGCCTCACCATCGCCCTTTAAAGGTGGCAGGAAAGATCTTATCTGTAAAAACTCCATAAAATGACTTAAAAAAATGAAGCAGAAATTGGGTCCAAAACACATGTGGTGGGCCTCACTGAGGAGAAAACTTTATCAAGAGTCCCAGCTACTACCAGGACAAAACTGTCCAATGTTTCCTCTGATAAAGACACACAATCAGATTTGTCTAAAACCATGTTACACTGAGAAGATAAAATATTACATCTGATGGTGTCTACCTTCCCTCTGAAGTGGTCTGCTAACGCCTCACAAAGAGCATTTGAGGGGGTTTTCTGATATGCATTAGTAGTATGGTTACAGGGGCATCTGTACTCAGCCATGTTTCTGTTAAAAATGCTTTTGGACCTCTCATCTGCCTTTGACACCGTTGATCACACCATCCTTCTTCACCGTCTGCAACATTACATCGGCATTTCACACACAGCACTTCAGTGGTTTCAGTCCTACTTGACTGATAGAGTTGAGTATGTGGCCCTAGGGGGAGCCAGGTAAAGGCCCCACACCGTCACCTGTGGAGTGCCCCAAGGGTCGGTTCTTGGCCCCACCCTCTTCTCCATCTATATGCTCCCCCTGGGCCACATCGTCAGCAGGCATGGAGTTGCCTTCCACTGCAATGCTGTTGATACTCAGCTCTATGTCAGGTTGGACCCCACATCCCCCACATCATCACTCATCACATTAACTGCTTGCCTGGAGGAGACAAGGGCATGGATGACTGACAACTTCCTCCAGTTAAATAGCTCCAAAACAGAAGGCCTCCTTATTGGAACCCCACATCAACTCCGGTCCTCCCCCATGACTGTTTTCTCATTTGCTGGCCATGATTTCCCTCTCACATCCTCTGTAACAAACCTGGGGGTTCGATTTGACCCCTATTTATCATTTAACACTCACATTCAACACATCTGTAAGACTGCATTCAATCACCTCCGGAACATTTCCAAACTCCGCCCCTCCCTCCCCCTTTCTGATGCAGAGAGGCTGGTTCATGCCTTTGTCTCCTCCAGGCTCGACTACTGTAATGCATTCCTCATCGGGATCCCTGGCAATAGCCTGCAGAGGCTGCAGTACATTCAGAACTGCGCTGCCAGGGTCCTGATGAGGGTGCGCAAATCGGAACACATCACACCCATCCTCCATAAACTTCACTGGCTCCCTGTTAGGTTCAGGATCGAGTATAAGATCTGCCTCCTGACCTATCAGTGTGTCTACGGCAGGGCACCAGTGTACCTCAAAGAACTCATCAATATCCACAATCCAACCAGACATCTCCGCTCCTCTGATAGGCACCAACTCCAGGTCCCCAACACTAAACTCCGCACCATGGGAGATAGGGCTTTCAAGGCGGCTGCGCCTCGACTATGGAACGCCCTCCCTAATCACCTAAGGGCGCCACAGTCCATTGATGTTTTTAAAAGTAAATTAAAGACCCATTTATTTTGTATCGCTTTTCCTTAAAAGTCTCACTTATGCATTTTAATTGTTTTATGTCTTTTTAATCTGTTGTGCCTGTAGCACTTTGAGGCGTGTTTTCATGTGTAAAGTGCAATACAAATAAAATGTATTATTATTAAAAATAAAACAATGGAGATTATGGTTTGAAATCAGATCAATGATGAAAAAAGTTTTATTCAGGAGAGAGTGAACATTTAAAAGTGCAATATTAATAGTGATTGGAGATGGAGTGATGGATTGATTGACTGAAAGTGAGACTTTTGGCAACTGTCTGAGATTATATGGGTTGCATTTCTTGGAGGGAGGGCAGGGGCAGCTGGGACCGGTGTGGTAGACAGGGGTGGGGGGCATATGAAGAGTGGATTGTGCCACGGATAGGCTAACCAGACAAAGGAGAAGGCGCAGCCGAACCTCACATCGCCGCCTCAACGTATGAAATTGCAATGGGATTTTGCTTTGGCTGCCAACGTCAGATGGGCGGCGACGTGGCGGCGATGTCATGGAGTGAACGACTACTGGCGGCGATGTCACGGTGGCGTACTTCAAAATTACGTGTCAAATTATAATCGTGTGTCACCTGACGCCGCCTCATGAACGTGTCTCACCTTACGCCGCCGCCTCTTCTTCTTTACTGTGTAGGAGTGTGGGTCGTAGCGGGACAATATACTGTAGTTTAAAAAAAAAACAAAAAAACTAGCCTATATTCTTTTCATTAATCCACTTCCTCTTAAGAATTCCAAAACTAACCTATAAATACATTTTTTCCCACTTTTCTAACATCTTCCTGTTTTCTATATACCTAGTGCAAACACATATTACATGATCCGCCGTTTCCCTGTCCTCTCCAAAATCACATAAACCTGTAGGATGTTTTTACGCTGCCTCAAGAACGTGTGTCAATGTTCAACCTGTTGGGGTTTTTTTTCTCTTATAAAGGAGTTTAACATTCAGTTTGAAATTTTATTGACATTTAGATATACAAAATGAGACTGTTTGAATTAATCTATAAGGGGTTTTAATCTGTAGTCTCTGTGTTAAAGAACTGTTATGACTTAACAACTCCACCATTAACACTGTTTTAAATGATTAACATTTCATCTGATTTCGGTTAGGACAATACTGTTGATACTCTTAAACATGGACTTATGACTTCATCTTAGTCGATAGAGGATGGTTTACTGTCAGGCAATTTATTACCTTTCTCAAACTCACAAATTAGTGCGGATATTATTATTCTTGAATAGCCTTGTCAGCACAGTGTTTACCATTGACTTGTGTTGGCAGTGTCCACTTAAAATTGCAAAAAGGGGTTTAGAATGCAAGTCAGCCTTGATTCATTGCATCCCAATTCACATTAACCAAAAAATAATAATACTTAATTTGTATAGCTCTTTCCATCAACCTTCAGTTGTCCAAAGTCCTTTATAAAGATAAAACATCACAAAAGCTAATCACACTCAAGCAGTTACAGTGAAATGCAGGAATATGGATGAGTAATAATAAAACATTAAAAAGATATATAATTAACAGAATAAGATAAAATGTGTCACCACATTGTGTGTTGTTATAAGCCATCCTGAATACATGGGTTTTAAATTTTCCTTTAAAAACCTGCAGATCCGAGAAGAGACGCAGATCAGATGCCAACTTATTCCATAGGTTCAGAGCAGCAACTGAGAAAGCTCGGTCACTCCAGTGTTTACATCTACAGGTCCTTCTCAAAAAATCTGCATATTGTGATAAAGTTCATTCTTTTCCATAATGTAATGATAAAAATTAAACTTTCATATATTTTAGATTCATTGCACACCAACCGAAATATTTCAGGTCTTTTATTGTTTTAAAACTGATGATTTTGGCATACAGCTCATGAAAACCCAAAATTCCTATCCCAAAAAATTAGCATATTTCATCCGACCAATAAAAGAAAAGTGTTTTTAATATAAAAAAAGTCAACCGTCAAATAATTATGTTCAGTTATGCACTCAATACTTGGTCGGGAATCCTTTTGCAGAAATGACTGCTTCAATGCGGCGTGGCATGGAGGCAATCAGCCTGTGGCACTGCTGAGGTGTTATGGAGGCCCAGGATGCTTCGATAGCGGCCTTAAGCTCATCCAGAGTGTTGGGTCTTGCGTCTCTCAACTTCCTCTTCACAAAATCTAACAGATTCTCTATGGGGTTCAGGTCAGGAGAGTTGGCAGGCCAATTGAGCACAGTAATACCATGGTCAGTAAACCATTTACCAGTGGTTTTGGCACTGTGAGCAGGTGCCAGGTCGTGCTGAAAAATGAAATCTTCATCTCCATAAAGCTTTTCAGCAGATGGAAGAATGAAGTGCTCCAAAATCTCCTGATAGCTAGCTGCATTGACCCTGCCCTTGATAAAACACAGTGGACCAACACCAGCAGCTGACATGGCACCCCAGACCATGGGACTGTGGGTACTTGACACTGGACTTCAGGCATTTTGGCATTTCCTTCTCCCCAGTCTTCCTCCAGACTCTGGCACCTTGATTTCCGAATGACATGCAAAATTTGCTTTCATCCGAAAAAAGTACTTTGGACCACTGAGCAACAGTCCAGTGCTGCTTCTCTGTAGCCCAGGTCAGGCGCTTCTGCCGCTGTTTCTGGTTCAAAAGTGGCTTGACCTGGGGAATGCGGCACCTGTAGCCCATTTCCTGCACACGCCTGTGCACTGTGGCTCTGGATGTTTCTACTCCAGACTCAGTCCACTGCTTCCGCAGGTCCCCCAAGGTCTGAATCGGTCCTTCTCCACAATCTTCCTCAGGGTCCGGTCACCTCTTCTCGTTGTGCAGCATTTTCTGCCACACTTTTTCCTTCCCACAGACTTCCAACTGAGGTGCCTTGATACAGCACTCTGGGAACAGCCTATTCATTCAGAAAATTCTTTCTGTGTCTTACCCTCTTGCTTGAGGGTGTCAATGATGGCCTTCTGGGCAGCAGTCAGGTCGGCAGTCTTACCCATGATTGCAGTTTTGAGTAATGAACCAGGCTGGGAGTTTTTAAAAGCCTCAGGAATCTTTTGCAGGATTTTAGAGTTAATTAGTTGATTCAGATGATTAGGTTAATAGCTCGTTTAGAGAACCTTTTCATGATATGCTAATTCTTTGAGATAGGAATTTTGGGTTTTCATGAGCTGTATGCCAAAATCATCCGTTTTAAAACAATAAAAGACCTGAAATATTTCAGTTGGTGTGCAATGAATCTAAAATATATGAAAGTTTAATTTTTATCATTACATTATGGAAAAGAATGAACTTTATCACAATATGCTAATTTTTTTAGAAGGACCTGTAGATGTGGGTACATTAAGTAGAAGCTGGTGGGATTACCTTAAAGCTCACCAACAATGAGAAACTCTGATAAATAGAGTGATGCTTGTCTGTTGAAGAGTTTTAAAAACAAATATTAAGGGCCAGCTTCGCCTTCAGGGCTTTCTCGAGTATATCTTTTTGTTACTTCTGTTGCTGATTTTTTTTTTTACTAACATTTCACGTTAGTGAGCTTCTCCAAACGTACCATAACACGACAGTCTCCTTAGACAGGTAATCCGTGGCACAATCCAATCTTCATAGGGGGCGTGGGCATGCCAGGCTCATTATCAGCATATGCGGTTGCCCTGTCTATTGAGATGGAGCCCATCCGTTCCACACAAATGCTCCTGTCCCAGAAAATGTTAACATTGTCAATAAAACTATTCTTGTGAGTCACTGTGACAGAGGAAAGCCAATGTTCAGAGAAAATGTCTACTAAAACGTCCAATTCCTCTGCCCACAGTGGGAGTGGAGCCAGAGATGAAAACACACACATGGGAGTTTTCAAAAAGTTTAAAAAGGTGGATAAAATCACGCTTCAGGAACTCAGACTGCTGCTTACGGATGTCATTGGTGCAACCGTGAATTATAATTTTACTCACACCTGTGTGGAGTTGAATGAGCACCGGAATCTCCTCAGTAAATGAGTCAGTATCGGAAAGAACTGTAGAACCTCAGTATTGCTTAGGCTGTTTTGATTCAGTCGAGCTTTCAGAATTATCAAAAATATTAGCCTCATCTAAACCTTCAACTTGTATTTTGGACCCAATCTCAACCAAATTATTTAAAGAAGTGTTCCATTTGGTTCCTGGCCCCATTTTGGATATGATGAATCTATCCTTAGTAAACGGATACGTACCACAGGAATTTAAAATAGCTGTAATTAAACCTTTACTCAAGAAACCTTCCCTTGATCAAGATGACTTAGTGAATTACAGACCTATATCTAACCTTCCTTTCTTATCCAAAGTCCTTGAGAAAATAGTTGCTAATCAAGTCTGTGAACATCTAAACAGTAACGAGCTGTTTGAAGAGTTTCAGTCAGGTTTAAGAGCTCATCATAGCACTGAAACAGCACTGGTGAAGGTTACTAATGATATTCTCATGGCCTCAGATAATGGACTGGTGTCTGTTCTGGTTTTGTTAGATCTCAGTGCTGCTTTTGACACAGTCGATCATAATATTCTCTTAGAAAGGCTTGAACATGTTGCAGGGATCAAAGGAACAGCACTAGGCTGGTTTAAATCATATTTGTCTGATAGATTCCAGTTTGTTCATCTAAATGATAAATCATCTTCACTCTCAAGGGTTACTTGTGGAGTTCCACAGGGTTCTGTCCTTGGACCAATTCTTTTCACCATATATATGCTTCCAATTGGTAGAATCATTAGACAGCATGGGATAAATTTCCACAGCTATGCCGATGATACACAACTATATTTATCCATAAATCCTGATGAACCCAGTCAGTTAGGTAGATTACAGGCATGTCTGGAAGACATAAAAGCATGGATGACCCTAAACTTTTTGCTTTTAAATTCTGACAAGACAGAAGTTGCTGTCTTTGGACCAGAAGTTCTTAAACAGAAACTGATTAGTCAATCACTTCATCTGGATGGCATTAAATTGGCCCCCAGTAATAACGTAAAGAACCTCGGCGTTATTTTTGACCAAGACTTGACATTTAAATCCCATATTAAACAGGTTTCTAGGATTTCTTTCTTTCACCTCCGGAATATTGCTAAAATTAGAAACATCCTGTCCAGGAGTGATGCTGAGAAACTAGTCCATGCATTTGTTACCTCAAGGCTGGACTACTGTAATTCTTTACTATCAGGAAGTCCACAAAATGCCATTAAAAGCCTTCAGTTGATCCAAAATGCGGCAGCAAGAGTTCTGATGAATATTAAAAAGAGAGATCACATTTCTCCTGTTTTAGCTTCCCTTCATTGGCTCCCTGTTAAATCCAGAATAGAATTTAAGATCCTTCTTCTTACATACAAAGCCCTTAATAATCAAGCTCCATCATACATCAGAGATCTAATTGTTCCATATGTTCCTAAAAGAGCACTTCGCTCTCAGACTGCAGGTTTACTTGTAGTTCCTAGGATCTCTAAAAGTAGAATGGGAGGCAGCTCTTTTAGTTATCAGGCTCCTCTCCTGTGGAACCAGCTCCCAGCTTTAGTCCGTGAGGCAGACACTCTGTTTACTTTTAAGGCCAGGCTTAAAACTTTCCTTTTTGATAAAGCTTATAGTTAGAGTGGCTTAGGTCATCCTGAGCTATCTCTGTAGTTATGCTGCTATAGGCTTAGACTGCTGGAGGACAGACTTACCAATTTTCTTCACTCTGCTACTTCCTTTTCTCCTACGACTCTCCAGTTGTATTACAGTACATTCTGTTATTTCGACTGTTAACTTTGTTTTCTCTCAGTGTTTTTCTCCCCATCGAAGATATACCTGGTCTGGTATCCTGCTTGGCTGCAATGCCCTGTTGGACGGGGGGCATCGACTGGGATGATCCTCTCAGTAACTGAACATCCACTGTGTCCTGTTATCAACTTTTTACTTTCTGTAACATAGAAAGTTCTCTTATATCGGAACTTCTGTTCCTTCTGTGTTCTGCTCTGTCTTCTCAAACCCCCAGACGGTCGTGGCAGATGGCCGCTCCTACTGAGCCTGGTTCTGTTGGAGGTTTCTTCCTGTTAAAGGGGAGTTTTTCCTCTCCACTGTCGCTACATGCTTGCTCAGTATGAGGGATTGCTGAAGGATTGCTGTGGTTGGAAATCTGCCCAACCTCACGCCAATGACTGACGCAATCTGCTGGGATTCCTTAAATAGGAAACTTTTTAACTGATTGGAATGTTTGTATAATTGTATTGAAATGACTTCTTGTTAAGTGCCTTGAGATGACATCTGTTGTGAATTGGCGCTATATAAATAAACTGAATTGAATTGAATTGAATCTGTTCTACAATATCCATCACGGTGGCTCCAGGGATACACAGAGTGAGGGCTCCTTGCATCCCAATATTCCGGATAATGGTATCTCCGATGATGAGAGTGGTGGGAGGCTGGTCTGCAGGTTGTTGAGTCTGGGCAGAGGATCTATCACCATCTCGGACTTGTTGGATGTTGGACAGAGAAGTTCCGTTGGTTCGGGGTGAAGTGGAGCACTCTTCGGCTATTCCGGCCTTGGTGTTTGTTTGGAGCCGGTCTTGGCGGGTCTCACTGACGCTGACACTGTTTGCCACGTTGTTACAAATTGCCTTGCCAGCAAATCTTATTTTACATAGCCAGTTGCTTGGCAACGTCTGCTGATATAATTTCCCACTGAGTTACAACCAATCAGCATTAGTTAACCACAGCTCCCGCCCAGGGACTCTACCGTGTTATTTCCGAGTACATACCCCAAGACTGGTACTAGGCTGGTTCTTGAGATGGCCCTGAAAACAGCACATTTGCGCTGGTCCAGTGAAGTGGAACCAAGCACAAAAGGTCAGGTAAAATCACCTTAAAGTTCTGATAGTGGAAATGTGCCTAATGCTTTTCTAAAATATTAATTCAACTTAAACCTTTCCACCTTTTCATGCTACCAACATGAACCTCCACTAAATTCAGCAGGCAATTATGCTATAATTTACTTCGGTCTGACTCCTCCAGAGTCACCACGGGCCTCTTGCTTGCTTCTCTTATTAATGCTCTCCTTATCCGTCCTATCCGTTTGGGTGGTCCTCCATGTCTTAGAAGGTCTGCAGTTGATCCATCCTCTCTCCATGATCAGATGATTGATTGAACAGAGCTTGGGATATTGTTGTAGAACATAAGAGAGAGACCTCCCCACCCAACCAATCCCGGATGAAGCCAAAAATAACGGATGAATAGGGGGATTAAACCTTGTACATACGATCGGGCACTGGCAGCAGACAGGACAATCGGGAGTTTGACATTAATTCCTTACAATGACAGGTAGCTGCTTTACTGCAATCCACAGGGATTGACTGGACAGTGCAATGAGGGATGCCACACACTTTCCAGAAGAAATGATAACAAATCAGTGATAGTCCTAAGATTCAGAAATCAGAAGCAGAAGAACACTTTGCTGAAACAAAGAAATACATTAAAAGGATCAAATGTTTTTATCAACAGACATTTAACCAAACAATGTGGAAATAACTAAGAAAGCAAGATACTTCGCGAAAATGGAAAAAGTTCAAAATATATTAACACATTTTAAAATACTTTAAAATGTATTTTACATTTTACCAGAGGAAGGCAAAGTGCTGACCATTAAAAATATGGCGGAGCTGGGAAGATCTCAGTAAGCTACGGAATTGAACTACAAACATAGTAACATACAATTATACATTTATTTATGATACATACTGCATGAAAGGCCTCTGGTAAGGACCATTTATTGGAAGCATATTAACAATTGAAAATGTTTGGCGGCATAGATACACAAGAGGTGAAATATAATTTAGATCCAGATGCTTTCCTTTCTACTGGCAATGATTGTCATCATTATACAATTCAACAGTATGAACTGAGGATTAGGTCTGAGAATACATTTTCAATCATTCATTTAAACTGTAGAAGTCTATATGCTAATCTTGAACAGATCAAGGAAAATTTAGCTCGGTTTTCACACTCCTTCAGTGTTATTGCCTTATCGGAAATGTTTATAAATAAGGACATAGAAATGTACTTTGAACTTAAGGGCTATGAATTAGGATATATAAATCGAAAAAGAAGTGGAGGATGAGTGGCCTTATATGTGGGCAAATGACAGATTTATGGTGTTGGATAGAATTACTGGTGATTGTAAACTACATTGTAGCCCCAGCTGCCACACTGACAACAGCGAAACTGCCGAACACTGGCATCTCCAGACCCTCTGACCACCACCAGTAGGCAAGGCAGGTGAAGTGTCTTGCCCAGGGACACAACGACTGAGACGGATGGAGTGGGGATTCAAAGCGGCAACCCTCCAGTTACAGAACGAGCTCCTACCTTCAGAGCCATGGTTGCCCCCATAATAAATGTGGTTGATACCATTATCATAATAAGTGTAATCATGTGTTGTAGATTAGCTGCAGGAATTTCTTTTTCTCTATAATAACAGCTAGTGGATCACAATACAATATAATACATACAGTTTTTCTGTCAGCGATAAATGTTTTTCTATTGCAATACTGAAATTTAACATTCAGAGAAACAATTTACTGATATTTAAGGCCAATACTGGTAGAATTTTGCAGTTTTTTCAAATGAAATTAGCTTCTATTTCAGTCACGGGTACTTTCAAATCTTACATTTTCTTCTCAGTTTCATATTTTCTTGCAGCAAACTCCGGTCTATTTTATGCTGTTTAAAACGGTTATTGCAGATGGGATTAATGACTTCTTGTAAATGTTTTTGATGCAGGGGTGAGAGGTGTCATCGGCTATCCTCACCACAGAGCACCTGTATAGTTCTGTCAGAGAAAGTTGAGGTGTTCTGATTATATTGCTGGCATGATTAATTATACGGGAGAGTTTGTTTTGGTCCTTATGGTGAAAAAGTTGAACGAGGTTGAAATCTTGTAATAGAGAATGAATTTGATGAGTGATCTATCAGAATCAGACATACTTTATTAATCCCCGAAGGTAAATTCAGGTTTTTCAGTACAACCTGTCAGAGAAACAAAAACACAACACATAGACAGACAGGATACAGGCTGACTGAGGTAACCGCCAGCATGTTGAGATCCAGGAATGAATGCATCTCTATGATTGTAGTGAACGTGCATGCATGTGTGCGTCAGTAATATAAAACCCTCACTCAGTCCCATGTAAGGAGCGAGGGAGGGTGGGCAAGGAGCTACTGTCAGCACCATCCTCCTGGGGAGCTTTTGTTTGCCAGCCTCAAGGCCAGCACAGGTAGCCAAATTACAGATAGCAGTGATTGTTTAGGTTCCAGGCAGGAGCTCTGTTTTGTCTGCCTTAAAGTCTTTTAGTGGTCTCCCAGGCAGAATCAGGGGGTCAGTTGCCACCAAGCCAGGCTGAACGTTTCTCCAAGTTCTATTCCACATAAGTTCTGACATCGCAGCCAACCTGCGGCTTAGTTCATTTGGTCAGTCATCTTCCTAATTGCTGCTGACACATGTTGAAGTTTGCGATAAACCAGGAATCCACCCTCTCCAAACAGCAAAAACCCGGCAACAATTAATCCAATTATATCGACGTCCTTGACGGACAGCAACAATACACAATCTTCCACTTTGATGAGGAATCATGTAACCGCCTGGAAGTGTACCGCCAGGACAAGAGGGCTTCCCAGGACCAGTTCGTTGATTAAAGAACTTTTGAATCATCACATTCAGAGACCAGTTGACTAAATCCATGGTAAAGATGGTTAAACCTTGGGAGGAAAAATGCAGAGAGGTGCTCCAGATAGATGTGACAAGACAAGAGCAGCAGGCCAGACAGAGACAAGACACAGAAAGTAGGAGAAGCTGATATGTGACCATCCTCGCTAAGAGCAGAAATAAGAAAACAGGGTATAAACAAGGGTTAAAATGTATTTGCTGGTGTTAAAAGCTCTTAGGTTTCTGAGCAGGTAGAGACTCTGTTGTACTTTTATAAAGAGAGAGTTTGCATGTTCAGAAAAGGATAGGCAGGTGTCAATCTCTATCTCCAGATGCTTAAAACTCTGTACCTGCTCCACCAGCTGACAGTGGATGCTAAGTGGGTGGAACAGGATCATTTATTTTTTCCCTCTCAATTCACAGCAAGTCACGATCGCAGCAAGCAGATGGAGATCACTGCTTGGAAGATGGATGTTCCAAGTGCAGGGTGAGGATGCAGCCGAAGGTCTTGTTGGAGCAGAGGAGATGGACGAACCCGGAACTCGTGATGCGAGGAGCTTGGAAAGGCTATTAGCCGTAGGAAGCCGTTGAGTTTAAGAATACAACTCAGGTTGGAGTCGTAGGAGCTATGCGTCATAACGAGGTTGATGACTGAGCGCCATAGAGGTGACTGACGGGAGCTTTTGAGTGTTTGGGAGGAGGAGATCCAGCAAATGGCTGGTGAGAATCTCATCAGAAGCAGCTGCTCCGAGTTGGCCCTGATGATTTCTTGACAGGACCCCCCCCTCGAGGCCCGGCACCTGAAGGGCCCGGACGATCTGGGCGAAGACGGTGGAAGTCTGCGATGAGGGTGGAGTCCAGAATGTGGCGGGTTGGAACCCAGGAGCGCTCCTTCGGACCGTATCCCTGCCAGTCCACCAGATACTGGAATCCCCTTCCCCGCGGTCGGGAATTGAGGATACGGCGAACCGTGTACGCCGGACCCCCGTCGATGAAGCGAGGAGGCGGGGGGTGAGTCTCCGGGGGGGAGAGAGGCGAGGTGAGGTAGCGCTTAAGGAGTGAGCAGTGGAAGACAGGGTGAATCTTCAGAGACGTTGCGAGTTGGAGGCAATAAGTGACTGGATTGATGCAGCAGACGACCGGGTAAGGACCCATGAAGCGGGGAGTTAGCTTCTGGGGACCCAAAGGCAGTCTGAGGTGATGTGGAGAGCCAGACCAGATCCCCTGGCTGGAACGTGGGACCGGGTCGGTGACGTCGGTGGTGTTGAGCCACGTAACCAGCGTTGGCACGCTTGATGGATGCCCGAGCTCAGATCCACGCGGCCTTGGCTCGGCGGATAAGCGATCGGGCAGCCGGGACCTCTACTTCCGGTTCCTGTTGGGAGAATAAGGGAGGTTGGTAGCCGTTGCAGACCTCAAAGGGGGATGACCCTGTGGCGGAGGAGACCTGCAGGTTTAGGGATAGCTCGGCCCAAGTCAATGCCTGAGGCCAGGAGGTAGGCTGCGATCGACAAAGGTGGCAATGGTGGTCATGCCATCAGCAGGGGGCAACCCGGTGACGAAGTCCACCCCGATGTGTGACCAGGGTCTCGCTGGAACCGGCAGAGGACGAAGTATTCCAGTCCCGGGCTGAGTGGAGGACTTGGCTCTGGCGCAGACTGAGCAAGCGCCAACGAAACTGCTGACGTCCATCGCTATGGTGGAACACCACAGGACGCGGCGGATGAACTGAACAGTTCGGGTTATGCCCACATGACCAGCCACCGGTGAGGCGTGGCCCCACAAAAGAGCCTCCTGACGACAGCAGGTCGGGACGTAGAGGCGGTTGGGCGGTGTCTCGGGTGGTGCCGGCTCCAGGGCCAGGGCCGATCGAATGGAATCCTCCAAGGGCCAACGGAGGGGGGCCAGGACCTGATGCGGGAGAATTATGGGGTCAGGTTGGGATGGTGCAGGATCTTGAGAGAGGCACCGAGAGAGAGCGTCAGCCTTCCCGTTCTTTGAACCAGGTCGATAGGAAATATGGAAGTTGTAGTGCTCGAAAAGATGAGCCCACCGAGCCTGACGGGGGTTCAGTTGCTTTGCGTTCCGGATGTGGATGAGGTTTTGATGGTCCGTCCAGATCAGGAACGGTTCTGGTGTATCCATGAAAAGAAGCAGCAGGGATGGAGCTTCTGGTCTGGACCCTGCTGAGACAGGACGGCGCCAGCACCGATCTCTGAAGCGTCCACCTCAACGGCAAACGATTTAGTAGGGTCAGGATGGAGCAGGATCGGCGCCGTAGTGAAGAGCCGGAGTAATTGGTAAAACGTACATTTGGCCTCTGGGGGTAGATTAAATGGGTGTGGCCATGCAGTAGGTCTGGTCTGGTCCATAAGCGGAGCCACTACAGAGCTGTAATTACGGATGAACCGCCGATAAAAGTTAGCTAAGCCGAGAAGGGATTGCAGCCGTTTGAGTGTGGTGGGAAGTGGCCAGGCGGTCACCGCAGACACCTTCTGAGGATCCATGGCTATGCCCTCTTGTGGAAGGCACACTTCTCCAGTTTGCAGTAAAGGTGGTTCTGGAGAAGTCGCTCGAGGACAGCGTGGACATGCCGGACGTGGTCTTCCTCCGACATGGCGTAAATGAGAATGTCGTCCAGGTAGACGTACATCCACCATCCCAGCTTGTCTCGGAGAACGTCATTTAAGAGGCGTTGAAAGACCACTAGGCTGTTGCATAGACCAAAAGGCATGACTTGATACTCCGAGTGGCCGGTGGGAGTACTGAATGCCGTCTTCCACTCGTCGCCCTCCCGTATACGGATCAGGTTGTAAGCGTTCCGCAGGTTGAGACGAGTAAAGATGGAGGCTTTGGACAAAGAGTCTAACACAGTGCTCACAAGAGGAAGTGGATGACGATCTTTAATGCTTATTTTGTTCAAATCCCGGTAGTCAATACAGGGACGGAGGGTCCCCTCCTTCTTCTTAACAAAGAAGAACCCTGCCGACGCCGGAGAAGTAGAAGGGCGGATGAACCCCTGGTCGAGAGCCTCTGAGATGTAGGTCTCCATTTGTGCCGTCTCCTCCAAGGAGAGGGGAAATTGGCGGCTACGTGGGGGCGCTGCTCCTGGCAAGAGGTTGATGGCCATATAGTAGGAACGATGGGGTGGTAGTTGGGAAGCCCTCCTCTTGCTAAAAACTTCAACCAGATCTCTGTAGGGAGGAAGGATCTCCTCGATGGCCGGGACCGGAATGACCTCCGGTACCCTGACGGAGGGTGGGGGGAGGCATCGGAGTGAACAGGAGGGACCCCAGCTGAGAATCTGCTGCATGGACCAGGAGAACATGATCGGCTGACATTCAAAAATCATGTCCAGAGTTGCTATCAGGCCATCTGGTTTGCCGTCCGAGCCATTCCATTTGTCTGGGAGACAGATCCGCGGTTAGACCGTGGGGGATGACCGCTGTTGGAGCGTGTTGACTAACCCGGCCAGGCGAATGTGGGCGTCAGAGATGGTCTGAAGCTTGGAGTTGAGGTGATCGACCATGCCTCGGAGATGGACCACTTCTGCACGAAGGGCCTCTACTTCTGCTGGAACATTTCCGGGCTTAGTCATCCTGTCACGATCGCAGCGAGCAAATGGAGATCACTGCTTGGAAGATGGATGTTCCAAGTGCAGGGTGAGGATGGAGCCGAAGGTCTTGTTGGAGCGGAGGAGATAGACGAACCTGGAACTCGTGATGCGAGGAGCTTGGAAAGGCTATTAGCCGTAGGAAGCCATTGAGTTTAAGAATACAACTCAGGTTGGAGTCGTAGGAGCTATGCGTCATAACGAGGTTGATGACTGAGCGCCATAGAGGTGAGTGACGGGAGCTTTTGAGTGATCCAGCAAATGGCTAGTGAGAATCTCATCAGAAGCAGCTGCTCCGAGTTGGGCCTGACGATTTCTTGACACAGCACAGCTTCTTCGTTTTAGAAATATTCAGCTCCAGTGATTTATTAGCAAAGATTTGAACCAACTTGTGGAATTCTTCTTGGTATCGTGTCAAGGAGGGAGTGTCAGTAAGGTGGGCCACCAGGACCAGGTCATCTGCATATTTGAACAGTAACATTCCATCTCTTCTCCAGGCGATATTATTAGTGTACACAGAGAACAAAATAGGAGAAAGCACAAAGCCTTGGGGGAGCTCTGTCTTTAAAACTACTGAGCTGGATTTGAAACCATTTAAAAATATGTTGATCTGATTAATGAGGAAAGCTGAGTGCACAGAGCTCTGTTCACTTATTCAGTCAAACTTGTCAGTAACTTAGCAAAAGTAGTAATCCCGGAACTAGCACCTTGAAGTTTTCAACTTAAAGAGCAAACAAACCCAGCAGTGTCCAAACCATGACCAGGTCAACATCAGCTGACTATATATCTACATACAGTCTTCTGGAAGCTGCTTTCCAACTTAGCACTTAGTGGCCTTAAAAGTAGTCTTTATAAGAGCCATATGAATAGAAGACTCATTTGTAACCCATTCGCATCGTGGAAGTGGTCTTACCAGAGAAAGGAAAATGCATCTTTTCCATCGGTTCCCCTCATTAACTGATTGTTACATATTTAGCAGCTTTGAACCACTTCAACTTTTTTGGACCTTATTTTCTGTTTATTGGAAAACTTTTTTTTATTGTAATAACTACTTTTTAAAGCAGGAGTACTCAAACACAAATCTTAAGACTCAGGTCTGTTCATTGGTCCTTCAAGTTCCACAGAAATCTTAGGAAAACAAAGATATCACAAATGAAGGAATTAAAATGCAAAGAAAATTATTTTATATTCCATGCTGTCCTGAGTGAGCATGCCGTTGCTTTTTGTTGCATCACAGATGTAAGAAGAATCTTTCTTGCATCTTGATAAGATGATCTTAATGTATTTACTTGTGGTGTTCTTAACTCAATTCTTAAGGCAAGCTTCTTCAAAATGCCTACGATTATTCTCATCATGCCGTTGGAAACCTTTATCACAGCTATGGACACTAAGGCACAAACATGTAGCCCTTCTAGTGGCCAGCTCCCTGACTGGTTCCACTCAGGCCCCTCCTCCCATTCAGGGGCCCAGGAACCAGTGGTCTCCAACAGCTGCACCATGCCTCTGATCCCCCAGGCAACTCTTTCAGAGGTAGGACACTCAATCCGATTCCCACCATCCCCTGGAGCACAGGTACTGCCCCTCCAGGATCCAGAGCAGGCCTCCAGCTCCTCAAAGCCCAGTTCCCACCCACATCAACTAGATGCAGCAGCAGCAGCCCAAGTGTAAGACACAACCCCAGTGGCCATAACCCACCTCCCAGACAGAAGCTGACTCCGCCCCAGATACGATTCCAGGTCAGTCAGATCCATTTTCTGACTCCCACACGGAACTGGCCCGGATGTTGGCTTCAGGAGGAGGGAACAGGTCAGTTGGCAGACTGAGAGCTGTGCTGGGCAGGAAACGGTAAAACGAGCACGGGAGGACGACGTTTGTGGAAGAGACAGGGAGGGCGAAATAATTTGAATTAAAAAAAATTTTTTTTTTGTTGCTAAGTTACATCTTTTATTCATTTGAGGATAACACATTGTTTTCTTTTTTAAGAAAGCCTGGTGCGCTTACAGTTTTCTTTTTTCATCTTTAACATAGCTGCTGTTAAGAAAAGGTTGAGCTAGCTGTTTTTTAATGCGTTTTTCCTGGCCATTTACATTAGTGTAGTACTTCTCAATCACTCTCTGGGAAGGTGAGATAGGGAGGATGGTTAATATTCGTGTCTATTCATGCTTGAACGATAAAGAAGCCTCCAGTGACTAGGTGTCAGCAGTGCTCAAACTAATCAACAGGCTGTCTGTTTACCCAGTAGAAGAAGTAGTCTACAGGCAAACTGGTGTACAGAGCTGATGGAGTGGGCCGCTGGGATGAAGAAAGTGCAGACGGAGTCGTGGAATTTAACAACATAAATACACAGTAAAACGCAGGACTCGCTGATATCAGGACGCTGAGACTGCTGTACAGTAGTTTCTCTAGTATTTCGGCCCCTGCAGCTTCTCCTGATGAGATGGAGTCGGGCCGACAATCCTCTCCCCACAGACATAATAAACCAGCCACCCAGCCAAAAAATAAATAACTCAATGAAACGCTGAGGCTTAGCGCAAGGCTCAGGGCTAGCAAGCTTTATGAATCAGGAATATAACTTTTTGTTTGTTTTTTCAATTACAGGGAAAAGCTTGAACCACGGCCCTGTTATATCTGAAAATATTTGTAAGAACGAGTAAATGTGGATCTCTAGTTATTGATTTGTCCAATTGTTTTAATTCACTCCGTAATCAAACACGTTTTGGGTTAATAAATATTTCTAGGATGGAAAAAGTGAAATTTGGGAAATAATAAAATCGATTTCATAGGGCCCTAAAGAAGTTTGTGGTGGTGAAAAAAACAAACTGTGGAGGTGACAGAGGCAGAAAGGTTATATACCGATTTGAAAAGGAATAAGCTGGTGAAGCAGACAAATAACCAATGTTCACAGTATAAATAAATATTCAATGTTACCGTTTTTATAAAATGAGCCACAATCACTTGAAATTGAAGTATTTGCTGCTCATTTGATTAATCTGTTTTAATAATCAGGCATTTGTATGCAGAATGCTGTTGCCAGTGGTTTTTACCAATAAATATGTGAAAAGTGTTGGGGGAAATGTATGTTACCTAGGGGGGGCATGACAGAAAATAACGGAGAACCACTGCATTAGTGGAAAGTTACTAGAAGCGTAAAGAGCTTGTGATCTGTAGTATTTCGTGCGTGGGACAAGACTTCATTTTTGCAAGGACTCACAATACACTTAGTTCAAAGTAAACAGAGTGCTACGATAAGCTAGCCCGACGTTTTTAGAGTTGGGTGTTTTTGAAGGACAAATTAATCACGAAAGTAAGAATTTCTAGAATATTTCATGTAAAGGCATTGAAATCTAAACTTTAGTGTTTTATCAAATATTGCTCAGTAGAAACCTATAAACTTCAGATGGTTTCAAAGCCAAGTCTATATCCATAGGTTGGCTATTTCAAGAAAACTTAAAAATTAGTGCCTATTTGAGTTATTTGCTAATTTACATATCAGTATGTCGTGTTGTTCTGCTATTTTTTTTTCAATGAAGTATATGTAAAAATAACAACTTCTTTGTTTCAGGTTTTGCCAGAAAGCAGACCTTTACAGTGGACCACCAATTATCTACAAAGCAGTGAGGTAAGACTGAAATGATTAAGTGATCCCAGATAGCAAACGTAGACTGTTTTCAAAGAGCAGGCTTTAATTTTTTTGCCTTTTAAAAATTGGTTATGATCGCATCTGATCCTGGATCTCCTTCATGTTGGCTGATTCTTTGTTTCCTTAAATGAAATGACTTACTTTTTTTTTTCTAAACAGGAGCTGTCCGGAAAAATCAGGCTTGAACGTCAGCAGCTGATTCTGAGATGGCTTCTCATGCCATATAATGGTTCAATCTTGCATCTGACCGTGGAGGTGGCCGGAAAGACCGCTCAAGAGAACAAAGAGGCATTTTCTGAGGTAAATTTCACACGAACTGCAAAAACAATGTGCTACACATTTTTTTACAAACCATGTTTCTGATCATTTGTAGAGTTTTATGGAGATGATGGTTAACGTAAACGGATCCAACTCCCCTACTAACTTTACCAGTTTTTGTGGAATGATTTACATTTTTACTAAACAGAAAGCAATAGCTCACACTTTATCCCCACCTTAAACCTAACCATAACATAAAACATTTTCTTGTCAAATAAAATGTAATAGTTAGCAAGCTAATGATAATTATACAGTGGTGAGAAAAAGTGTTTGCTCCTTTTCTAATTTCTTTTTCTGCGTGTTTGTCAAACTTAAATGTTTCAGATCATCAAACAAATGTAAATGTTAATCAAAGACAACACAAGAAAAACACAAAATGTAATTATTTAATGAAGGTTTTTAATACTGAGGGAGAAAAAATCCAAACCTACATGGCCCTGTGTTACAAAGTGATTGCCCCATAAACCTTATAACAGGTTGGGCCACTCTTAGCAGCAACAACTGCAATCAAGCGTTTGCAATAACTTGCGGTGAGTCTTTTCCAGCTGTGGAGGAATGTTGCCCCACTCATCTCTGCAGAATTGTTGTAGTTCAGCCACATTTGAGGGTTTTCCAGCAGTATCTGAAAAGGATTCAGCTCATTGACTGTATAAATAATGGACAGCGTTTCCGCACTCCTCCCCATTTAAAAAAATGACCACGTTCATGGGGGAAATCATGGCGGATTTACAGACTCCTCCTCCCCGGTTCTGACACAGCATGTTCCTAAAAAGGTCATAAGGGCGGGATCTTCACTGTAGACTCTGCCCCACTTGGCCCTCGCGGGGCGTGTATTTCTGTTGAAATTCCCGCCTATTCTGCTCCCGCGCCTTTAGCTCTGATGCTAAACCTGGCTAGCTAAGCTAAAGGCTAATCCGCTCATTGACTAGATATATATAGAAATTAGCCTTTAGCTCTGATGCTAAACCTGGCTTGAATGGATTAATACGGTAGTAATTGTAATCTAATAATGATTTAAATTCTACTCCCCAGAAATGAATACTAATAAGGCCACGGTTGACAATATCCTGGTACAGCCGAGGGCGGAGGGTTTGGAGTCAAGTCAGGAGCACGTTTTTCACCTTTTTTGATGATTTTTTATTTTTTTACTTCTTGAAAATAAAAGTTGTTAAAGATTGGGAACGCTTCTCCTGCAAACATATGCTTCATTATCAGAACAAATAATACTGATCCTCAGAGAGTTTGCATCTTTGAATTGATAATAGGTTAAGGTAAGGTTAATTAAAAAATTCGATTAAACAACATCAGCGAACACCTTCATAAATGAATGGCTGCAGTTTACACGTTCCGTCTCCGCAGCAGAGTTCAAGAGGGGATTCTGTGCAATCAACCCAGAATCCTGCAGAATCCGTTTGACAGACTAGAGGAAGAATGATAAAAACACTCAACAATCTTCCCTTCATCTCTGCACGGAGCCCGGCAGGGGTCAGGTGCAGAAATTATTTTGAGGTTCATATGTAGGCTACCCTCAGTTTAATAAAACGTGCGTATGGATTTCGAATCCATACGCACGTTTTATGTACACGCTGATTTGGGCATCGTGCTGGACCTTTTCAGAGCTTTAAACTGAAAAAAAAAGTATTATTCCTTTAACTTTTAAATAATACGACTAAGATCTCACTAGTGACCAGGTTTGTTTCAACTCCGTGCACAACAAATGCAATATTTGTTTTTATATGGCTATGAAGACAAACCGATCGCAAAATATGTGGAAATGGTCCTAAAAGCGCACAGTGTGCGTCCGTCTTGCCTCTGGGAAGCATGGAGCTGGTAGCGCAGCATAATTAGAACACCTTGCATTAAAGAGGATACTAAATATATGAAAATTGCGCTGGTGGATGCACTGTTTAAAAAACAAACAAAAAGAACATCAGGTTTTTAAGTGGTGGGGACAAAACTGTAATTGATCAATATTACCGCGGACATTGTCCCGGCTACAATGATTCAAATATCTATACTTTCATGCAGCACCCCAAATCCGTGCGCACGGTTTAATAAACTGAGGGTATAGAGGGATTCTTACATCTGAAAAGTATTTCTGCACCTGACCCCGGCTGGGTTCCAGAGGTGATTTTTTTCACCATAGAAAAATATGCAGAGAGAGTCATGGTTCTGAGAGGGCGGACAAGGTGCTGCTGATGCCACGGGGAAAAAATAATTTCACCTGCTATGACTGGATAAGTCAAGTGAATTCTTATCTTTAATTTTAATCATCTTAATATATTTGATCTTATCTTAATTTTTTTATGTCAACGATAATTTTGTTTTTCACATTTTCTGTAATTTTTTAAAGGGTAAACGTATGAGCAAGATGCCTTGCTGCCTACATACACAAACCTGTCGTTATTTTCATGAATAAAAAGTCAAAAAAAATAAATAAATCCCCCACTCTGCTTTTTTCACAAATCGCACACTGCATATCAGCAGTAAAATGTTAAAGTGGTCAAACAGACAAGGGGAAAAAAATAAACTTACATTTTGTAATTACAAACATGTTTTATTTAGGCTCACACATTTTTCAATAGTCTAATATATCAAACTGAAAAGACTCAGACAGAATGCGTTAGGTTGAGCTCAGCTCCACAGCCAGATAGCCTCTGTTAGCTTCATGCAGCTGCGCAGTGAGCTATTAGCCTAGCCGATGGGCCAGGCAGCGACGTACACGACCTGTCAATCAAAGTCCGGCCCTCATTAATTATGCAAGATTTAGAAAATTTATCCTACATTAACCAGCCTGGTGCCTCTGGTTTTTTTTAAACCCAGCGTAATCACAGGAGCAATATGTAGCTGTAGACAGTTAAAAAAAAAAATAGGGACCAGGCATTAAAGTTGTTTTTAACGTGTCTAAATTGCAATGTATTCCAATGGGGAACTAGCGGCTATATGGCGGTACTACAGGAATGGCGGCCCCCAGTGCCGTAGTCAAAAAGCAGAGCAGCCAGCGGCCATTGGATTCAGGTCTGGACTTTGCCACTCCAAAGTCTTCATTTAGTTTTTCTTCAGCCAATCAGAGGCGAAGTTCCTGGTGTGTTATCGATCATTGTCCTACTGGGAAGTTAAGTTGGTTTTACATTGAGATCACCAACAGGTCTGATGTTCTCCTTCAGCAGAATTCATGGTTCCATTTATCACATCAAGTCTTTCAGGTCCTGAAGCAGCAAAACAGCCCTAGACCATCACACCACCACCACGTTTTTCTGCTGGTATGTAATGTTTTATTGGTAATGTTCTTTGCTGAGCAGTGGTTTGGATATTGGAACTCCACCATGAGAAAGAGACTGCGCAAAAATGGCCTGCATGGCAGTCATGACCCCTGACCTTAACTGAGGCAAGTGAGGGCTTAAGTTCTTTGGATGTTGCTGTGGGGTCTTTTGGGACCACTTAAATGAGTCGTCGTTGCGGTGTATGGGTGATTTTGGTTGGCCGGCCGCTCTTGGAAAGGTTCATCAATGTTCCCTGTTTTCTGTGTCATCTGTGGATAACGGCTCTCACTGTGGTTCACTGGAGTCTCAAAGTTTTAGACATAGCTTTAGAACAGGGGTGCCAAACTGCAGTACTGCAACTTACAAGTCTGCAACTTACGGCACTTTACAAGAAAAGTACGTTCAATACAATCATACAAACATTCCAATTAGTTTAAAGTTTCAGTTAGTTTCCTATGTAAGGAATCCCAGCAGATTGCATCGAGTCATTGACTTGAGGTTGTGTCCCGTTGATGCAGACTCCAACCGCAGCAATCCCTCATACTGAGCAAGCATGTAGCGACAGTGGGGAGGAAAAACTCCCCTTTAACAGGAAGAAACTTCCAGCAGAACCAGAACCAGGCTCAGTAGGAGCGGCCATCTGCCACGACCATCTGGAGCTTCAAGAAGACAGAGCAGAGACACAGAAGGAACAAAAGATCTGATATAAGAGAACTTTCTATGTTACAGAAAGTAAAAAGTCGATAACAGGACACAGTGGATGTTCAGCTACTGGGAGGATCATCCCAGTCGATGCCCCCCGTCCAACAGGGCATTGCAGCCAAGCAGGATACCAGACCAGGTATATCTTCTATGGGGAGAAAAACACTGAGAGAAAACAAAGTTAACAGTCGAAATAACAGAATGTACTGTAATACAACTGGAGAGTAGTAGTAGAAAAGGAAGTAGCAGAGTGAAGAAAATTGGTACGTCTGTGCAGCATAACTACAGAGATAGCTCAGGATGACCTAAGCCACTCTAACTATAAGCTTTATCAAAAAGGAAAGTTTTAAGCCTGGCCTTAAAAGTAAACAGAGTGTCTGCCTCACGGACTAAAGCTGGGAGCTGGTTCCACAGGAGAGGAGCCTGATAACTAAAAGATCTGCCTCCCATTCTACTTTTAGAAATCCTAGGAACTACAAGTAAACCTGTAGTCTGAGAGCGAAGGGCTCTGTTGGGAACATATGGAACAATTAGATCTCTGATGTATGATGGAGCTGATTATTAAGGGCTTTGTATGTAAGAAGAAGGATCTTAAATTCTATTCTGGATTTAACAGGGAGCCAATGAAGGGAAGCTAAAACAGGAGAAATGTGATCTCTCTTTTTAATATTCATCAGAACTCTTGCTGCCACATTTTGGATCAACTGAAGGCTTTTAATGCCATTTTGTGGACTACCTGATAGTAAAGAATTACAGTAGTCCAGCCTTGAGGTAACAAATGCATGGACTAGTTTCTCAGCATCACTCCTGGACAGGATGTTTCTAATTTTACCAATATTCCGGAGGTGAAAGAAAGAAATCCTAGAAACCTGTTTAATATGGGATTTAAATGTCAAGTCTCGGTCAAAGATAACGCCGAGGTTCTTTACGTTATTACTGGGGGCCAATTTAATGCCATCCAGATGAAGTGATTGACTAATCAGTTTCTGTTTAAGAACTTCTGGTCCAAAGACAGCAACTTCTGTTTTGTCAGAACTTAAAAGAAAAAGTTTAGGGTCATCCATGTTTTTATGTCTTCCAGACATGCCTGTAATCTACCTAACTGACTGGATTCATCAGGATTTATGGATAAATAGAGTTGTGCAACATGTTCAAGCCTTTCTAAGAGAATATTATGATCGACTGTGTCAAAAGCAGCACTGAGATCTAACAAAACCAGAACAGACACAAGTCCATTATCTGAGGCCATGAGAATGTCATTAGTAAACTTTACCAGTGCTGTTTCAGTGCTATGATGAGCTCTAAAACCTGACTGAAACTCTTCAAACAGCTCGTTATTGTTTAGATGCTCACAGACTTGATTAGCAACAATTTTCTCAAGGACTTTGGATAAGAATGGAAGGTTAGATATAGGTCTGTAATTCACTAAGTCATCTTGATCAAGGGAAGGTTTCTTGAGTAAAGGTTTAATTACAGCTATTTTAAATTCCTGTGGTACGTATCCGTTTACTAAGGATAGATTCATCATATCCAAAATGGGGCCAGGAACCAAATGGAACACTTCTTTAAATAATTTGGTTGGAATTGGGTCCAACATACAAGTTGAAGGTTTAGATGAGGCTAATACTTTTGATAATTCCGAAAGCTCGACTGAATCAAAACAGCCTAAGCACAACTGAGGTTCTACAGTTCTTTGTCACACTGGGCCATGTAGGTTTGGATTTTTTTCTGCAGTAATAATTAAAACCTTTACTTAAAAACAGCATTTTGTGTTTCTTTGTGTTGTCTTTGACAAGTACTTAAATTTTTTTGATGATCTGAAACATTTAACTGTGACAAACATGCAAAAAAAATAAGAAGCCAAGAAGGGGGCAAACACTTTTTCAGACCACTGATTGGACATACAAAGCCTAAGGCTAAAACGTGTTGTCTTTCTTTTTCTTGCAGGTGCGTCCTGGAAACTGTCCTGTTCCTCTTGACATCGCTATAGAGTGCTCTTCTTTTTCTTTTGACAGTGTCTGTCTTGAAAAATGCAAGGAGTTAAAAAACTTTTTTTTTCGTATTTGGATCTCTTGAATTTATTTTTCAACATTTTCTGTTGATATCTGAATATCAATTTTGAAAAATTTACTCTAGCATTCTTTGGATGTTTTTTTCTGTGGAAACAAGCCAATTTGCAACCTGCATATCTTGATTTACACATGAAACTAAGGATTCTAGGTAATTAAATCTATTTTTTGACATAGTCAAAAATATTAATTAATGTAGACATTTATTTTTTGACTAGCTATTTAAATTAATCATCCTAAAATTCCTAAATGATTATATTTGGATCTGGACCAGACCTGGGCCTGACTCGGGCCAGGGGTCTCATTTATAAAACTTTGCGTAGAATCATTACTAAAACCATACTTAAGCTCAGCAACTTTCTTTTACTTAGGCCTGGTAAGTTTCCGATCTATCAAACTTGTAGTACGCACAGCTGCACGCAGTTTTCGGTTTGTAAATCCAACTCTCCCTAGAAATGTGCGCAGGTGTTTTTGGATCATATCCCGCCTCCTACACAGCCACTTTCTCCCACAAACAGTCCGTGCAAAGTGTCTAGTGAATATTCTGCATCGACTTAAGCCAGCTAATATGGGGCGTTTCATGGGTAACCATGGCAACCGAGAGGCAGAGAAAGTAATTCCACAGAGACGGCTGCAGGCTTATAGGGGCAAACAGTTTTATTCAATCAATCACTCAATCAGCGCTTTACTCAGCCAAAGGCAGCCAAAGTGCTTCACATTAAAAGACAAAAATACAGTTGCAAAAAGAAAATGTGCAACAAGAAGAGGGAAAAAAGATTTCAAAATTTAATAATAAAAGCAGCACAAGCGATAAAAAAGATAACAATAAAGTTTCAATTAGGCCTATATGATTACTTCTTGTAGCAACAATAAGACTGGAATTTATTAAAACAAATAAAACTAGATATCTAAAACCTGACAGAAAAGGTGCGTTTTAAGTCTACTTTTAAAAAGTATTATCCTTGCAAAATATTGATTTGAGGCCACAAACAAACAGAAGAGCTGCAAGTGAAGAAGCCTTGATGCAGCAATGTTCCTTACATTAAAAGAAGAGCGGGGGACGGGGTGCACGGTTCCAGTAGATCTAACACCGGGTCCAGTTCAGCACATAGATCTAATAGTACTGCTTTAAGTAATCTACATCGGCTCCCCCATCCTGATGCTGCCAGTGGCAAGATCTTTAATGAGCGCCAGCATCCATTGTGCATCACTATGCAGGGGATGCTACAGTATTCGTACTTCACACAATCATTACACCAATAAGTGCAATTTCTATATAATATGAGGACATAAATACATATGAACATACTGTGATATAATGCTTATATGCAATATATTTTAGCACAGATTCTGATATTTATTCTCAGTTCAGAGACAGGATGAGGGGAGGGGGGGTGACTGCTGGTTGTGTGTCTGTGTGCTCAAAGCTCTACAAGTTTGAAATTGTTGCTTAAATTCACATTTTTGCCATCTCTCCTGCTGCACTGTCAGTGTCCTCTGTGTCCAAAAAGTGCATAAGCAAGATCCTTAGTGTGCTTAAAGACCTCATGACACGAAGCTGACTTCATGTAAATGTATTATGACATAATGCATCTTGTCAAAGTATGTGGTTGTGTAAATTTATGAGCCGAACAGACTTGATTTTCCGTGATAATTAGAGTTTCAAAAATATTATCTTAACCGCGGCTTCAAAACTACGTCTCCATTATGTGATGTCAGCGACAGAACCGCTCAGGCTGGACAGTCCGACAACTACCGCTGTCAGGCCTGATGGAGGGGCTCATATTTGAAGGCTCGGAAGATTCTTCCTCCAGTTTTAGCCTTGAGATGGTTTTAGAGGTGGAAAATGAAGGCGGTTCTGGTGCTTCTAGAGGCATAGAACCGTACAGGTATGAGCCGTACACAACGACTGAGATGGATAGAAGAAAGCGGGTCAGAGAACGATGAAGCCAACATAGCAGCGGGAGAAGTGACGTCAGGGAAACACAGATTGGTAAGGATTAGAAATAACTTTTAATCGTGGCTTCTTTTCTTTTCTAATAATTAACAAAATGGTAGCCTATAGATGAGCATAATAATATTAACGTGTAGTGATTTTAATAGTGATCTGAAAAATAAACATTAGCCTACATAATGTAAATATGGTAAATCAGTTTTAAAACTAAAAATAATAAACTAATCCAGACGTACTTATTTATAAGGTCTGAGACTGATATCGAAATATAAAATCATATTGTAGGCAGACATTCAAGGCAAACAACAAGCAAGTAAGATTTCATTACAATTCTTCTTTATGATTATCGTACCAATTTATTAGTTTCATGTGAAACATGTTATTTAATTTATTTGTCAGACTCGCTAAATAGAGTTTGAATTATTCATAATCATAGCAAAACTGCTTTGAATATGTACCTGTCTTTTCTGGACAAGGGCGTCAGTTTGTTTTTAAAACTGCTGGGGACAATTATTGATTATTCATATAGCCTATAATTATTCAGCAGTTGGCTACATAGGCGATATGCGCAATAATAAAACGTGTTCCCTTTACAACCCTTGCAGTTCTGTGCGGGGAAACTTTAATAGTTCAGAGTCCTGCAATGGGGCGGGTACCCGCGGGTGGAATATGTCCTGCTTCATTTTCTCACTCGATTTTCCTGCCGCAGCACAAGAAGCCCTGCTAACTACGGCCTTTACATTTTTCCATTACATTTTTAAAAAAATTATCAAAGACGGAAAATAATACAATCCCCAATTGATTGTAAATGATATTACAATGAATCATGTCCCTTTTATTTATTTTGAAACATTGTACAGCTGATATTTATTTGATGCAAAGATCGCTGTGCAAAAACAAAATATTGTCCACAGTCCCTGGCTTTATCTGCGCTCTCCGTTCCCGAATCACAAATTCAGTCGCAGAAAAATCTCTCTGGCAGCGCAGAAGGCCTAGATAGCAGGAATATTCTGCTGCCAATGCAAAGTTGGGGGAATATTCTGGTATGCTCTCTCCACAAACACAATATATCAACACCATTCTCTTTGGGAGTCTTAAACAAACAAAATAATTAAATTAATATTTTTTAACCAGCAGTAAAGAAACTTCAGCCAGAGCCATGAAATGTAATTGATGCATTTTTCCATCTTGAAACAGGTACCAGTGGCACTGCAGGACTCTGCTCTGAACGTGTTTGCATTTGGACTAGTAGGATTATGAAAGGCGTGTCTGTAACTTTGAAATAGTCCATTGGGTTCAGATTTCTTTATTTTATGTTATGTTTAAAAATGTCAACTTTGTGTCATGAGGTCTTTAAAGTTGCCCACATTTTTCCACCACATTTCTTTCTAAAAATCCTAAACTTGGCATAGAAAGTTGCTTACGTAGTTTTCACACCCCGTTTTGTGCGTAAGCAAGCTTTATAAATGAGACCCCTGATCTGGTCCAGATTTGGTCCGGAACCAAACCGGATCTGGGCAAGAGGGAAGCCGGATAACAATTTAGGAAATTCACATCTGGCCCAGAGCCGGTCCAGTTTTGGCCCTGATTCGGCAAAACAGATCTGTACCGGTATTGGCCTGTTGAGCCAAACGGAGACTACATTTGTGTGGACTCCGGCCCAGATCCATTCCAAATGATTTTTGCTATCTGGGATACCAGTTCCAATTTAAGACTTCCAGGATAGTTGGAGGAGAAGGCAAAAAATAATCATCACTATATGCCTATAAGCCATTGGGGATGCCCTAAACCAGGGATGCCCTGATGGCATAGGTAAAACAAAGCTATTTTTGTTTGTTTGCTAGCCAGAAAAGTGATAATAGTGACCCATTTCCCCCAAAAATTTCAGCATTTCATCATTACCAAAAATACTTTGCATTGCTTTGGTGTGGAGTGTTTTGACGAACATCTTTTGCTGCATGTTTTCTGTTTGGTGCACTAAAGAAAAGTGATCAAAACTCATCCGCTTAAAGTTGAGAGTGGTGGTCACCTGTTAGAAATGCATTCTTCGGCTACTTGAACACACCGTTGTTTTATTACACCCTTAGTGTACTGGTATGAAATGGATACTTGTATGAAATTGATTGTGGAGATGTATACTTTACTCATTTATACTATTTACAAACATTTTCTCAGATCATCTATAAATATATCTACATCCGATGGCAATCTGCATGCAGTAAAATGGAAAATCATAGTTACCAATGTTGGCATGTTTGAGCAGGCGACAGATCCTGGCCTCGCGCTCCAGCTTCTGGTGGTCTGTGAGAACAAAAAGAAAAAAGAAAGAAATAAGTACTATTCAATTCATTTCAATTCAATTCAGTTTATTTATATAGCGCCGATTCACAACAGATGTCATCTCAAGGCACTTAACACGAAGTCATTTCAATACATTTATACAAACATTCCAATCAGATAAAAAGTTTCCTATTTAAGGAATCCCAGCAGATTGCGTCAGTCATTGGCGTGAGGTTGGGCAGATTTCCAACCACAGCAATCCTTCAGCAATCCCTCATACTGAGCAAGCATGTAGCGACGGTGGAGAGGAAAAACTCCCCTTTAACAGGAAGAAACCTCCAACAGAACCAGAACCAAAACCAGCAGGAGCGGCCATCTGCCACGACCGTCTGGGGGTTCAAAAAGACAGAGCAGAGTCACAGAAAGAGCATAAGATCTGATATAAGAGAACTTTCTATGTTACTAATAGTACAAATGGTACTGATTAATACAAGATGCATTAGTGGCAACCTCAGCCCAAGATAGAGATAGAGTCTATTTGTAAACACCTGAATCTTAACACCTGTGTGTGTGTGTATATGAGCATGCTGGAGTATATAAGGTTTCTCTATACATGAATGTTCAATAACACGTGTGACTAGCCACAGATCTAAGGCAGACATGAAGCAGATCGGAGGAACAAGTATCCAAAGGCCCCCCAGAACATGGTAGCCCCAGGTGGACCAATGCAGGACTGACCACTCCCTCCCAGAGAGGAGCAGAGGAGAGCCCAGTGGGAACCATCCAGCGGGTACAGTCCATCTTCTATCTAAGGAAACCCAGCATCAAGTCATTGACTTGCAGCATTCACTCCCCTTTAACAGGAAGAAACCTCCAGCAGAACCAGAACCAGAACCAGGCTCAGTAGGAGCGGCCATCTGCCACGACCGTCTGGAGCTTCAAGAAGACAGAGCAGAGACACAGAAGGAACAGAAGATCTTAGAACTGATATAAGAGAACTTTCTATATTAAAGAAAGTAAAAAGTTGATAACATGACACGGAGGATGTTCAGTTACTGGGAGCATCATCCCAGTCGATGCCCCCCGTTCAACAGTGCATTGCAGCCAAGCAGGATACCAGACCAGGTGGAGCTTCTATGGAGAGAAAAACACAGAGAAAACAACGTTGAAATAACAGCAAAAGATGCAACTGCAGAATAAAAGAGAAAAGTAGCAGAGTGAAGAAAAGTGGTCAGTCTGTCCTCCAGCAGTCTAAGCCTATAGCAGCATAACTACAGAGATAGCTCAGGATAACCTTAGCCACTCTAACTATAAGCTTTATCAATAAGGAAAGTTTTAAGCCTGGCCTTAAAAGTAAACAGAGTGTCTGCCTCACGGACTAAAGCTGGGAGCTGGTTCCACAGGAGAGGAGCCTGATAACAAATGGTGTTTTTTCACTAGTACCAACTCGGCCCGACTCAGCACTGGTTCCATTGTTTCTCCACTGGCAGATGTCGGGAAGAGTCGGGTCAAGCCGATCCCATTTTTAGTACCACCTTCGCTGCGGTTCCATCAGGGCCAAGCAGGGACTGAAAATCGACGTCAGACAGCTGTTAGTCACTGATTGGCTAGAGGGTGGAGTCACTGGTTGCGTAGGATGACCATTGTTTAACAACATGCAGACCCGCCATTTTTAAAACTCTCGCTACAGCAGCTGTATAGCATATCCAGTATTAACAAATGGTGGAGTCAGCAAAAACAATCCCGTTGTCCAACCCTGAAGTACAGAAAAACGTGGAGATGGTTTGACCAGATGGATGCAATTTACGACAGCCGACCGGCCAGTAATGGAAGAGAAACTGCCCTGGACACAGCATCCGCCCTGCTGCATTCAATTACTAATGACGGTAAATTAGTTTTTTTTGTTTAATTTCAGACTGTCAGTCTCTCTGAAAAGGCGTAGAGTTCGTCCGCAGGGTTAAAACAATCTTTACAGCACACACTGAAATAGCACAGGAAACTTCTTGTTACTTAAGGGAATTTATTAATGAAATAGGTCAACCTTACAGATTACATTTCATTCATAATTTCCATCTATTCTAACGCATGCAAAAATATAGAACAAAGTTAACGTCGAGGGAAGGGGGCGTGTGTGTGCAGCTGTGTGTGTGTATGTGGGAGACAGCGAGCGGATGAGGGGGGTTCAGTTTAACACACTCAATGCGATAAATAACTCAAGTCTTATCAATTGGCGCGATCGGTTCACAAAGGAAGACAAAGGAAGGCCGCGTGGCAATTCAACAAAACGCTAGTTTCATTAGCAATGGTGGCTTGGACAAAGGAAACGAGGGCGACAGAGAAAGGGGATCAACAGAGGCCACGTGACCTGTCTAAACAGATACACGCCGACCGCAGCAGACAATTAACAAACAAGGAAATAATACAATATAATATACTGCTTCTGGTTGCAACCAAAGTCACATAATAAAACACAAAAGGCATGCACATTCAGGGTCAGTGTACGGCGACAGACGACCAAGAATAACAGTGGTTAACCAGTTGACAAACTTATTTTAACCAACAGAAAACGGATATTAACCGTCAAGACCTTCTCCTCTACCCAGACCAAAGTTATAAATCAGTTTAATCCTACTTGGTGGGGGCAGCTCTCCACAGTCCACGACGAAGAGCGTAGAAAGTGTCCAGTTTAAAGGAGCGGTTTTGCGCAAAACCGAGGTCAGAAAAGCGGACGTCCGAGTTTTAGGCGCTGAGGGACTCAGGCCTGTTTTCAATAGAGCTCAGATGGCCAGCTGACTCCTCGGTTACGCTGACAAGGAGTCTGTTTGACCGGCCGATTCACTTCGAAGTATAAAAGGGAAGTTCTTCCTGGTCCAGCAGGTTTGAACGGAAAAAGTGAAAATGCTAGCAGTGGATTAAAGCGTCTCCTCACAGGCACCCCTCTGGGACCAAAAGAGACGCTGATTTCAATATTTGCGCTGCTTTTATCAACTCTGTGATGTCATCACTGGCCACAGACCAATGAGAATGGGTCGAGGGCAGTGCAATGGGTGCTGGGAGATGCAGTTCGTTCAGTGGAAGGATGATGGGAGATCCAGTTCATTCAGTAATGGCCATAGCCTCAACAACAGAATGAAATTAATACCCTGGAGGCTGAAATCAGTTATTGATTATATAGCATAGTGCCACAGCTTGCAAATCCATGATAAAACTAAAATTCAGGGGTAAAAAGACTGTACTTCTCCACTTTGTTTTCCCTTGCAGCACAAAGCTTTTTCAGAGTCTTTAGTCTTCGATGACTGACATAAAGCCACAGGCTGAGCAGAAAGTAAAAAAATGGCTACAATGGCTGCCGTTGCTGTGTTGAAATGCCTTCCCACTACGTTCTCTTTGTTTTAATGCATTGTGCAGCTACGCCCTCTGGGGTCGCCCACCATATGATGCACCCACCCACTTGAGATGGTCCCGTCTTGCAATGGAAAAGCAACCCGGGCCGAGTAGGTACTAGTTGAAAAACACCATAAAAGATTTGCCTCCAAGGAACCATTAATAAACCCTTTTACTGAAGCAGTTGAGAGAATATGGCCTAGTTAAATACAGGAACCTCTTTGGTGGAAAAGCCCTAACTGAGAACCTGGCATCAGTTGTAGTGAGTTCATGTGCAGTAGATCCAAAACCCAAAGTGCATCTGCTAGCCATGGTAACCATGGCTAGCAGATGACTTTATTCACTGAGACAGCTGTTCTGGGTACTCATGGATTAGTGTGGAACTGGCCGATCTTTAATGACAGGATCTTTTTTAAATACAGCATGCTGTAATAAGATGATAGATAGATAGATAGATAAGATAGATAGATAAGATAGATAGATAAGATAGATAGATAAGATAGATAGATAAGATAGATAGATAAGATAGATAAGATAGATAAGATAGATAAATAGATAGATAGATAGATAGATAGATAGATAGATAGATAGATAGATAGATAGATAGATAGATAGATAGATAGATAGATAGATAGATAGATAGATAGATAGATAGATAGATAGATAGCAGATTTAAATGAGGTGTCAAACTGTTTTCACAGCTCTGCAAGTGTATTTCACCTCAGAGTGGCTGATGACAGGATCTCAGTCATCAAAGCTTCACAAAGAGGCTCAAAGCTCTGAGGCAACCCTGCTTCCTGTGTTAGGAAGGTGGTCCTGTTGGTTTCAAACGGTTCCACGCCCCTTTAGCCAGAAAACAACTTATACTGTAGTTATATATAGTGCTCAACTTCAGTGAATTGTGCTATGTGTGTTATGAAGTGATTAACTTGTCCACTAAAACCATGTTAGCTTTCATCCTCTCAAATTAAATTTTCAATTCAGTTTATTTAAATAGTGCTGATTCACAACAGATGTCCTCTCAAGGCATTTTACATCCTGCCTACACCTTCAGCTCTCCCAGCTCTTCTACCCTGCCATCTACTCTCACCAAAGATCACCACGTCATCTGGAAACAGTTAAAAGGGTCTCCTGCCTGACCTCATCCTTCAGACTGCCTGTTACCAGTGCCACAGTAAGGAGGCCATTAGGGGTCAACTTGCTTTTGATTTTTCTTCCAAAGTAAGCTGAAATGGAACAATAGAACAAGCTGACTGTGAGTGAAGCTTTCTGCTGGTTTGTAAAGGCTTCATAACACTACCATAGCTTCACCAGGCTGTCTGCAGCAGAAATACTGTAGCTCTGGTTAAATGATAAATATTTACATGTAAGCAATAGGCTAACAGAAAGTCTCTCAACATCAAAATGATAAACACTACACATCTGATGATGTTCTCATTATGATTAATAATAATAACCCAAATTATTATTATTATTATCTCATTAATAACTATAGACCCGTTGCCCTGACAATCCAGTCCAGACAGACAGTTCTTCCTGGTTCTGCCTCTCTCATGTCTCATTCTAACGTGCCGGGTTATCCACAGTTATCTCTGTAGTTATGCTGCTATAGGCTTAGACTGCTGGAGGACAGACTGACCTCTTTTCTTCACTCTGCTACTTTTCACTTCTACTACTCCCAGTTGCATCATTTGCTGTTATTACAACTATTAACTTTGTTTTTGTCAGTCTTTTTCTCTCCATAGAAGCTACACCTGGTCTGGTATCCTGCTCAGCTGTTTTGCCTTGTTGGACGGGGGGCATCGACTGGGATGATCCTCCCAGTAACTGAAGTCCTCTGTGACATGTTGCCAGCTTTTTACTTTCTGTAACATAGAAAGTTCTCTTATATCAGATCTTCTGTTCCTTCTGTGTTTCTGCTCTGTCTTCTCAAACCCCCAGACGGTCGTGGCAGATGGCCGCTCCTACTGAGCCTGGTTCTGTTGGAGGTTTCTTCCTGTTAAAGGGGAGTTTTTCCTCTCCACTGTCGCTACATGCTTGCTCAGTAAGAGGGATTGCTGTGAAGTGACCAACACAACGCAGGTGACAGTGTTGTCTGTTGTCGCTATATGTTGGTCCAGGAGGAGTAAATGCTGCAAGTCAATGACTTGATGCAATCAGCTGGGATTTCTTAAATAGAAAACATTTAAACTGATTGCAATGTATTTATAATTGAACTGAAATTAATTTTCTTGTAGAGTGCCTTGGGATGACATCTGTTATGAATTGGCACTAAATAAATAAACTGAACTGAATTGAAACTTCTGGAGGAAGCTTAGGTCTTTCAAGGTTTGCAGCAAGATGCTGCAGATCTTTTACAAGTCTGTTGTGGAGAGTGTAATATCTTCTCCATCATCTGTTGGGGTAGCAGCATCAGAGCCAGGGACTTAAAAAGGCACAACAACCTGATAAAGAAGATTCTGGTTCTGTTCTGGTTCTGTTCTGGGGACGACTGTGGAACATCTGGAGATGATGATGCAAAGAAGGATTCTACATAAAATTAAGGAAATTATGGACAACCCTGAGCATCCTCTTCATCTGACTTTTCAACAACAACAGAGTGTTTTCAGTCGGAGGCTTCTTCAGTTTTGCTGCAACACAGACCGCTACAGGAAATCCTTCCTGCTCACAGCCATAAACATTTACAACAACTCCTTGAATAACTAAATAATATGAGCTTCAACAACACTTAATTTCCCCCAAGGATCAAAAAAGTATTTTTGAATTGAATTCTCTCATCTAGTAGGTCAGGTGTGCCATAATTATCCTGCAAAGTGAAGCAAGCAATACAAGACAAGTTAGAGATTATTCAGGTTTTTCCCTTTTTAACTATGAGATGCAACTTTAAACTAAAAAAAGAGTGGGAAAGATAAAGTGTCATTTATTCCACTGTAGATTATGAAGCAAAGATATTTCATGATTTGGGTCAAGTTCAGTTTAAGGCTTGCAGTACAACAGCTGGAACATCTTAACAGCTTACTTCAGTTGTTGAATATGGCAGGGTATTAGGGCCAAAATTAAGACTATTGGGCACCCAGCTGTGGGTCCTTGTCACAAGAGTTTATGGGTGTTTTGACACCTGCCGCATTTGGTTCGATTAAAACAATCGAGTACAGTTCATTTGAGCTGGTGTGCATGGAGGCCAGTGAGATTTGGTCCGGCCTAACGAACCGGACAGAGACCCACATTTTGAGGTGGTCTTGGTCCGCTTCTAAACAGATTCTGGTGCAATTCATTTCAGGTGTGAATATGAACCAGCCTCATTTTGGTCCAACTTCCCTGATAAAAGCCTTCTGTGTTCTATGTAGGCATCCGTAGCGCACTGCGCTTTGCACTGTGGGAGGCACTGTTTATGTGTTGTAACTTGTTAGCATTAGCGCCAACAATGAACAGTGCTTCATCGAGATTTGGTCGATTAACGATGTAAATATGATATATTTCGACCACCACAACAAGAAGACAAGCGCAATCCATCTGTGTATGCAGAGCTACGTCTGTTTATTTCCTGGAGTTTCACCGCGTCTGTTGCTGGTCCAATATGGAATGATTGACATCATCCTTCCCATTTGTCTTTTTCTTGGACTTTCTTTCGGCAATTCTTGCTACAGCGCCACCACACGCAAGGAGGATATACAATGTTGAGGCTATGGCCTTTACTGAACGAACTGGATCTCCCATCATCCTTTCACTGAACGAACTGCATCTCCCAGCACCCATTGCACGGCCCTCGACCCATTCTCATTTGTCTGTGGCCAGTGATGACATCACAGAGTTGATAAAAGCAGCGGGAATATTGAAATCTTGGTCTCTTTTGATCCCAGAGGGGTGCCTGTGAGGAGACGCTTTAATCCACTGCTAGCATTTTCCCCTTTTTCCGTTCACACCTGCTGGACCAGGAAGAACTTCCCTTTTAAACTTCGAAGTGAATCGGCCGATCAAACAGACTCCTTGTCAGCGTAACCGAGGAGTCAGCTGGCCATCTGAGCTCTATTGAAAACAGGCCTGAGTCGGACAAGTCGGACGTCCGCTTTTCCAACCTCGGTTTTGCGCAAAACCGCTCCTTCAAACTGGACACTTTCTACGTTCTCGTCGTGGACTGTGGAGAGCTGCCCCCACCAAGTAGGATTAAAGTGGCTCATATCTTTGGTCTGGGTAGAGGAGAAGGTCTAACGGTTAATATCCGTTTTCTGTTGGTTAAAATAAGTTTGTCAACTGGTTAACCACTGTTATTCTTGGTCGTCTGTCGCCGTACACCGACCCTGAATGTGCATGCCTTTTGTGTTTTATTATGTGACTTTGGTTGCAACCAGAAGCAGTATATTATATTGTATTATTTCCTTGTTTGTTAATTGTCTGCCGCGGTCGGCGTGTATCTGTTTAGACAGGTCGCTTGGCCTCAGTTGATCCCCTTTCTCTGTCGCCCTCGTTTCCTTTGTCCAAGCCACCATTGCTAATGAAACTAGCCTTTGTTGAATTGCCACGCGGTCTTCCTTTGTCTTCCAATTGGCGCCAATTGATAAGACTTGAGTTATTTATCGCATTGAGTGAGCTAAACTGAACCCCCCTCATCCGCTCGCTGTCTCCCACACACACACATACACAGCGCTGCACACACACACACAGCTGCACACACACACGCCCCCTTCCCTCGACGTTAACTTTGTTCTATATTTTTGCATGCGTTAGAATAGATGGAAATTATGAATGAAATGTAATCTGTAAGGTTGACCTATTTCATTAATAAATTCCCTTAAGTAACAAGAAGTTTCCTGTGCTATTTCAGTGTGTGCTGTAAAGTTTGTTTTAACCCCGCGGACGAACTCTACGCCTTTTCAGAGAGACTGACAGACTGGTTTAATTAAAATTATCTAATTTATGAGATTGGTGTCCCCCGAAATCTTTAATAAACAGGTTAAACTCGAAAGTCATCAATAATTATATTAATATTAAATTATTGATTAGAATTATTGATGCTAAGAAAACCAGACAACAAATATTTATTATTAGTAGTTACAACAACAACATGTAAAAGTTTTAGTTCATTTATAAAAAGTGCAATGTGAACACGAACCGCACCAGCTCAAAGTTGCAACAATGTTGCAAAATTGGTCCCCATCTTACAGAGTCCAGCGGACTAACCCCTCCTTTCCACCGGACGCGTAACCAGCGCATTACAGGAGCAGCACGTCATACGCAGCTGATAGCCACAGCTGTAGTCAATAGAGCCCTTTCCATTGGAGGCGAAAGCAGCAAGAGTCTGCCGCGTCTCAGGAGCGTCATGTCGCAGCACTTTTTTAAACATACGCGGCAGTACTATTTTCTATGCGGTAGACCTCTGAAACACATAAATTTCTACATTTTGGATAGGGGAAGACAGGAAATATAATGGCTCGGCACCGGAAATTTTCAAAATAAAAGAAACGTGCTGCTTTGCGGTTGCTTTACTTACTAAAGATCACTACCTGTGCGGCCCGGTGAGAAGTCAGTACCTCGCGGGAGGGTCTCATTTGTGTGTCATCACACAAATGAGCGATTTTGGATATTCCCTGACATAACAAACTTATTGGCGAATATAAAACGGACACAAAATAAAACACAAACCTTTTGGAGCCATGTTGTTGTCTTTTCCTGGTTATTGTTGTCAAAGACGTTTATATATGTCTATGGTTGTTGTGTTTACTGAAGAAACCACGCGTGATTTTGCTAATCTCGCGTGATTTCGTGCTCTCTCGGTGACAGCTGTTTCCCTGCTGCTATGTGCCTCATACGCACCTGGTGGAAAGGGCCAAGCAGCAGAATACACAAGTGAAACGTGCTGCTCCTATAACGTGCCGCTTACGCATCCGGTGGAAAGGAGGGGTAACAGGTCTGAAAGCCCCCTATATCTATTTCAAAGCCAGCAAAGTTTCTGATTTATGGTAGACCGACACCTATAACTTACTTGTGCTGACAAATGAAAAGGAAACTACTCACTTGCGTTGGCAGGTCACCCACTGAACTACCTACTCCCTTAGCTGTCCATTAGCACTGATATCCCTAGCTTTACACTAATATAATACTGTCTATTTATGTGTAATGCCTAATATTTATGCTTGATCTCATGTTTGATTACAGTAAATTCTTTCAAAATGACATTTCCATGCATCTCATACATGTCACTTACTGATATTGTATGTGAACCAGTTGTCTTAATAAAAAGGGGAACAAAAGTACACTTTGCTTTTAATCCAGTGGGTGACCAGCCAAATGATGGTACTCATTACCCTCTCCAATGATAACAAAAACATCACTTAAAAAGAAAAATAAATACTAGTCTGGGTCAGAACAAGATTTGAATTGGGTCCACATCAGGGACTTCATTTATCAACTTTACTTTCGCACAGATCTGTGATTAGGAACATTTTTACACATAGTGTGGTATTTACCATCTTGTACTTGTGCGTAGAAATGTTCCTAGATATAAGATCAGCTCCGACCATGCATACGCACAGCATCTAGTGGTAGAACAGGGGAACTGCGACACTGAAACAGTTTTACTTTGAATATTTATCTAATCATTTACCACCTCCACCAAGGAGCTCATGTTGGTGTCTGTCTGTCTTCTAGCTGAATAACTCACAAAGCTATAGACGGATTTGGATTAAACTTTCAGCAAATGTTAGAAACATACCAAGGAATAAATGATTATATTTTGGGGGGGATCATGCATGGAGATCCTGATAATTGCAATCTGGGGGGGTGTGAGGTGCTTCATGGAGATCTTCACTCTCCATGTGCTTTTTTTACTCGTCACATCAAGCACTTCAGTTTAAAGGATGTTGTTCCACTTTTAAATCAAAGGTTAGCAAACTGTAGTCAGGAACTGGATGGTCCTGCTTATTGGTGCAGCAGGTTGTCTCTGTCTCCATGGTTACTGATGCCAGCCAAAGCAGCGTCTCCATTAACGCCAGCCACACGCATGTCACATGTGGTGATTCAATTAAACTAATTGAGATCTTTCAAAGAAGTGAAGTATTTCTACAGAAATAAATAACAGCAAAAGAAACGGTTCTTTGCCACATTTTCTTTATGTCTGCAGCAGGAATATAACTGCTGTGTGCTGGGGGGGGAGACATGAAGCAGAGGAACCGCTGATAACAGAGGGCAAAAACTGTGTGGAAATGAATTGGCATTAACTATGACAATTTTCAAAAAGTCTCTTCCTCATTACTTTTTTATTCCCCCCACTTATGTTTCACCTTGATCTCGTTGTCACTGAAAATCCTTTTTTTGCACTCTTGGCCATTGTTTTTGGGAAGAACACAAGGATTTAATCCATTTAATGTCAGAGGATGTGGTGTGCCCAAATGGGGGCATGAGCACCCAGGTACGCACATGTGGGATTTATAAACGGATGATTGCGGAAGAACATGTGTGAGATGAGTACCTGTACAGTGATCCATAAACTGTTGCTGTTCCTGAGTTGAAATATGCCACAGCCATGAATGTACTTTTTAAGAACTGTAGTTCTAAAAAGGTTCAAACACAAGGTTCAGAGATACAATAAAATCAAAGCTTGACTGATGCACTGATTCTGCTGTCAGAATCGTACCATTGCTCACATCTGTTCTACTTGCAACGAACATTTAACTAAAAGTGAGCAGCTCCCATGATGTTCCTTCTCTTTCATTAGTGCACAGTGGTGTTCTTCGCAGCTGCAGATCATGTCTTGTTTTAATGAAAATGATGTCTCCTGGTTTCATGCTTCCTCTCCTGCATACAGGGGTTGTTTGTGTTGCAGCAGCATGTAAATCGTTGATGCATGAAGTCTGAATATGTGAGGCAGGTGCAGACCTCTTGATGCTCCTGGGAAATGGCAGATCAGTTTGGCTCTGTGCTCTTTGTGTACAAATTAGCAGTTTGAGTGTCCAGACCTAACCAGAATTAGATGTCTCCCAGTTATCAACCAAGTTTCTGCTAAGCAGGCCATGTTATCACCACACCTTTCTTTAGTGATCATCAGTTCCCTGATGACTTTTTCTTTGTGTTTTTTGCCTGCTTCACTATCAGATTTCCCTCTTTCCTGTTGGTTTGCAGAAAGAGTCCAGTTAAAATGTTTTCCCTCTTATCTTTTATCTCAGTGGAGAAATCCTCGTTTTGATCTTTACCAGATTAGAGGGAGGAGATGGGATTTAAGTGTCTGGCCTCTTCTGCAGGCACTATCCTGAAGGAGTGGGATTTTCTGGCTTCTCCCATTTTTATTTCTTGCCGTCAAATTGTGAACCGCCGACAGCTTACAGCTGTAAGTGGATTCATTTTCTAGTGCAATTATGCTGCACTTCAACAAATGACAAAATCGTACAATATTTTGCAAATGGAAGACTATTTGAAAATGGAAAGAAAATAGAAAAAGAAAAATAGAGAAAGAAAATAGAAAACGAAGTCCAGGGCCCTCATTTATCAAACATATAATTATCAAACAGATCATTCTTAGAAACTGTCCTACAGTCTATCCTACAAATAAAATTTAGAATGTTCGTACAAACACTCAAAATCCAGATTTTTCAAATATGTAGTGGCTACAGGTAACCGTGTGCCTTTTTCTACTTTGAACAGCCCAACGCCCAAACTGATCATGACCAAGGCAGTCCTTGGACATGTCTCCCGTTTGTTGTGGCTAGACATGGTGCTTTCCGAGGAGGGGTAATGCATTTATACACTGGATGTCATTGAGGGGGTGTTGTGTTGTCAGGGTCTGCCGAATCACTACCACACTTTGTTTAAAATGAAACCCGAAGTCTCCCCACACCATGATAGTAAGAAAAACACCAACATTTTTCATACATATGTGTCCACTTGACATGACCTTTTCTGCTGTTATGTAGAACCCAGATTTTTTGCTGAGCAGGATATGATGCCACTCTATGCTTTGCAGGTATAGCACCACTCCAGAGGAGCCATCTTTGTCCTGGCATTAATGGGAGCATATGCAGAGTGAAGGTAAACCCACAGTCCTGCTAATAGAGAACAATGTGAGGTGACATGAGTGTTATAAAGAGACCAATATGTGTCATAGATAAGTAAGCTTTTCAAATGATGTTGCTTTTCAGTGGGTATTCTGTTTTATGTGTTCAGAATATAAAACAAAATGCCAGACGGGGTGTGTGACCAGCTAGCTAGCATTGAATGGGTCATAGTGAAAGAAACAGAGGCAGGACATACCTGGACTTCAGCCAGGTGGCTCTTTCAGTAGCAATGATACTTGAGAACAGAGGCCTCATACAAAACTGATGCGTTACATGCTTTAGAATAGAAGATATCCAACACTCATTTTTCCACAATTCTCTATAATAACCCTCCTTCAGTTGAGTTTTGAAAGCTCAGGGAATCATTGGTCTGATTTGTGTTTTCTGAAGCAGCTAAATCATATTTAAGTCTTTCTGACAGAACCGCTTTTTCAGGCTACATAGTACAGAATGTCCTATCACACATGCATATCAGCCGATGGGATGTTAGGAGTAACCACAGTAGTTAGGACTAAATAGAAACAGTGTAATTTTTGAGAGTGACATTTGAAATAGAGGTGTAACAAAATCCATTCATACAGCATGCCCTGACAAAAACAACCTGCATCCAAAACCTGTTTCTGTGAAGATGTTCCAGAGTGTGCAGCCACAACTCACTGATGCAGTTTGAAAGCACAGTGGTTGGTCGCTGTAATGTCATATGATTTGGATCTCAGCTGGATTCACCAGTTTCAGCTTATGGTGGTGAACAGTTTGGTCATTTTCAGTCGTACCTTTTCTAGTCCTGCTAATTTTAATAGATGAAACAGCTGTCTTGGCTTCTTTAACTGTCTCAATGTTGTCACCATGAAATCTTTGTACAGTACCTGGAACATTCAATAAAGCCACTTCAGTAACTCCAGGTCAAAAATAGACCGTGATAACTCCTACCTCTGCAAGCCCATACCTGCAAAAACGCCAACAACTGGGTGTGACAACATTCCAGTTTATTTCAGGGAACACAAATTCACTGGAAAACACATGGTTGCTGACACACACACACACACACCCACCCACACACACACGGAAGTAAGAGCTGGGGAAAGACTACTGCAATCAGCCAGGGTTTAAAAGATTAAACAGAGATAAAACTAGAGTCTGCCCTAATGGAAACAGAAATCTATAAGCTATGTCACTCATTTTTACATCTGCATAAGTTCATCAAATTCCGACTGTCAAACGTGAGATTTAAAAGGCGAAGAATCGAGGTGGATGAGGGGTGGTTAACATTGGAAACACATAGCAGCAGATGACACGCCATTCACACCCCAGGCACATAAGGCTCAGAGAACATCCTGCCAGCGACCTTCATCTTACACCACCAACCCATCCCTCACACATCTCTTATTTTCATCTCTTTCCATCTTAAATCTTTGCTCTCGTAAAGCAAAACCGCTATATCATAGTAGAGCTTTATCAGACAATGTTGTAACAACTTTTAAAGAATCTGTTCCATTCTTACTTTCCTTAGTGTCTCAGAGTAGCACAGTGGAGGGCAGCAATTCTATCTCTAACCCTTCAGAAATTGATGGTCTGGTTCACAGCGTTACTTCCTCATTGTGTTTGGCATTAGATAGTGTAGCAACCTTAAAAAAGAAAGTACTTAGGGGAGCACGGTGGCACAGCTGGTAGTGCAGCTCACCTTACAGCAAGAAGTAATTAGCCATAGAAGGCAGACTCCCTGGTTTAATGCAGAGCTGTGTACTTCAAAGCAGAATTCTCGGAAAATGGAGAGAAAATGGCGCTCTACACACCTAGAGGATTCCTATTTAACCTGGAAAAACAGTCTGCTGCTGTACGTGGATACGTACCACAGGACTATAAAATTGCTGAAATATAAACCTTTACTTAAGAAACCTTCCGTCAATCAAGATGACTTAATTACAGACCTATTTAAACCTTCCTTTCTTATCCAAAATCCTTGAGAAAATAGTTTCTAATCAAATATATGAGTATCTAAATAGTTACGAGCTGTTTGAAGAGTTTCAGTCAGGTTTTAGAGCTCATCATAGCACTAAAACAGCACTGGTGAAGGTTACTAATGATATTCTCATGGCCTCAGATAATGGACTGTTGTCTGTTCTGGTTTTGTTAGATCTCAGTGCTGCTTTTGACACAGTCGATCATAATATTCTCTTAGAAAGGCTTGAACATGTTGCAGGGATCAAAGGAACAGCACTAGGCTGGTTTAAATCATATTTGTCTGATAGATTCCAGTTTGTTCATCTAAATGATAAATCTTCTTCACACTCAACTTGTGGAGTTCCACAGGGTTCTGTGCTTGGACCAATTATTTTTACTATATATATATATATGCTTCCAATTAGTAAAATAATTAGACAGCAAGGGATACATTTCCACAGCTATGCCGATGATACACAACTATATTCATCAGAATCAGAATCAGAATCAGCTTTAATGGCCAAGTATGACACATGCAAGGAATTTGACTCCGGCAACTTTTCTCTCCAGTACAGAACTTAAATAAGTGAAATAAAGAAATAAATACAAATAAATAATATATACACCAAACCGGGGTTATTTTACAGTGACTATGTACAGCAGTGCAGAGTTATAGTTTATTGTTATGTGAATGGACTCACACTCTGACTACACAGAGTTCATCATAGCGACAGCCTGGGGGAAAAAAACTGTTCTTGTGTCGGGTGGTTTTCGCGTACCATTCTCTGTAACGCCGGCCTGACGGGAGGAGCCTAAACAGATTGTGGCGAGGGTGTGAGGGGTCTGTGGAGATTTTTCTGGCCCGCTTCTTGACCCTGGACTGGTACAGGTCCTGAATGGAGGGAAGATCAGTACCTATGATCCTCTCTGAGGACCTGACTGTCCATATCCATAATTCCTGATGAATCCAGTCAGTTAGGTAGATTACAGGCATGTTTGGAAGACATAAAAACATGGAGAACATTTTGCTCTTAAATTCTGACAAGACAAAATTTCCCTTTGGACCAGAAGCTCTAAAACAGAAACTGCTTAGTCAATCACTTCATCTGGACGGTATTAAATTGGCCTCCAGTAATAACATAAAGAACCTCTGAAATGTTCATAGACCCTTAGCTGGAATTTGTCTCTTCATGCAACAGCCATCAATCTAAAGTCTCGGTTTACAGTCTACACACCAGCACAGGCTACATTGCAAAGTCTAAGGCTCAGAAGATGCAGTGGACTAAGACATGAAAAAGGTTTCCACCCCTGTCTGTCACTCAGGGGCTCCAGATGATGAGCTTCATGTGAGAGGGTCATCAGCTGGGAACTTAGTTTGATTAGAGATTCTGTTTGTTTTACTAATTCTCTCTGCAGGACAAAACCGTAGCTAATTTGTATGAGTCCTAACATCTGTCAAACATGCTCTAATAATCAAAGACTTTACCAAGGGATATACTGACTGCATGATCAGTCAAGTGGGGATTTAAACAAACATCCGATTTCTGATTAACAGAAACATTTCATTTTCTGCCCCTCTCCAAGTGTCAATTTGGTGAAGGTTAGAAAAAGTCCAACAGTTCATATAGTTGCTGCTGAACCAATATTGGAGCAGCACTCTAATCTAATCCATCCATACGGATTAAAGTAGAAAATGATCACACTGTAATTCAGAGACAGAAGGCATGTGTAAAACACTCCCAAGAACTCTGGACTAACTCAAATGAATCAAAAACTAAAACTAAAACTACTGTTCTTTATTCAATTTAGTTTATTTCCACAGTTCCAATTTGCAACACATGAGTAATTTCAATTCAATCATAGATACATTTCAATTAATCCTTAAATTCATTAGTCCAATCAGTATAAAAGATGTAGCAACAGTAGACAGTCGCCTGCATTGTGTCAACAATTTTTGTGATCGTGGTTGAAACAAGTCAAGGAGGGAATCACAGTGACACTGCCCATCTTATTCTGAGCATCCAAAAGTGTTAATAGGCCAGAAGGCACATGCCTGGAGATCCTCAAGGCAAAGACTTGGATGGAAAAGTCCACCTTTATTTCAGTTGAGAAGCAGGACCTCAGACCAGAAGCTTTTTGGAATTACTACTAATATTCAAGTCTGTCATTGCTAATCCCTGTGCTGAAGTCCTAACCTTCCTTTGGCAAAACTACCATTCACCTTTTCCTAATTGAGCATGGTCAAAAATACGACCTCAACCTGCCACCGTTCTCTTGGCTCCACTCTCTACAGCTGTGTGACTGAGGGAAACGAATGCAAAGCAGCCATAATCCACAGTGGATGTGAGGGTGGAGGAGGTGTGCTCGATGTGATGCAGTGACAGCAGCACGAAACTGGGATTATAAACCCTGGATTACACATGCAAGCAGAGAAAAACACAAATCCACCCCTAGACATGCTCCACATTTCAGTTGCACTCACTTTGCCCTGAATAATGCTGTGTCAACACATCTTCATCACACATCTCTGTGATCCTTTCTGAGCATGTCACATACACCACTTTCTATGAGACTGTCAAACAAGTGCTAATTATTGGCTATTAAACTTGTTCAATTACTTTGATGGACAGATCCCTACACAAGAGTATAGACCAATTTGCATTTGATGAAGTGTACCCTGAACAATAGCACACCGGAGAAAAAAGACTAACATTCATATTTATCTCTCTCCTGTAGCTCATCGAGTCAATTTCTAAGGGTGAGTCACTCTCAAATGGAGGCGTTAAATCTCAGTGATGTGACACAACCTCAATTATTCTCCACTGAGGTTGCCATGAACCCTGCCTAAGTCAAATTAAAGCCAGGAAAAGAACTTTCTGTGTTTCATATGAGAATACAACTGGAGTCTTTCATATATTTCCAAATGGAAATTTTGGTATTAACTAGTGAGAACAGAAAACTAATCAATAGTCACATAACACCAAAAAACAAGCTGCAAGAAGAAATCAAAGGGGAAAAAAAAGAGTGTATCCAAACATTATTAAGCTTATGAACATCAGTTACATCATTACAGAACTTATGGATGTGACATTCTTTGTACAACAATGCTGCAAGTGCTGCCTGCTATGAAGAAATGACAAGGTTGGAACATTCGTTTAGATCCAGTTCTAGCTGTTTAAATGCTTCTTACATTAAATAAAAGAAATCTAAACTAAATTAGGTTAGTAAGAAGGAACATTGTACATGAATAATTTTCAGTCAGCCAGGTTATAAGGTACTATGTAAAGTGTGTGAAAGCTGTGATTTTAAACTGCCTTGTTATAAGACAGATGATTGGACATGGACAGGAACACGGCCATAAAAGAGAAAGGTTTTAAATGTCCGTTTATTGTTTTTTTATCCTAAAAGAGACAGCGGACACGTGCCTATTTGCTGTGGAACGCAATTCAAAATTATTCACAAAAATTCACTCATTCGTGGATATTTTTATATTTTCAATCATATTGGCTGGCATTTGCACGGTAGCCAATATAGAAACAAAATTCTTTTTCTATGCCACTGATTGGCTGTACCCTCAAAAGTGGATATAAGCAAGACTGTAGAGGTTAGCTTCTGCTGTAGTGCTATGGCAGTTTCCACTGTGCGTATTATTACAAATTAAGGTATAGTTGCTGTTTCAAGTAATGAAATAGGCAGTTAAAATGTTTTAGAGAAGGTCTCAATTAGTCACACGTTTCTGCTATTCGAGGGCGGTTGTGGTGCTTAACACTCATGAATACAGAGAGCCCATGATAAATTACAAAGATTTCTCTCAAAGACAGTCATATGTACAATCACCCCATTTGCCCGTGTCTTTACTTTTGTTGTCACTGTCTAACAAGATTGATTGGTTGACAGGTGTTGCTTTTACAAATGCTCATCAGTAATTATGAAGTCTAACCTGCTTTGAACATAGTTGGACTTCCTGTAGCTGGGGTGGACTAGTACTCTGTTCATTAATAATAATAACTGATTATATTTACATAATACATAAGTCTTATACATATATATGCAAATACATATATATACATACACATATACATACACATATATACGTATATGTATATATACACATATATACACACACTTATATATGCACACACGTATTTATATATGCACACACGTATATATATATATACACACGTATATATATATATACACACACGTATATATATATATATATACACACACGTATATATATATACACACACGTATATACATATACACACACACGTATGTACATATACACACGTATGTACACACACGTATACGCACACACGTATACACACACACGTATATGCACACACATGTATACACACACACACATATATACACACACACACATATATACACACACACACATATATATACACACATACATATATATACACACATACATATATATACACACATACATATATATACACACATACATGTATATATATACACATACATGTATATATATACACATACATGTATATATATATACACATATGTATATATATATATACACATATGTATATATATATATACACACATATGTATATATATATACACATATGTACATATATATACACATATGTATATATATATACACATATGTATATATATATACACGTATGTACATATACACACACACGTATGTACATATACACACACGTATGTACATATACACACACGTATGTACATATACACACACGTGTGTACATATACACACACACATGTATATATACACACACACATGTATATATACACACACACACACATGTATATATACACACACATACATATATACACACATACATATATATACACATACATGTATATATATATACACATATACATGTATATATATATACACATATGTATATATATATACACATATGTATATATATATACACATATGTATATATATATACACATATGTATATATATATACACATATATATATACATATGTATATATATATATACATATATATATACACATATGTATATATATATATACATATATATATACACATATGTATATATATATACATATATATATACACATATGTATATATATATACATATATATATACACATATGTATATGTATATACATATATATATACACATATGTATATGTATATACATATATGTATACACATATGTATATGTATATACATATATGTATATATATACACATATGTATATATATACACATATGTATATATATACACATATGTATATATATACACATATGTATATATATATACACATATGTATATATATATACACATATGTATATATATATTTCAATTCAATTCAATTTTCAATTCAGTTTATTTATATAGCGCCAATTCACAACAGATGTCATCTCAAGCCACTTAACAAGAAGTCATTTCAATACATTTATACAAACATTCCAATCAGTTAAAAAGTTTCCTATTTAAGGAATCCCAGCAGATTGCGTCAGTCATTGGCGTGAGGTTGGGCCCCGTTGATGCAGACTTTCCAACCACAGCAATCCTTCAGCAATCCCTCATACTGAGCAAGCATGTAGCGACGGTGGAGAGGAAAAACTCCCCTTTAACAGGAAGAAACCTCCAACAGAACCAGGCTCAGTAGGAGCGGCCATCTGCCACGACTGTCTGGGGGTTTGAGAAGACAGAGCAGAAACACAGAAAAACAGAAGATCTGATATAAGAGAACTTTCTATGTTACAGAAAGTAAAAAGTTAATAACAGGACACAGTGGATGTTCAGTTACTGGGAGGATCATCCCAGTCGATGCCCCCCGTCCAACAGGGCATTGCAGCCAAGCAGGATACCAGACCAGGTATATCTTCTATGGAGAGAAAAGCACTGAGAGAAAACAAAGTTAACAGTCGAAATAACCGAATGTACTGTAACACAACTGGAGAGTCGTAGGAGAAAAGGAAGTAGCAGAGTGAAGAAAACTGGTAAGTCTGTCCTCCAGCAGTCTAAGCCTATAGCAGCATAACTACAGAGATAGAGTGGCTTTGGTCATCCTGAGCTAACTATAAGCTTTATCAAAAAGGAAAGTTTTAAGCCTGGCCTTAAAAGTAAACAGAGTGTCTGCCTCACGGACTAAAGCTGGGAGCTGGTTCCACAGGAGAGGAGCCTGATAACTAAAAGATCTGCCTCCCATTCTACTTTTAGAAATCCTAGGAATTACAAGTAAACCTGCAGTCTGAGAGCAAAGTGCTCTGTGAACAATTAGATCTCTGATGTATGATGGAGCTTGATTATTAAGGGCTTTGTATGTAAGAAGAAGGATCTTAAATTCTATTCTGGATTTAACAGGGAGCCAATGAAGGGAAGCTAAAACAGGAGAAATGTGATCTCTCTTTTTAATATTCATCAGAACTCTTGCTGCCGCATTTTGGATCAACTGAAGGCTTTTAATGGCATTTTGTGGACTTCCTGATAGTAAAGAATTACAGTAGTCCAGCCTTGAGGTAACAAATGCATGGACTAGTTTCTCAGCATCACTCCTGGACAGGATGTTTCTAATTTTAGCAATATTCCGGAGGTGAAAGAAGGAAATCCTAGAAACCTGTTTAATATGGAGTTTTAAATGTCAAGTCTTGGTCAAAAATAACGCCGAGGTTCTTTACGTTATTACTGGGGGCCAATTTAATGCCATCCAGATGAAGTGATTGACTAATCAGTTTCTGTTTAAGAACTTCTGGTCCAAAGACAGCAACTTCTGTCTTGTCAGAATTTAAAAGCAAAAAGTTTAGGGTCATCCATGCTTTTATGTCTTCCAGACATGCCTGTAATCTACCTAACTGACTGGGTTCATCAGGATTTATGGATAAATATAGTTGTGTATCATCGGCATAGCTGTGGAAATTTATCCCATGCTGTCTAATGATTCTACCAATTGGAAGCATATATATGGTGAAAAGAATTGTTCCAAGCACAGAACCCTGTGGAACTCCACAAGTAACCCTTGAGAGTGAAGATGATTTATCATTTAGATGAACAAACTGGAATCTATCAGACAAATATGATTTAAACCAGCCTAGTGCTGTTCCTTTGATCCCTGCAACATGTTCAAGCCTTTCTAAGAGAATATTATGATTGACTGTGTCAAAAGCAGCACTGAGATCTAACAAAACCAGAACAGACACCAGTCCATTATCTGAGGCCATGAGAATATCATTAGTAACCTTCACCAGTGCTGTTTCAGTGCTATGATGAGCTCTAAAACCTGACTGAAACTCTTCAAACAGCTCGTTACTGTTTAGATGTTCACAGACTTGATTAGCAACTATTTTCTCAAGGACTTTGGATAAGAAAGGAAGGTTAGATATAGGTCTGTAATTCACTAAGTCATCTTGATCAAGGGAAGGTTTCTTGAGTAAAGGTTTAATTACAGCTATTTTAAATTCCTGTGGTACGTATCCGTTTACTAAGGATAGATTCATCATATCCAAAATGGGGCCAGGAACCAAATGGAACACTTCTTTAAATAATTTGGTTGAGATTGGGTCCAAAATACAAGTTGAAGGTTTAGATGAGGCTAATATTTTTGATAATTCTGAAAGCTCGACTGAATCAAAACAGCCTAAGCAATACTGAGGTTCTACAGTTCTTTCCGATACTGACTCATTTACTGAGGAAGAAGTAATCATGTTTGGGAGGGTGCCAATGATTTTATTTTTAATAAAATTTATGTTATTAATGAAGAATCTCATAAAATCATCACTGCTAAGAGCTGGGGGAATAGTTTGCTCAACAGAGCTATGACTCTGTGTAAGTTTGGCAACTGTACTAAAAAGAAACCTAGGATTGTTTTTATTCGCCTCTATTAATGATGAAAAATATGCTGTTCTAGCTTGTCGAAGGGTCTTTTTATACAGCAGTAGACTGTTATTCCAGGTTAAATAGGAATCCTCTAGATGTGTAGAGCGCCATTTTCTCTCCAACTTCCTAGTATTCTGCTTTAAAGTATGCAACTCTGCGTTAAACCAAGGAGTCAGCCTCCTATGGCTAGCCACTTTCTTTTTTAATGGGGCTACACTATCTAATGCCAAACGCAATGAGGAAGTAACGCTGTGAACCAGACCATCAATTTCTGAAGGGTTAGAGATAGAATTGCTGCCATCCACTGTGTTACTCTGAGACACTGAGGAAAGTAAGAATGGTACAGATTCTTTAAAAATTGTTACAGCATTGTCTGATAAAGTTCTACTATAATGAAATTTTCTTTCAGATTTAAGATGGTCAGTTAAAGTAAATTCAGAAGTTATCAAGAAGTGGTCAGACAGGACCGGGTTATGTGGGTGGACTGTTATTTCCTCACACTCAATACCGTATGTCAGTACAAGGTCCAAAGTGTGTTTACCTGAGTGGGTCGATCCCTGTACTTTTTGAGTAAAGCCAATTGAGTCTAAAATAGCATTAAAGGCTGCATTTAGGCTATCACTTTCAGTATCCACATGAATATTGAAGTCCCCCACTATAATAACCCTATCAGTATTTAATACTATATCAGATAAAAAATGTGAGATCTGATCCAAGAATTGAGAGTAAGGGCCTGGTGGACGATACAAAACCACAAACAAAAATGGTCTTAATGTTTTGCAACTTGGATGAGGAAAATTAAGGGTTAGATGCTCAAAAGAACTGTAGCTATCAATTGGTCTGGGACTAATTAGTAAATCAGAACGGAAAATGGCTGCAACTCCCCCTCCTCGCCCAGTATTTCTAGGAATGTAAAAATTTAAATGACTGGAAGGAGTTGACTCATTTATACTGACATAATCCTCCTGCTGCAACCAGGTTTCTGTGAGACAAAGGAAATCAATGTGATTATCACAAATCAAGTCATTTACTAACAAAGTCTTTGAGGAGAGAGATCTTATGTTTAATAAACCACATTTAATAGATTTATTTTCAGTCAAAGTTGTATTTATTTTTATGAGATTTCCATAATTTGCTTTTGTTGGCTTAACTTTTAATCCATTTAATTTTGGCCGTGGGCAAGACACTGTTTCTATAGGGTAATGGGTGGGTAACAGTACAGAAGCAGCAGAGAGGTGGGTTAAACTACGACTCTGCTGTGTCTGTTGTGAATTGGCGCTATATAAATAAACTGAATTGAATTGAATTCTTGCCAGACTTCTCCAGACAATAGATGGGTGCACCTGGGTCCCTCTGGTTTCTGTCTGTTCTGAGCTGATGGCACTGTTGGACATCTTCCGATTTCAAAGGGTAATAAGCTTGATGTGTCTTTCATCTGGTACACTAAGTTTCCCTGGCCAACCACTGCGACTACGATCCTCAACGTTGCCCGTTTCTGTTCTTCTTCAAAAGAGCTTTAACCGCACATCTTGAAATCCCAGTTGTCTTTGAAATCCTTCTCTGGGAGAGACGTTGCTGATGCAATTTAATAACCTTGAGTCTTGTTACGGTGCTCAATCTGGCCATGACATGAACGACCCCTCTTCCACAACCTCACCAGAGTAGCCGATTTTAACTGCTCCTCACCCAGTTTTAAGTCTCCTACACAGTCCAATTGATGATCATCAGCACCTGTTTGGTATAATGGTTTGATCATACACTTGACTATAACCCTATAAAATTCCTTACTTTGTGCAAGTGTACCTTTAAGAAGTGAGGCTGGTTAAAAGGCAAATGGTAGTAACACCAAATATCGATTTGATCTAGATTTTTCATTAGTTTAGTCACTTTGCATTTTTTTAATGCTAAAACTAAACATTTTTTTTACACCTGCTTAAAACTTTTGCACAGTACTGATAAATCTTATTTTGCTTCATTAAAGCATAATTAGTGTAATCCAGTCAGAATTTGAAAGTTAAAATTCCGTGCCTTTTAAACAACAATTTTTTGCACATGCTAAAAAAAAGAAAGACATTTTTTTTTATCTGGGCTAAGCCCCAGACCATCATCCTAAATCCACCCCTGGAGCTGTGGCTAAATTGGAATAATATCAGATCTCCTTCATAATCCTGATAATAAATCAATACAGCTGAATTTAGCTTGATAAAAAGTTCATCTTGTTTCACAGTATAGGACCTTAGATCAGGGATGTCCAGCTCCAGTCCATCTAACTCCTAAGCATGCCACAAAGCTTTACAGAAGCCTGCTAATGAAGCATCACGTGATTCAGATGTGTTGGACCAGGGACCAAGGATGTGCTGCAGACTAGAGCTGTTTATGATTCTCACAGGTGCGGATTTGGCAGAGCTATTCGCACTTGTTGTAGAAGAACGGTGTCTGTCAGATAAAGAGTTGGCGCTGGTTACGGACAATGCTTCAAACATGATCGTTACAGCTCAAATTGGAAAATTCAAACATGTAAGATGCTTTGCCCACACCTTGAACCTGGTGTCCCAGCGTGGGCTTTGACTTGCAATGCTTGCCAGACTTCTGGGAAGAATCAGACATACAGGTCCTTCTCAAAAAATTAGCATATTGTGATAAAGTTCATTCTTTTCCATAATGTAATGATAAAAATTAAACTTTCATATATTTTTGATTCATTGCACACCAACTGAAATATTTCAGGTCTTTTATTGTTTTAAAACTGATGATTTTGGCATACAGCTCATGAAAACCCAAAATTCCTATCCCAAAAAATTAGCATATTTCATCCGACCAATAAAATAAGTGTTTTTAATATAAAAAAGTCAACCTTCAAATAATTATGTTCAGTTATGCACTCAATACTTGGTCGGGAATCCTTTTGCAGAAATGACTGCTTCAATGCGGCGGGCATTGGGGGCAATCAGCCTGTGGCACTGCTGAGGTGTTATGGAGGCCCAGGATGCTTCGATAGCGGCCTTAAGCTCATCCAGAGTGTTGGGTCTTGCGTCTCTCAACTTCTTCTTCACAATATCCCACAGAATCTCTAATGGGTTCAGGTTAGGAGAGTTGGCAGGCCAATTGAGCACAGTAATACCATGGTCAGTAAACCATTTACCAGTGGTTTTGGCACTGTAAGCAGGTGCCAGGTTGTGCTGAAAAATGAAATCTTCATCTCCATAAAGCTTTTCAGCAGATGACAGCATGAAGTGCTCCAAAATCTCCTGATAGCTAGCTGCATTGACCCTGCCCTTGATAAAACACAGTGGACCAACACCAGCAGCTGACATGGCACCCCAGACCATCACTGACTGTGGGTACTTGACACTAGACTTCAGGCATTTTGGCATTTCCTTCTCCCCAGTCTTCCTCCAGACTTTGGCACCTTGATTTCCGAATGACATGCAAAATTTGCTTTCATCCAAAAAAAGTACTTTGGACCACTGAGCAACAGTCCAGTGCTGCTTCTCTGTAGCCCAGGTCAGGCGCTTCTGCCGCTGTTTCTGGTTCAAAAGTGGCTTGTAGCCCATTTCCTGCACATGCCTGTGCACGGTGGCTCTGGATGTTTCTACTCCAGACTCAGGGGCTGTTTACACGACAACGTTGCCGTTTTTCTTTGAATACGCGGGTGAAAACGCGCTGCGTTTACACGACAGGGCGCGCGATGGGAAACGATGTAGTACATATGGCCCGCCATTAGATGGCAGTCTGCCCCGTGTATGCAGTCTTCCAAGGTTTCCCCTCACAACCCGGAAAAGAAAAATTTCATGATACCGAACAATGGCGGTCTTTTTGTAGTTCTCAGCTCAAATAAAGGCATATTGATTATTTGACGCACGTACTGTATGCGACCAAATAACTTCAGAAGCTGCATCAGCAGTAACCGCATACCTGGATCCGCCATTGTTGTTGTTTTTCTGTAGAAAGGCGGAGTGCGCAAGTGCAACATGTCCGTAGGTGGCTGGCAGTGACGTCATCGTTTTCAAAAGTCTCCGGCTTGCGTTTACAAGACAACGAATCCCTCAGTGTTTTCAAAACTCTCCACTCTGGAAGCCGTTTCCCAAAAGCTGCGTTTTGGCCCCCCCATTTTCCCGTTGTCGTGTAAACGAAAGGCCCAATCGGAGAGAAAAACCTCAGTTTTGCTGAAAAACGTTGTCATGTAAACAGCCCCTCAGTCCACTGCTTCCGCAGGTCCCCCAAGGTCTGGAATCGGTCCTTCTCCACAATCTTACTCGGGTTCCGGTCACCTCTTCTCGTTGTGCAGCGTTTTCTGCCACACTTTTTCCTTCCCACAGACTTCCCACTGAGGTGCCTTGATACAGCACTCTGGGAACAGCCTATTCGTTCAGAAATTTCTTTCTGTGTCTTACCCTCTTGCTTGAGGGTGTCAATGCTGGCCTTCTGGGCAGCAGTCAGGTCGGCAGTCTTACCCATGATTGCGGTTTTGAGTAATGAACCAGGCTGGGAGTTTTTAAAAGCCTCAGGAATCTTTTGCAGGTGTTTAGAGTTAATTTGTTGATTCAGATGATTAGGTTAATAGCTCGTTTAGAGAACCTTTTCATGATATGCTAATTTTTTTAGATAGGAATTTCATGAGCTGTATGCCAAAATCATCCGTTTTAAAACAATAAAAGACCTGAAATATTTCAGTTGGTGTGCAATGAATCTAAAATATATGAAAGTTTAATTTTTATCATTACATTATGGAAAAGAATAAACTTTATCACAATATGCTAATTTTTTTAGAAAGGACCTGTATATCCATATTCTTCCAACGTAGCACAACAGCAAGCCACTATTTAAAAACGTAAATCAGAAATGCCTGGGATTGAAAAATCAAAACTTCTAACAGATGTTTCAACAAGGAATAGTTCATATTACATGGTCCAGAGGTTTTTGGAACAGCAACCTGCAATATGTGCCACTTTGCTGTCACCAGAAGTAAGAAGAGGAGAGTCAGACCTATGCACGCTCAATTAAAAGATGTGTCTAACGCTGAGGACACTGTCAGTGCATTAAAGCTAATGAAATAAGCTACCACACTGATATCTGAGGAGACAAGTCCAACCATCTCCCTGATTGGTCCTCTCATGGCACAAGTTCTCCAAAACATGACAGGCAACATCAGCAACTCACCAATGACTCACCAGATCAAGAATGATGTCAGAACAGATCTCATGACCTGCTTTCTGGTCTTCACAAAAAGAATATCCCAGGTTTACAACTACTACAAAATTCAGCAGCACGTGTCCTGACAAAGACCAGGAGGTGGGAACACATTACACCGGTTTTAAATTCACTGCATTGGCTCCCCGTGTGTCTTAGGAGGGATTTTAAGGTTCTTTTAATGGTTTTAAAGTGTCTCAATGGTCTTGGGCCTTCTTATCTCTCTGAACTGCTTTTACCATATGAACCTTGGCAGTCTCTGCATTTTTCTGGCAGCTGTCTCCTTGTCACCCCAAAAGTCAGCACACACACTCATGGTCAGGCGTCTTTCAAGTTTTTTGGCACTCACCTCTGGAACAGGCTGCCAGAGGACCTTAGGGCCGTGGAGAACGTTCATGTTTTTAAGAGCAGGCTCAAGACTGACCTTTTTAGCCTAGCTTTTAACTGATTATTATTTATTATTGTCTGTTTAATTGTTCTGCATGTTTTATATGATTATATTTTATCAGTGTTTTATTATCTAATCTTATCACATTTATTTACTGTCTATTTTTATATTTTAATTTGTTATCTTAATCCCGGTTCTCCTCTGTGGGAGCCCTCTACCCCGGGAGTGGTGGTCAGCTGTAGCTGTCTGGGTGCTCTCCAGGTGGAGGTGTATGGTTCATCTGCACTCGGCTCAATGTCCTTTTTTACTGTTGCATTTAACTGTGTGTGCATGGGAGTTCAGTTGGGGGGAGGGGGGTATAACTGTGACCATTCTTTTAAATCTGTGTGGGAGGGATGGGAATGTGATTCATGTGGGGTCATTTTAATCTGTAAAAAACTTTGTGATGCAATGTCTTGTATGAAAAGCGCTTTATAAATAAAGTTTGATTTGATGAACAGGTACAGCAGCGAGCCAGATAAGAAATGCTTTTAACAGCCTCAGCCCTGGATCCCCGTTTTAAGGGATTACCTTTCCTAACAGTGGAGGAGAGATCAGATGTATACATAGGAGTGACTGAGGAGGCAGCTTCTTTGGAGATAAATTCATCCAGTTTTTTTTTTAATGTTAACATTTAAAAATGTTTTTCTGTAAAATATTTTAGATGATATCGATGATATAGATCATATTTGGTCTTGTTGAAATAATTAATATACATTTACATAAAATAAGTATATCCACTGCATTGCTTTTAAGATTATTCAAATAAAAATATTCTGTTACGGTAAAATAAAAAAAATTTGAAATTGTATTTATTACTTTTAGATTAATCATGATTTAACTATGGACACTGCAATTAATTACGATTAAATATTTTTAAAAGATTGACAGCCCTACATTTAATTGTTGGACTAGTAAGTACCCTATCAGATAGAGTAACTTTCTCTAAATTTTGTTCCAAAACAGTAGTGTATTCTGGCCATGAATAAAAAAGTCGTGGAAGTTCCTGAGCAACCCAAAGTTCTGAAAGAAGGGACCTCCCTATCAGAAATGGAGTGTTTCCTCTCCACTGTCGCTACATGCTTGCTCAGTATGAGGAATTGCCGAGGGATTGCTGTGGTTGGAATCTGGACCAACGGGGCGCAACTGCCAGTCAAAAACTTAATGCAATCTGCTGGGATTCCTTAAATAGAAAACTAACTAAAACTTTAAACTGATTGGAATGTTTGTATGATTGTATCGAAATGATTTTACTTGTAAAGTGCCTTGAGATGACATACGGTATGTTGTGAATCAGCACTATATAAATAAACTATATTGAAATTGGACTGCAACAGTGAAACAGTTTTACTTTGAGTTATTTTGCTAAAAGAGAGACAGATGCCAACACGAGCTCCTTGGCAAATATTTTGTCAAACAGTTATGGATGGATTTGGAATAAAAATTCAGGAAATGTTGGAAATTTGCTTTAAATAATTACATTTTGGCGATGATCATGCATGGAGATCCTGTAAATACAATCTAGAGGGGTGGGGGGTGAGGAGGTCTCCACTCTCAATGTGCTTTTTTTACTTGTCACATCAAGCGCTTCAGTTTAAAGGATGCTGTTCCACTTCTAAATCAAAGGTTAGCAAACTGTAGTGAGGAAACTGGATGGTCCTGCTTATCGGTGCAGCAGGTTGTCTCTGTCTCCATGCGTACTGATGCCAGCCAAAGCAGCGTCTCCAATAACGCCGGCCACACACGGGTCACATGCAGTGATCTGTTCACCCCCGGTAGAAGATCTGCTCCAGCTGGGCTGCTGAGGGACGTTTTATTGGCTTCACTTTGATATCCAACCATTTTTTCCTTTATTTCCAACAGGAACCTCTCCACTGTCCCGACCACATTTACTGCCTCTGTCACTTTCTGACAGGTAGTCTTTTTTTTATGGGTTCCCCCGGAGCTGATCGAACCAAATAGAAATGTTTGGGACAAATTTAACTGATTTACATTGTTCAAAGAAGTTAAGTATTTCCACAGAAATGAAAAACAGCAAATGAAACGATTCTTTTCCACATTTCCTTTATGTCTGCATCAGGAATATAACTGCTGTGTGCTGGAGGGGTGGAGACAGGAAGCAGAGGAACAGCTGATAACAGAGGGCAAAAACTATCGATGTTAAAATGAATTTGCATTAACTATGACAATTTACGCACATGTGGAATTTATTAAACGATTGCGGATGAACATGCGTACGACTGGCCACTGCATATTTGATAAATCCGGATTTTGACCGTTCCTACAAAAATTAAATTCGCAGGATAGAATATAGGATGTTTTCTTTTACGAACGTTTGATAAATGAGGGCCCGGGCCTGAGAAATTGTTACTGAGACTCTTAATGAAAAGTGAAAGGTATGCGAGGCCATTAAAGCAGAAATTTTAAATGTTTTATTCTTTTTCCATCCTTTCCAATGTATCAGGTGAATGTTAGTTTTTTTTTTCCAGTTTTCAAGCAGTAAGGAAGAACCATTAGTAAAATTCTCCTATTTGTGGACTGGCCATAATTAGGAAAATCAATTTTGCCGATCACTGGCTGCTTTTGAAAAGCCCAATAAACACATTTTCAGTTTGACTTATTCTTGCACTACATTTCTTTTTTTAATAACTTATAACTGCAGTGACAGCAGTACAAAAAAAGTACACCAGTATTGAGACCTAGTTATAAAATAATTTAGCTCCTGTTATGGCTACATATTAGCCATTGTTTTTCTTTGCAGTAATGTTTTGTGATTTGATGGTGTGGAAACCAAACTCATGCTGAAGTACAGTATAATGTAGTTGTGGGGTAAATTGTACAGTGATTAATTGGTTTTTTGCTGTCTGTGTATCCTTATTGTATTAGATTATTGGAGGCCATACAGATACAACCATCATAGGGCTCACAGACCAGATGTCACAAACTACCAAGATCACAATTGTAGTTGTTAGGGAAAAATAATAATGGTGTATTATTATTTTCTTAGGGTGTTTTTTATCACATAGTTCTAATGTACTTTTTAAATGTCATTTTGGTTTCAGTCACATGCTCTTGTGCATGACATCCTGTTCTTTTAATATGTTAATGAAGTGTGACTAAATAAATAGAGTCTGCAGAGGTGAGACCCTTTGAGACCAGTGATGAGATCAGTGGGAGACGAGTGACGAGGAGCTGAGAACAGACAGACGGTTGGCTCATTCCTTACCGTATTTTGCTGGTCTCCCTCTGCAGAACTGATTGAACCACATCTACCTCTGCAGAGCTTATTATCTAAATTATCTCCGACTTTTGTGTGTGACTCGTTTTTAGGTAAACCACAAAAAAAACCTAACATCTTGGTGCCGAGACCCGACGTACGGAGCACTCCCGCAGGTGGTTTTCGTCGAAGGGCTGTTTTTGACATCCAGATCGCTGAATTGCTGCACTGGCCGGCTGCATAACTTCCACGAGGACCCCCTGCGCGTGCTCCCGTGCGATCGATTCGGTTTGAGTCACTCGCATAGGGCAAACATTGTGAGTACGTCTTTTTTGTGCACCTTTACATTTAACAAAACAAATTCTAAGATAGTCAGGGTATATTCTGCTGTTTGGGCCTAAAGAACGCTTTAGCCTCTCTGATAAAATATCAGGTGTTGATCCGTAACTGTTTAGTGACAAAAGAAGGGTGTAACGGACCTGGTTTGCGAACCGGTCCACCTTGAAAAAGGGGTGTAACGGGACAGGTCTGCGAACCTGACCACCTTCAAAAATAAAATTTGAACAAAAAAAAAAAAGGGTGTAACGGACCTGGTCTGCGAACCTGACCACCTTGAAAAATATACGGTTGTAACGGGTTAGGTTTGCGAACCAATCCACCTCGCTGGGAAATAAAGCACGCCAGTGTATGGAAGTAAAAACACAAACAGCAGAATCAAAACGAAATACCGCACCCTAAGTGGGTATAAGAAAGATTAGACACAGGACATAATCTTTATGTATGCCAGTCCAACCTGAAACCTAACGGTGTTAACGTACGGTTTGAACGGGCACTACAAGAGACGTTCTGTGTGGATTTATAGGTTACACAACACATCCTTAGATTAGGAAAGCCATAAGACGGCTCAATGTAGTTGCACAAGAGAGACACTTAGAGTAAAAACTATACGATCCAGTTTTAGCAGAAATTGAGTACAAGAAAAAAAATCTCAAATAAATGACCAAAAACAAAAACAGATTACTTTAATTAATTAAAGAATAAATCACTAACTTTAACTCATCAACAGACTAATTTCATAGTTCTTGCTTTTTCATTCACCTTAACCTTAATATTAAATACTGTTGTTATTCCCATAGAACTATTTGGTATTCTAACAACAGACTTTACCAGACCAATTAATAGAACCCATTAAGGCTTATATAAAAACAACGCAAAGATGGGAAACGATGTTTCCACCGACAAATTAGAAGGCGATTCAAAATATATGTATAAAAAGAACCCCGAAAATCTTCAGTTTCTAACAAAATGGCGCAAAAAGTATAAAGTAGATGGGAAGCTTAAAGGAAGCCAATGGAGAGAACTTGTATGTGTTCTTGAAGCAAAAACACTTATCGCTAAAGGTAAAAAGAAAAAACTTAAACAGACACAGTTAAAAATAGCACGTGTGTGGGCTGATGAAACAGAGAAAAGGAAACAAAATATAAAAAACAGAAAAGAGAGCAAAGGTGCTAAAGATGAGGCTCTTCTTATGAAAAAGCTAGGTGACGAGCTCACACTGTGCCCTCCCCCTTATTCACCACCACCTAAAGCTCAGACAGACCCCCCTGGGGCTGTTGGAGGAGAACCTTATGCACCTCCACGAGCACCCCCAGCAGACCAGCGGGGGGCTTTAGGGGAAGGTCTATATCCTCCTGTTCCAAGAGATCAATTTGCAATTGAAGAAAAAACAAATGGTACCACATTAAAACAAAGACTTAGAATTACAAAGTCAGGTCCAAAAAAATCTGAGGATAAATTTTATGAGAGTGAACCAGAGGACTCAATAAATATCAACCCTATGATTCAAGTACCATCTGCCGATGGTACTCCGAGATATGTTTTTAGACCATGGTCACTTAAAGACGTTAAAGAGGTTGTAGAACAAATCACTAGCCATAAGGAGGATCCAGAAAAATGGACAGAGGATATGGTTGATGTGGTCAAATCCTACCGGTTAAACGGTCATGAATTAGGACAGGCTATGGCTGCATCGCTGGGGAAAGACTGGCACCATGTAGCTGGAAATTACACAGGAAGAGATGATGCCGGAGTTGTGTTACAATTTCAGAATGATTTCCAGGGGGTACTAAAGCAACAATTCGATGCAGTAGCGGATAAAGTTCGTACACAGTTTAAAAAGAAACCAGATTATGGGCATATGGCCTCCATAAAACAGAAGCCTGGGGAAACTGTAGATGATTTTAAATACAGATACCAAAAGGAACATGATACCCATCGTGGCCTAACTAAAGAGAATGGTGATGAAACTCCATATATGCGGCATTTCTGTAATGGTCTGCTACATAGTTTCCACCCCACTATCACTAATTGGATTAAAAATCACCTTCTGACATGGGAAACATGCAACCCTACTACCCTTATGGCCAATGCACGTTTTGCAGAAGGTGTCATTGAAAGAAAGGGGAAGAAACCAAAACCTCCAGACTCCGACACACAGATATTTCACACTCAGGTTGAAGACGATAAGGGGGAAGTTTATTATCAAAGTGATAACCACAACAAAGGAAGGGGGTTTAGACCACAAAGGAATACACATCATAAGACACCACAGGGGTCTTGGAGATATCAAGGTGGTCACACTGCCCCCACGTGTTGGATCTGCGGGAAAGTAGGCCACATTTCACATCAATGTAGCAGAGGCCGAGGAGGGGGCATAGGGCGAGATCAGATCCATACACAGGGTTCAACTGCCCCAGATCACTCGCGGTTCACACAACAATGACTAGATACTTTTACCGCCTCTAATGAGGTGGTGGACTGCTGTGGCACCTGGGAATTACTCTGAAAGAGAAGCCTTACATAACACTTAAAGTTAACGAACAAACAGTAGAGCTCCTTTGTGATACTGGAGCTTGCAGAACAGTGATCTCTTCTGGCGTTAATCTGCCAGAATCTAAAGAAAGCATTTTGGTAAAATCAGCAGATGGTGCCACTACTCGCTCATTTTTATCTAAACCAGTGTTAATAACAGATCCAAAAACTAGGTTAAGTTCTAAAAACTCAATAGTCATTTCACCACAATGTCCACTCAATTTGTTAGGCAGAGACTTAATGTCAGCCCTAAAAATCTCAATTATCCCAGTGGGAGACGGCATGAGAGCTGTGAGAACAGGAAATGATGACATTTACCTAAATACAATTCATAGACCACAGGGGCTCGGTCTGTACTACTCTTTACGAGTTGAACCTAAAGAAAACCTTAAAGATACAACAACAATGATGGACACAGTTTTGCAGGTAGTTCCTGAACCCGACAAACAAATTATGCCTACATCACAGTTACATGTGACTATGGCTCTGAGGCCTGAACCTGATCCCAAGTTCCAAGACTATTTTATGCAACTCTCACCTGCTGTAGTGTTCACCTCATACATCATTACTGATGGAAAATCTGATTCAGCTGCCTCAGTAACACTGCCTACCAGCCTTAAACCATTCTTTGATTTGCCTACAGATCCGCATATATCCCTGACAAAAAGCAGTACATCACGTTGGAAAGATTTGGGATATATGGTGCGAAAAGCAAATAATACCACAGATTTTAAAACTTTGCAAGAAAATAAAGAAGATAGTTGGCAATACAGTGAATCCACAGGTTTATATAGACTGCCCCTTATCATGCCACTCCACTGCACAACCAAAATTGCAACATTAGAATGACCAGAAGCAGAAACCCTCTTATTGACTGAAGAGGAAGAAAAGCAACTCAAAGAAGTCCCTGACACATTATGGTCTAAAAGCCCCACTGATGTGGGCCTACTCTCATCCATTGCTCCCGTTCAAATAACTGCTAAATCACATTTTAGACCCAGAGTAAGACAATATCCCCTCTCTGTGGAAGCAGAGTTAGGAATTCAACCAATAATTCAGGATTTACTAACAACAGGTGTCATAAGAAAATGTCCTGATTCACCATGTAACACCCCAATCTGGCCAGTTAAAAAGGCTTATGGGAAAAGCTGGCGTATGATTCAAGATTTGAGAATGTTGAATTTAACTGTCCAGACCAGAGCGCCAAATGTACCGGACCCACACACTCTTTTAAACTCTTTGAGTCCCACTAGGAAGTTTTTCACAGTAGTGGACCTCAGTAACGCCTTTTTTAGCATTCCAGTGCACCCAGATTCACAATTTTGGTTTGCTTTCACTTATAAACATGTAAAATACACATACAGCAGATTGCCACAGGGGTTTGCAGACAGTCCTACAATTTTTACAGAAGCAATTACCAACTGCCTGGCCAGTTTTGAATGTTCTAAAAATACACAAATTCTTGTTTACGTAGATGATGTCCTGGTTGCATCAGATGACTATGAAAGCTGCTTACATGACTCTCTCTCCTTACTGCACCACCTGCATTCCACTGGAAATAAAGTCAGTAAAAACAAAATCCAGTGGGTAAAATCATCGGTTCAATACTTAGGACACACTTTGTCAGGAGAAGGCAGACAAGTCCAACCTGGAAGGAGAGAGGAAATTTTAAACACTCCTAAGCCCATGACAAAGAAACAAATGATGCAATTCCTGGGACTAGCTAATTATTGCAGGCAATATATATCTCATTATGCAGAAAAAACACAACCTCTTCTTGAGATGATCCATGGCCAGCAGATGGAGATGAAGGATACTTTAACTTGGTCAACTAAAACAGAACAAACTTTTACCACAATAAAACAGGACATCCATTCTAGCACTGTTTTAGTACTACCAGATTACTCCAAAATATTCACTCAAACGGTGGACTGCAAAAATGGTTTTATGACTTCAGTTTTGCTGCAAAAACATGGAGATAAACAACGTCCTGTTGCATTTAATTCTAAAAAATTAGACCAAGTTGCACAGGCCTTACCCAACTGTGTGCAAGCTATTGCTGCTGCAGCACTGGCTGTCGAAGCCTCAGCTGATGTAGTGCTATTCCACCCTCTCACGTTGTTGGTCCCCCACGCAGTAGATGTTTTACTTCTACAAGGCAGATTAGGATTATTATCACCAGCGAGACATCTTAGTTACACTGCAATACTGATCTCACAACCTTATATTACCATACAGCGTTGCAACACTTTAAATCCAGCAACGCTTCTACCTACTGCAGATGACGGAGAACCACATAACTGTGTACAAGCTACAGAAAGATTACAACTACCTAGGCCTGATCTTAAAGATGTCCCACTACAAACAGGACTGGAATGGTTTGTAGATGGATCAAGCACTAAAACTAAAACAGGCTCTACTGAAACAGGCTATTCAATTGTACAACTTCCTGATGTGATTATAGAAGCCAAATCATTACCACAACATTTTTCCGCTCAAGCCGCAGAAATAGTAGCTTTGACAACAGCATGTCAACTTGCAGAAGGCAAGGTGGTAACCATTCACACAGATAGCCAATATGCATTTTCTACCGTGCACTGTTTTGCTAAACAATGGGAAAGGAGAGGAATGGTCACCTCTACAGGAAAACCTATAACCCACTCTCAATTACTGATAAAACTATTAGACGCAGTTATGTTACCAAAAGCTATTGCAATTTGTAAATGTCAAGCACACACCACAGGAAAAGACAGTTTCCTGCGGCAACTGATTCGCAGATGAAATAGCAAAAGCAGCTGCACAAGGCAGTTTTGGTTCCTCTAATGCTTATACACAGACCACAGAACAAGAACTTATGGATCAGACTGTTTTGAAAGACATGCAAACAAACGCTCCCTCTTCTGAAAAACAATTATGGAAAACAAAAGGTGCCATTCTAAACGAAAATGGACTTTATGAAGTTCGTAATTAACCCATCCTACCCAAATCACTGTTTAAAGCTGCTGCGCTTGTGAGCCATGGGCCTTGCCATGTCTCCACAGGGGGGATGGTATCAATAATACAACAACACTTTACAACATACAACCTTGAAACATACTTAAAACATTTTTGCAAGACATGCCTAACATGTATCAAACACAACCCACAAGGGAATATGAGACCCAAGCGAGGCCAATTTCCTCAACCAGCCTACCCATTCCACACAATCCACATGGATTTCATTGAACTAACACAGAGCGGCTCATACAAATATTGCTTAGTAATAATTGACGCTTTCTCCAAATGGCCAGAAATAATTCCCACTGCAAAGAATGATGCTCTAACAGTGGCAAAAGCACTATGTAAAACTATCATTGCAAACCATGGTATTCCACAAGTAATATATTCAGATAATGGACCACATTTTGTGAATGAGGTTATTCAAAATATGGCAAAACATTTAGACATCCAACTAAAAAATCATTGTGCCTATCACCCCCAAAGTGCAGGTTTAGTAGAAAGACATAATGGGACCATCAAAAGCAGACTCAGGAAATGCATGGCAGAAACTAGAAGACCATGGCCTGAGTGTTTGGACCTAGTAAAACTTTACATGAGAATCACGCCAACAAACCAAGGTTTAACACCTTTTGAAATCATTTATGGCAGACCTTACAGGTTACCTCTAGTTGCGCCTGATTTGCAAAAAGCAGACGAAGAACTCACATTAGCTGATTACATGAGGAAAATTATCCTAGCCAAAGAAGTGCAAAACGCACACAATCTGCCTATCTCTCCTTCTGTTTTGCAGGATCCTGAAAAGCCAATCAAACCTGGAGACTGGGTTTTCATCAAAGTGATTAAAAGGAAAAATTGGACGAGTCCCCGCTGGGAAGGACCTTTTGAAGTCCTGCTGACCACGCCCACGGCTGTGAAAATCGCTGAGAGACCCTCGTGGATACACATCTCACACTGCAAATTGCAAAGGCAATTAGGGGACTAGACACGGGACAGTGGGGAAGTCTGGGCTACAAAGGACAGAGTGACCAATAGGGCCTCTGGTCTCAAACCCAGCAGAACAGCATCCCTGTCCCCTTAGTGGTCAAACCTCTGTTTTGGAGGGCAAGTCCTCTTATTTGCCACTAGCCAACATGAAACTAGTTTGGCTCCCCTCCTGTCTGGCAGTTTGCCTGCCTCTATTACACTGCTTTTTCCTCACACCTAATGACGCCCAGACATCAAAGGAAAGAAGAGCTAAAATTTTAACCCACCATGCGTTCCAGAACACCTGGTACCAAATAGCTAATTTGACTGCAAAACGTTTAGGTTTCAATACCAGCTGTTATGTCTGTTCATGGATCCCACACCATTCTGAAGAAGTCTCATCGATGACTGCTGTCCCAACCACCTTAAATAATACCATATGTCTGCTATACAAATTAACTATAACAACTGTTGGAACAGACTGTTCCACCTTACCTCACTGCTGCACTGCTGAGAACAACAGGACATGGTCCCAGCCTGGTGACTTTTCCAAGAAAACGAATGCTTCAGTTGCCAAAGGAATCAACTTACTACGCCTTACTGGAAAAGACACTTTCTGTTTTTCAGTCCCTTGTAACAACAAACATGCATTTTTAGGAAATTCCATCTGTGAGGACACGCTACCCTTGTCAGGGACCCAGACGAAAAAGATGCGTATAAATCACTGGATGACGATTGGAAACAGATCTGTGCCAAGATACATAACCCTCAACACCACTCGACTTCAAGACAAGATAAGTGGTTTCAAAACCACTGTCAAAAGAGGAACCCACCTCCTAGAGGTTCCCTCCCAATTTGGCATGGGAACGCCTGACGGATACATCTGGAAGTGTGGTCACACTTTCTACCTCTACCTACCTAAGGATTGGTGTGGCACGTGTAGTTTGGCTCGACTGCAACCCTCCTCATACATCATAACAGAAAATGGAGCACCTTCTAAACCTACAGAGCTGAATAAACGGGAATTCAACCCTCCACAAGTGTTCAACCCGTTCTCTGACAATGGTGGACGAAAACCTCTCTACAGTGATGCAAAAGGAATCTTCCACACCATGTTCCCACCTGTTGGAGTTGCAAGTCTGACAAAACGGATGAACGAGGTTTGGTGGACTTTGGAAAACATCACAGACATCCTTGCTGAAATGTCCAACCTGCTGGCCAACGATCCTGAAAAACTGGCGATGAAGACCATGCTGATGCAACATCGGGTAGCTCTGGACACTCTTTTTGCTTCTGAAGGTGGACTTTGTACTGTAATTGATGAACATTGTTGTACGTACATTCCTAGTACACATGATAATTGGACTCTCATTCATGACCGGGTGCAGGGATTAACTGACTTTTTAGAATCACAGGAAAGCAGTGATGGACAATGGGATCTCATGGCCTGGCTGACAACTGGCAGGTGGTATCAGGTTCTTTTAAAAATAGCTATGCCATTCATTGTAATTTTGATACTTTTCTGCATTTTTGTTAGTTGTGTTCTTCCATGTATAAAACAAATGATGAATAAGATGATAACTAACACATTGGTCCAATACTCTCTTCTTAATCAGAGGCTTGAAGATGAAGATAGAAATAAAGAAGAAGATGAAGTGTAATTAACATGTGTAAAAACCTTTTATGATTCCATTAATCTAAACTACTGTTCAGGTAGCGATTAATTGGATGATGTCTAGGTGAAGCTCGCATAAATACCTTTTTGATATTGCTACTTACTTTTGCAATTTCTTTGTTATATGTCTTATTACCTTTTTTGAATTTGGGATGCTACTTATTTTGCAACCTTTTGTTGTCTGGTTTTTATGATTCTTATATTATTAGAGTTGTTACCTATTTTACAACTTTTTGTTGTTCGTGATCACATTTAAAAACCACATTTCAGGGGGGAAATGTTAGGGAAAAATAATAATGGTGTATTATTATTTTCTTAGGGTGTTTTTTATCACATAGTTCTAATGTACTTTTTAAATGTCATTTTGGTTTCAGTCACATGCTCTTGTGCATGACATCCTGTTCTTTTAATATGTTAATGAAGTGTGACTAAATAAAGAGAGTCTGCAGAGGTGAGACCCTTTGAGACCAGTGATGAGATCAGTGGGAGACGAGTGACGAGGAGCTGAGAACAGACAGACGGTTGGCTCATTCCTTACCGTATTTTGCTGGTCTCCCTCTGCAGAACTGATTGAACCACATCTACCTCTGCAGAGCTTATTATCTAAATTATCTCCGACTTTTGTGTGTGACTCGTTTTTAGGTAAACCACAAAAAAAACCTAACAGTAGTAGTTTGTGGTTTTTATTAAAGCACACACTCAAATGCAGGACCTTGACCAGGAGAGAGTCTGGAGACAGGCCCAACTGGCATTCGGGGAGCTGGAGACAGGACTGAGTGGCAGAGACTTGGTACAACACTTGGACCAATGAGGGCGCAATTCTGGGCTAGAGAACCAGATGTCAGAACGGAGAGGGGGTAGGTAAAGTGTTTTTTTTTATATGATGACCCAACCAATGGGTGAAGAGCTGTTAATTGTGAGGGATTGAAGCTGATGAGGGTCTGACACCAAAGATCTCAACTATAGACACAAAGTTAAAAAGTTTTTTTTTGAATGTGGTTTTAAAAAGATAAATTCACACATTTGATAAATCAAACTGAATTATATTAATAAAAGTATGGAAAGAAATCTTTATCAGGAAAAAGAAACTGTTTATAATATTTGAGTTCAACATGTATGAAAGCTGACATCAGTACAAATATAGTACAATTATTTATAAAGCACTTTAACAAACAGCATGACAGCTGACTAAAGAGCTATATAGTAATAAGTTAAAAAAAGAAATGATAAAAATACAGAAAATATACAGACACTACAAGAGATAAAAATAGGATAAATGCTAAAAGCAACAGTAAAGAAATATTACCACAGTCTGAAAAGAGATTTGACAAATCAATAACCAAAAGCTAAGTTAAAAAAGTGAGTTTTCAGTGAGTTTTCAGATGAATGGAAGATTAGAAATTGGTCTGTAGTTCTGCATTGACATGTTGTCCAGGGTGTTCTTTTTTAGCAGTGGTTTAATAACTGCTGTTTTTAAACCCTGGGGGAAGACACCTGACAGGAGGGAGGAGTTAACTATTTTAATCAGATCAGACCCAATGGCAGGGAAAACTTTCTTAAGCAAAGCTGTGGGTAGGATATCAAGACAGCAAGAGGAGGAGCCCAATTGGTTAATGATTTTGTCTAGGTTTTTTGGGGTTTAATTCATGGAATTCTGACATTTCTTCTACATTGGTGTTAGTTGGGTAAAGCATTGGTAGTCGGCTCGGTGCTGCAGTACAGACCCGACTGTCTAATTGTTAGAATCTTTTCCGTGAAAAAGCTGGCAAATTCATTGCAGGCCCTGGTTTAATTTAGTTCAGGGGCTACTGTCACTGGAGGATTAGTTAGTCTTTCCACTGTTGCCAACAAGAGTCCGTGCATTATTAATGTTTCTGTTGATGATTTCAGAAAAGAACAATTCCCTAGCATCTTTTATAGTTAGCTGATATCTATTCAGTCTCTCTTTGTAGATCTCACAGTGAACCTGGAGTCGAGTTTTCCGCCATTTTTACTCAGCTCCTCGACACTCCCTTTTTTCACTACGTACCAGTGGATCGCTTGTCCACGGAGACTTCTTTCTATCTTAGACTACTTTTACTTTAGTCGGAGCAATGGAATCAATGATGTCTGAGATTTTCACGAGGAAATTATGTACCAGCTTATTTACTGAGTTGGGATATGAGGGGGATGTGGTGGAAGGGTAAATAAAAGTTTCAACTGAACTGTTCCCGAGAAATAGCTTTTTCACAGTTATCTTACTTCGGCTAGATAGTTTACCAGAGATGGTACTGTCAAATAAAACAAAGAAATTGTCAGATAGTGCAATATCAATTACCGAGATGTTGATTATATTTAAACCTTTGCAGTTAATTAAGTCCAGAGTGGATCCTCTATTGTGTTTTGAGTGTTTGACATGCTGGGTCAGGCCGAAGTTGTGAAGAGGGTCACTTAATGTTTTAGCTCGTCTATCCTGGAGGTGGTCAGTATGGATGTTGAAGTCCCCCATAATGATTAATTTGTCATAACCGACACATATTACGGAAAGAAGGTCGCTGAAATCATTAAAGAAGTTACAGTTACGTTTTGGGGGTTTATATAAACTTAGAAATAGAGCTTTTTTATGCTCATTTATCTGAGTGGCTAGGTAAGATCTGTGTGGAGGAGTGGGCCAAAATCCCTGTTGCAGCATGTGCAAACCTGGTCATAAACTACAGGAAACGTTTGACCTCTGTAAATGCAAACAAAGGCTTCTGCTCCAAATATTAACACTGATTTTCTCAGGTGTTCAAATATGTACGGTCATAAAATACAAAGAAATTGTGTTTTTTTTAATCAGACAATGTGAGTTCCTGATTATTATTATTTTTAAATGCTGTCTTTCATGGTGGAAATGCACCTACAATGAATTTCAGGCCCCTCCATAATAAGTGGGGAAACTTGCAAAATCGTAGGGTGTTCAAATACTTATGTTCCTCACTGTATAGATCTATAGATGTTTAGAGCCTCTGGTTAAATGTATAGTATAGTTTGTTTTTAAAATAGGACCATAAATATAAATCATAATTAGCATGTAAAAAGTTGAGGTTATTCTCAGGTGGCTCATTCCCATCTTTAGTCCCATAGGCAGGTTGATGTCAAACAGATACGCCTACATAGGCCAACAGAGTGGAGAGCACAATTATGGAAAGCCAATATTAAAATAACTTTGAAATGACTATATCCTTTCTGCTCTGAGCTTTGGATGGAGTTGGGAGTTCCTTTTTTTTTTTTTTACAAATATTCCTAAGTTATATGTATCCCAATTAGCTTTCAATAAAAAGAAAAATAGAAATATTCATAAGCTTCTTAGGGCCCAATCAAAAAATGTATGAGCTACAATACACTTAATCTGAATCAATGGTAAAATTCTAAGGATGCTAAAATAGCTTAACTTGTTATGAGGGATGACCTAAGTCGGATATTGCAGAATAACTTGCGTTTTACTTTCTTTACATTTCACTGGTGAATAAAGTATACCCTAATAAAGGGTTGGAAAGCAGGCCATACATCACTAATGGATCTTATGGGAACCCATCCAGCATGTGTCACAATATCTACTCTAGCAGGACAGGTAGTATAGGCTTTTTGGAGGACTTTGTTCCTTCTGGGAAATAATTATTGCAGGAATTATTTCTTGTTTTGTTAAATATAAACCTATTAAAACCCATCCATCCACCATCTTCCTCTTATCCAGGGTCGGGTCGCGGGGGCAGCAGCTCAAGTAAAGAGACCCATACTTCCCTCTCCCCAACCACTTGTTCCAGCTCCTCGGCAGGAATCCATGGGCGTTCCCAGGCCAGTCGTTAAACATAGTCCCTCCAGTGTGTCCTGAGTCTTCTTCTGGGCCTCCTCCCCGTGGGACGTGACCGAAACACCTCACCAGGGAGGCGTCCACGAGGCATCCTGACCAGATCCCCAAGCCACCTCAACTGACTCCTCTCGATGTGGAGGAGCAGTGGCTCTACTCTGAGCCCCCTCCGCATGACCGAGTTTCTCACCCTATCTCTAAGGGAGAGCCCAGACACTCTGTGGAGGAAACTCATTTCAGCCGCTTGCATCCGTGAGCACAAACCTGCCCCTAATTAAGACGATCTATAGCCTTGGAATGAATGAATTTATGATATTCAAGTTCTAAAAAGATTAAATTATTTTTAACTGTATAGTTTTGTGCAACAGAAATTAACTTCCTGTATTTGTGACACACACTCTGTCAGCTCTATCCACACTTGAAATGCATGCAGAACTAAACCAGGAGGAAGTTACTATATAAGTGTTAATGCCACTGTATCCGCTCAGCAGCTATTTTGAACCAAGCAATATACCATATATGTAGCAGCTTCATGTTGCAGGTTAAATGATGACATATTTGGGATAAAATGTGCAGCTCTGTGGTACATTTATTTACTTGAGTACTAAAACCTGGAAAGAATACAGAAACTGAGTTGAAATAGTAAACAAAATTTACCACTGCTCCATTCTGCACCTAAAAAAGTCAAGTATGATTCAACCAAAAGCACAAAAGGATGGAAAAGCCGAAGTAGTCTGTGTGGTTTCACCGAGGTGAAAAGGATGATTCAAGGCCTACTTTTCATGATCATTCACCCTCTTCAAGGGAAAACCGTCAGAAAAATGTAAATCTCTATACTTTTCACCCTGGAGCAGCAAAACAGCGGTCCCATTTTCAAACCAGGAAGGGTCTCTGAAACATGCCATTGTATGCTTTTTTTACTGTATTTGTTTATGCATTATGGTCTGCACTTCTTCAGAAATCAGCTTAATGAGAAACAAGGGTAATGCTAGGAAAATTAGAGATAGGACCACATTTCTCAAGAGTCCCAAAGGGACAGAGAGGAACTGACCTCGTCTTCTTAGTGCCAACAGAGGGGTTTATTAAAGGAAGAAAAACATACCTCTGATAGATGCTCTCTCTAGATTGAAGTGGCCAGACAGAGAGGCCCTAATTAAAGCAAGCCGTCTGTCCCCGAGGTGGCTGGCCTATTTTGCTAAATGAGGACTGAGAATAAAGCCCAAAGAGAATACTCCACTTTACCTCAGATTCAGACACGGGGAAAAGAAGGCATCTCCAGTTCTCCATTAGTAAACCCTGAAACTAATGAAAGCAAAAGGATGGAATAGCTAGTTACCTTATGGTAACAAGATAAGATGAGGGAGTTTTTTTTTTTTACCCTCAGGGTAGGTCAGATAGAAATACCCAAAAACGAGTTCAACTTTTAGAGGAAACACTCCTATGGAACAGGCTGTAGTGCTCAGATAACCTAAGACCCACCCTTAGGTGGTGCCTTAACGTTAGAAGCATGAAGCTCAGATGGTTCACAATGGACTTTTGTTTCCTTCTGAACAAAGATGTCTGGTTTGTGTTGGAAGGTTGACATTTGGACTATAAAGGATGGTGTATGCCAAGGAAAGAAGTGGTTTACAAAAATGGACAACAGTTCCAGACAGTAGATGCCCTTCATGCGGCTGTCTTCACCACTTGAGCCATTTTCAGACAGAAGTTCTGGAATATTTGCAGACAATTCCATCCGGTCTTTAACCGGAGTTGTGTTTTCAAACACGCGACTTTTGTCCGGAACATTGCCTTTCGGCCGCTTTCACACAGCAAGAAATGTACCGGAGGATCCTGATGAATGTCTGTGGGGTGGGGGGTGCGGGGGAGTGGGGGGTTGTATGTGGATATGACGTAAACTTAGTGCTGTGGGCGTACATGTCATTTCCCTCAACAAATGCATTATTGCAAAGATGGTAGACGAAACAGTAGATCTACTCGCGATGCTCGTCTTTGTGATGTGTGCAATTTTGCGCACATGGAAACGCTTAAGAGACATCGATGAAGAAGCTGAGAAGAAAATAGTGACATTTATACGTCATCAACATGTGCGCTCACAGAGTTCTCTTACCGTTTTTCATTGCCTGTTTGAAAGGGGCTTTGGAGAAATGTTCAATTCAATTCAATTCATTTATATAGCGCCAATTCACAACAGATGTCATCTCAAGGCACTTAAGAAATCATTTCAATACATTTATACAAACATTCCAATCAGGTAAAAAGTTGGAATCCCAGCAGAATCCCAGCAGATTGCGTCAGTCATTGGCGTGAGGTTGGCCAGACTTTCCAACCACAGCAATCCTTCAGCAATCCCTCATACTGAGCAAGCATGTAGAGACGGTGGAGAGGAAAAACTCCCCTTTAACAGGAAGAAACCTCCAGCAGAACCAGAACCAGGCTCGGGTTTGAGAAGACAGAGCAGAGACACAGAAGGAACAGAAGATCTGATATAAGAGTACTTTCTATGTTACAGAAAGCAAAAATGTTCCCACTGACCTCATGCAAATGCTTGCCTCAGGCATGCTACAATGCATTTTTGAATTGATCAACAATAATGGCGGAGCTCTTCATTACGGAGTTCATATTTGGAACTTTGATCGGTGTTTTGGGTGGTTTACAGGTTTTTTTGGAGGTGTGGTCTTCAACTTTTGATCAGCTGTAAAACAGCCCGTTTCCTTTTTGAGCGTCGTTTTCAAATAATTGCATGCTCAAAACATATTTTGTCACACTCCCATTTGTTCGTGTTGAATGTTGAAGTTCTACTTGAAACCTTGTTAAGGTCCAACCAAGCAAAATATAATTTTTTGCCATTTTTCAAGTGGTCTTAAACTTTTGATTGGGTCTGTACCTTAATAAGCACTAACACACACAGTGGAAACTTTTTCTTGATGTTAAATGTCAATAGTTTGCAAGAGTTTAATAAAAGCTAAACACTACATCATATTTTCCGTGAACTGGATTGTTTAACCTGCCATTATTTTTCAATCAGAAGATGCAATTCAGGCTCAAATGCTGACAATAAGGCTTAATTAACATTAAATGGTAAATGGCCTGTAATGTATAGCGCTTGTATTTAGTCCTCGAAGACCCCAAAGCACTTCACACTACATTCAGTCATTCAGCCATTCATACACACATTCACACACAATAAAATAAGAATAGCCACTTTGCAAACTGAAAACACCTGCTTGGCTTTAGAGTGGCAGAGACAACCCAACATTATGTAGAGGCTGTGAGGTTTCTAGAATTGCGCCGCTCATGGTGACAGAATGTTGGAGTAGTTCTCAGTTTAGATTAGTCGAGGAAAAAGCCATTGACACTATCAATAATGGATCCCTACATGCAACAGCCAAATGCAAATAAATGCACACACCCAACTTCCACTCTCCTGCCA